>CM022472.1:14655998-14774872 GCA_011952105.1 Coreoperca whiteheadi | reverse complement strand
AAGTTTCATCCCAAACCAAGATACCCAAACATCTGTATAAACTACCAGCATGATAAATGATCACATTATAGATTGGTCTCATCATTAATTTTAAGCACGAGGATTGTGTTTCACCAGCTATTCGTGAATCTATTACTAAGTTTGTGTGTAAAGTCCTTCCTTAGTTCTTAGCAAGTTACTAGCTAGTTTCAAACTAGTGATTTACTAAATTGTGTTGCACCATAAAAACGCAAGGAACGTCTTAGTTAGTGAAGACTATAGTAATGCCAGTCTGTTGCTAGCAAACACACAATACAAAAAATGCACTGCAGAATTATTTTCTGGTGGTATACGTGTACATATCTAAGCTATATAAATACCTGTATTTTCTTTCTTTTATTCATTTTATATGTCAGGTATATAGCAAGCTAATGTGAGCTTTGTCATTTGGTTTAGTAGGCAGCAGGTAAACCTGGCAGTTAGAATAGGTTAACCAACTTACTTTGGTAAAAAATTAATATCTATGTAAGTGATGTGTAGTGCAACTTGTTTTAATTTAGTGATGCGTAAATCTCAACTTAAACTCTAATGTTAAAACTAGGCTAAGTTTGAACTTACAAAGAGTCGGCAACCAGCTCCAGTTCATTACAAAGTTAATTTTTGAGGGTGTAATCAAGCGGTCTGACCTTTTCTCTCCCTGAAAAACAAAAATGACACAAGGGCTATGTATTTCAGAAGTACAATTTACAAGACAAGTGTTCAACATCTGTGCGGTATGTGTGTCATGACAAACAGTTGCAGCTTTCCTGTGCTAACTGGCCCGCCGAGCTGTAACCTTTATATAGCATATGCAGTACGTGACAATACTTTGACAGTATTGGGATGCATGTGTTCCATTATGTGTGACTGTATAAATCAGATCGGCATCACTTCCAACTACAGTGCGTCTAGATAATGAATAGATTAATATAGAAATAGGCTGATTCATAAATGAGACTGCAGAAACGTTGTCCACGTTATTTTTTTTTATTTTCATTGAGCAAAAAAAACCCAATTCTTCTGTTTATGTACATTTTTTCTTATTGTTTTAATTTCACACTTGCTTTAGCAATGTAAACGTCTGTTTCCCTTGCCAATAAAGCCCCTTTGAATTTGAATTTGTTTGACCTCTGTACCAATGGAAACAGTGGTGATACAAGTCCAACTGGCAACATGCAAAGAGAAAAGTGAGCAAGTTTGCCAAGTCTGTCACTGCTTCTTTTGTTATTTAGTTGAATGTATAATGTACTGATAAATAACTGTGTGAAAGAATGCAAAAACACACAGTGACACACAGACAATCTGGCACACAGCACTAAAACAGGAAATGAAAGGAACGCACATACAATATGCACAGAGCACATAATGGTGTTGTTCTCCACCTCTATCTCCAATGCCTGAGCTTCAAGGTTAAAACGTGGACGTGAATGCACACAGAGCCTTCAGTTCACGGCCAATCACTTCACCCTCCTTTATGATTCCTTTCCACTATCCTTACCCTGTTGCTCTCAGGTATCTGTCTATCTATCTATCTCTCTTTTTCATTCTGTTATGAATAGGTTAAGTGTCCTCTCACTGCCATTGGGGGTATTTATAGACCTCTGTTTGTATTAACACAGTCATCAAGCTTTCTCAACTATCTCTTTCACACACACAAACACACAATCTTTGTCTCACTGTTTATATCTCAAAGAGTTTCGATTATCTTAAACAGCACAGCACACGGCCAATCACATTTCCTCTCTGGCATTTGGTCCCGACACCCTATTTGCATAATCCAAATCCTGCTCAATAGCTGGACCTGTGGTGTATCACATGGGTCCACCTGAGCCGATGGGTTCACACGCTTAAGTTTGGTAGGCCAGGGGAAGTGAGAGATAAAAAACGCCTGTCACAAGTTACATATAAAACGTCTTTGAAAATTAAAGAGAATGTTGCTCCTGCTTTTTGTCTCTCTCTCTCACATCAAATATATCAAGGGCTCTAATTCAGAGTAAAATCCCACGGCATGTGTGCAGCATGGTGGTAAAACCACCCATTAAAGCTGGCGTGAGTGACAAGTGTATTTTCTCATTATCTTAACCCTGTTGTTTTTGCAGCACAGTCAAAGTATAGCTCCTGAACAAAAAGCCTGTTTCTCATAATTTGTGTGCATACATTCTTATTTGTGTGTGTGCGTGTGTGTGTGTGTGTGTGTGTGTGTGTCTGTGTGTGTAAATGAGTGCAAGTGCGAGTGCAAGTGCAAGCGTGTACAAATCACTTCTGCTTGTGTGGACCCATTAACCACAATCTGTGGTTAGAGGCAAGATATCCTTCTAACAAAAACACACCACGGGAAAACTAAATTGCACTATTATATTGAAAGACTTAGACATTTTACCTTGAATTCTACTCCCAATCTAGCACTAAAATACTAAAAGTATCTTAATGTATCTTAGGCTAAAAGACCTAATGTGTGTACGGTCACACTACTTTAAAAATAAGCATTTTTCTTAACATATAGTTATGTCTAATGAATATAAGGATGTAACAGTGGAAAGCATGAATACAGTAATTCTTTGCAGCAACCTGGCCAGGGGCAGATCTAGGGTCAGTGTTCATCTCTGGGGCTTAGACCTTAAGTTTTTGAATGAATCTGGGGTCACACGTCTATCTATAACTACTGTAATATAAGTGTTTTATGAATAAACCACTATTATTAACACAGTTAACTGTCAAAAAACAGCTCTTGCCTCGTTTAACATATATGAAATGAAATGAATCAAAGCTATATTTTCAACAGCGTATAAGAAATTGGCCTGTAATCTGACTGAAACCATTTTATTTCTCTTTAGTCAGATGCTCTGGGTTGGTTATGGAACAATAAATGCAATTAGAAAAAGCTACAGAATTTTTAAAAAGCTGCCAAGGTCCACATTAGAATCAGTACAATTAGCATTTGCCTAATGGTATGGTAAACATAACGAAATGCTCTAGCCAGTTTTGAGCAAATAGTCCAGCCCCTCTGTAGCTATTTGAAATAGGAGCTGATAAGTGAACAGTTATTATCAGCTCCCACTGTATGAACAAGCTGCATATTGTTGTGTATTAAGGCACTCCTGCAGGGCTGCCATCCGGTAAAAATCTGGCCGCTGGAAACTGTCCCGGCTGATGCTCCACGGACAGGTGCTGAGGAAAAAGACTACACGGGGGAGGGGCTCTGTTGTCCGTTCCGTCAGAGCTTCGGTCCGATCATCCCGTTTAAAACACATTGGTTCCTACCCAGCTATGATCGGAGTTTAGTACAAAAATCGCCACGAGTGATAAAACAGTTACGAATCGGGACTTAGGCCTCGTAAGCAAGCTGCCCTACGTGATCAGTCTGTTTTATGTGCCATCATGGCATTCAGCGGCAGCATTACTTACCTTCTATAAACATGTCAGGGTAATGGTGGCTGACAGCACCTTGTAGAAGTGAAGACACTCACCAGCAGCAACCAGATCAGTTCAAACACATTCACTGCCGCACTGCTTGAGAAGGGAGACCACAGAGCCACCGAGACACGTGTAAGGCTATCCCTTTAACATCCCCATAGATAGCCTACTCATAGTGTGTCTGTGAGTTTACAGCTGTGGACTTGCTCTACTGTGTGCGTCATTGTGTTAATATAATGTTATATTCCCAATTGGGACTTGTGCTTTGTTGTGAAATAGTAGCCTGTTGTCTCTCTACATTAATACACACGCAAATACACACAGACATGAGTAAGCTATAATGGCTAAAACATAATACTCTGGCATGAATCTCCACTGTGTTGCCACTAACTTACACCTTGTGGCAGGTGTTTATTCCTCTAAACGAACAGAACATCCAGGCCTCACTGCTGCGGAGCCCGGACTCCCTCCCTCCTACCTGCCCATGTTTAGGCCCCTTACGGGGGACTCAGCGGTGCCTGTCGGACCACTTGCGATGTGCATTTGTGTTTCTCAGAGGCCTTGGCTATCACTTCTAAGCAGGGACTGCTATCGTGAAAACACATTCACGGGCAATGATCAACCGAGTATCGTTGGTGTATCTACAGTCTCAGTGGAGCGGGTGATGAACGTGTGACAAACACCACAACGGGCCCCGTGACGCGTCGCTTGGACACAACGACAAAACTAGGAGCGCATGATCACAAACCAATTGGCTATAGGGAGAAGGGGGGGGGGGGTGCTAATTAGAAAATGAGGAGGGAAAGGAGGTAAATAAAAAAAAACAAAAGCCTAAATACTGCTTACATCTCTGAATTTATCCCATCGTCCAGCGAGCCACTTATCATCCAAAAAATTGCCGCTGTCGGAGCGAGCGGAGACGTGTCCAAAGGCGACGGCGCACACACACAGCAAGGCGACGCTCAGCATCTGCGGACACACAACAACAGCACGGAGAGAGGACATCGGATCAGGCAGTAGGACACCGCAATCGCGCTGAAAACAGGGGCCGTTCAATCCGCATCACATCAGCTATGGATAGGCTACTGATCGTCGACACTGAATATAATGATGCGGTGGTGTTTCTTCTCCTACCTTGTCGCTTCAGCTGCTCTCCAGACTGTATGTGCTCGCTGCCGTTTTCTGTCACTAGTGATAGCAGCCCTCTCCTCCCTCTCTCCGCACCGGCTGTCTGTGCGCAGCAGAAATCGGGAACGCGCATGGCACCGTGCGCGGTCCCTGCGCTCTGTTTCTCTTTCCGTCTTTTTTTCTGCCTCTCCTCAGTGCGGAGGAAACAGTCATGATGGCTCACAGTGGGCTGTTATCATTACATTGGGCATTCCTATAATAAAGGTTAGAAGGAAGATAGGTTCATAGCATAATATTAAAGGTTGTGGGAATGTTTCAACAATAACAAAAAACTAAACAAACAAAAAACAACCATACTGTAAGGTCACTATTAACTCACTATAGAGTATCCCTGACGTGATGTAAATAAAAATCGGAAAGATTGGAGAACATCAGACCTCTGTGTGTGTGATTTCTCCCATGTTTCTGCTCTATTACAGCCATCACATGAGATCAGCTTGGGCTCGTTTGTTCAGTTGCGGCCCATGAGAGCGTTTCATACACATTCCTGGCAGAAGTTAGCTCAGGACTGTGAATTGATGCAACGAGATAACATGGTTTCCATAAGAAATGCACCTAAATGGCCTGCTCTGGACGATTTGTGGAGATGGGTGGAACCGTCACTCCTTGAGGGTGGTCCTTCCTTGGACACGCGAGGCCCTTAAACATTCCTCCTCAGGGTGGTTATGTGTGATTGAAGGTGTTTCAGGAGGGAACATTTATACTTGGTGCACTTGTTTTAGGCTACAGCAGGATACCACAGCGACAGACAAATGGGTGACAAATTAAGGGAAAAACCAACTTAGTAAGGCGTTGGGCCACCACCAGCCACCAGAGCAGATTCAGTATGCCTTGGTATAGATTCTACAACTGTCTGAACTATACTGGAGGAATGAACATTATTCTTCCAGAGGATATTCCCTCATCTGGTGTTAGAGCGCTGTCTAACATGTCAGGCCAATAGGTCCCATAGATGTTTGACTACATTGAAATCTGGTGACTGCAAAGGCCATGGCATATGATTCACATTATTTTCATATTTTTCAAACCATTCAGTGATGCAAGCATCTGCATTCATTCCGATGATTCTCCACTCATATATTCAGCTTTTGTCCTCGAATTTGTCAACCATTCTTTAGTTAAACCAGATAAAGAGATGGAGAAAGAGAACTATAGGGAAATAAAAGAGCAAAAACCTTGCAAACATGGAAAGAGTGAGCATGTTTGAGAGTCTTAATATTATTGCCACTCTCTTCACAGAGAAGCGCGATGGTCAGGTGGGTCATGGCATAATTATGCACAGTTGCTGTAGAAACCAACCTTGACCTCAGCTTCACAGCTTCATCTTCATAAGAGGCAGTGGAAAAGACAAGTGTGTGTCTGTGTGTGTGTGTGTGTGTGTGGGGGGGGGGGCATGTGGAAAAGATGACAGTGTGCAGATATTTGAAAGTCAAATTATTACTATGATGCTTGCATGACTGCATAAGCGAGCCACGCGATCATGGGTCATAAGAAACTGAGATGCTAAATGGTCATCTGCATAAGCACACGCAGGTACAGACAAATATAAACAATGTTTGATGTGAGTTCTGTGTTCACTCCAACAGGATGTGTGCAGCATGTAAACAGGAAAGTAGTAGTAGAGAAGCCATTGTGGTTGAAAGAGCAGGAGGCGCTGGTTTTCTTTGAAACGGGCTTTCTTCTCTCAGATTAACACAAGATGATCTAATCTTGGTTATGACAAGATAGTTGTGAAGATGGTGGTGTGCAGGACTGTGGATGACGTGGTCATTCTTTTATGGCTTACTGTTAGCTTGTGCTTTATGACATTTGTGCAGATGGAAGTGGTAAAAGAGGTGTTTTGTGTGTGTGTGTGTGTGTGTGTGTGTCTGCCAGCCCAGGGGGTTCATACATTATTCAGTCTCAGGCATTAAAGATGTAGATGTGGTCAGAGACATATGCAAGAGAGACACACGGAGTGCTCACACAGAAGCGCACACACACACACACACACACACACAAATCCATACAAGCATGCCCCCACACGCAGACGTCTGTTGTTGCCTAATGAAACTCTGCATAGATTTTTCACTCCACTGTAGTTAGATTTGTCTTTTTTTTTCTCCTACAAGTAGATTCATGAACATCACACATCATAGTTGACTCAATCTCTACACACGCAGAGAGAAAAGATGCGAAAGGAGAGGTGGAGAAAGCAAGGAGTTGAAGAAAAATAGGACAAAAACAACGTAATGCGTGCGCGTGTGTGCGTCTGTGTGTGTGTATTTGAAGAGTAGAGGCATGAAACATGTCTCAAGCAGCTGAGATTTCACAGCCCAGTGACTCTGTCACTGTGCACCTGCTCACAGAGACGGTGGGAGGGAGAGGAAAGAGGAAGGTGAGGTGAGGGGGATTTGGGTTAAAAGGGAATAGAAAATCCATCAAGAATTAGGGTGAGCGTACCAAAGGAATGTGTTCATCAGAATAAGAACAAAACAAAACGACATAGAAAAGCCCACCATGCAATACCTTACCTTGTGGTCAGGGCTCTGTGAAGGCCAGTCAAGTTCTTTCACACCACACTTAGAATTCCTTCATGGACCTCACGGGTATTGTCACGCTGAAACAGTAAAATTCCCCAAACTGTTGCCAGCTCGCTATTGTCTAAAATGCCAGAGGCCTTTTTCACAGACGACATTTTGACATGTAGTAGGAAAAGCACAGATGTTCCCAATTATATTACCGATGGTTCCACTCTATATAAGTGTCCCAGTAAGTCATGACAGTGTGACAGTGCGTCAGCATTCACAAGACCCTGACTGCAGCCAGTTTGACTTAGCAAAAGCAGGAAAAGCACAGGTGGAACTACTGACATTAACTATGGCTCTGTCCCAGTAGGTGTCCCAGGAAGCCTCTCCTGTGAGCCAGCTGTCCTGGAACTGGCTCACCTAAATGGAATACAGCCACCATTAATTGCATTATTTACTCCGTCGCTTTTCCCACTGTGACACATCAAAACGTCTTAGGTGTCTGTATGTTGTAGCAATGAGATTTTCCTTAAGTGGAACTAAGGGGCCTAGTCCATGAACAACCAGCCCCAGACCAAAAGTACACAGAAGTATGTGGACACATACACTTGGCCCTGTAGAATATCTCTCTCTCTCTCTCTCTCTCTCTCTCTCTTTTCTTCAGTGCAGCTCAATTTAATGTACTTTAATGTTATGAGTGTCACTCAAACAGTATTGTGAATGATTCAATTACAATGTTGGAAATAATGGAGTATTTTAATAATAAGATGCTCTCTGTCTCTGTCTCTCTCTCTCTTATTCTTGCCCCCTCTGTCTCTTTCTATCATGATGTGAGAAGAAAGGTAATAAAAAAGCTGAACTAGAGAGACTCAGGTGTGTCTAAATCTTTAATTGGATTTCTTGTAATCTCTGTCCTTCAGTGTAATGAAACATTTGGGTTTGGTTCGATTCACCACAACTCTAGCAACTGTTTTATGCCATTTCAGCAAAATGGAAACAATGATGTTGTGTGTGAAGAGGTTGTGTAGGTTTGTATGATTTTGTCCAGAACTTTTTATGTGTGCGCACATGGTTATGTAGGTGTATGTGAGTGAATTTGTTTTGAACATGGCTTTGTGTGTGTGTGTGTGTGTGTGCGTGTGTGTTTGAGAGAGAGGGAGGTGGGGGGTGTTATCTTGCAAAGCAGACATTTTGAGCATAGCTGTGATTATAAGGTCAGTGTGAGTCCTATGTTTTAGCCCCAGGATGAAAAGCTAATAGCAGAGTAATGACAGAGAAGGAAACTGCAAACAGGAGATAAGGCAGACAGAAACAAAATGGCCATCGCTGAGAGGGCTGATTACAGAGCCAGTGAGAGAGCATAAGAGAGGAAAAGAAGCTAGAGAGAAAGCGACAGAGATAGAGACGGGGGTGGAGAAAGAACAGGATAAGCGATATAGAAAATGGGCGGATGGATGTTCTGACCTCTGGACTCCTGGGAGTTACATTCAAATGATTCCCAGTGAATTTTGAGAAGGCGACGTCGTCTTTTTTGTGACCCTAAAAGGACAAAATTATGCATCTGTCACTTTTATGTTTATTATGTTATTATATTATTTATTATTATTATGTTTATTCCTGCTAAAAGCATCTAGGTGTAGTTTTCCAGTTCATTTAGCATTCACATGTTATTCCATTCATCATCCCACGATCAGAAAATGTATCTACAGTCCCAAGTTTCAAGTCAGGGGACCTCACAGGAGGCCTTTAATTTGTAACTGGGAGTCACATGAAACATGTTACAGATGGTGCACATACAGAGAACTTTTGTATGTTTTACAGGGAATAAACATACTATACAAAAAAGGAAAGACTCATACAAAGAGTGGTGATTAGGAGATGTTTATCATGGAGTCACTGGAATATTATGAATCAAATATGGGAACATTCTGCACTTTTATGGGTTATGGTGCTTGTGCGCCACCTTGTGGTGAGTATTACACATTACACTAAATAAAAAAGTTGCAACTATGAAGGACACTTCTATTATTCAACTGAAACAGGACCTTTTGGGGCTCAAATTGGGGCTCCAAATTTTATTTAGTTTTGTGTTTATCCTTTATTTAACCAGGAAGGTCCCATTGAGATACAACAGGCCTGTCTCTTCTGCCAGGTCTTCTTGCTTGCTCAAAATGGACAGCAAAATTAAAAAATAACAAAGTTTCATATAAAAGTACAGATGTGGACAGATTACAACAACAGACAAATACAAACATACACCTCTAAAGTAATGTAATACAACAGCCCTGTAATAAATATATGATCAGACTTATAATGTTCTTTGTTTTTGTTCACACTGTGACAAAGAAGTGAATCAAAACATGAACATGAACAAAACTGACGAAGCTTGTTTTGTTTTTTTTACATTGCTCTTGTAATGGATTGCACTCCTGCTGTACCTGCTGAACTGCTAACTCTGTGTACACTGACAACTTCTGTATGGCTTGTACAACACTGACAGTGTTTAATACACAGTATTCTCATTTACTAATTCAGGTGATCTCTTTGCATAACTGCACAAGCTTGGCTTTCTAAATCTATTGAAAATGCTGCCTTTAACTCTCCCGAAGTGTTTAGGATGGCTCAATCCATTGAGTCCTAGACTCCATGTTGTCTTTAAAGCATGTTCCCTCATCTCTATACTCATGGACACAAAGATGAAAAGTCCTTAAGTCATCTTACCAATGAATCCATAACTGTACTACTGTAACTTACTAATGTAGGTTTCTCAGGGCTGCTGCATTCTTCAAACAAAGAACTATATATATTTTTTTTATTGGTGAATTCTGTATTGAACGCTTTTCTAACTTTTCAAAACTATTACTTTTACTTTCAGCTCCCTCACTGATAGGCCAGTTGTGCTCGTGTGTAAATGTCTCACGTTTAGTCCGAATTTCTGACTCAATTTCTGCTCAACTGATTATAAAAGTGTATTCTTCACCTATAAACTTGTACAATTGGTGTTTACATTTGAAGGGACAACTGGAAAATCAACACATCGCTGTTTACCTGCACACGTCTTTTCACAGACTGTATCAAAAATACATCAGCAATAACATTTTAACCTGCAACCGTTCTATTGCACAACATGCTGCGTTTTTCAGGCATCTTTTAACATCTTGGGCCAATGTTAGAAATACGTGTTCCTATCCTTGGATTCAAGGTGGGTTTTTTTTAGATCAATAACATGGCTTGACGTGAACTTTGTTGCTCACCAGCCACTGTGGCGAGTGGATTTCCACACAGTCGGAGAAAACAAAAGTGTGCGTCCAGCTCATTCGTTCGCTCCTGCTGGGCTGCTGACAGACTGTCAGCCGAAGAGTCAGTCAGTGGACATCAGTAGAGGAGGTTGGACCACCATCTGGTTCAAAAGTGGTTTAGAGACTTCACTGACGGTCATCGCCGGAGCAGAGAGTGTCAGAGCAGCCAGACCGCGCTGCCCTGCCACACGCTTTTCTGGTTTGTCGTCATTTTGAGACTCGGTTTTCTTTTTAGCAAACTTTTAGGGGGCAGCCCTAGTTTCCATAAGAATGCCACCTACCAAAGTGGCTAGTAAGAGTGCTGTGTTAGACGCCACTGCCGAATTCTACCCGCATTTGTTGGGGATGGGCGGGTGCTAATGTCAAGCCCTCTGGCCTCTGACCTGGAAAATCCTGGCCTACGAGACACATGAATCACTAGTACTTAAATGTACTCAGTGAACAATTTTGATGTGAGTCCAGACATGTCAGACAAGATCCAATTAAAGGGCGACTCCAACCTGATCCTGCACGTTTACACACCAAGGGATCACAAACATCTTTCTGAAGGATTGTGTTCAGCCCTTTTTGTTTTTCTTCAAATTGTGGTCATTTTCTTTCTGGATAACCGTACCACCCTCATTACACCATCGAGAAGGCTGCAAGCTCCACTTGTTAAACCTGCCCAGAATTCTCCCATGTGAACCTCTTCTACTCCACAAGAACGGTCAGCTGTGCATGCTGCCCTAGACCACATACAAGGATGCCAGAGGATGCGTGCCTACAGACCTCCAGGCTGTTCTCCAGCATCAACACATAAGCCAGTCCATTCATATTCTGCCACTACCAGATGCTTGCCAGTCCTTTCCCTCTGCGAGCTCCTGGCTTCCCAACTGAGAAACGACCTTCCTAGTCTAGGCAGAACAGAAAAATCACTCTTTGCCCTCTGTCAGAGAAAACTCTTGCATATCTTATCCACGTCTTCTCACTGAAGGTTTTCTCCTCTCTACTCTCTCTACAACTCTCCATAAAAGGTTTCTCTATAAAAATCCCCAGTCTAATACAACAGTCCTGCAATAAATCCTACCATCACAGATGGTGTAATGTTCAGTTTTGGTTTGGACCTGTTTTAGAGAGGAATTGATTCAACTTTATGGTTATTTTGTAGGCTGTATTTTGTGGTGCTGTTAAATTATGTTGCATCATATTGAGAGGTGTTTCCAATATCATGTCCAACCCATTTATATCAATGAAGGTAGAGTAAATAATAGAAACACCTCTCAGTATAATGCAATACAACTCAGCAGCACCACAAACTACAGTTTCAACTAAAACTGAACATTAACAACTTAATTTAGGTAGGAATTATTTTGTATTGGACTGCATTTGTTTTAGCTGCACCTAATAAACAGTCAACTAAGTGTATATGAACGAGGGTCATGCTGAAGAAAGTGGACACGATTTGTTCAAGTTCAAGTAGATTATTTTCAATCCCATTCTTATCATCCCATATGCGGTTCTTAAACTCATAGGTGTGTATTTAACACATCCCACTTTACACTATCGGTGGGATTATTTGTGGTCACCCAGATTTGTATATTATGAAAAAATAATGAAAACAACTTTTATTTATTTTCAGCAGCACAGTGCAATTTCACTTACAACTCCCAAAAGTGAAAAAATGTGATATTTTTATGTTTGGAAACAGGTATACACTAGCATAAGCTAATTTGAATAAAGTGGGTGACAATGATCTATGTTTATTTTTCTATATGTAATTTATGCAGTGTTTATTTATTAATTTATTTAGAGTTAATTTATCTATGTTTTCTACTTTTTTGTTGCAGGGAGCAAACTTTAGTCACAAAGTATCTACAGTATGTCTGTTCAGGGAGAGATATCCCTCCTCTATTGCTCTTTTTGAGTGTTCTTCCTTTTTTCTGATGAAGACTTCTTTGGGGCAGTTTTTCCTTTTCAGATGGTCTCAGGATGGAAAGAGTCGTATGCTATGCATATAGTAAATGTAGGGTTAGTCTATATGTTGAATAAACATAACTACAGTGCAATATAAAGAACATTTGTTCACAAATTCTTCATCATTCCTACAACTGCTGATGGAGCTCTCTTATCATCTGGCAGGAGGAGTGTTTAAGTCAAGCCAATTTAATTTATAAAGCCCAATATCACAAATTACAAATTTGCCTCGAGGGGCTTTACAATCTGTGCAGCACATGACACGCTCTATCTTATGACCCAGAAGAACTCTCCTCATAATATACTAATTACCCTTCACATATCAGCAGTGCTGCAGAGAAGAGGTGAGTGAAGGATTCATTGTGTCTACATGCTGCCATGCCTCCTAGAGATTACAGTACCTGTTTGTGAAATGTTCATCACCTCGATAATAATATTAAAAAAGATGTGTCTTTTGTCTAACAAACATATACAATACGTATAAGATACAGTTAAGAGCTGACTTTTGGTTACTTCATTTGTAATATTAGATTTCGTCCACTAGGGAGCAGAACGGAACATTTATGGAAGTCTTCACAAATTTAGTCCAGTTGACAAAATAAAAAATGATTCGAAGATATTGAGACCTTCTGTTCTCCAAGTATTGTCCATCTATTTCATTGGGAGGCCATGTTGCTTTATTCCCTGTTTAATTTGGTGTTATTCATTATAGTATTTATATAGTTAGTTAGTTTATGATGAATTAGCGTTCCCCCCAAACTAAGGCATGCCTCAGATAATTTGCCTTGTGTTTCAGTTTTATTGCCTAGCCCTGCACAATCCAAACTCCCTCTGCTTCCTCATCTTTGCCCATTTTTCTTCTATCTCTTTCTTTGTTTGCAGTCTCCTTGCCCATTCTGCATCCCAGCTCTCTCAGCAGCTTTTGACTTCTCTCAAAATATGCAAGTCTTAGCATCCCCCTCTCTCTTTCTTTTTTCTCTCTCTCTCTCTCTCTCTCTCTCTCACACACACACACACACACACACACACACACACACAAACACACACACACCATGACCACCACAACTCCACGGGAGAGTTCTGTCATGCTCTGTAGATTGGGTGTCCCAGGGTGATTAACTATTGATATGGAGCTCAGGTAACACACTTGATATCTGGGGGGGCAGAGTAGGGTAGAGGGAGGGAGGGAGGGAGGATAGCATAGGAAGAGTGAGGGGGTAAGGAAAGAGAGAGTTAAACAGAGAGAAATAGTGTACAGGGGAAAAGTGGGAAAGCGACATAATGAGAGAGCGTGAAGGCAAGAGCCAGTTATCAGTCGCATACGCTCCAACTCTACATACAGGCCCTTTTTGGATTGGAGGGCCGAGGGGATGCTCAGACCCAGTAGCCAATGGCAGAGTGGCATATTGTGATGACTCAGGGAATAGCTGAGGAAACGGGATGCTGATGGCAGTAAATGTATTGAAATAGATGAACAGTGTGTGTGTGTGTGTGTGTGTGTGGAGGGCAGATGCATACACAAATGGATCACTGTTAGAGAAGAAACATCCATTTGTCTTATACTACACACATCACGGCTCTGCTCTTCACACCCCCACACCCCAAAATTACACTGCATTCCCTTCAGTTTATGGGTATGTGCTTGTGTGTGTTTACCATGTAAACAGACCTGCTTCTTTGTGTAACAGTCAAGTCCCTGTGTCAGCATAATTACAATGAACTCACCCCTTAAATTCTTTATCTCCACCTCTTTTCTGCCTGATAAGCATCTGTCCTTTCTTTACTGTTTGCCGGTGGGGTGCTAATCCCTAAGCCCCTTTCTCAAAGCTTCCTTGTAGGTAAACGGCAATAGCACAACAGCTTTTTCTACTTCATACCTACAGTGTGTGCCTGTGTGTGTAGTGTGTGTTGTGCTGGATTTCTATAAATGAATGACTTGGTGGATGAAGAAGGACAAAGGTATCTAACACAGTCTTCACAATCATCTGCTGGTATTTGTGGCATTTCTGTCGACCTAGAAAATACAATACACGTGCACATACGCACACACACACATACACACACATGCACACACAAAGGACTCATGTGGCTCAGCTCAAGAGTTTGCTGTGGATAACTAATTGTCTTGCTTATTATAAAGACATATTACAAATCATTTTCACCAATATGGTTTTAGGAGAACAGAGTGCTAGTTCCAGCAACATCAGGAACTCTATCTTCCAGCCCTCAGTCATCAATCTTTTAGAAACACACACACACACAAACACACGCACTTAAATGGTGAGTGGGTGAAACAAATAGATAAACAAACATAATATTTGACATGCCTTGAGTGAAAATGGCTCATTAGAATGTAAAAAACCCACCAGCATTTGTTAACAAATTCCCGACATTGTATAACTGTATTGTTACCAAATAGATTATTAGAGGATTCGTCACAACCTGGCAACACAAAAGTTTTTCTTATTAGTATCTTATAACTGATCTATAAAGAAATAGTAAATTATGTATTAACCATTAATACAACAATTAGTTAAAATGTATTGAGGCAATGAATCAAGCAATCCATCAGTTGACTGACGTCAGATATTCTCTGGTCCCTGCCTCTCAAATGTGAGGATATGCTGCTCTTCTCTGTTTTAAATCGGTTCTAAATTGAATATCTCTGAGATTTGGACTGTTTCTCAGACCGAACATGCAATTTACAGACATCATGGGATATGGGGAAGTTTTTAGAATTAAACTAAATATATAACCAATTATTCAGAAATTACAAACAAATCAACTGATTAATCCATAATGAAAATAATTATTAGTTGCAGCCTTACAAACCATTTATGCCTCATTAGAAAGTGGTACTATAATATGAAATGGCCTAATACAGCTACGTACAGTAGGCTACCAACTCCCCAATAACCATGTGAACATTGTGTTTTTAAGCATAATCATTAAAATATTTCCTCTCCTTCAGAGCCAATATGATCCTATATCATGATCACGATCAAAGGAATATGATGTAGAGAAAGGTGCCCAGTTGTTGGCCTCCTTTAAACAGTCCAAACTATATAGGCCCATACACTCACCAAAACTGTTGACAGTATCAACACAGATGGAGTCAGACAAAGTACCTGTGTGAACCAATACACCACTCTCATTGTGCTCCCCCCCCCCACCGCTGCTCGCTTCCCTTCCCTGTCGCCACAGCGCTAGTCCCGCCTTTCACCGCCCCTGTCAAAGGGACTGCGAGTGTAATGTTCCCTCTGCGCGTCTTCCATACCCGGGGACGCATTTTACTTTACACGCAAGTCCTCACCGATTTTATTTTTTGTGTGTGTGTGTTTCATCCCCCCGACACTTTCATTTCAGGTCAAGAAGAAAATTAGGACTACTGCAGTTTCACCCCCACACCTCTCCGCAGAAACATCCAAGTCACAAGGTAAGGCCAACGCACTGGAACAGGTGCAGCGTGAACTCAGCCTGGTTTACTCAAAGAAACTCCACCTTTTCCGTCTTTTTTTCACTCTTGTGTAGTAGTGTAGTACAAAGAGTAACTTAATATTGTTGAAGTTGACAGATGTGAACTCTACTGTGCTATTTGGCAGTTTTTACTGAAAGCTCAGGATGATCGTCGAAACCAGGTGTAGCCAGGTTGCTGTGTTGCCTTCACGTCCTTTGCGGATTCTCCCTAACAACAATGTCACCACGAGCGATAACTTTGTCATGATGTATTTGGGAATTCACCTGTGGATCGATTCTTATTTTATTTAATCTTCTGTAACATCCCTACAGTTAGGCCACAGTTTTACGTTGATATTTCTCGATAGCATCATTTTAAAAGCGTTTTCAAAAGGCTTTTGTACTGTAGATTGTCGGAATGACTTCAGGGCTCTGTGTTACTCCCTGGTGAGCTTCATCACCCATGACGCATGCACGGAGAGATACTTTCATTGTATTTTAAGATCCAGAAAAGCAAACGCTGTTATAAAACACAGCCACCTTGCCAAGCTATGCTGACATTATTTTTGTGAGTTATTATCAGAGTATTGGGGGCAAGTCCTGCTTTCATATATGCAAGTCACTGCCTATAGTGCCAACATCAGACTGACTTGTAAGTTGATTGAGATTAATTTCATCCTCCAGGAATCCTTTGTGGTATTGCTTTAACACTCAAACTGTGTGTATGTCAAGAGGTGTGCCTTTGCCCAAAGCTAAAACGTATTATAAAGGATAAACTCTAGACTGACATGGCCTCAAGACATTGTGTATTATGGTATTAAAGTTGTCAATCCTAATTTTATAATAAATGTCATCCCAAGAATTATTACTATGGGCTGAAAATATTGTGTAAGGGTATTTTAAAGCATATATTTATGCTTTTATTTACTTGTTTTAACCACTACATCCCTGTTTCCAACCACTCTACACATTCATCAGTGCTTCTTTATTTGCAGTACATTATGAGATACTGTTGATGGTTACTTGAAACCTTGCTGCTTTGTCTCAGTCCCCAGCTTTATTACTTTATTCAGTACAACAGCTTTTAACTCTCGGTATGGCAGAGCCAGTCTGACCTGTTCTTAAGTGTTTGTTGTCCTGTGGCCGAGGAAGTATGAGATTATGAAAGAGATGAAATTGTACTGAAAGTCAGCAGTGACATGTAAAGAAAAAGATGAGGAAGAACAGCTGATAGGTGGAACGAGTGGGGATAAACAGGACACTGAACTTCTGTGAGGTCTGTAGAGTTACACTTGACAGCATTGGACTGACTGAATTAATGTGGGTAGTTGTGTTCCTCATGGTGAAGGCCGAATAGGCCATCTTGCAATAATATTTACATTGTCTGAGGAGGATATAAGTAGGCTTTATCTATACACAATATACACTTTCTTTTATATGCTGATGAAGCTTAAATATTCAGTATAAGGGCATGCAGAGAGATCATGTTGCCATTATAAACAGCTTCTCATATGCCTGGGCATGAGAACCTTTTTTTTCCTCTTTCCTTTTGTTTTCACCAAAATTCAAGATCTAAAGGCTCTTGACCTTAGCTTAACTTATCTATGAAGTACTCTGGGCTCCACCTTCCATCTTTTAGAGGACAAAGTATTATTTTACAGACAGCACATAATTGTACTTAACCTTCTGTAGAATTTGAGCTAGTGGGCGTTTTTCACACATGCATGCAGTGAGATATTTCTGTTGCAGACATTGAAATGCATCCACCAGGCAGAGTTATGTGTTTGCTTTTTGGATTTCATTATCAGTCTGACTTGTGATATGGTAAACATTGCATGATACAGTTAATGATTTGATTACACTTTACAGCTTTTGGTAAGATACAAATCTGTCTCCAAGATGTAGTTCCCAGCAAGCTGTAGCCTATTATATGACCTGAAAGCCAAAGTGAACTGTGTGTCTAAGCCGAATTCGTCTGTATACTGTACACAGTTTTTTTTTTTATATCATCTGAACTTTACTAACCTAGTCTAGTCAATCTTGCCCTTCAAGAGACCCCATTTGGATTATTTTGCAACAAACAAACCTGAGATTAGTTAATCATGTTCCATTTGAAAGATATAAGGTAAAATAAACAGTTTGGACTGACTTGTGTTTGACTTAATATCAGTTCTTGGAAGTCACATCTCCCCTCTCAACAGGGTGCATGGAGCTAATGAACCCCCACTGTGGACTCAGCAGGCCTGCTCCTCCTGCTGTGCTAAATCAAGAAAATGTTAGTCTAGATTATGGTATTAGAGAGGGATAATTACCATATTGTGTCATTCTTAATGGATTAGAATTCTTCCTGCGGAAGCTGTAATTGGTTTGATTTTTAATAATAGACAACCAAGAGCTGCAATACAAGCCAAATTATTTTGAGATCATAGCAGAGATATGCTCGGAGTTTCTAATTATATACAACGTTTTGTTTGTTGACATCTATGTGACACAAACATTGCCAACTGTGTTCTTTTCATTCTCAAGTCTCATTCATGCTATTTTGCTCTTAACCTAAAGAAAAGACCATTCACCATAGAACACACTGTTTTGCTCAGTGAACTAATCTGAGAGGTAGTTTTTATACAGGCTTTTGGAGTCTGTGCTTGTATACAGTATTTATGAGTTGGAGTTAATAGACTCATGAGTAATGTAAATCCATAGTAATATAAATGTGATATATATGCAGGTAGAGGCATTGATAGTAGATTTCACTCATCTTTATGTTCAGACATTTGCATCACTTAATGGTAATGTAATTGCTAAAATGTTGTCTCACATCACAGTAACAATATAATATTGATATTTCTCCCAAGTCTTTTCTGCTGACAAAAACATATTATGCCTTTTATAAAAGAAACTTACAAAACTTTAAAATATTAACTCTAAACTGAACTTTTGTGCCTCTCCACTTTGTCTTCACCCAGCTGAGCCCGTCATTTCGATTCCTTTAATTGTCTTAATCCAGATAATTTCCTCAGCCCTCCCTGTGCGCAGAGTAACCAGACTCCGTTGTTGGTAACTTAAGTCATGACGCATCACAGTCCTCAGCAGACAGTGGCTGGTTTCTATAGTTACCTTCAACAGTCTGGGATGAGATATGTTTGTAACGATATCCTCAGGACAATGCTTAACAAAATGGTGGCCACCTTGAGTGTTCTTCCTACCAGGCCCCAGCTGTTTGCGGAGAGAAACTTCATATTTTGGACAAACAGGTGGCTGATACACTATATAATCCTGTTAAGATGCTATCAGGAGATGCTCAGCAGAAACAAAATGGTCCACGCCCTAACAGTAATGATGATAAAACGTGATGCGAGACATGTCTTGTAAGGCTGACAGGAGAAAATAACCACTTATACTGTTCAGGATCGCAGGGTGCTGCAGCCCATCACAGAACACATTAAACGAGAGGAAGGGTACACCCTGGACAGGTTGCCAGTCTGACACATACAGGCAGTATATAACTTTCTATTCCTCCTTCCTTTAGACTATGGAATGAAATCCATGCAAACACAAGAACATTTGAACTCCACACAGGGAACACCCAGTGGCCAGGTTGGATTTAAGCCTAGGACTTGTCTCATTTTATTTATTTGCTTAACTAGTTGTAGCAGTACATTTGATTACACACTATGCTAACACACGTAAGAATTATGCAAGGTTCTTCTTTACAAGCCCTGGTGCGTCAATTTATTTTGGCCTCGTCTTAAGTTATTAACTGATAATCTGTGTGGTGGTGCAATATTTAAAGAACTGTATGCTTTCTTCAGTGCTGCAAAAGGAGAGCTTTGAAAGGAGATGGTAGGCTACACATTTTATGTAAATAGGTCAAGAATATGTACATCTTCTCTGCCACATTATGTTACGTTGTTTGCATCAAGTTAAAAATATGGACTACTTATTTTTCTACACAAGAACTCAAGGAAAACTTTCTTTTGACTGTGGCTTTCATTGCTTACTTAGCTCCTGTATGTCCCAATCCAAAGCACAGTTTTGCTCATCGCGTGTCATTTATACATTTTCCTCCAAAGGTCAGCGCATTCCTTAAGGCATAACACCCAGTGGAAGGAGAGCATGGGTTAGTCATTGTAGATTAGGAAAACCTGGACAAGTCATTGCTCTCCATGAGGAGGTTTCGAGTGTTGATAATTAATCCAAATGAGAAGGAGAATGAGTGTAGGCATATAGGGCACAGACCATGACATGGCAGCATAATGGCGCTTTGTGTTTGTGTTTGTGAATAGAGCGGACGGAGGTTTAGAATGACGTTGGTGCTACCCACACCATGTCAGTGACGGCTGTGCACAGAGTGAGGAGGGGTGAAGGGGTGGAATCGAAATATGGAGAAAGAAAGAAAAATGTTTATTAGGAAAGGTAAACAACTGATGATAAAAAAAAAATGTCACCACACAGATACTGAGAAGTTGTATTCTCTCAATACGTCAGAACTGAAAGTCAAGTGTGGATAAGGACAAAATTGATTTAAGTTGTGAAAGGTAAGTTGCCTCCCTGTATCATTGGTGACTGATAAGATGTGGCTCAAAGTAATGTTCATAGACTAGATAAAGGTTTAAGATGACAAACAAAACACATCTAATAAGCTCTTCTTTCTTTGCCTGTCCTGGTTTGGCACCTTTCTGACCTGTGATTTTATATCAGGCTCATCCCTGAAGATCTAAGACAAACTGTATTTGGCCCCATTTGCCCAAATAATTCTATTAAATGTATAATTTATGGATGATGTATGATTCATTTCTCTTGCCCAATAATAATCTAGGATGTTTATATACCTGTTGAGCAACATTGGTTAAACTGTATGATGACATTGCTTTTTGATGACTCTCCTCTGTTTTTATTTCGATGTCAGGTGTTAACGTTGTTCATTTCTTCATAATTTCAGCCATGCTACTACCCTCGTCACTGGTACTCCTTCTTGGCCTCCTCACCTGGACTCCCAGTGCATCATGGGCCGCCAAAGTGATCGTGGTGCCACCCATCATGTTTGAATCACACCTCTACATCTTCAAGACGCTGGCCACGGCTCTGCGCCAGGAGGGCCACGAGACCCATTTTCTAATTTCAGAGGGTCGTGAGGTGCCCCCCTCCCCTCACTACCACTTACAGCACTACCCAGGGATCTTTAACAGCAGCACAGCTGACAATTTTCTCCAGTCCAAAGTCAGTAACATCTTCTCAGGCCGCCTGACATTTCTGGAACTCTTTGACATTCTTGACCACTACTCTCAGAACTGTGATGCTGTTGTTGGCAATGCTGAGGTGATGACCCGCCTCAAGGAGGCCAAGTTTGACCTGCTGCTGGTGGACCCTAATGAGATGTGTGGTTTTGTGATCGCTCATATCCTGGGTGTGCAATATGCCGTGTTCAGCACAGGCCTGTGGTACCCTGCAGAAGCGGGTGCCCCGGCTCCACTTTCATATGTACCTGAATTCAACTCATTGCTGACAGACCGCATGTCTCTGGTCCAGAGGATCACCAACACAGCTGTTTACCTGGTGCAGCGATTTGGAGTCCATTATATTGCATTACCCAAGTATGACCGGATTATGAGGAAACATGGAGTGAGGCCTCAAGTGGCCATGGCTGACTTGGTGCAGGGCAGCCGGCTGTGGATGCTATGCACTGACTTGGCTCTGGAGTTCCCCAGGCCCACCCTGCCACATGTGGTGTACATAGGAGGCATCCTTACCAAGCCCCCCAACCCACTGCCACAGGTCAGTACTGAGAGACACACAAACAGCTGACAAGCACATGATGAGATTGGCAAAGGCAGACAAAAAGATTTTTTGTGGTAGTTGTGTGGTCTCATGTAGAAGAGGGTTTATGCTGAGTTTCACTTTGAGAATCTGTGTGTCCTAGTCGAAGTCCTTGGAGAGTAGGAGTGGCTGATCTCTTTCATAGTGTACGTAATTTGATATCACACTATTGATGTATATTGTGTTAAGTTTGTACATTTTCTGGAAAATCAAGTGAGAGACTTTATTATGGATAAAATAACCAGACAGAAATGTCTGTTTTTGGCTAATCCGGCAAATGAAATACCTGACACATCAAGGTACTTCATCAAAGTGATTATATAAAATCTGATGTGGTCATAAATTAGTCCTGCTCATTGATACGAAACATTGCCCACAATGGCCTAATACATCAAGAGATTTTAAAGGGATAGTTACTGCACTATAAACCATATGGTAAAATCTCTAATGGTTAACAAATTTATATCAGCATGTGGACACATTTGTGATTTTTTTTTTTTAAATCTAGAAATTAATAAGACCCTCTCTCAATATAAAAGAGCATGAACTGATCAGACACAAGGACACTGACTCTGTAGTAGGGCTGGACGATATGATGATATAAAGTATACTGAATACTGTGAGCTTGTAGGGCCTACTATGAGTGCTGGAACATAATATGAGGGCTCCATGCTGTTGGTGAAAAAGGCACTGCAATACAATGGCTAATTTAACAGAGTTTGACTATGACATTATGCAAATGTGTGGTTTCAGGAAAGGATGGAAAGCCGTTACTGTTATGCTTCACTCTGACTTGGGAGAAGCTGATCCTGTTATATTACATGTAGGTAAAGGCTGAGAATTTTGCACATATTTTGTCTTCCATTTTTATTTTTATAAAAAACAGTCCACTTACACACATGGACGTGTCGGGCTTTGCCTTTCTTAGAACGTGTGTGTTATGTGTGTGCACCCTAAAGGGTTTCAAGAGATTTAATATAAAGGCAACAGGAAGAACATGTTTCTTCCTTTGTTTTATTTGTTTTGGATAAATCAGTGTTCTACCAACTGTTTATTTTATTGACAGAGGTCAGTGAACTGTTCAAAAGCTATCATGAAAAAAAAATTTTTTGGCAAAAGTGGTGGTGGCTCTTATCTCTTATGTCCATTTCAAGAGAAAAGTCCTTTTGATGCTCATTGTCAGTTCACATACAGAACATGTGAACTGACCTCTAATCATTTATTGACAGCCTGTCTTTCTGGTTTCTCTTCTGTTTGTATTAACTCCCCTCTCCTGTCTATTTTTTGTCTCCACCCTTTCTTGTGCCCATTGTCTCCCCGATCACTTGGTATCTCTTATTATCACATCCTGCTACAAAGTGATCCTTTATAGATAATGCTGGGGTTAGGATGGGCTGGGTTGAATGGACTCGGTAGATTTTGAGCAGAGAAGGAGGGGAGTCATGGAGGGCAGATGCGGGTGGTGACGAGCGTTAGTCCAGCGTTCGGATGCAGAGAGCGCGGGCTGTCGGCATCTATTGCGGGGGGTTTTGCAATGCCACTCCAGCCAATAGAGAGCATTGTACCGTGTTGTGTGGAGGGAGTTATAATGGAATTGGAGGGAGAACGAGGCCATTGTTCTGGGCAGAGCTCTGGGGACACTGAGACTCTTTTATGGGGTCACTGAGGCTGCGTTGTAGGGACAGTAGAGCCCACTGTGCCCCTGAGGTTGCTCTGTGCCAGGGCCGGCCTTAGCTGCCGCAGCTGGACTATAAGCCTCCCTCCCTTGGCTGCTCCCTGATCTATCTTCACCCAACGTCGGTCTATACATCTTCACTTAGAGCATTTTGCTATACGATGCACTGCCGCCATGGTAAATGCACATGTGCACACACATCCAAACAAAAACAAAAACCCTATTCTTATCTCCAAAACCTCTGTTTGTTATCTTCTTCTTCACTTCTGCCAAGTGAAAAGCCGCTAATGGCAGGCTGTGTTACTAACCAACTGTTGCACTTTACTGCCTGTTCCAAGAAGCAGGTTTACTATGTAATGTGGATAACGATTTAGAGTAAAACCTAGAAAAGGTCTCCTACCTCCAGGAAAAGGGCCCTGAAGCAGTAGGAGGCGGAAGAGGAGGAGAATGCACATGGTTGTCTTCAATTTTCCAAAGGCATGTCATGTCTCCAGTTTTCACTGCCTAGGGGTAGCTGTCAGTTGGTAGTAACTGATACCGCAGGCCTCCTTTCTTTCCTTTTGTTTTAACTATAGTGCTGAAATTTTAAATGTTCCAGCAACCTTTTATTGATAGACCGAAGCTACAATATAACAATGGATGTAGATAGCATGTTGGCAGATGTAAAATTGTATTTGACCTTAAGTTCATCATGTAAGTGTTTTCCAATGAGACAACTTTCTTCCCTTTAACCCTGTAACTCAACTTCATTAGGGAAATGATGTCATACAAAGTAATGAGTTAATCTGCATTTACCTCATAGAGATGTTACTGTATGTACCAGTTTCAGCAAACACTGTTCATGTCAACATACAAGTAGGATATATACCTGGGAGCTCTGTGACGTTGCTCTAAATAATAGAAGTGTCTAAAAGCAAACAAACATGGACGTCTCAGCTCAAGTCCATCATTCAAAGTAACTTAATGTTATCTTGATTTCATACCTCCACCTCTGCCCATTAACCGTTTCTAATGAGACGTGCTGCTGTTGAGTTTTCTTTGAGCATCACAAAAGAAATTCCTTTCGCCTCCATTGTATTGAGTGGTACGCATGGATGAAGGCCGGAAAGCCGAAAACGTTTTGTGTATTTCCCTACAGATAATTAAGTGAACGTATTGAATGACATATTTCTGAGTGCAACCCTCTCTTCTTTATACGGAGTTGGCAGCCAAACACAAAACCAAAACTGTCTGCATGGCTAGATATGGCCAAGGGAACGAGACGAAATATTGTTTGTTGCTATTTAGGTGAACTGACCCTTTATGGATGTAAGCTTGTTGTGAATGTATGGATTAAAAAACACTTTATTGTCAGTATGTAGAGTATTTATTATGTATTGGATGGCTGCTCTATTGACGTTTGTGCAGTTTTATGGTGTCAAGACAAGTTTTCCCACAGATACAATAAATTGCTGTCCCCATAGTAGACCAGAATTGTGTGATTTCCATTTTTATGTTCATTAATTTACCAAGGTAATCCCTGCACTGTTTTCATTTTGTAAAAAACCAATGCTTTGAAGAGAGTTAAACAGTAATCTCTTGAAGAAATATACAACCTGCCAACTTTATGTTTAGTGGTATATTTGAAGCAAATTGTGAAAGGCAGCAATTCAGAAGAGATCAAAATTCATGTCACATTTACTGGAGAATAAAGTTTGGCCAAAAAATACCAGAGACTTCAGTGTTCTCAGTGTTTTGTCTATTGTGTAGCTGAGTGAGGACGACTTACTTTAAGAAAGTCTAGTGCCTCACAGACACATTCATAAAATAAGGTCATCTGAATGTAAAATCACTAGGAAAATGATACTGATGAGACCCTGGGCACCAAACTCCAAATGCAAGATCAGCACATCCTTACTTACTTGCAGTTCTAAGGTATTAACTTACATATATTTAACAGCTTCATGCAATCTGTTTATCATGCAAGATGTCTTGCAACTTCTACTGTGAATATTTTGTACGTCAAATTTCATGGATTTGAATTTAAGTAGTCTACATGGAAATATTTTTACAACCAATACCTGCTGCAATATGACTTATGATAACTCTGCACTGGTTAAGGAGTTTATAGTCTGAGTCCCTCGGTTTATCCACTGTTGCTTTTCAAATTACATTACATCATCTCGCATTTATCTGTAAACGTGTAAATCATTCAGAACATGAATGTGAAACTAACCTCACTTGAATCATTGCTATAAACATTTATTATGTGTAGGTATGGCTATAAAGTGGTAAATACAGTGTTTCAAGTTATGTGAAAGGTGTGTTTTATTTATGTCAGGTAATCTTTAATGATAAAAATAATCTGAGGTGGAGATATAATGAGATAATTCAATTTAACATCTGAGCTCCAATTTGGGTAATTTGAATGCTTGCAATACACATAAATGAATCTACTATGAAAACCATGAAACCAACCAAAACAAAACATAGCATACTAGTGTTGCATTGTATTATTCCAAATCTTTTTTCATGGCCAAAGAAACTCTACAAAATGTTTTTTTTTTTTAAGCTCTCGATGTCTGTCTCTTATATTCCCACAGGATTTTGAGGCATGGGTGAATGACACAGCAGAGCATGGCTTTGTGGTTGTGTCGTTTGGAGCCGGGGTCAAGTACCTTTCCCAGGACATTGCTCACAAACTGGCAGGAGCCCTGGCCAGGCTGCCCCAGCGTGTCATCTGGAGGTAAAGTATCTGTTTTCTCACAGCTGTCACTGTGACAGATGTGAACAGATTTTCTAGTACAATGAAATTTATTTATGATTTTACAACAAAAGGTTGTGTAATGAAATTAAAGTTTGTAGTCCCTTCATACTACAGGCATAGGTAAAATAAATAAAACAATATATACCATTATTTATATACATATATAGATACACTATTCACTATTTCAGGGGGCCCTGGATTTCAGAGGATTTAGTGTTTATATATCAGAAATTTCTGCATTGAGACCAAAGTCCATATTCCCAGCTCACATTTGCTTCAGGGTATTATCTGAGGTCATCCAGTTGATCAAACAGCATTGATTAGTGGATGCTGACCCTTAAGAGGCTTTGTTGTCTTCCCAGGAAAACTCAAGTCAGAAACTAATGATACTTCACATTTCAATGGTGGAAAGACCGTTGCATTTTATTTAATTTAGCAAAGTAAGAAAATAAGTGCAATAAGTGATTTATCCAAAACATTTGCTCAGTTAAACACACATTAATCTGAATATTATTGAAATTGCAGAGGCTGCAGTTTTTTAAAGGTAAAACGTGTGCCAAAACAGCACTATAATGAAATACTGCAGTGCTGCAGAGATGTCCCGTCCTACAAATCTTGTTCTGCAGATGTAAGAAAACATGTTTGTTTGATACAAACCCCAACAAATGTCTCATCATCAAGATTTTAATAGTTTCTTCGGTGAAATTGTGATGCAAAAACTATCATTCCCACTGATTTGTTTTTTTTTACCGTATCATGCAGCCCTACTTTTCGCTTTTTCGTGTCTCAGTCATAAACCTGCAGACAAATACCTAAATGCAGGCGATATGTGGAAGGTGTTACTGTGACACGTGACATTGTGGGTCATTTGCGGCAGCCATGGGACAGGCACAATATGTCTTCGATATGGAAACTAAAACTGTTGCAGTATCTGTGCATTCATGTGTCTGTCACGGCGTTATAAACTTTGAATGCAGATGTGTATGATTTCAGGATAAATGAATAACAAGAGATCCTTCACAGATTCCCACAGCATGATCCGTTGACCATGACCCGAGCTGGAAAACACAAAAAATAACAGAAGGGGAAAAAATGTGACACAGAGTTTCACTGTGCTGTAAAACTCCATCCATGAACCTGTTACTCCTTAACTCTTATCTCAGTAAATGTAAGAGTTTGTGATTCATTGACCACATTCACACTCTGGTATATCCAAGTAGTGCATTACTAAAATAGACTGCAGGAACAAAGCCTTGGTCCTACTACATGTACATGGGGTCCCCAAAACGGACGTTTCTATGGGTATATAGTGTAGCTGGGTTAATGTTTGAACATGTGCCTGTGTGCAGAGGTTAGTGGCAGGTGCATAAGTGGCTTCACTTGTACAAACGCTACACAATTTACAATGATGTCATAACTGACCGAATGGTAAAGTAACCTTTTAGGTATGTCTGTGCCAGATAATTACAGGTATAAAATTATATAATTTTTATTTTTATTTGCATCAAAGATTTCAGGTCCAGTTTTGCTTTAGTAAGCTTTAAAAGCTTTTCCTTTATTTCAGTTAGTCCATCGTAATTAAGTGTTAGGATAACAGAAAGTTGTTTCATTACATTTCCTTCTGCCTCTGTGTGTGACATGCAAAGGTTTTAAAAAAGAATGTATCTAAAACTCTAGAATGAATATTAATGAGTGCAGTAGTTTACTAATGTTATATTTCTAGACCCCACACATGACAAATAACCAATGGCAAGTAGTGCAAGGATTAAGTTCAAAGTTACCCGGTAATAGACAAACTACTCTTCTTCTGACCTCAAAAACAGACCTCAGACGGGTCATGTAAGTTGGAGAAGTATGGGGATGTGAGATAAGAGTGATGAGAACATAGGAAAGAGAATTAAAGAAGCTTTTGTTGTTTTTTTCAAGAAAAATTAGGGAGGAAATTAAGCATGTCTTGTAAAGGTTACATAGATGACACAGATTTACTCAATCGGATAGTAAGTCTATTGACTTACAGTAAATGGAATATTGCTCTACCATTGGAGAGCTAAAAGGGAGAAAAGTCAAGCTCAGGTGGAATACACAACCAAAGCAAAATAATCACGCACTTTGAACTGTTCCTATGGTATTTTCATGTATTTAATAAAGCCTCATCCCGCCATTTTGACCCTCTATGCCTTCATTAACACAGGAGTAGTTTAATGTGTGACTGCTCATCTTCCTCGGTTGTGTGTAGCTCACATTTGTGTGTGTGTGTCACAAATTTGCAATATTTGCAGTTTTATCAGCAGGGTTCAACAACATTATATGACAGATTTGTTTAGTGGCTGGAAATCAGACAAGGAACTCCCTGGTTTGATCTAAGAGGATCAGATTGTGGTTGCAGTGTCTGCTTTGAATAAGATGGTTGTCAAAAAGCTGAAAATGGTTTTTGGCAATCTGAGCAGAAAGTACTGTGTTTTGTAATGAGGGGCGCTGGATTTGCCTTGATATGCAACACTAATGTGTGATAATTTGCCCTTTTCGTGTGTAAAATGACAAAGGCAAATGAAAGCCATTCCTCTGTTCTCAAGCACTGACCTTTTACAGTGAGATATCAGACAAGGATGCTTCACATGTCGGTATCTGACCAGGTCTACAGGTGCAGTGAGACAGGAGGCAGGAGCCTCATGTAAGTCACAAGGCTTTGCATGTGAGATTGAATGGTGATTTGGCTTTCCGTGACCCTTCCAAACTAAGAGGATGGAAAAGGAAGAGGGCTGATGAGAGGGACAGGGACCGAGCCAAATGAATCGTGTCATTGATAATTGGCTGCATGAATGTAGGCTTTGATTGGCAGGACAGTGAATTGGTGCTTTGTTGAAGACAGAAAGAGAGATGAAAGAGTTTGAGTTAGGGAGGGAAGGAGACAGAGATGGACGGATGGGGGTCGTAATGCAGCATGCATATGTATTGTATGGTGTATTTGTTGGAATGTTTCCGCAAACACAACCACAGACCCCAAGAAACACACACACAATACTAGTAGAGGCCAAAGGGTTGAAACTTAAATCTTGGTGATTGAAAAAGTAAAGCCCTTCAGCTTTTTGCTATTTTTTTTAGGAAAAAGGAGATTTACACTGAATTCCCCTTTGTTCACTTTCTGCTTCATGTAAATGTAAAACTTGATTGATTCATTTAGCCCTCTGTATATATGGTATCTCTTGTACATACTATACATACAACACACTACGCTACGTGGCAAGCTCAACACGCTTACAGTAAAGGTTCGATACAGGAGACGGCCTTTTAAGTCTTTAGTGGAATCAGTTGTGAAACTGAAAACAGTATGGGATAAAGCACAACAAATTCGAAGATAGTGATTCCTAATGAGAAAAAGATGAGATACCATAAACAATATTAGAGCATTACAAGCAGAGCAAAAGTGATGTAAAAATAAATAAGCACAGTAAGAAAGGTAAAAAGAGTAAAATACATAACAGTACTTAGAATGTTGTGTTAGTAACACATTAGCCTCAGACAGCTATTAGAATGGCTAGCTTGGTTAGCAGTAAACTGATCGCAGAATAACTAAATTAAAGAAATTGTTTGACATTTGGAGAAACACACTGATTCACTTTCTTGGTAGTTGCCAGGCAGCCAGTGGAGACTGTAAGTTACTAAGCCTCTCTGAGGGAGTAGGTAAAGAATGTCTGTCAACATTTGCTTGCCAGATCTGACAAATGACTGGATGAAGCAGGTTAAACTGCAACTGCCATGGAACTGCGCCCTTAGGGGTTGCTAGTAGCAACAGAATGTTCAACTGAAACCAAACGTATACAATAAAAATATTTCACACTACTTACATTTAGTCAAAGTTAAATGTCAGGGATTTTCTTGGTGTTCACACAGCATTATGTTGTGATGGCAACATAATCCGCTAAAAAGTGACAAACTATCTCAGCATTCATTCATTATTTCATATTTTCTTTCCTTTAGATTCTCTGGAGTTCCACCCAGTAACCTTGGCAACAACACCAAGCTTGTCGACTGGATGCCTCAAAATGACTTATTAGGTAAGAATATTGGGAGGATGCCACATTATGCGTACTTCACATTCTAGTTCTCTTGGCTTACTGAATTTATTGTTTATTGTATTGCACCATATAAACTTCCAGCACTTGTGAAACCCTTTAAAAGAACCAAGATGCTTGAAAACAACTTCTCAAGGATCTGACTTCTTCGTATGGCGCTGGTTCAAGGCATGTTTTGACATATAGCTGATGCTTGGTGTATTTATATGAGATGTTGCTACTGTGGGTGGGGCGGACTAGGTTTTGTGTGAGTGGGTTCCTCCCATACCTTCTTATTAACCACAGTAGTTGGTGGAATGTGAATGTGTAAGCCACATTGTGCCTATCATGAATGTACAACAACATTCAGATATTGACAGCTAAAATTTTATTCTGCTAAGGTATAATAATAGCACCTTGGTTAGCCAAACGTTATGCCTGTCTGGCTTTCTGGTAGGAGCTTTATAAAGGGACAGTTCACAACAAAACAATAAAACGTTGTTTTCCTCTGACTCTGAATTGGCCCACTCCACTCCACAGTGCATTTAGTTGTATTCAATTTCATAAATACAGCATCACCACATATAGAGCCCTGATTAAGAGGAACTTTTTTTTTACTTGAACTACACCAGAATACCACACCTTTGTAAAAATATGTATTATGCTGTACTGTAAACCGTACTCCCCCTACTTTCATGAAGTGGGGTGCAACAGTGAGATACTGCTGAGTGTGCAGCGGTTTGTGGGATCTACTGTATAAACTGTAAATACTCTAGAAAAAAGACAAACCAGCAAAATAAGTGCCCTGTCAAAAAATGACTGCAAAATGACATCCCTCATCCCTCCTGCCATCTAGGCCACGCCAACACAAGGGCCTTCCTGAGCCATGGTGGCCTGAACAGCATCTACGAGGCCATGTATCATGGGGTGCCAGTGGTAGGTGTGCCCCTGTTTGGAGACCACTATGACACCATGACTCGTGTGGCAGCCAAAGGTATGGGTATCATGCTACACTGGAAGTACATGAGCGAGGATGACCTCTACACTGCCCTGACCAGCGTCATCAAAGACACCAGGTTAGATTTCCAAGTCTTGTATGCTCATTCACACACAAAATGCTTTGTATATTAGTGTTATTGTTTATCAGTGCCCTCTGGTGACCATATGCAATCACCACTCTGTGACTTAATGGTGCACATATACTTTTGTGCTTCTGTCCTTGTCTCTTTATATCCTTGCGTCTCTCCCTACCTAGGTACCGCCAGCAAGCGCGTCTTCTCTCCAACATTCACAAAGACCAGCCAGGCCACCCTGTGACCAGAGCCGCCTACTGGATCAGCTACATCCTCCGTCACCACGGTGCCAGCCACCTGCGCTCCGCCGTATATGAGGTGTCCCCCTACCAGTACTTCCTGCTGGATGTGGTTTTCACTGTAGGAGTTGCCTTGGTCCTGATCGGCTTTGCCCTGCAACGGCTGGTACAATTGCTGAGGGGGAAGAAGGTGGGGGACCAGAGCAAAGGAGGTGGCGTCACCAGGGATGATGATAACATGGCCAATGGACATTGCCATAGTGAGAGCATGGCCAACGGGAAACACAAACGCAATGGCTCCTTGAAAAATGAAAAGAAGATGAATTAATGTTTAGAATGGCCAAGAGGGACGAGGAAGAAGTTGCCCCAAGGACTCGGCTCTAGGTTTAGGTTTAGTTATTTTATAAAAGCTTTGAGAGAAAGCTGTTCTTAGGTCTGCGTCGAGAGGCAACTGCTACTCAGAGCGAGCAAAAGGCTGTAGGAGGATACACAATGCATCGTGAGGGGGCAGAGCAAGGCATCGGGTGCTCAAAATCTGTGTGTGTGTATGTGTGTGTGTGTGTGTGTGTGTGTGTGTGTGTGTGTGAGTGTGTGGGTGTATGTGTGCACTGAAGCAAATTTAACGAAACCTCTTAACAGCAGCAGCTACAGCAATGCAACACCAAACTGGAACGTCACTAAGGATGAAACAGGAAAAAGACACATTGGAAGACATTGTTTCTTCATGTGCGTCTTCTCTCCTGCATGTTATCTGTTGTCTTCCTGCCTTCCTTACCAGTGGAAGGATAATGAAGAGGGGAAATCCTGAGCGCCAACCCTTCATCCGCCGAACAAAACAAGATATTATACAAGATAAATATTTAGGATTTAATGTTTTTAACTGCAAACTCTGCTTCAACAAGTGTCTGTAAACTGTAAATAGGACACATCTATTTATTACTGTACAAATGCATTTTAATGATGGACCTTTTTAACCTTATCTTATTTTTATATATTATTTCCTGTATGAGTGATGTGATACCATGGTGGTAGATGTACACTCCCTCCTCTAAGCTAACATTCACACAACATTGTGTGCTCCATATTGGTGAAACACAACAAAAACTGACAGCAGCTGTGCTTTCTGCATCTGCATTATCCACAGGATTCATGGTGTTTTCAAACTAAATAGTGTTGTTCATTTTTTTCCCTGTTTTCACATGGTAGTGCCAGCCTGCACCTGCATTTAGCTGTGCAGCGTTCCCATTGTCTCTTGACTGACAGTTTGTTCTGGTAGATAATAACTCAACGGAACTCTGTTTGGCTTATCAGTGTGAAAAGGGTGATCATGCTGTAATCAAAAGGTATATAATAATGATTACTACCGAGGATACTGTGGATAGGCAGGGCCAGATCAGACGCAGCAACAGACCGAAGTACATGAGATCAAACTTCACGCATAATCTTTCGTTTTTGCTAATAAAGCACTTAAACACATTTGATGGTGTGGTCCTTGCTAGTGAATTTATAATAACTTTCTTTGTCATTCCCATATCTTAATTCTACATCCCTCATCTATTTATTAATTAGTAAGGACTCTATCACTTGATTGCCATTTTTAGGGCTACAACCTGACTTTGTACATCATTCTTCTATGATTCATTTGTTGGATACTTTCTCAAATATGTAGTACATTTTAAATTACACTGTTCATGTAGGAATTTTAGAATCCAATACTTATCTATCTGCAAATTAAAGTCTGTTAGATTTAGATGTTGAGGTTCATGTACAAACTAGGCAGACCTTATGTAATTATATTAACTTTGAGTGTGAACAATTCACGTTCTGTATGTGGCCTTTTATAATGCAGATATTTATCTATGCAGTATGCTTGAATACATGTGTATGTGTGCTAGTTGTTGTTGTTTCAATGCTTGTGTGTTTTAAATCACTGAGAGCCATGTAAAAACAACCACTGGCTGTTTGCTATTCTCATGTCATCATACATGTTCTTTTCCTTCAATAAGCCTGACATTGTCTTCACTAGCTTTTTTATCATCTTATGTGTCAGTCCACTCTGTATTATTTTACTCTTGTTTCTCGGCCACCATGTCTGTTAATTCTTAATGCAGATGGAGTAAGGGTGTAAGAGTGACTTAGTTCCGACAACTTACACAATGAATAATAATGTGTCAAAGTGACACTGAAAGGGATCCCTGCAATGAAATTCTCTTTTCTTGAACCGCCGTCAAGGAGAACAAAGTACACGGCGAGCTTGAAGAGTATCTTTGGAGTTTGTGGGGATTCGGTATCTTGCTTATTGACATTTCCGAAGAGCAGTTGCTCATGGACATGAAACTTTCACACAGTCTATCAAACCATCAGGCCACACATACTGTATTTTCCACCACTGTTCCAGCAGCACAGTCCAGACATGTACATGTTAAAGTTGCTATTTGCAACCACAATTCGCATTCTAGCAAAGAGATTGTTTACCAACTTACCAAAGCCTCACAAATGGACAATATAGTAATGTAAATTTAAAGGAAACAAAAGAAATACTCGCTTAACCTGTCAGTTGTTGACTTACCATCCAACCGACATGCATACAGCATGTTCACAATTCCTGTCTGATAACTGAGAGCTTCACGATCTTCCTTTCTTTGTGAGCTACAAGTACACTTGCACAGCCCAGCCCAGCCCTGCAGAAAACACATTATTATTATACTTGAATCATTATCATCATTATCGTCATCATCAGCTAAAACAACTTCAGCTGTTGGGCATGGTAGGTGGGCCTGCAGGTGCTACACAAGCGATGAACAGGGTCTGGAGAGAAAAAAATATTTGTGAAAGATATATCTTTTTTTATCATTATTATTTCAGTATTAATGTTATAGCCCACATAGTTAAATGCCCACGCATGCTTATCCTTTACTTCTCGCTTATGTTTTTGTACTTACTCTGCAGTCTGACGTGTCTCTGTTCTTGTGACGTTTGTATTTAATCTGCTTGAAGACGCTCTTTGTTCTGTTGTCAATAGTGCACTTGCTTGTTCCATTTGTCCACCTCTTTGTCCTTCTCTTGACTTCCTGGTGTATTCTGCAGTCTTTGTATTCTTGTCTTTTTCTTCCCCCTCCGCCCTAAATGTTAAATGTCTCCACTTACATGCTTTTAAAAAACTCATTTTACTTTGATTTTAAAATGACAAAGTCCTCGATTTTCTTGTCATGTGTGTCCATGTTGTAAATAGAACAATGTAAACAAAATACTAATGCTGAATAAAAATAACATATTTTGTTTGCAGAGATGACTGAAACTTTTTTATCAAATTGGATTGAAGAAGACAGATGAAACAGTGAATGAAAAGTGGAGAAAATTACGTAATCACTCAACATTTTTTGCTTCTAGTTGATAGTTGGTTGCTGCGTGTTATCAGTAACACTGTGCAACAATATTGAACAGACAGAAAGCACATACAGTCCATGTTTTTGAGACCTGAAACGGCTGATGTTGATTACATCAGTTGATGCTGCCAGTCTCACTTTGATAGGGAATGTATAGGGAATCATTACCAAGCAGCAAGAGGTTTTGTAGGTATCAGATGGTAGAACCATCTAAAGTAGCCAACTGCACATACACATGCACACAAGCTGGGTGGATAGGGTTATCTAATGCTGTATGCATGTGCTGAGTGAGGCTGGAGTAACAAAACACCCAGCCTGGTACCCTGCCTGGCACACTGGCCCTGTTAATTATTCACACCACCTGCAGGGGCCCACAGACCTCACACACACAGTCAAAAGCATCTGCAGGTATGTTTAATTTACGTTCTTGAAGTTGTTTTCCTTTGTTGTCGCTGGTGGCCAAATCGGGCACTGTTCCGTTAACTGAGACAGGAAGGGGGAAAGAAATGGAGGGCAGGCCTCTGCTGATGGAGAATCTGATATCACAGAAAGCACAGTGGTCATCATTCATGACATCCTCAGCCACCCCTCCCTCCTCAGACCTTGTAAGTGCCTATTATCTACCTTTCCTCTCCACCTCAAAGGACAATCATCAGGAGAAATGAATCACTTTGTGATGGACTAAGTGGACTAACAGTTTGGAGTAAGAGTCCCCCCTCTTTGCACAAGATCCAAGTGATGGATTTGCCAAGTTTGATAACAGGGTGTAATCTTCTGCACACTGACATCCACAGGCTCTGTGAGAGTGAGGTTTAAAGGATGTAGTAGAGGTCGCACATGTGCACTTCAGTGACGATGTTGGACTTTGCAACTTGTCTGAGAGGAATGAAAGACTTTCCCACCTATAAATCAGCCCGGAAACTAAACTGACCTTGACTGTATATGTAATGGAAAAAGAGAGACATATCTATCAAGATCAATTAATTCAATGTAATGGTAAGATCACTTCACAGTGTAAAGGAGTATTATTTTCTTCTCAAGTGAGATTGACCTGTTGCATGTTTTGATTGTCCTCACACTCTGACATTCACATTTGTATTGTGTTGCTATGGAACCATGTGAAAAACAGCCTTGTTCCCTTGAACAAAAATAGCCCAAATCCTAATATGTATTTTGGGATTTGGCTTATTACAGCAGAGAGAGGTGCTACAGTTTGTGCGGTATGTACTTTGCTCTTAAAGCTAAAAATATTTGCTTTTCTTCCGAAAGTACTGAACTCGTAAGCTTGCGCTGAGTGTTGCCTTGTCACCCTCAAGATCAAGACCACGGGAACAACTATAGTCTTCGGGCATGTAATGAGACGAATCAGCATGATCAAAAAGGCCTCTGCAAAAGGCTTTTCTTTTACACTTTGTCTTTCATTGACTTTGCCCTTTGCCCTGTTTTAGTCCAGTGAGAGGTAGAAAGTAGGATCAGTCGTACGTTTCATGTTCCGAAAGGTTAAGATCAATACAACTGAGAGCAGCTTCTGCTTGATAAAAAAACTGGTCAGTGTAACTAGTACCATGAGATGGTAGCACTTGTGAAACCCGTTAAATGAACCAAGATGCTTGAAAACAACTTCTCAAAGATCTGACTTCTTCGTATGGCGCTGGTTCAAGGCATGTTTTGACTATATAGTTGATCCTTGGTGTATTTATATGAGATGGGTGAGGCAGACATGATCCTGCATGTTACTCTTATGTCCACTAGAGGGTAGTAGTAATCCATAATCTACTGCTCTGGTCACCTCGTGCTCTATTTCTTTTTGTCTCTCTAGCCTATTTTTCTCTCTACCCCTCTGCTTCGACCAACAGCTCATAGACCTGTTGACTTAAGAAGCTCTGAGGTCTAATGCAAAGATCTTGCAAAATCAAGAGTGTGTGTGTGGCTTCCTGTAGTTTCTTGTGTGCAGGTGGGCTGCTGGTGTCATTCTTGCCTACTGTATATCCAGCTGTAAATCCTATTAAATCTCCCCCTATCAAAATCTCTGGTCCCAAACTCTGCATGACAGATGTGGCCCAGCCTTCAGTGGAAGTCTTTGTAGAACTCAGTTCAAACATCAGAGGCCTTCAAGTGCCACGTCTGTGTGTGTGTGTGTCTGTGTAAGATTTCCGATGAAAGTTAAATGATCCGTGTGGAGAAACAGGGGCCCTTTAGCAGCCTCAAAGATAAGAGAAAGACAAAAAGAGACAAATGGAAGTAATAAATCATTGCAACAATCAAATATAATTGACATGTGCTAAATTTGTGCATATAGGCCTTATAGGTGCTCATGTGTTTACGTGTGTATTCATATGCATGTGTGTGTTTGCGTGCATTTATGTGTATATGCGTGTGTTTGAAATAGATGGAGCCCTGTCACTGTGTCACCATGGAGATAAGAGAAGCCTGACAGCAAGGGAGAGAGAATGACAGCTTTTATATCAATCATACTGACTTATAACTCTGCGCGCGCACGTGTGTGTGTGTGTGTGTGCGCCTGTAAGTTAAGGGGTTAGGAAAGGGTATTAAGCTGGAATCAAAAATAAATCAATGTCATGTGGTTTGTATGCCAACAGCTGTTGTCAGTTTGGCCTTACCTCTCGTGGTAATCTCTAAACTCCAGTGACCACACGTAAACTCACACACACACACACACACACACACACACACACACACATGATGCACGGACACACAAATAGACAGATGCCACTGTGTGTCACCCATAACTAAGTGCCTGGACAACACCCAGAATGAGAGAGTTGGCCAAATGTTGTCCTGGCACAAAAATCTACATCTTCCAGCTTCTCTCTGATCTAATTCTCTCTGTCTAATTTACTTTCTGCTCCTCTCTGTATCTACTTTAGATTCCTATTACTCCTCTCATCTTCACTTATTTTATCCCTCCTCCTACAATTTCTTCCCACTTCCTTTTCTATCCTCTCTCTCTCTCAATAAATTTACTTTCGTTCCCTGCCTCCAAAAACATCGTCCAACCCAGAGCCTCTGTGAATCTGTAAGCTGATGCAGCGTATCTGTGAGGAATTGGGAATTCAATTGGAGAAAATCAGGCTTTTGAGTTTTCAGCCAGATATTTAATTATGGGAGTGAATTATAGCTGTGTCGCTGCAGGGACACTGTGGAGAGGTAATGTGACTAAGTAAACAATAAATAAGCACTAAATAAACATAAAGTCAATTCCATGCTTGATTAGAAACATAACACCCACTGCTGCCCTTGCTAAACCTCCCATGCTTACTTACTTTAGCCAACTAAATCCAAATACTTTCCACTCTATGTATGTGTGTTTGTCTGTTAATACCTGGAAACATATCACTAATATTATCTGAATCCTTTGCCCCACAGCGGATCTCAGACAGTAGCTGAGAGAGAGGCCAGTAGTGAGATAGAAAGATAGAGAAGGGGGGATCTTGGAAGATAGTAAGATGGAGATCTAACCTCCACTGTGATTAGGTACTGACCTCATAGGCCTGCTGTCTGCACTGATAAAGAAACAGGAAGTAGCACACACACACACACCCTCTACCCTATCCCTTATTTTGAACTCAGTAAATCATTTGCTCCTTATCAGATGTTCATTCATTTCATTTCTCTCTCGTCTCTTTCGCCCTGGGATTTCTCGCTTTTCATATTTCTGTCCCTTCTTCCAAAAGCTATGGAAAGAGATAATCTTGCTATGATCTGCTCCCAGAATCTATTGTTCATTGTGCAGTCTCTTTCTTTTTCTTTGCTCTGCTGAAAATTGTTTTCTTTAAGGTAAAAAGTTCAAACAAGGTAAACTCGCCATATCCACAAGTCTAATACATTTCTGCTTGGTTTCAATAAAAAACGCTTGCTAATGTAAGTTTGCTGATTCACCTATTAGGACACAGAATGAAAAGATCAATGATGGTTGGCATCCTAAAAGCACAGTGCATCTGAGCAGAGACAACAATGGACACCTATCTGTATTAGCTGATTACTGATAACTTTCAGTCAGTGATAAGACAGTGATACTGACACTAAATTTCATGAGCCATGCTCTTTGCTGCTGCAGTGTTCCTGAAGGCCTCATCAGATGTCAAATAACTGTATTACCAGACTTGTCAGATATCAGATATCTGTACCGTCAAACATAACTCATTTTAAAGTCTGGGTTAAATTAGGGGATAACATGGTTATCTTCTCTCATACAGTAATATCTGTTGGACCTACTGTATGTATTCATGCGTGCGCGCGCATGTGCAGACAGACACACACACACACCTCCACTGAGTCAGTCAGCGAGCTCTCCATCATTGCCACCGGTAGCCCGGTGCTCTTTGGTTGGTTGCAGGTTGATGGATGAGTCTCCCTTGAGCAGCTCTGTTAAAGCGCCTCTCTATCAGGCTGCAGCCGCATGGGCCCTCACATTTGATTAGATCCCAATGGAAGCAAGTTGCTCCCTGTCATCACTCATACAGCATAGGCCCGAGATGCAACAGAGACAGCCATTGGAGCACAGAGCTTGACACGCTGAGGAAGCCATTTCGGTGCAAAGAGAGGATATTATGTGACTCATGTACAACTCCGTCTCACATGGGTGGTGCTGCACTTGACTGGAGAGGAGACATAGTGTGAGGGAGAGGGATACTCATAAAGAGCAGAGTGTTATTTCCATTATTCATGAGTCGTATTTAGAACCGAAAGCCTCATCCAAGATTCTATCAATCAAATTGCCCACCTATTCATTTAAATTACACCTGAATGAGAATGAGGACCATTACAGCACTTCAACACTCAAAAGCCTTCTGTCGCTTTGACTCCTTCTCTCTCTCTCTGTTTTTCCCTCTCTCTATAGCTCTCTCTCGTTCATCTCTCATCTCCCTCCGTTGATATTTACATGTCAATGACTTCTGTGTAAGTGGCTTTCTCTTTTTTTTGTCTCCTATTTACATGTCAGTGGCTTTCGCTGCTTGATGGTGCTGCGTTGAAATGAAAGTAATTTGCTCTGTGACAGTCAGACCATTTTACCAGCTATTACTCTCATCCATTCTGGTCAGTGAATACTGATGACAATGAAACCAGGGAGCTGTGAAGAAATTTTGCAAGCTCTCGTGTTAGTGACGCTGGTATGGCTTTCATGTGGTGGCAGTCCTGTCCGATTCACCTCTAAAAGAGTGTTTTTTTAATGATATGCAGCATCTTTGTCCTTTTCTGTCGGTCTTTGTTAAACTATGCAGTCATCTTTATGCAAGTTAATTGCTCTGGTGTAAAGTGTCTGCTGAAATACACTGACAACAATTCTTTTTTTTCTGACTTCTCATCTTGGAAGCAGTTGGACTAGTAGTGTTGTTTATTGCTCCAAAGTTGCCTGGTCACTGCAGCCTTAAGTCAGGCCTGACATTCTTTATGAACTACACAACAATGTGAAAGCCATTACACTTCCAGTAAATTGCTTTGAAAAACGCCGCACAAAAAAGCAATTTCAGCATGAAATCATGCTACTTCCCAGTGAAGGCCTGGAGATAAGTCTCAACTGATGATGCGGTTTAAAAATAAAGACTAATTTCCTTTTAATCAGCAGCATAGACTGGGCCACCCAGAGAGTTAAATCACTGTTGCAGAAGTGATTTGAGGATGGGGATGAGATATAGTGGTCCAGGGGGGTCCTGACGTGCGCAGGGTCAGTAGCTCAGGCCCAGTTTGTCTTGATTCAGGGGGCTGAACCCTCTAGTGGCCATAGCCAAAAATGCAGGTAGGGAACTAATAATTTATTGTAAAACCTTGCTCTATCATAATAAATAGAAACAGTACACTAATCATGTGACTGATTATTTTATTAATACATTTGTTCTGGTCTAATTCTGTGGTATGGTATACCATACCTCATGTACCTCATGTCCCTAATGTACACATAGCATTGATAGCCTATGTTGCCACCTAGGGGAGATCCCAACACATAACAGACCTCTTGTGTTTTAACCATAGACTGTATAAAAGAAGTGGACGTAGTCACCGTGATGTCACCCATTGGTTTGTGGACTATAATTTTGAAGCCTCGAGATTGGCCATCTAGTTTTTTTGCAACCAATGATTGGAAAGTGACCATATTTGGACGTTAGCTAGGTTAGCAAGGTGCATCCGTAATTCACGTTAACTGTGATATAAATTGAAATCATGCTGTATTGAAAAAGACTTGAAACTAGCGATTGAGACCATAAACTCATTAGGAAAGTGTTTACTGAGAAAATAAATCATTTGAGAAGTATGGTCATATTCTTGCAGATTGCTGTACAATCATTCATGCAACCAGTGGAGTCGCCTCCTGCTGGTCATTAGAAAGAATGCAGATTTAGGAAACTTCCGCATTGGCTTCAATTTTCGGCCCCGGAGTTTGCCGCTTGGTTTAATTGGATGTAGCGTCCGTGACGTCACTCATAGGTTTCTGAAGAGCCGCCGTGAAGCTCAATGTGGGCGGCTCCCTGCGGGCTAGCCACCTGTGATGGCACCCAGCTGTCACTCAAAGCGGCCACGTCCTTAATTATGCATAACTTTAAGCCTTAATATAATTTAAACAAGTGAGTCATATAAAAATTCAACCCCCTGAACAGTTGTCATGAACGTGGAAATTAGCTATGGAGACTCAAACCGTTTTTGCACCATGCTGTTTATTTATGCTTTAAAGTTGGACATTTTAACATGGGGGTCTGTGGGGGACTGACTCGCTTTTGGAGCCAGCCTCAAGTGGCCATTCGAGGAGCTGGAGTTTTTGGCACTTCACGTTGGCTTCATTTTTCAGCCCCGGAGGTTGCCGCTTGGTTTTAACACTTATGCTTAAGTTCATATTAGATGCCACAGAGTAGGTTTATCAACGAGCCTGCAAGGCTCATTTTTGGAGAAACGCTAATAGCTGGAATCTGTATCTGGTTTACTCGAGTTCGGTTTCAATGATAATTCTCGTTATATTCCATCACTCAATCGACATATTAGTCGGGATATAAAAATGTGCGTTTTTATATAAAATTTTTTTGAAAAATGTGCATTTTTATATCCTTTTTACATGGAAAGGTTACGCTACGTTTACATGGAAATTAATACTCAGGATACCAGTATTTGATTTCCATGTAAAATTAGCCTCTGTTGTACATTTCCTCAAGATTTGTTTTGTGAACCCCCAACTTTAAGTTCAAATTGCACCTATTCTCACGTTTGAATGGACAGACATACACACACACACCAACTCTCTGCTTTGTTGTTTTTAAGAGTTCCGTTGGTCATTAATGATTTAGTCTTACAGGCAGGACAGAAATATGACTGCTTATGGCTGAAATATTGATGGAGTTGTATGAATTATTAATAGGGCTGATTTCTGGAATGAAGATGCAGTTGACCTACTGTATTCAGAGGTGAGGTGCAGTGGTCCAGCTGTTTTGTTCGATGGATGGTGCTGGTGTGCATGCTCACCTTTCAGGGGGATGCGTTTTATGTGCGTTTGACTCTCTTTGTGTGCGTGTGAGTGAAAGTGTGTGTGTCTGTGTGCAAGAATGTGTCTCGCCCAGTGGCTTTGTGAGTCTGCAACAAATAGTCATCTGTTCCTCAAGATATGCATGTATGAACGAAAGAGAGTTTTAGTGAATAGCGGGAGTAGTTAGTGCAAATCTTAGTATGCTCTTGGATCCGGGAAAACATAGTATTGGAGTGGAGACATAAACAGTGAATGCGCTGCTTGTTTTGATGGCGTTAATGGATTGATTCATACTGGTTTGAATACTGGCTGGGTTCTCAGGCTCGAGATTGTCCTCCTCACCTCCTCCTCATTCCTCTCTCACAAATTAGTGAGGCAATGGATTGATTTTTCACCCTCTCGTTTTATCTTAACATGACCCTCTGCAGAGCGTTTGACGATGTTGGGTTTTTTATGGAGCTGTGATAGATAGATATGGAGTTCTGGAGATGAGTTTGACTTGAAGCTGGAGGCAAAGGAGACAGTAATACATGTTAATGACTCGCAAAAATTAGGCCCTCGAGGTGCACAAAGAGTTTTGGCGACAGGAAAAATGTCCAGTGCACAAATGTTTGAAGGAAGGACAAAGAACAAAAGGGGATTATTCTTAAGCGTTTAGGCCTTAGCTAACTTTGCTGGCTTGGGCTGCTTCGTCCTTCACCTGGGTCAAGAGGACAGAGATGCAAGGGGGAGGGGTGAACTGATAGTATCTCTCTCCTCAAGGGATGGAGGGAGGCAGAAGGGATAGAGAGCACTGTGAGGAAATGGAAAGATGGAGGGATGGAGATAGGAGTGAGTGGTGGAGAGAGACTATAGAGTGGGGGATGCTGAGCAGGAGGAGAGATAGAAAGATTGGGAGGAGACAACACAGGAGAGGTGTTTATTCCTCTGATAGGAGTGGGAAAATATTTGACGGATAGGATGAAGACTTGTTCATCCAGCAGCTCTCATTAGATTTGTTTACATAAAATTTTTTGCCCAAATAGATGGAGCATATAATACATAAGGTTGATAATTATCTCTATGCTTACAACCATCTTCTGCAAAGCTTAGTGTTTCAGTGATTCAGTTGCATTGTGAGCCACAGGGTGAATACCTGGGTTTAGATGGCAGGTATAGATGAAACAGAGTTAAGGCTGTAAAAAGATTAGCTATAATCTATTGCTGAAAGCAGGGGGCTTTGAGTAACATCATGCACAAGTAAAATGGAAGTCTGCAGAATTTAGATTGTGCAAAAGTGAGTGAGTGTGAGTGTATGTGTGTCTCTAAATGATGAGGTTGAGTCTCAAGCCACCAGCTAATGGTTTCCATAGATGTATTGGCAGCACCAGAGGTACTTTGCTTTAGACACACGAGACAAGTTGCAATATGTCACCCACTCAACCAGACTACAGACATCAAACTTAACACCAGATCTGTCTGAATGGCTGCCGTGCTGTACGTGGGAATTGTGTGCAGGAGAGGAATGAAATGAGAAAGACAGGGCAATAGGAAACCAAAAAGTGTTAGTTAATGTGTGACAGACAGGCATTAAGTACTGGTTCAGTGAAACCACAACTGGTGTTTGGTGGTCGATTCCACCCATGGATATTGGATATGCCTCGCTATGACCACCTGTGAAATCACAGCACAGAGCATTTGAAGCCTTTAGGCAAAGTACTTGTCTCTTCAACAATAGCGTTTTCATAACCAGCCAACTGGGAGGAGATCTAAAGAGAGAGGCAGGAGCACTAATCAATAGGAGAGGGCGGACTGGTGTCAAACGGCAAATAAACAAACAAGCCATTATCCTGACACACACACAAACACACACACAGCAGTATATGTACAAATGCAAAGCCACAGACACACAAAGGCGGACTCTCTGTAACTGTATAATACAAGCTGTTCGTTAATGTGTATGATTGTATGCAAGTGGCAGGACAGAAACCAACTCATTCCTATTCACACTGACTCTCTCCACCTATTCTGTGTGTGCATGTGTGTGTGCGTGAACCATTCACATGCAAACAGGCTAACTACATGTTTATGTGTTAGCGTTGCACAGTTATGATACATGTGAGTGTATATATTTGTTTTCCTGGGCAGGCAAAAGATGTTGCAAATAAAAGAAAAGTGGGAGAAGAGGAGAGAGTGGGGCTGGTGTAAACGCTGATATTACTGTATTGATCAAAGCCTCATATCTGGTGGCAGTTAGAGGGCCCACAGGCGTGACTCCGTGTGTGAGCATGTTAAAGTAATCTGTGCATCATCTGTTGTGTATATATGTGTGCATTTGTCTACGTGTGTGCGTGCTTTATCTCTCTCCGTCAACAACCCGTGTGTGTGCATGTGTGTGTTGAAGTTTGTTCTGGGCAGCGCCGGTGACAGAGCGAGGGGGAAGCAGAAGTGCTATCGATTTTTAGCCCAGCCATGCTAGAGAAAGATCTGTTTGGGTGGAACTGTGATTACCTCCCTTTCTCACCCCCCCGCCCCTCTTTACCCTTTCACTTAGCATACATGCAGTATCTATCTACCCCTCTAACATCTCACCCGTCTCAATCGTTAGGCCTAAACAAAGCGTGTGATGTGCTCTCGCTGTCGTCTATTTCTGGATGCCAGCACGTCTGGGAGAGAATATGTTTCAAAGTTTTTGCAGCTTAGAAATGGTGTGTTTATATTCTAAGTATACCACACTTGCCACATTGGGATTGTGTGTGTTTGTGAGTGCACCTTCTAAAACAATGACAATAGTATTTGAGGTTTTAAAAGAGTGAATCAGTTGCCTGGTTACCAGAGTCTGTTTGCATGCATACAATTGCAGGCACACATGTAACCACACCCATATACTGTATATGTATGCACAAACCTACATGCACATACAAACAGCTTTCATTTTCTTTCTTTACTTTGCCAAACTTAATCCTGACTGCTAAGTACAACTGGACTGACTGGCACATTCTGAACCCAGATCAGCATGCATCTGTCTGTCCGCACATCTGCCTGTCTCTCTGCTCGCCAGCTTGTCAGTCCTCCTCTCGGCCTGTTAGAATGGAGCAGACGGCAACACAAAGGCAATCTGTGTTTCTCAGTGTGCGTAGTGAGATAAACAGATAAATGATTAGTTGCAATAGAGGAGAGGGAGTCTTAGTGTCATCATTATGAGGGAGAGAGGGATCGGGATTAAAAGAGCGGCATTGTGTCTAACAGATTATTGGGTCTGTGTGTGTGTGTGTGTGTGTGTGTGCCTGCCTGTCTGCATGTGTGGTTGGCTGGTTTTCTCATTACAGGATTAAAGAGCATCTGGTTCAATGTTCCTACTCAACCCTGCCATTCAAAGTCACAGGGGAAATAATACACTGTTGTCTCATTTAGGTGTACTGCATGTGCTTGTCCATGTGTGTCCGTCAGTGTCTATTTACGCATGCGTGTGTGTGTGTTTGTGTGTGTGTGTGCACATGCCACATTCATGAGTGTGCATGCATGTGAACTGGGAGAACAGATATGGATTGAAGGGAACTGGACATGGGCAGAAATGAAATTGCAGTGTCTAGAGGCTGTGTCACAGAGAGTGGAGAAGCATGTATTGTGGGCTCTCTGTGTGAAAAACTCTTGACTCAAATCTATTTCTGGTTATATAATGAAAGGTGGACTGCAAAGGGCTTAGCTGGATCTGTTGTTGAGTACAAAGCCAAGAAAGTAATGGGAGAGGCAGAGAGAGAGGTGGAAGGAGACCGAGAGAAGGGAAGGAAGACTACTCGTGGGATTAGATAGACAGACGGACAGACAGACAGACAGACAGATAGATAGATAAATTGATTCTTCAGTATGGACATTAAAGGTCCTAATGCAGATTTTCTGTCTAATTGCCTTATTGTGGGATGTGGCAACACAGGGCATTACATCAACAAGTGTTCACGCGTTTTAACAGTTGACATTGTAAACTCATTTATTTGACCCAGTTAAATAATCTGTATTTTCCTTTTGCTATGGCTACTATGGCTACTGTCTATACGGATACGTGACATCTGTTTTAACCAAAAGCATTGAAGTTTCATTTCAGTGTTCAGACTGAAGCATATTTTAGAAGTGGTGCAACTGTGTATATGTACAGATGCAATTTGACACAAAAAGAAGCAAATTCTATCAGGGCAGCGCAAACTGAGGCAAAGACAAGTCTGAAAAAGTTGACAATATTTCAAGTTGTTTTTAAGTGCAGGTTCCCATTTTGTCTTTATTTGTTTGTGTAGGACGCACGCACATTCTCCATAGCTGCGGGCAGCGCTATTTACGTTCTGCTGTCATTTTCATGCTATTGTGCTGATTGACGGTTGGTAGGTGTAATACAGCATGAAACACAGCAATGTTCCAACAAAGACAAGAAAGAATTAGACTGCAAGAAAGTAAACATTGGTTCAAACAATGTGGGACTTAAAATATTTATTAAAAAAATTGGTTTGTAAATATTTTATGTGCAAGGAAATGCACTCAGTATCTTTGTTACAAACATTTTTTTCTGAGCAACACTGAATGTTAACATACATTTTTTTGTTTACAAGAAATCTCCATACCGCAACCTTTATTGAACGCACAGGGATGACAAGATAACAAGAAAAGGAGACGGCTCTGGAGGAAAAAGATCTGGTGTTTCGGGTAAGTTTTGAGATCAGTCATTGTCTGACCTGTCACACAAACTCTGCACAGGCACACTCCACACACACACACACACACACACACACACACACACGGATGGTACGTTGCTTGCTAGATACAGCTAACATCTGGATAGTTGGTACATTGGCTGCTTGGGGAGAAGAAAAACAGACTGCAAAAACACTGCAGTTGTCAAATTTGTACGAATAACACAGGGTGAAAATTCACTTGGTGTTTTGTTTGAACACATCTTAATGAAGCAAGTGTTTGGGCTTAGTAACATAACACACTGCGTTGTGTCTTTGATTGCCAGTTTTGCATCTCTGATGATAATCATACCTGTGTCTGAAATCACCCTCTATTTACTAAATTCAAATTGAATTTGAGTTCAAAGTGTAAAATATATGCACTATATAAAAATGTCTATGCCATGTACATTACATGTTACTAAAACTCCCACAGTGTAATGCTCTGCTTTTAATAGATGTGTTAATTGAACTTAAGTGACACAACACCTGTCAGTGATGGCACACCATGTTGATGATTTATAAGTGTCTGAAATCTACTGCTCACCATAAAGCAAGTCATTGAGAGTTTGTTGAAGGGAAAGAGTGGGCATGGGAGTTATCTGAGACGCAGCCCGACACTAAAAAACTCCTCATTAATAACTGGTTTATAAGCAGTTAATGAACAATTGATGACATAATATAACATAATCGTAATTATACATATAATATTATTTTAAAGGTTTTGAACATGTGTATAAACTGTTTTAAAACTGCTGGTGAATGATTTGTACACATGCTATAAGATTTGTTCATGTGTGCAGTCACACAGCAATGTTATACAGTGTTATCAATCATTCATTAACTGTATACATCAGTTATGGATGCTTCATAAGAGGAGGTTTAATTGTTTACAAATACATTACAGACATTTATATACTTCGTGTGAATGTTATATATTTAAAGATTTAAGAAAAAAGAGCGAAATCATTCTAGAAATGAATGAATGAAAAAATGAATGAACCTCAGGGACGCTATCTATTTATTATTTTATTTTATTTTTTTACAATTAATTCACTTTGCTTCTTCACTCAACTGAAACATCACACAGGCAAAAAATAGAATAAGTGCATTCCTTAATTGTGTAAATTGTATTTTCATTTGTGACTGACACAACAATAATAAATCATTGTGATTGCGTTGTTGATGGTGGTGCTGGGCAAATAAGAGTTTATGTCAGTATATCTATGTGTTTGTGTATGTGTGTGTTTATTGCCTGTGCTCCTATTAATCAGAACCTATCACTTCTGCCTAATGGAGATAGATTATCAAGCAGAGAGACGTGACTGTCCCTAGAGAATGCCTGGTTTCAGTGTGAATTGTTTGTGTGTGACTGTGCTATACTAAATGCCCCAATAACTACGTGATTTTCTGCTTGACTACTAGAGCCACCATCGTTTGTGTCACCTGCCCCAGATAACGAGGGTGAGAGTGTCTTTCTGGAGACACAGAGGTTAAGCACACATTTATTACACTCTCTCTGTGTGTGTGTGTGTGTGTGTGCGCGCATTTGTGTGAATAATTAGCTGAGACTATGCTTGCTGGCATACTCCACATTTATTTCCCAAACAAACAAGACTTTAAAAGCACCTGTACAGGCTTCTTCTACACGCCTGGAGGTATAAAAGAGTTTGCCGCCAGCTGCAGCAGAAGGCTTTAATCCCTCAGATATACCTATATTATCCTCGCTGCTCAGGGTAAAATATCAGCTACATACTAATATTTCTCCCCTGCTTCCTTGAAACGTGTCCTTGCACGGCTCCCCAGGATAGCTCTTGGCCTCTTTGTATCTTGGAAACTTTTCAGGTGTATTCAGCCGAGGAAATTTACCACATCAAAAGGCTACAAACTGCAGATCACATTAATTCGGCAGGAGCAATACAACGTGTATGGTTTAGTGACAATAATAGACCTTAACAAACCCCAAGTGATCCTTGCCACGCATAATCCCACACTGACAGGCTCTCACAAGGAAACACACACTTGTGCAAACCCATTTTACTTTCATTAAGTATCACTTAAAATGGATGAGAGCTCTCATTTCACGGAGTACTGCCACAGACTTGATATGAATGTCTCTTTAACAAGGAGACAGACAAACACGTCCATAAGCCCTCATATAAATATTCCCAGGCATGACAGTGGTGTTATTAGTAGAGAGAGAGATTCTTGGGGCTGCAGACTGATAATATGATAAAAACACTTCTACTACATGGTTTTCAGAAGTCAGAACAGGTGCGCGAATCGGTATAAAATCATCATGAGAGTGATCATGCCAAATGCAAGTATAAGTGTAATAAAATGTCAAAACCACAGCAAAAGATGATCATTTTTGTATGTATTGTTTGTATATTTTTAATCTCATTTTGACAATGCTTTGATGGCTGCACAGAAAGGATAAAAATTTAATGAAATATCCTCTGATGTTATTTGGACCGCCGATGCCATTTGAAGGTCAGCTGAAACAACAACCAAGTTTTCTCGTCTCTAAGGGAACAAAATACCCAAATAACAGCCTCCTTGCTTATTGTTCCATCTTCTTCTTTCTTCTATTGATTGTCAGCTGTCTTCTGGGTAGTCAGACTTGCTGATGACCTTTAAATTCTGTGTGTGTGTGTGTGTGTGTGTGTGTGTGTGTGTCATTACCACTGTGTCCAGCCGCAGCATGTGCTCTCTTTGTGTTCTGTCACGCTATCATATTTTCTCCCGTTCTTCTCATCGATTACCTGTCATCAGGCTGAAAAGTGGACTTTTGTTTCACCAAGTTAGCAAATAGTGAGTTATCTCTCCTTCTCTCTGTCTCACTCTCTGTCTCTCATTTTCTGACTCTATTTTTCTCATCTCTCTTATTTCTAAAATATAAGATTCCTCTGTCATGCCAATCTTTACCTGCTTATCTTTATCTGTTTGGACTTTCACTCTTTTCTTTGTGAAATATTCAGTAGTTTTGGTTCTTCTTTGCCTCTCTTCAGCTGTGAGGTTGTTCGATGAGGTTGCGTCACTTATTAAGAAATACATTTGTATATCTGTTTCTTTTTCAGTGCCATATAGTGCCTCATGTCCTAGAAAGTGAAATCACATCAGACCTGTCATAACACATCTGTTATGCATGGCTTCGTCTGTTTGTGCATGCAGGTGTGTGCATATTTGTGTACCTCGCATGTGTGTTTGTAATGTTGGTGGTACGCATGGCTGAGCCCGGGCCGGTTCTCTTGCTGGGATGCTAAACAGCACAAGAAGAGAAGGTTAAGTAGGAAGGTCAACAGAGTAGAGAGGGGAAGATATCCATCACAGAAACCAATACATTTCCGTGGACACCATGGCTATTTATTTTTATTTCTATGGAAAAGAAGACACTTTCTGCAGGTAAGCTGGCAGCCTGCCTGGGGCCGACTTGACACAGCCTCTGCAGACATTCAGAGGAGAACATAGAGCCCAGAAGTAAACAAACTGACTGAGCAAATCAGCTTGAAAGGGTGTTTGCTTGGTTGCAGAAGCAAGTTTATTTATTCTTTCAAATAAGGGGTCATTCTGTCAAACTTATATATAGGTAAACATATTGACCTTGTTTCATTAGATTTTGGGCTGTTTTAATCTTTCTCCCACTGTTGAAACCAATTAGCCAATGAAACAGACAGTATGTCCATCCTGAGCGTCAGCTGTTCATGACATAATTGTGGGCATTGGTCGGAATTAAAGAGAAACCTTATTAAGAGAAAATGTGTTAGCATATATTCCATTTTATATTTACTCTCCCACTTGAGCTATCCTTGAATTTAATGATAAAATCCAGGCACAATTTGACATCAAAGCTTCATGGGTCTGTGGCTTGTGGGGGAAAATGGCGAGTAGTCAGATACTGAGATATATCCTCAGCTTTCAGAGTATCCATGTAAGTTCCAGCCCAGTCATGCTATAATCATCATATCTAGAGGGAGTTGAAAACAGTCTAATTACAGCAGCCAACAGGTATGGTTCACTGGTTTGGATGAAGGGCCAGTGATTCTGAGAGTGAGACGACCTGCTTGCACAATGCTGGTTTCATTACATTAAAGCAGCAGCAGCATCGGAATTTAAAAATAAATCTACTCTTAAGCCTTAGTTTGCCAATCATTTTTTGTATATAAAATGTCAGATAAGTTTGAAAAACGGCGGTCACAGTTTTCCAGAGCCCAAAGTAACGTGTTAAAATGACTTGTTTAGTCCAACCAACATTCCCTAATCCACATATATACGATTAATGCTAATAATATTAGAGATACAACTAATCAATTATCAAAATTGAAGCTGATTCAATTTTTGTCAATTGATTAATTGACTAATTGTTTTAGTTCTAATATGTACTGTATATGTTTTGGTCGTTAGTCTCAATATTCAAATAGCTTATTCTTCTTTTCAAATCAAATCAAACCCGCTTCTCTTCAACATTTTCTCAATCCAGGTAAAGTAAAACATATTATTGTCTCCCTCTCATACCTTCTTTTCTTTTTTTAATTTTCTCTCTCCTACAGTCAAGCAACCTGTTCTCTCCCCATTTTCTTGACTTTATCTCTCTCCACCTCCCTCCCACATGCTCTGTCACTACCCTTCTCTCTCTGCTTCTGTTGTCCTCTCTTCTTCGCCTCCCGTCTCCGACACCTCTTGTCATTATGGCTAACTCCTGCTATGACAAGCCACGGCTTGATCTATTTCTATCTCCTCTCAGACAAGTGTTACATATACACCAACTGTTCATGAGTGTGTGTATGTGTGTGTGTGTTTGTGTGTTCTAGGGACAGAGAGTTGGGGACATCTGTGTGCATGCATATTTACTGCATGTGTGCTCAACAGCTGTTTAGTTTAAATTTCCCCATCAGCATTAAAATTCACATCGCCAACATGTGCAGTACATTTTCAGTGTGTTCTTTGATGTTTCTGAAAATGGTAAGCTAACAGCAGAATGGCCCTTGATATGGAGATGACAATGGTGAGGGAGCTATCAGCCAACAAATGCACATTAAATTGCTATGGAGACCACTGACATCATCAAGTACCTACTAACTTATTAACTTTGCTCTGATTGTCAAGGTCATGTCTACACTTCTTTATCTCCCTTTAGGTTCTGACTTGAAATGACCATGATTACATCATCCTTTAATGGTTGCAAGTGATTAACTCCTTAACTTAACACCTCAAGACATGTTTACCCATACTGGTCTTCAATGTGGACAGACGCAGGTCAGCAATGCCAGCTCTCCTCTGATATTCATGAGTCCTGTGGAAATAGTTCCTCAGGTATTATGGTGTCGTGTTATTAATGACGCGTGAACTGTGTGGAATTGGACTTAGAATGACCTATAGCTTTTACAAGTAGCCATACAAGCTGCCAACTAAGCCCTAATGAGTTGGGCCGGCTGAGAAAAAGCTCCAGGCTGAGAAGCCATTCAACAATGGAGAAGTTGTCCAGCTAGATAACGATTCTTACCAGAAAGTGTATGTTAGCATACGTTGCTGTATAAAAAAAACAAGCAGATTAATCATCTTGCAATTTATGCAGTCTCCTAAACTATTCTAGACCTACTGATTTAAAGCTGCTCTAATCAATATTTATTTATATCAACAATAGGCCTGCATGATATAAGGAAAATATGTGATGTGCAATGACTTAGTTCAATATTGCGCTGACGATATGCGATAAATAAACAAATAAGGACATGTGCATATTAGCTATATATATATATATCAACCTGGTTGTCTTTAAATTCAGAACAGGATTAGAATTTAACATTTTAAATATATCTAAATGTTGTTTCTTGAGCAGCAACAGTGTTTACTACAGCAAAGTCACTATATATACTAAATAATATCTCAGTGAAAACAAATCTAAAAATTTCAATAAAATAAATAATTTTTCTGGCAGTTAAATTTAGAGAGAAGTTTAGAAAGAATGAAGAACACAGACATCAGTCAGGATCAGTCCTTCCTCCTGTCCTCCTCCCTCTGCTGCTGCTGAGGAATCACCTGCAGCTCAGTTACTGCTGGTAGAGAGAGGAGGGGCTGGTTTGTCTCAGCCAGCAGCTAGGTTTACAAGAATTTGCCAATTTTATGGTAAACAGTTAGACTACATACAGGCGACTTCGTTTTAGCTTGTTTGTACCAATCGGCTATTAGCTGAGCTAGCGTGCTGTGGTTGTGTAAAACACATGAGAGACTGCAGACAGAGCCGATTAAAATATCGCTTTCTTCATGTTTGTGCTCCGTTGGACAGGCATATTGGCTTTTTACTTGTAAAAGGTTTCATTGCATTTACAGTAACAGTTACTGTCTCCACTGCGGCTCTGCTGGCTGCTGTGTGTGCACATGTTTGGATGTGCAGCCCGACACAGAGCGCAGGCAGAAACTCATTGTACACCTGCTCAGCACCAAACAGCAGATGGACAAAGTTAAGGACTAGCTGGTTAACATCGTGCAGCATTTAATAACTAAAGAGCCCGACATTTCCTTCAGGAGAGTATATATTGGACTTACATTCATAGCCAGAAATATGACTCCAAATGAATGCTAATGTTGGTTGTGTACATAAGCAAATGTTTGCTAACATGTTGGCAAAGTTAAAATCTTTAGGTGATAATATATCAGAGTTATGTTCACAGGCTTCAAGTGCTGCAGGTTTTATTGACATTAGTTGAATGATTGGTGTGTTAACCATGTTCTTAGCGTCATTTATGAATTTACAATATTTTGTGTTTCTCTATACCGTTATCACCCCACTGAGGACGTTTTCATTTGTTAACTGTGCAATCCTGACTTTGTTGCATCTCTATAGCTTTTCCTTGATAGGTTATAGCTATTTTGAAAATACTTAATCTCTTATCAGTGATGTGTTTGTTTCATATGATGTTTAATACCTGCTGGTGCTGCTGTGGTTCACACCATTTCAGTGCCGCAGATTATTAGGAAACCCTGAAAAGTAAAAATCAGGAAAGTAAAAAGTAAGACACGGGAAAGGAAAAATGTCTGCGTTTAAAGTGCTTTTAAAAACTAAACGATGTGTGACACAAAGCAAACCATATACTCGACCAAAGCCCATGTCCCACCATATCCCTCTCTAGCATCCCCAACACAACACTGCTGATTGATCCTCATAAATCCTGGCTAGCTAATGTTTTCTGGCAGCTTGGTGAGGTCAACAAGTTTGCTGTGTGTTTGTATCTGTGGAGGCTATCAAACTCTTATGTCTTTGCTCTTCTCTCTGGGGGGTCATCAAACACTTCACTGCAATCTCCCTGGAGATATTGATGCATTTAGTGTGTGTATGTGTGTGTTAGTTAATGCAGTACCCCTGTCTGCGCTAGCCAAAAGACAGCACGGTTTTCTTTTTGACCTCCCTTGTACCCTTCCCTCAGGGGCAAACGATCCAATCAGAGGATAAGCCTATTTCCAGACCCTCCCCCCGTGGGAGCAAGAAAGATCCAATCGGATAAGGGTTCATCTCAGATCAGAATCAACAGGGGAGGTGGATAAGGGACCAAACAGACACACAACCATCAAAAGACAGAAATGAAATAGACAAAAACAAAAATGTCACACAAAGAGTGCAAAGAACACTCTCAACAGATGTTACTTGTCATGTTATAAGTGAATGATCTGCTATACTTTTTCTAAAACACACTCAACATGAGGGGGTATACTTGTGTATGAGTTTTCAGACATAAACAGAGTGGGCTCCTGTTTCTCTACTTCTGACTGCGGCAGAACTCCTCTGTGATAATTCTCAGCAAGGGCTTCAGCAACTGGGAAAGCAAGCCCACTGAAAAGAAAGAAATAAGAAAAGCTCACTCTGATTAAAACATACAAAAAACAAAATGCAGCAGTCTTGGCTGGAACATGCAAACAGGAATAGGATAGTAAATATTGTGAGACCGATGCTTTAACACACCCATATTTTGTGTCTTCTCACGCTGTGAGGAGAACATTTATTTGCCTTTTCTTTAATATTCCATTCCACACTTGTTTTGCCTTTTTGATTAGCATGTCCTCCTTCCCCATACACAGCTCTCATTACGTTGCTCTTGCATGCAGCAGGTTTCACATACAGTCTTTGTGCAGGCTGTGGGCTAGTTTGGTGCACAAAGCACATAAACACCATTGCCACCAATGTCACTTTCATCTGGGGCTGACTTCTCTTCACTCTGTCTAATGCTTTGAAGATACAAAGAGACTTTTCTTTTTCTCACAGTGACACCCAAATATGTACACAAACGCACATATACACAAACACTCAGTACTGACACTGAAACGCATCTTTTATCCCTACAGGAACAATTGTGATCTATGAAGCATCTCCTTCTGTTTAATTGTTTTGTTGCCCAGAGGATGTAACGATTATGCATGCTACAACATGCCTAAGTGATTGTCTTTGTGCACGTCAATATTTGTGTGGGTGAAAGTGTGTGTACAGAATGGTCTTATGTATGTATGTGTGTGTGTGTGTGTGTGTGTGAGAACTGCTGTTGTGGTCCAAAAAGTCCAAGTCTGAGGAAATACTGCTGTTGGGGGCTTTTACTTTGTCATCCATACTGTTTGCTTCCTGTCAAAGAATGGTACATCCCCCAGAATTATTTCAGTAGGACGTGGGCGAAGTAGAGAATTTGACAGATTTCTTGTAATCTATATACTCATTTTATAAAAATTCTGGCTGCCGTATATTGAGTATTAATATGTATTTGCATGCCTGTGTGTGTTATTCTACATCGCTAAGGGCAACAAATGTCCTTTATCACTGTCAAAATGCCACATAAGGTATCAACACCTCCTCGTCTGCTGTGGTGACGTCTATGCCCACACGTATACAGACACACACACACACACATCAGCAGGCAAACAGTATTACTCAGACACGCAAAACTGGCTGAAGTAACACTGTGTACATTTTATTAAGGTGAAAGTAAAGAATTTGGAATTTAAATGAAATGGATGATTTGTTGTAAAATGTGTGTGTTCGTACACTTGCCTCTCTGTTTACGTGTGTACTGCATGCATTCATGCTTTTGGCATTTCTTCACTGTCAGTTAAAAACTGTTATGTGTTATAAATGTAGATTTTCACCTTTGTGACACACGCACACTCACTCTGCTGTATTGACTGGTGTCTTACTTCGAAAACCTGAGGCAGTTGAGGGGGTGGGATTTCAATAAATTCTCTCTGGCAAGTTGTGATGGCTACTTTGGACAGTAATACAATGAATTAATTAGCAGTGCCAAATGAAAGGTAATTGTCCTGAGATAAGCCTGATTTAAAAAACAAAAGTGTTCTCAAAGACGTGGAAAATCACTCACAGGCATACAAAATGATATGCAAGGATAACATTTTTATTACAGTTGTGTTGTGCTAGCAAACCTCTGTATTCAATACAGAACCAGAACAGAGCAAAAGCTTTCCATTGCAATGGGATGCACAACTTCTTACAAACAAGACAATAAACATAAAAAACTTACAAAAATGTACAAACTTTAAAATAAATTGTCCAATTGTGTTCTTCAGAGTGACTTTCCAAACTGTAGACACCACAGGAGGAAAACCTATGTCTCTGCAGTGGTTTAATTAGTTTCATACTGGTAATGTTGGCGCCTTCAGAGGACAAGAAGACGTGAGGATATCCAGGAAACTAGATGAGAGGAGAGTTTGTCTTTGTGTTGTGTTTTTGTCCTTGAGTCTCACCAGCCATCAAATAACATCATCCTAGATACTATCACTCTGTTGCTAGCCTTATTCGTCTCCTGGTTTTATTTTAAGATTTAACAGACAAATGTGGAAGTGCAGGTACATTCACAGTTACATCACACACACACACACACTTCAGTAATGGAGGGTCTTCACTGCAGGGGATAGTAAGAATAATTAAATATTTAACCCTTCCCATCTTGCTCTCTCACGCACAATCTCCAACACACACAAACAATGAGTGGGCCACTTTTCTGCTTTACTATATCAAGCAGTTGGGCTATTAGAGAGTATTTGTTCATAAATATCACTGTCCCCAGACGTATGGTCATTAAAGTGTTAAGTAAACGTAATACTGTAAGTAATGTTTAATGGAATATAAACAATGTAATAAGCAAAAGCAATACTGTACTGTTATGCCTTGAGGTATCCTGACAAATAAATACCAGACGAGTGAACAGTGAAGAGAGCTGCGACGCAAAACAGAGCGATGTCTCCATTAATCCATTATTCTCTATAATGTGCATGTACTGTAGCTACTGACTGCAGGCAAAAAGAGAAGATTAGTGTTTAATTGTATTTTAGTTGTTTAGGTCAGTGAGCGTTACGCGTGTTTTAGCTCACCGTCCTTAGCCACAAATGAACCATTTGCCATAACTAGAGATGTTTCGATACCCGTTTTCCCTTCCCAATACCGATTCCGATACTTGTGCTTAGGGTATCGGCCGATACCGAGTACTGATCCGTTACCTGGGTGTGTATCTGTATATACAGCTGTATATACTACTAGCCCTGTATGAATAAAGCTGATTGCTTGCACACATGAAATGTGTTCACCCACCATCTCATACAGCTTAGAGAGCGCTGTTTCAGAAATGTGAAAACAAACAACAAATCTCGTGCCCAAATAAAAAGAAACGCATTTATATACTTGATGCCCTTCAAATTTCAGTTCTAGGGGCATATTTTTATGATAAAGTAAATTTTCCTTTGCACATACCAAGAGTATCAAACATTGACAGTGACACTAGAATGTATTACTGTCGTTATAAAAATGATGCAGCATAATGTGCTCATCTCCCTGTGAGACAAATACATGTAAAATGTGTATGTCCGCATCAAACTACATATTGCAGCTCAGAGTATGGTTTGTAAGTCAGTACAAGTGCGATTTCAGTACAGTTTGCGAACAGGCAACAACTGTTCAGTTTAGTGGTGAAATCCCACGTTTTCGACGACTGACAGCGGCTGGTCATCAGAACAATAAAACCGATTATTTTGATTATTTGATTCTGATTTCCAATCTCCGATCTGCAGCGTTAAGCAAAGCTAGCGGGCATATAAATAGGTCCTATTTAAGAAAATGGTATCAGATCGGTAGGCCTACATGAGTACTCGTCAATACCGATGCCATAATTTTGTGTGGTACTGGTGGTATTTCTGATACTATCGGAATCGGTACAACTCTAGCCATAACCACAATATTTCCCTAACTTTAACCACACCGTAGTAAATAGTTGGTAGAATTACATCAGAATTATAAAGTTAATCTTCAGTTTAGTTTCTATAGGTCCCCCACAGCTTTCTCTCTCTCTCTATCTATCTAAATATGAATAACTTAAAAATTGAAATTCCCATCCCTGATGTCATGTTCACCAAAGCAGAGCAGCATTCGACTCGCCTTCCTCCCGGGTTAGGAGGAGGGTCTAGAAGCCTGGTCGGACAACATGCGTTCACCCTGTTCAGTCAAGTGCAAATGCATGTTACAGACGTGCCTTGTGCATTGTGCATGCACAAAGGTTAAAATTCAGCACGCTATCACAGTTTCATCTCAGTAATCCCAGCCCCGTGATACCATCTATGACTTTCCTCCTTCCTTCTATGATGCTTTTTGAAAGCATTTAGGCTGATTATTTCTCCACTGCTTCTACAAATAAAAATGAAAACGCTAATTGAATGATTTTTTAAGAGCTCGAAATGAACTTTACATGGTGATTGATAAATAAATTAAGTTCTTTTGACATTTTGTAGAAGACCCTTCTGACTTTGAGAATTATTACTTCATTATGCCATTGTATTATTGATAGCTTTCCATCAAGTTTTTAATATCTTCTTTCATCATAAATGTATGTGTTTGATGTATCTTAATGAATTGGAATGTACTTTGTTATTCCAGTGATGCAAAATCAATGTAACACCAGTTTGAATATTAGGTGGGCAAGTGAGCTTTGAAGATTTGGAAGCCGCACACTCAAACACACATACACCTTTTTACTTTTCTCCCTACACACACACACACACACACACACACACACACACAGAGCACGCAGAGGGTCTCTGTCTTCCATACATGTATAATTATTGAGCATGGTCTCTGTGATCGTAGTAGTGATTAATTCATACACCTCATCACTGAGTGTTTTTTTGTTGCATACATTTGTCTAAATTCTTAGAATACAAACATAAACTATAACAAGCCTGGCTCAGCCAGGGTTATTTTCCTTTTTTCACATTCATGGAAAGTGGTCTCAGTTGTAAAACAAATGGAAAAAACACATTAGTCCCATGTAGTGGTGTGTAGCAGCGAGCGAGGCAGTTTCATGATAATGGCTCGAAACCACTGAAAGCAGAAGTACATCTATGATTTAAATATATAGGTCAGATTGGGGCTCATTAGTGGTTCATAACCAAGTGCCTTAACTCTGCAGGGTAAAATAATAATATAGTACATGTTTATGGATGAGATTCACTGCATGTATGTTCTTCGTAGCTGCAGCATGGCATGGGCTGCTCACGCAAATGTGACATTGGTAAATTAACGACGAAGCAATACAGCTGGGGTGGTGGTGGTAAATAAATTAGGCCTTATGAGTGAGCTTCCTTAGAGATTTCAGACTTCAGAAGGAAGGGAAGAAGAAAGGGACAGAGGCAGGGAGGAGCGAGAGCGATTGAGGAGGAGTGGAACGCACTGAGATAGATGAGCACAAACAATTTCGAGATTTTCTCCCCTTTCTTCCTCTCTCTGTCTTCTCTTTCTTCTCCTTTTCATTTCTATGCCATCAAGTTTTTCCTCACGCTTCCTGTTTCCTTTTCCCTGTCACCCCCCTCCCCCGTTCTAACTAAATGCTTTTCTGTCTACCCCAGCCTGCACTCCAAGTCTGTCAGATCTCCTTTGAGAAACCAGGAGGTGAAAAGGGGGGAGAGAGACAAAGAGGGAAAGAGTGAACAAGTGAGGGAGATGGAAGATGATGGCTCTCAGAATGTAGATACAATTTCAATATTAAGATGGGATACAATTTCAATAATAGAATTTGGACTCAGATCTCTTCCTCTCAGCCTCTCTCTCAGGGACCCTCGCTGTCAGGTTGTGTTTTCACTAGGACGGGTTAAACTGGGGGCTAATCCATCTTGCTCTCCTGCGAACACACACAAACAACATAATCTGACATCATGTAACCTCTTGAAAACTTGGAAATTCAGATGAAGATGCCTACAGCTTTCGAAAGTCATGACTCTCTCCTGTGAAAGTTGGTCCTGACTGTCCACCAAAGGAATGAAAATCACGGTTGGGCTGTGCACAGAGTCAAGGTGACATACACCTTCAGAAACACCTTGATGCAAACACACACACACACACACCCTACACTTCTTCTGAATTCTTCTGGCTGCTTGACTCATGTGAGACTGAGCTTCATTTACATTTCCTGCCCTCCATATCACTGCACAACAGAATCCCTTTTTTACCTGATCTTTCATCCCGGTTTCTCCTCTCTTGACATTTTAATTCATAGGTCTCTACTTTTTGGACAGCTGTGCTACAAACCTCATCTGCAGGTACAAGCTGGCACTAATGGGCTGAAGAGCTGGGGCTAATCTAAAATAAGTTGTCTTGGAACTGTCTCGGTCCTTACCCGTGTCCTATAAGGTTGCATGCTGACCGAACACACTTCTGCAGGTTTATTTTTTCCATCTTGCTGGCACAAAATAGTTGTAGTTCTATAGCTACTCTAAGTTACCATTGCCCCCTTCTTCCATCCAAGATCATTTTGAAAAAAGAAAATGTCCCCACACCTTTTAAATTGCTTCATTTACAGTAGCTTATTTCTTAAGCATCTTATTTAACCAATTTGATTTCCTCCTACGTAAAAAATAATTAAGCATGACATGCATTATTGATCACATTTCTGTGTTATGTAGGCAACAGAAGATGTGTTCTATTATACAGCAGGACAGCATTAAAAATGTAATGTTACCCACCACCAGTAACTCGTAGCCAGGCAGCTGAATTTCCATTATTTGGATAGCATTATCCATCCAGGACGTTTTTACAAGGACAAAATGAGGAGGCACTTGAGAAATACATTTTACAGACTGCTTGTTCTGTTTGTTTGAGAGAGACAAGCATTACTCTGTTGGGGAATGCTATAAACAAGTACAAAAAATCTTTTTCTGAAGCTCTACATTTACTTACTGGTAGTTTATCTTTTCAAATCTTACATTATAAATTCATAATCTTCTACAATGTTTAGTGGCTTTAAAGTGACCTTAACATATTTTAAATACTTTATTTACTTATTATTTATTATTAATTCTTCAAACCACTATAGTGTTTTACAATATTCTTATAGTAACTCATGATATTTCTCTCTCATTCTATCCAACTTTACCTTTTAATCATATTATATAATAGAAGAAATTATACTTTTTGTTGTAGCCTGGGTTTATGGCACTACTCATATCTGGTATCAGAATGATATTAAAGAAACTGTTTAAATTGTATAGAGGTATATCTTGATCGAATTAATTCCATTCACTTTACCACCTCAGTCCTGTCCAGAAGTTCTCTAAGAAAACGCTTTTTATTTGCCATTTGGCTGTGACAGATGGCGATACACTAGTTTTTCTTTCTATCCAATTTTCATAACCCATCCACATCAGGAACATTGCACACAACACACCAAGCTGTAAGAACAAAACCCTGGAGCATTATCAGCCAATTGCACCAGTTTACCACCAAATACCAGCTTACAAGTTGCAAGCTTTTGTCCTTTCATACCACTTGTCCATTGACTCCCAAAGCAGGAGCCAAGAATTTCCCTCTAACTGGAGCAGAAAATTTGGAACGTCTGCCTTATAGCCTTTATCCCCCCCTACTTTGCTTTTCTCAAACCTACACAATCTTCTTTTGCCCTTGCCCTTTAAGCTGAAAATTGTGTGTGTGCCTGTGTACACGAATGCAATTCAGTTTTGGTATGCGTATGGTATGTATGTATTTAAAAGTGTGTGTGTGTGTGTGTGTGTGTGTGTGTGTGTGTGTATGAGAAAGGGAGGAAAATGAGGACATATGGCTGTGAATTCCCTGAGATCCCACCTAAAACACTGTAGTTTTCAAGGCATAAATCACCCAGATTGCTGATACACACAGGATAACTCTGCACTCTGCGTACATGCACATGCGGGTAAACACACAGGTTTGTGGCACTATCTTCGTGGGGACCCATCATTGATCTAATGTATTCCCCAGCCCCTTACCCTAACCTTAACCATAACAGCTAAATGCCTAACCCCAACCCTAACCCTAACCCTAACCTTAACCATAACAGCTAAATGCCTAACCCCAACCCTTACCCTAACCCTAACCTAATTCTAACCCTAAAACTAAATCTTAACCCTCAAACAGCCCTTTAAACTTGTGGGATCCAGTATTTTGGCCCCACAAAGCTGTCGTGCCCCCCAGAATTATAGTGGGCTCCTGGTTTTTGGACCCCACAAATATAGTAAAACAAGCCCACACCCACCCACACACACACACACACACACACACACACACACACACACACACACACACACACAGCTGTTCACAAGCCATTGAGTATTTCCTTGCAAGGACACTTCCTTCACTGTGATGATCACACACATCAATTAGCATTTACGTGCCTGCACTCTTGTAGGGTCATTATGTAGCGTATTTGTGTGTTCTTGCGCGCTCGTGTTTGCTTGTGTGTGTGTCTGCATGTTTTGCATGCCAGTGGACTATAATGGGGCTGCGGTGCAAATCCTGGCCACTAGCTCTGGTCCACCCTACCCCCTCTTTCTCCCTCAGTCTCTTTTTCAGGTTCAGCGCAGGTTCTCTAATGCTATCACTCTAACCATATGGTGGGAGCATCAGTTAAATTGCTGCTGTTTCAGCGCTGCCTGGCCTGCGTACAGATCAAATAGGCGCACACACACACACACACACACACACACTGACACGTGCACATACTCTGGCTGGCCTGTGTACAGATCCAAACAAAGCCATATGGCCCTTCTCTTTCTTCATTTACCTCATTTACTGTATGTAACCCCGGTGCCACTGAAGGACAAGAGGAACCAACAACACCTGTCTTTGCAGGCCGCACAACACAGAATGAGGGATGAAGTAAAGTGGTGCACATAGGATTTTCCATTTGGGTCTGAAGTCAGCCTCTATCCCTGTCCTCCTGCTGCCCAAAGCTCCACCACCAGCTATATAGCATGAGAGAAGAATGTATGAGATTAAATTATAAAATTGACGATTTTGATCTTATCAGCACTGCAGTGTGCTGCAGATGCATTCATCCTGTTTGCATTGTTTTTACTCACGTAAAATAAGGTCAGAGTTTTACCCTCAGAGGCCAGAGTTTATCCAAGCGCAGCTGGAACAACAGAACGTCTCTAATGTGTATGTGTGTGCATGTCCGTATGTGAGCATGCACGTGTGTCTGTTTTGTGGGAACATGGCTGTGGCTATTTCCTCTTCTCCCAGCCATTAGAAGGGGCTCATATAACCAGCCTCTGGGCCTCAGAGAGACACACTCTCTATAAATACACACCACTTAAGGGCCTGTGGGGGACTCGGTACACACATACACACACTATACAAGCAGTAGCTCCACGACTCCCTATTAAGCCTTCAAATGGATGTTTATGCTTTAGCTTAATAGGAACAGGCCTCAAAACTATACGCTTCAAAATTCAGCAAGGTCACAAAAACAAAACTTTATGCTGAGCAGCAAATACATTCCACCTCCCTAATGCCCCTGTTATTGCTTACCCTACCTATTTCATACTCATGTGTGGCTTTGATTAACTAAATGAATAAAATTAGGCATTCATAGTTGGCTTAGGGGAGCGGAAAGGTGGCATTTCAACATTTTGTAAAATATGGTTTCTTCATACATCGCCATGTGTCTTAAGATCATTCTGCTAGGAAGGAGATAAAACTGTGGAACAGCTGTCCTTCTGCCGTGTGTGTGTGTGCACCTGCATGTGTATCTTGTGTATGTGGATGTGTGTGAATGTCCAAATCCTTTGCCATTATTATTTCAGTCTTTTAGCACCTTGTTTTGGGAGCATGTTCACTACTTTTATCTAGTACCTCGGTAATGGCCAGAGCAGTGTCAGACATACACATGCACACAAACACACACACGCACACACACACACACACTGGTGTATGAGCTAACACACACACATCTGCATACACACTTTAAAGTTGAGTCTTTCCTCATGTCGATGGTCTTCAGAGATACGACGTCCTCTCTTCACCTGGCCCCCGGCATCACAGCTCCATTTCTACATCGGAATGTCAAGCCTGTTCATTTTTCTGTGTGCCCATTTAATGCATCCCAGTAGAGTTTCTGTCTGTTGGTATGTCTGTCTGCCAGTCTGCTAGTCTGTTTGTCCATCTCATCAAAGCTTGCTTCTTCCTAATAGAAGCGCCATCTGTCTGTCTGTTCAAACTGTCTGTCCATCTGTTTGTCCATGCATATGCATGCCAGTCTCTCTTTGCCCTCTCTTTCTGTCTATCTTTCTGTCTTTCTTTCTAGTTATCAATCTTGTTAATTTATCAGATAGTCCATCCGCGTGATTGTCTGTCATCAATCTATCCATCTGTTTGTCTATCTGTATGTGTGTGTGAGTGTGTGGAAGGTACCAATGCATTTTTGCATCCGCATACCAGAAAGCATCATAATTTATGGATGCCAATAAAACAATTTTATTTTGTCTGTAGATGCTGTGGAATCGCAGGTCATTACACGCTGACTGGCTAATATGGTTGTAATGTATAGATGGTTCTTTAAAGTAAAATCGATAAAATGTTATATTAGATTAATTTATTTGGAAATTAGACAAAGCTATAACGATCCCCATGGGGAAGTTGGATTACTGCTGCTGAAGACAAAATGATCTACAGAATAATATGAAATATTTCTAATAGAAGAATATATTGAGAATACAACAAACAACTGAATGAACATAAATGCAATTGGAGATAGTAGAAATGTTTGGCTTATTTTGATGAACCAACTCCTATTCACATAATGGGAATGGATGGAACTCTGTTAAAAACTCTAGTTTAAACGGAGTTTAGTATTGCGTAACATCTCAGAAGTAAAAAAAAAGGTAACTTACTATTTCCTAAAGTGTGATCACAAAGCATCTTTCTATCCAAAGCAGTCCAGGTATATATTTAGGTATTTAAATCTGCATGCACAAATTTCCCAATTCGGCCATTACATGACACCTGCAGTTTTGTTTACATTTTTTTGTGGAGCTTTGAGACCCATCTATGTCCTCTGATCCAGAAACTGCCCTCTCTTTGTCTGTTTCTCTAACACATACATTCCAGGAGAGGTCTTTTTAAAAAATAAACAAAATCTTATAACTAAGATAAAACCTAACTCAACTGAGTTCACTGACTAAAATATAATAAACAAGCACAAATGTGGAAATAAACTAATACTATATTAGATAAAAAATTGGAATTGAAACTACTAGTTAAAACTTCAATAAAAACTCAAAACATTGACAATCTTGCATTATTCGAGTTAGTATACGTGTACGTGCACAGAGCTATGTACCTTCAAAACAGACAGAGGAAGATATCAGTTCCATTATCAGATCATGTTATCAGATGGAAGAAGCACAAGCTTGCATATAAAAATATACTGTTTATTCCCATAAGCATTTACCATTGTTTAGAGAGTGACCGTATGTTATGTAAAGGCTATGCGTATGAATGCAGGTCAGAAATATTTGAGCACAGCAGCAGTACAAAGTGAAAAGAAACAATAATAGCCCAGAGACGTTCATTGAGACAGTGCAGTACAACCAGACAGCATTAATTCGTTTTCCCTATCCACTTACTCGTTTTCAGGGTCACAGCGGTTCTTGAGCCATTTCTAGGGGAGGCAGAAAAACACGTTGGACAGGTTGCACTGCAGGCTAATACATAAACAGACAAACAAATTCAAACCTAAGGGCGATTTTGAATCTTCAGTTCACCTGACTTGGATACAGTGGTAGGGAAACTAACACAAACACAGCAAGAACATGCAAACTACACATTAAAGAAACTAGGGTTGAGAATTCAACCTTGCTTTGAGCTGACGTTATTATTAACCACTGAGCCACAGAGCCCAAAGTTATTCTCTCTTTTAAGACATCTTTGATGAGGTCAACTGTGGCAGGAATCATTGTACATGGGAATAGAAGTCTGCACTGACAGGTGCACCTCGGGGTGCACCTCAGGGATATGACACAAAGGTATAAGGTGCTCTGAAGCGCCATCAGCTCAGTTTAGAGAGTGGGTTCCTCTAGGTAGATAGACAGCAACCAGTGCACAGCTTTTACTACAATAACTCTTCCTGGGTGACAAAATGGAAAATGTAACCGTGCTTTGTGTGTGTGCACATGCACGTGTTTAAATCCACATGCACATGTAAGCTATTTAATCGTCTAGTTTATCCATCCAGTTCAACAGATGTTAGAGTTTGAAATCCAGCCTAGAATCATTAGCAGTAATTTACCTCATAATTACAACCTTAGTACTCACAAACCCTCCTGAGCACAACAAACCTGACACACACAGGGTAACACTTTACAATACAGTATACAAAATTGTGAGTAGTTACCTCACACAGTTTGAGAGGCGGAGCTGCTGCAGGACAAGAGCCTCTGTGATGGCGACTGAATGTGCAAGTTTTTGAAATTGTGCTCTCGCTCTCTCTACCTCTGCCTCTTGTTTGTGTGAGTGTGTATAAATGTATGAGTGCATGTGCATTTTTTTAAGAGGTGATCCATTTCTCTGTCAGCTTTTTCCCATGATGCTTAACAGCAACAGGAACATTGTGTCTGGAGAAAATGACTTCATCCTTTGGAAGAAAATACTACCTCATTTCTTTATTTCCCTCAGACCCCCTCTCTCTCCTTTGACCCCTCATTCTGACTGTTATTTCCTACTGTATAGTCTGCCTCTATCTCTATCAGTGTCTGCCTCTCTACCTTTGTGGATCCCCTCTGATCTTTCTGCTCTTCCTATTTTCTGCCTGTGACTCATTTTTTTCTCCTGCTGTTTCTCCCTTTTCCTCGTTTATTCTGTCTGCTTTAAAGATACTCTGTGTCTTTCTGTTTCAGATGCTATGGGGATAAGTCTCTTGAATGAGGGACGATTGAGCAAGCAGCTTCCTGCTTTTACATAATTGTAATGTGACACACCCACACTGTATTGTGTTGCCTCTTTCTGAGTCTCCTTTCTCCTCCCTGGCTCCATCGCTTTCGCTGTCTCTTTTTTTCTCTTTCAAATACACACACACACACACACACACAGAACATTTATTTTCATATGGTAGAGTGATTAGCATCAACCCCCTCACTCTACTAGCCCCAAGCAAACTGACCTTGGTTGCCCATTCTCATGCAAAGTAAATACAGTAGTTAGTGTCCAGTTGTACTGACAGCTTTAACTATTAATACTATACAGTGGCCTGGTATTTCTATTCTTGCATTTACCTGTATAAGCTATTTTGTTTTCCAGTATATATCATCAATACATTCCTTCTTGAGCTGAGTGATTAAAATGATGACCAAGGAAACCCTACAAGACTCAAACCTCCATGGGCACTATCTCATTTTACAATTGCAATCAGTGTAATAATGTTGCTGCAGTAAGACCATATCCAAATGGACTTGCAATTATATATATATATCTTTGATATAGTTCTCAGTTGATAAAAACAGGAGTAAGCAATCCTTAGTACTTGACCTTTAAACTTGAACCAAAAAATATTATTGTGTTAATTTGTACAGATGTTCAGACTATTTCTTGATGACGTGATTTACAAATTACAGGACAAAATATACAATGTAATTGTTTATCATATGACAAAAAATTATAAGAGACACCCTTATTATGAATGTTGATTCTACGAAGAAGAAGACGAGTCAGATGGAAAATTCAGATACCAATAAAATGTCAAAGTTCATGGTCAGTTTTAACAGTGCCATCCCATGCTCCTGTCTCACTGTTGTCAGGATATAAACTTGTTGTTTTGATGTTCTATCATTCAAGAAGTACTTTGGGCAATCATGAAATTAGTTTCAAAAAGGTTTTGATTGATCCATCTCAATGGGTGTTTTTGCATGCTAGTGGAAGCACCAAATGAGACTAGATGTGGTCTTTGGGGGCTCTTATTGCCATGACTTAATTCACAAATAAATACCAACACCTTTCCTTGTGATACCTCATTTATATGCAACTCACTGTATTTCATTTTGCTGCCCACCCTCCCACCTTTGTGCCATGCCGTGCCTTTGTGTGCATGGCACAAAAATACCATTTGAACAGGAAAGTGCACATCAAGTTGATGTAAATGCCAACATGTCACACAAACAGGAATGATGGACTGAAATTGAAGAGTTCCTGCCATCTGTTAAAGGTTTGGGGTATGTGTGACCCAGACTGTAAACCATTTTATGCACCCCGGGACTTCTCCTCATTTATTCTGGTCGGCGTTTACATCCCACCTCAGGCCTGTGTTAGTGAGGCATTACATCTGGCTGACCAGATAACTAACGTGGAGAAAAAACAGCCTGACTTCCTGCTCATCGTTCTTGGGGATTTTAACAGAGCAAACCTCAGCCATCTCTTTTTGTGAGGCATGTGATTCCTGTATAAGTGAGAAGTTGAAAAACAGTGTGGAGAGGAAATAACCAGCTACAGAAAACCATCCCCCACACTGTGGAGAATCACCAACTGGCTGGTGACCTGAATGTGTTTTACTGTAGGTTTGATAAGCCCACATTCACACCCCTCACCCGCTCTGACACCAATCAACCACCGACACTCCCGGGCCCCCCATTCGCACTCAGGATCTGTGAAAAGGATGTGTGTCGGCTCTTTCAGAGACAAAACATCAGGAAGGCACCAGGACCAGACGGCGTGTCCCCCTCCTGCCTGAAAGTCTTTGCTGATCAGCTGGCCCCCATCTTCACACAGATCTTCAACAGATCACTGAAGCTGTGCAAAGTTGCCACCTGCTTCAAATGCTCCACAATCATCCCAGTCCCCAAAAAACCCTCAATCACAGGATTAAATGGCTACAGGCCCATCGCCCTGAGATCTGTAGTCATGAAGTCCTTTGAAAGACTGGTGTTGACCCACCTGAAAGACATCACAGAACCCCTGCCGGACCCCCTACCTACTTGGGAAGCAGGTCAGTGGATGATGCAGTCAACATGGGACCTCACCTCGACTCTCCAGGGACATATGCAAGGATCCTGTCTGTGGACTTCAGCTTGGTGTTCAACACCATCATCCTGGACATCCTTCACTCCAAACTCACCCAGCTCACTGTCTCAGGTCCCACCTGTCAGTGGATCACAAATTTCCTGACAGACCAGAGCCAGCAGGTGAGGCTGGGGAACATCCCATCCAGCACCCGGACAATCAGCACTGGCACCCCCCCCCCTCCGTCAGGGGTGTGTGCTCTCCCCTCTGTTCTTCGCCGTCTACGACTGCACCTCAGCTCCATCTGTCAAACGTCTGAAGTTTGCAGATGACACACCTGTCATCGGCCTCATCCAGGACGGTGACGAGTCTGTATACAGACGGGAGGTTGAACAGCAGGCCCTCTGGTGCGGTCAGAGCAACCTGGAGCTGAACACGCTCAAAACTGTGGAGATGACAATGGACTTCAGGAGAAGCCCCCCAACACTCCCCCCCATCACCATACCTTCTGGGATCCACGATCTCCCAGGACCTAAAGTGGGCATCCAACATCAACACTGTCATCAAAAAGGCAAAGCACAGGATGTACTTCCTGCGCCAGCTCAGTATGTTCAACCTGCCTCAGGAGCTGCTAATCCATTTCTACTCTGCAATAATCCAGTCTGTTCTTTGCACATCCATCACTGTCGGGTTTGGATTAGTCACCAAACAGGACAGGAACAGACTACAGCGGACAGTCAGGACTGCAAAAAAGATCATCGGTGCCGACCTGTCTTCCATTCAGGATTTATATATGTCCAGAGTCAGGAAACGCGCGGGAAACATCACTGCAGCTCCTTCACACCCTGCACACAACCTGTTAGAACTTGTACTCTCTGGTAGGCACTACAGAGCACTGGACAGCAAAACAACAAGACACAAGTACAGTTTCTACTCACAGGCCATCACTCTGATGAACACCAGTCATATAGTGTCTGTGTCACAATCCCTGTGCAATAACCCTGTGACACTAACAAGCACTGTACCTGTACATTTATCTCATGGTTTATGTAAATATTAACACTTTAAAACTACACACGCTGTGCATACTGTCTATACTGTCATATCCACCTACATATTTATTTCAGCACCATTTGCACTCTGCACCATTGCACTAATTGTTACTATTGTTGTTTTTTGTACTTTAGACCGTATATCTATATATTGCACATAGTAGCATGTTTGTTTACCTTGATGAACTTATTGTTCTTGTTTTTAGCTGAATTTATGTCTATTTCTGTATGCATGTCCAATAAAAGTGATTCTGATTCTGATATGAATAACAAAATGAATGGATTGTGACTTGTAAGTTAATACTAAGTTAATTAGTATAAATGACATGGACTTAATAGGTGAAATCATGAATGGATTATAGTTTTCACGATTTTCTTTTATCCATTGCAATAGTTAAATACAGGATTTTTTTTACTTTAAGTCATTACAATCTGACTGAAGCCTATTTCTTTACTACAGAAGCTTTTTTAGCTTTTGCTACACAAAACAGAAAAAACAATCTGCATTGATTTGTAGATTGTTTGAGCTGTATTAAATCATGTTCATGGTTTTTATGAATCATTTGAAATTATAAATTTTGTTCCTGTGCAAAGAATTTTGGGATTTGCCAAATTTGTGGTTGTATGTCTGTGTGTTCGTGTATATGTGTGCACACACATGTGTAACAGTCTCTCCTCTACAGTATTTTCCCACACAATGACAGCCTTTTCAAATCCAATTAAAGCAACACAGAGGACTTCACAGCATCCTTCATTCATCTGTCACTCATTCTCCCCCTTCATTTCTCTCTCTCTCTCTCTCTCTCTGCTGCCTATGGATAACTGGGTGGTAACTAGGTGGGTGAGCTCTAACTATCACTTCCTCGTTTTATTCCTTTTATACTTCCTGTCATGAACTGACACCTCAGGGTAAATATGTTTTACTTGGCATGATGTCAAGATGTTTATTTGACTAGAAGAGAATGTGTGTGCTTCTGTGTTTGAGGGTGTGTTTGGATTTATGCTCATCCTGTAATGTCATTTTGAGCCCTTTACTATAGCATTTATAAGCAAAATACAAACAATAATAAATTGTATGTTACAAACATTTAAGGGCATTTTGAGTGGTTATTCATTCATTTAAAACAATTATTAAACCTATATCAGGACATTATAAACAATGTTAAACCTGCTTACAAATGATGTTTACAGGTGTAAAATGACAAAATCTAATCTTTTTTAGTTAATTAGAAGCAGTTAATGGTTAAAGTTAAAGTTTGATAGTGTGTATCATCAATGCTGCTCTGCATATTATAGTAGAGCCGAGTCCCAACTGTAAATCCAGGATCTCCTGCTCTCTAAGAAACAATGCTAACATGGCACTGACAGAGTGTCCCTTTTGGCAGAGTATGAAGCTGTCCTTTCCAGGGCTGCTACACTATCACCACAAAACAGGAGAGCGTCCCACTGCCAAATGTCACCTCTCAGCCCATATCTCTTGGAATGAAAAACCTCTTTAAGGGCCATAACCACACCATCCATTGGGATTAGGTACAGTACATCACCAGGATGGACATCTACCATATGGGAAAATTAATTAGGCAGCAACAGTAATGATGAAGCAAATATGTCATCAAAAAACATCCCTAGTAAAACCAACCTGATAGCTTTGCATGAGCAGCATAAAGATAAACAGTTGCGGGCTCTAAGTGACTGCAAAATATCTCAGTTGAATTGTGGGGTATATGTGGATAAATGTGGTGCAGTTCTTAATTTATGTTTTTTCTGTTTTCAGGCACAACTATTATTGCACTGCCATGTAAGCCAACAGACAGAACCAGCAGGTGTGACGGCAAGGCAAACTCATGCTCAAAGTCTGACTCAGTGTCATGGCAACACTGTAGAGTAAGTGCACAGAGGAGAGACACATTTACAAACTAATACATGTTTTTTTCCATTCATATGTGTAATGTGAGTACGGTAATTATTCGAATTGTGGTCTGGGTGAATTGTGAATGTTAATAATTTTGTAAACTGATTATTTTTAGTAAGGAGTGTGCTTGAAATTCCCACTTTACTGTTTCCAACTAAAGACCAAAAATCTTTTACTGAGAGGTGTTGTTTCTGTGACTTACTCATCATTCTTGCTTCCATCTTTGCTGCTTACATACCATTGACTTTATTACAACTGTAGTAAATTTAATTCAGCTATGATTACCTGTTCATTTTCCATTGTTGACATGCATTTATCTAGAATATAAAAAAGCAATGGTTTCCGTTATTTGTGTGGCTTTACACAACACATAAACAGCTACTGTGCTGAAATCAAAGTGTTTAAAACATGTGCGTCAAATGTGATTTGTGTATGTTAGAATCTGCCTGCTTGGTAAGCATTTATTTCGACAGTCGGGTTGATATAAGTGTGTGTGTGTACGTGTGTGTTTGTGTGTGTGTGTGTGTGTGCTAGGGGGGCACTGCAGGGAGCACTGTTTCCATTAATGTCTGTACTAAGATGCAACTCAGCCTTCTGAATTATGTAAATGAGGTGCTGTAAATTCATGACAGAATCAATGGCTTTCATTTTTATCAAATCAATCAGGCCTCCATCAGTCCACAAATTCCACACTAGTGCAGGACACACACACACACACACACACACACACACACACACAAACACACCGCAAGGCCTTATATTAATCCTGCCAAGACAGGCCTTAGAATAATGAGTTTTGGAATGAAGTGTATACAGTCATAAATATAATTTTTGCTTTTAACCATCAGCTGATTCATGATAATGTGTGTGTGTGTATGTGTGTGTGTGTGAAAGAGAGAGAGAGAGCGAGAGACAGACAGACAGCAGTAGTGGGACCTTTGTGATGAGTCAACTATTGGGAAGTTACCAAATGGATATCAGCCTGATGCACTATAAGTCATGGAAGATGAAGAGTCTGGGCATTTTACTACAGTACTGCATACAAACTCACAGTTACTCTCGCACACACATATGTACATATAAAACTGCTCCTATTTCCTGCAAAGTGTTATGGTTGTGCAGTGTCATTGTGACTCATATAATACTTGTTTATGTCCCTATACACCTCACAAATTTGCAACGCTAGATCTAACCAGAACACATTTGGTATGAGTGCACACTATATTTCCTTTTTGCAGGGCTCACCGGCTTTTGCACTCGTTCAAATAAACATACCTTAATTCCTGTAAACAAAGTGTGTTGGTAAAACCATTACATACAGACGAAACGCAGTGAAGCATAGAAAAAAACAGCAGCGTACCTCAGGACACACTGAAAAAACTTTTGTACTATTACCAATGACAATAGAAAAACATGAATGTAGTGTAAACCCAAAAGAGGGTTTGCTTCTGGCTGCCATCTTGGCAACTGCTAAAGTCAGGAAATGTGGGTAAAAGAGTAGAGACGCCTTAGTGGAGCTGAAGAGGGGCTGGAGAGCAGACACCTGTCAATGCCTTAACATGCCCCACATCAAACTTTTTAAGAAGTTATGTAGCTTATGGATCAGGCTTGTAACTAACTCACAATGCACATGAACCCACTCATTCATGTTTAGCAGGCTCCAGGTTCTTTAAAATAGGGAGCTGTTTAGTTATTGTTAGATCAGCCTGAGACATGACAACAGCCCATTTACAGGCGAGGAAAACAGAAGCAGAGGTTTAGATCTCCAAGTGTAGCCATGTAAATGTCACCCCCTACAGGTAAAGAAAGGAGCCGCAATTAAAACACTTGCGCCACCTGCATGCAATGAATGTTATCGCTGCTTTTTCTTCTTTTTAATACCTGATATTTTCTTATATGCGTGGTCATTTTTTGTTTTGCGTTTAATACTTACTTTAATACCACCTACTGGATTTAAATAAAATTAATTCAAACTGGTACATTGTTGTGTCACGCTGTCTTTCAGTGGATACTAAAAACTAATACAATTCAGCACAAGGGTGTAAAACACATTATTCACTTTTCAGATTTTTGTGAATAAATCATTTCCTCTGTGAGCCGGGCATAATGTTAATCTTAAATTGTTAGCCATATTATTGTGTTACTTTGAGTGTTTGAAGTGTTAATTGTCTGAGGAAATAGTCACTTGTCCAAAGCTAATTGTTCTGCTAATAAACCACAGATATGTACATTATTTCAACAGCAAACATAATTTAATATTCATAACGGAAGACAGAACTTCAGTCAACTTGAAACTTTCTTGGATTTTTTTTTTCTTTTGGCCTCTACATCCATCCAACATTGTCTTTGGACTAACAATATTAAGTTAGTTCCTCCCCTTGATCAATTCCTCCCTCTTCATATTAACCAGAAATAACTTTGTGGAGGACAGGAGACTTATTACACTCAGCTTTTACTTTTGCTTTCATAGCATTTTGTGCATGAAAACTACCCATGTCAAATCATCCAGTTCAACTATCGTTGTGTTTCCTGTTTGAGCACATGACAAGTATCTTCAGTTTGTTTGTCTCTTGTGTGCCATCACGTCTCATTCTTCTCCCAAGTCACATGAATATCACATTCGCACTTCCTTCCTATATCAAATGAAGTCTAGCTGGGGTTCTTCAGTACAACCTTGATCTGCCATTGACGGCTTGTCTGTCTCATTATTTTACACAAGCATTGCAGGTACCTTATGCGCGGGGGTCAGGCAAAACAACACAGGGATTTGTAAGAGAATGCAGTATTTCTACTGTTTACCTCGCGATTGTAGTGTTGCCATTTTCCAAAGTTGTAAAATCCTGTCTGTGAGTATTACAAACCTCTGTGCAGTGTTGTGGCATCTGATAATCCTTTAAATGCATTAATCTGTTACTCCAACTGGACTTCCTGGATTGTATTTCATTTTCTCACCGGTACCTTAAACAACATACCCCCACCAAAGCTGGCCCCTGTGCTGTTTTAATGCAGGGCTGTATTGTGTCTAAATCCCCGCTAAGGGTTCTACCTAATTGGCTGAAACATTATCAGCGTGGCTCGTTGGTCATGGAGTACGAGGCTCATTATGGATGCGAGCAGCATAGGGTTCAAATCCCCATCTGGACGAGCCCAGACAATGGAATTCAGGGTTAAGCAAGTGTGAAGTAGTGCAGCAAAATGTATATTGTAAATGAGAAGCAAAGAAAACTGCTACATAAATGCCGAATATTTACCAGTGAGATTTGTTTTCAAAATTTTTATTCACAAGCTCTTGCCATTTAGCTGACACTCAGATTGAATGGCAATTTCATTACCCCTCCATTATTATTAATTATTTATTAATCAAACTTCTTGGCTGCACTATGGTGACTTTCATTGACTTACTTGCTTCTCCGACTGGGGCAACAGCCATTCACAAGAGCAACACCAAACCAACTGAGACGTTTATAGAATTTTATAGATGTGGGTGATGAATCAGAGGTGATGAATAAATGCAACTGGGAGCAATGCAATGCATTTGTATACTAGGAAAGATACAGTGGAGGAAAGCAACGTGAGAATAAGGTAGCTGTTGCATTAGTCATTAATCAAACTGAATCATTTTAGATATGTTGAGATGAGTATGTGTTTGCCTCATTAAGTAATGAATTTAAGTTGATATTAATTCTGTATACTGTAGGTCAACAAATGTAAATTTTCCAGCAATGTAAAGCATGCTTACAGTATCTTAAACATGGGACCTAAAAATAAATAAGAAAAACAAATTCACTGCTCAAAATGTGTTTTAACTTACTTCTTGTTTCCGAAGCTTTCATCCACAAATTTTGGCTATCCTCATCTGCGGGACTGCTCACTTGTCCTAGAAGTGGTTCAGAAACAACAAGAAAGTTTTTTTTAGTTAAGAAGCTGTTTCCGAAGTCAAGAATAAACCTTGAAGCCCAAATAAGGAATTGTTAGAAATTGCGTGTTGTTTTGTGATGTTGATTTTGAAACATGTTTATATATTCATAAAATCATTTACTTAATTTCTGTCTATGCTACGTTTCACTTATCTGTATGTACAGTATATGTAAGCACTTGTGTCTGTGTAAAAGTGTGTGCGTGAGTGTGTGGGTGTGGGCGTATGCTTTCACTTGCTCACTGTGTGTATGTGTGTGAAAGTGCTGTTGGGGTGCAATCATTTCCTGTCTCCTGGTTTAGAAAAGATGTTGGCATGACAACATGACACTTGGGAAGGGTTGGAGGGTAGACATGGAGGGAAAAGAGGAAAACAGTGCTCCCTCTAACTCCCATAAATAGAGAACTGGAGGTTTCATGGCAGCTTTGAGAGGAAACTTCATGCTTGGATTTATTTGTGAACGTATAAACTTGCAACTCAACCTAAAAATATTTAATATTTAATACTATACAGGTGTTAAATATTGCATTATAAAATTCATGCTTCCTAAAACAACTAAAACAAGAAGAGATTAAGATAAACTAAACATTAAATTATACATTGAAGGCCACTGTCCAGGGTGTACCCCGCCTAAGGCCCAAAGTCACTGGGCTAGGCTCCAGTCACTCGTGACCCCCAACGGGAACAAGCGGTAGAAAATGACTGACTGACTGACTGATTATACATTGATGCAAATCTGATTGTCCCCCTCTTTTTACAATTCTCTCTTAGTAGAATGTTATATCACACACAAATATTACAAACGGCACACTGTACTGCACTCAAGGGAGTCACATGTCTTTGTGAATATGAAATAGGTGCATGTGTGGAGATTTTTTGCATTCGTATAAAATGTACACATTTGCATTGCATTGTCTGTCTCCTCCTTTATGAGAGGCTGAGCGAGTCATTATGAGACATGTCATTCAATATGGCTGACATATTGAGCCCATCTAATCTGTCATTTGCTCATATAATATTCATGAGGAGGCAGCATACTCCATTCCTCCATAACCACAGATACCAGCACAGATACGCTTAAACACTGTGGTGACATTACTGCCATTTTGAGCACTCTGCTGAAACTTTGTAGAATTAAAACACTGCTGTATATATTGTGTCTAGCTATATAAATGTTTCACATTGTAAAATATCTAGAATGTCCACTGTCTCTTATACTTTGTATTCACTCAGGGATAATAGTCGAAAGCAGATATCATTGCTTATGATACAGTTTGTAAGCTTCTGTTTTATGATGGCATTTTCTAAAAAAAAAACATTAAAAATGAGAAGATAAAATAATAAATGAAAAGGAATATACAGAGATGAGGGGAAAAAAACTGGGGATGTTATCACCTGAATAATTAATCAAGATAATTCAACTCCCAATGACAAGAATATCTATCTCCGCGCCGCACTGCGCACACACATTTACACATCAACAAATACACAAGCACACACACACATGCACAGACATTTGTTCTCGCATATGCACAAGACACTTTTATCTTGCCTACTCAACAGTTATCTCTTTAAAATGGGTCAAGACAAAATGAAAAAGAAACTTCTCATTGCGTGAAAGAGATAGACAAGGAGAGAGACAGACACACAGGGGAAGGAAGACAGATAGGTTGGGGCTGGAGGGAGGAAGGGAGAGGAGAGTTGTTTGATAAGAAAAGTTCCTTTCAAAACTCACAAGAATGCAAAGGGAAGTCACCTCATATTTGTAGATGCAGTATAAATTTCAGAGGTTTTTTTTCACATTGTGCATGTGTGGGAGGTGCTATGTTTGTAGATACAAATCTTGTGTGTGTGCAGAGAAACCATGAACCCTCCCCAAAATACACAATTTAAAAGTGCCATTCACTAGTGAAACTGTTGTTTTCTGCATTGACTTCTTTTCCCTCTCTGTTACCAAGACAACAGACATATAAAACTAATCTTTTGTTCAGCTCCAATTTGCCCCTGGCTTCTGTTTCTATAGGTCAAAAGGTCTGAGGGCTTCCAGGGTAATATTATTATATGGCTAATGATTCAATAACTTTTTAAAATCCTAAACAGTGTTTGCCTTATATGGGAGGCAGAGAAAGCAAGAGGTATCCAGTGAACACTGAGAGAAGTAGAGAAACAGTGCTATGAGAGGAAGCAGAGGAGGATGAGGGAGCATCCTGGCTAACACCCATAGTGAAGAATGGGAGACAGAAGATGGATCTTGGTGACGGCATGGTCTAATAAAAGAATAATCTGTTGCATTTGCATATCATTTTCTTTTCTAATTGGTGTGTTTATCCAGTTAGATAAATAGCAATCAAAGCTGTTTAATAATGACAAGTTGATAACCTGCTGTATGTTAACACAGCTATTAACATTTATCATTGCGTCACACAAACATGCCTCAAAGCCATTCAATAATGTACCAAGGGCTGTGGGTTTTTTGCAGTGTATGCTCCTTGTCAGTGCCCCCCCCCCGCTTTTTATTGCCACTGGCTTTATAATAATTACATTTAGGTTTTCGAGATCTAAATGGAATCAGGTTGAAATAACTACATCACAATGAGAACTGACAAACCCTGACATTTTATCAAAATTTGGCTATATTGAACTCTAAAATGCAAACAGCTTCTGGACACTTTGTCGATGCAAATTTTTAATCAAATTGTCAGGCTTTTAGCTTGTATCAAGACATACCAGATGAAGGTCATGTAGGACCAAAAGCATGACAATATTGCTTTGATAAAGTGTGTGAAAGCTCTGGCTTTCCCACTGTCTGTCTTCAGCATGCTTTTTGTGTCTGTTTGATTTCCCTGTAGAAGGTTATTTTTACCACTGCCTATGAAATATGTGTCTGGTGCGTCATGTGATGTGGTGTATAAGTCATATATGGTGCACCTATATCCTCTACACGTATCACTCAGTCAGGCCTGACTGCTGGCTGAAGAATAAGAGAAGCAGTGATGGAGGGAGGAGAACATAAGCACAGATTGTCAGCAGTTCACACTCAATGAAACGCAGAACTTCATAACCATAAGCTACGGTACGAGGAACTGACTTTCATTATTCAAAAGCTAGTGACACCATCTTATATTTGACTTCTGTTTTCTTTAAAACTTTTGCCGCCTTTCTGAAATGTAGAGAATATTTAAATTAAGTGCAAACACAAATATGCATAATGCAGATGCTCCAAATCAAAATTCTCTCTTAGCAGCCACACAAATTTGGTGCAAATACACACATAAGCAAACCTTGGTGAGATGCTTTACATCACCTTGAGATTGGACAACTGTGCAGAGGTTAGAAAGCTCCCCTTTTTTGGTTTTAATTCCTATTTCTGTCACTGAGAGGATGTCTGAAAATGTGTACCATTATCCCCCCCCTCTCTACGATGCCCGACTTTACTCCACGTTTAAGTGTGGCCACTATAGACCCCCACCCAAATCAGCGGCATTTGGTGGTGGCCTGATAATCAAATCAGGATTCTCTCTGTGTGAAACACATTCATACAAACACACACACCTATTTCCATTAAGTACACACTACACAGCAGACAATACATAATAACTTCATTATGAGCCCAGAGACCAGTACTCCTACTGTATGCTGGAACAACATTCCCTGATCCCCGGTTTTCTGCGCATAAGTTCATTTAATTAAGCAGTACTTTGTTTAGGAATATGTAGCATATGAGTGCAACAAATTTGAAAATCGAAATTGTTTTACGAAACTCTACTTGACATGCACTGAATCTGTGGCCCACTTGGTAATTCAGCCTTGGATAGAGGAAGAGAGGGTAACAGAGAGATGAGAGGTCCAGATACCTTAAAGTGAATTGCGATGCTTAATTTATGGTTTGAGCATCTTCTTCAAACACATTTCATTAAATAGTTTTCCTCTATGGTGGCAACAGCATGGCCATCACACAGCAGTATGTGTGTGTCAGTCAGATGACACTTAATTTGCCAGCCAACTCCCGCTGATAATAACATTAAACATGTGTAGTCTTGCAACAACAATTTTGAAACCCAGCTGCTACGGGAATGCTAAACATCACCAGGGAAATTATTAATTTGTAATTGTTTTCGTTATATTTGTGGAAATTTTATACAGTAGGTGCATTAGGAGAGATTGAGAGAGCCAAAACAATAGGTGATCATTGTTTGTATAATTGTAATGTTTTCCTACATTTGCTGCTGAATAGAAATGTACCACAATAAACATATATCTATCAAAACATGGATCATTTACTTATTTTCTCTTAAATCTAAAAACATTGTTTTATGAGGAAACAATATGATATTGGTGCTTATATGCATTGCCTGTTGTACTTGCTGCAGGTCTGTGCAGGCTTTGAATGTGCTAAAACATTCATCTAATGAAAGATTTCATGTTTCCTTTATTTTTGCCTTTTGGTGTTTTCCTTTAAATGTGCTTAAATAGTTTCACATTCATTATTTTTAGCCCCTCACCCATGGTAATCCTGCAGCATGGATTTGCAGGATAAAACAGAGTGGACCATGTGGAAATGTTTAATAAGAAATCCATTGGGATTCCTGCACCGTATGCAAATGAATGGAAATCGTCTCTCATGCATCATAAGCGGCGGTGTTGAATTCTTGGAAGGTATTTCATATAATTATGTTGAGATCATAAATAATATAGAATGTTTAATGGATATACAGGGCAGACTGTAGTTTTCTCAGGCTTTATAAAACAATCTACTACATATTAGTTTTATTATGCAGCTTCCAGCATTTAATGTATGTACACACTTCACATTTAGTACTAATAGTTAATAATAATAAAAGGTTTACTGAGGTTTTCTGCATAGCTCAATTCCAGTTACATTGTTCTGCCTAATGCCACTTCTGTAACATAAAATATGATTATAAAAAAGGCCATATTCAAATGAAATATTGGAAATATAGGGTGCACTTCTGGCCAACACCCATGATTAATTGAATAATTTCAGCCGTTCATTAATTTAATGACTTTAAGCATAGCGCTCATAATGATAAAGGAGGAGGGAAGCAACAAGTAACAACTGTATGGATTTAGTTTTATACCAAATATTGCGAGAAGATATTTGGCTAATTAAGTACTGCTGGGTCAAACAGTTTATGTAGTACCTTCGTCTCCTGCCTATCAATTACAGACAAACTGCATTAATGAAAGCAGAAAGGAGTCACAAGTTGAAAGCAATCAGCAACTGAAACAACCACCAAATATAAAAATAGCAATGACTTTAGCATAAATTGGGATGATGTCAGCCTATAATATGTGCAACACACTCAGCCTTGGAGAAGGTATGGTAAAAAGGGACATAGAGGGAAGAAGAAAAACCAGAAGACTTCAAATGATTTACTGACACGTTTATAGGCATGTGTGTTTTCAATCTGTTGCTGAAAGCGGTAGAATATTTAAATGTCAAGAGACATGGGTCTGTATTTTCACAGACAAGGAATAGCAAACTAGCTCTGTGGATTCATGTTTAAAATCTCTATGCATATTTAATAATGCTTGTGCACAAAAGGAATAACCCTTTCAATGTTAAAAGCAAGGTTGTGACTCTTGGTGACAACACAGATGAGAGTTTTAACTTGCTTTTTTCTAGTTCTTTTTTTTGTTGGAACGTGGCTTGAAACGAGGTTTCTCACTGAGAGATGCCTGGATGGATAATGGAAGATTTGGCTCTTTTCCTCTGCTGAGAAGCACACAATTTAACGGTATATTGCCACACCACCAAAGGCCTATTAGTATGAGAAGTTAATTAGTTTATAGTTTATTTCATAGGCCAAAATGCCTCTGCTAACACACAAACAGTGGAGAACAAATCAGCTCCCTTCCAAGTAATTATATCATCATTGCACATCTAAACTGTAGTTTTGCTGAAATATCCACAAATTTTCAAAGAAGTAACATCATTATGTTTCCAATCTTTGCCTGAGTGGCACTTAAGTATGTTCCACCAAAAGCAGTTTCTCATTTTTGTTGTCTTAGGCAGCTTAGGAATACTAATTACCAATTCTTCAGCTCAAAAAAGTAAGTTGTGATGTAAAAAAACACATTCTAAATGCTGACCTGTGGACTTGGCTTTGTTGTGGCTATTTTGGAGATTTCACACCCAAATGAGCTTTATTTCATAGTCAAGTCAAAGCGTTGAACCATAAAATTTACCCACATCCCTGGAAAAGCACCTGAAGTGCTGTCAAAGACAGTCTCCAATTGCTCATCAGACACATAAAAAAAGTATTTTCTGTCTCTTGCTTAAAGCTTTAGGAAATTTACTTCAGAACAATTCTAAATCTTGAAGGTAAACCCTGATTGATAATTGCTGTAAACTAACACATTTTTGAACTAATTGAATTTGAATGACAATCTGTTGTGATTATTTGTTAGTAGACCTTTGTGCAATATTTACAATCAGAAATTAGACTGGATTGATCTTTGGTTTGCTCACACCCCAACAAGCACCTGCATTTTAACAACATAACTGCAAGTGCACACTTTATTTATTTTTTTTACTTTTTTTGAGTATTTTCAAAGACAGAAGTAAAAATGAAGATGCAAGCTAAATTGTAAACTTTCCCAAGTCATATTTGGACTTGTCATAGTAGGAAAACCTCAGGTGTTGCTGACAACATTAACGATGGCTCTTGAAGACAATGGAGTGCTGCTGAGTCTTTGTGGTAATCACATACCATGGCTGTTTGGATACTTCAGGTGCGCTGTGCTCATTTCATCTTGCAAAGGGTTCATTGCATGGGTAGGTGGTAAGAGACAAAGAAAAGGCAAACCTAAACACCAAAAAGATATAACATACTCAAGGTGGACCTATCCTTTCTAGTATATAATTTTGTATATTTTTGGTGTTTACGTTTGCATTTTCTTTGTCACTTCCTTCCATCCCCCTCCCTTCTCCATCTCCCTTATATTAATGATGTATCACGTCCTTGTATTTTGATCAATAGGCTAGCGTACTGATAGAGAACAACCCTCTCACTCAACTCAAGAGTAACACAACATGGGTGTGAGATAATGTTGACGGTCGCAACGAGTTGGTCATTTTTTATTCTCATTGCCATGCAAAATATAGGCATTTCAATTTAGCATTAATCCCACAGTGTGCCTTGGATCATTTTTAAAGGAGACTTGCATTTTACATGTTTGACTGAGATTGTGTTCTGCCCATGCAATGAGCCCTTCAAAAGATGAAATTAACAATGGCTCTGTTCTGTTTAAGTGTCCCAGTAAGCCATGACAGTGTGCCAATAACCCAGCATACACAATACGAAGACAATGTAAGTAATGCAGCTAAATGGATTTTAGCACCTTACACCTGATTTAAGCACCATACAACTGTAGAGGACTTATACTTCAGTTCAGGTGAACACGTGTGATGCTATCTAGCGTTTGTTATTATGACAGATTTTTACATTCAATAACGAGTCGCAATCACAAGTGCAAAAACTATTGATATAATAAACTGTGTTTAAGTGTTGCATGTGTGCGCATGTACTGCATGTGTGGGGGAGTGTGTGTATGTATCTTTGCCACACAGAGAGAATCATCATGTGATTAACAGGCTACCACCAAACGCTGCTGAGTTTCCACACTTCTCTTTTCCCGCATGTCACAACTTCTGACCAGCTCAGTGAAAAGTGGCTTTCACACACAAATACTCACAAATACACACACAGAACTACACACTAAGACATGCCAGTGCAAACAGATACACACAAGACTGTTCAGCTTATAACACACACTTCATTTGCGCTCTGACAGCTCAGTACATGTTCTAGATGAAAGAATTGACAGTTCAAGGTGACAGCTACCTCCAATCACTCCAGTGTTGCGCTGTGTGATGTGAGCTCTGTGCACAGGATTTGTGTGTATGCGTGTGTGTGAGCACACATGTGTATGTCTCCTCTTTTGTAGTGTTGGCCTAGGTAGGGGGTAGCTGACAGGTGTCCCTTCTTCTTAGCCATGCAATTTATCACCCCACTGGTGGTAGGGACCTTTGAGTCCAAATGCCCATAGAACAAAATGATCTCTCTCTCTCTCTCTCGCTCTCCTTCCCTAAATAACTAAACAACAAGTAAAACAAGCACTGATCAAATAATTTCAAAGCCTTAGAAATATGATACTGCTCTGTTACAACATGACCTCACTGTTACATTCCTCCTTCTGTTTCTCTCCCCTCTCTCTCACGCTCTCATTATCCATACACTGACAATGGCAGGGAATATATTCTAACCAGAAAAAAGTCAAGACATGCTGAGCAGCCATGGAGATTTTAAATCTTTTGTTCTTTCTGGCTCAATAATAAAATGTGTTTCAGGGCTCTGTATGAGCCAGCTGTCAGAAATAAACCATGGCTATCAATATAGCTCCCCAGATATCATTATTTTAGTTCTTTTCAATTAATTATGAGAGCGTGGTGAGATGGTACTTTGGATCTCATTTCAGGGCCTAAATTGGTTTGTGAGCATAAAAACCTTTATTGTGTGCCCTGCGGCACACACACACATACACACGAAAAATGGTGTGGAGAGTGAGTTTGGATATGGAAGTTAAATGTATAATTTTGTAGCTGAAGATCACAACATTTGGCTGGATATCGAACAGCTTATCATCAAGCTTTGAGTGGAAAAGTAAAAAATCTCTCTCTTGATAGTTTGTTCCACTTGATGATTTTTTTTGTATTGAAATGCACATTCCTTTACTCTCTCCTTGGTAACAGTAGCTTTCTCTGTGGGGAGCCCTTTACCACCACCCCACCCACCCCGCCCCCAACACCCCTCCTATTCATCCACTGCTGGTGTACCAAATCAGCTGGGGGCAAGGGCTTTAGGAAGAGTGGGGGGTGGGCTAAAGGGTTATGAGGGAAGCATGAACCATGGTGAACAACACAAGCATAAAGACAGACCTTAAAGTTGAAATACAGATCCAATTCCTTGTTTTTTTTCTATTTTTTTACCCTCCTTTTTCCATTGCTCTAGCCTTGCTGTCTTCATCTGCCCCATCTCTCTCTCTCCTCTCTCTCTCCTTGGCAGTGGACGGAAGGAGTCAGGGTGATAAATAGGTGGTGTCCAATGTGCTTCTCCTCTCCTGTCGTTCCTCTCTCCCTCTCTTCCACTCTCCTCCTTCACAGTCTCGGCTCACCACACTCCCAGCCCAACAACGTGTTCATTCCTGTCAGCAAAAAGAGAATCACTGGAACAACCAGATCTACGGCGCACATGTGCAGACACACATACACACATTCACAGTCTTTTGCACTTGTGCACAGTCACACATGCTCAGATAGACCCACACACACGTACATCAGTACAGAAAGAAGATAGTAGGGTTGATAAAATAGGGCGATGGTGGTATGTTAATGTAGAAAATGCACTCAGCCACAGTCGCACACTGAGCTTACAGTACATGCACAAACACACTCACAGCCAGAGTCTATTAGTGTTCACAATGCACACAGTCTGGATGAATTAACATCAGTGGTTACCAGCTTTGACACTGCGCATACACTTATTTATCACAGGCACTTTCTCCCTCCTTGCTTTTGTGTGTGAGGGTGGGTGTATGTTTGGATTATTTGGTTGGGTAACAATCCCAATTTAAGGAAGAAAGAAAGAGAGGGAAAGAAAGAGGACGAGGAGGAGGAAGCCTTAGTTGGAGAAGGTGGTCAATACCTACCTCAGTCATGATGGATGGTTGCCCTGGAGTAAAAGCTGAATGTAGCTTTATTCCTCCTGCCCTCAAGTGACATGTGTGCTCCCAGAAAACCATTATCAAAGTAAATGCCTGTATCTCAAGCAGCCCCATATATTTAAGCCTATAAGAGCTCTGAATAGTGCAGCGCTCCCTCATCCGTTTCCAAAATCTCTTGAAACAGCCACCTGTCCAGATCATATCAGTATATCTCAAAAGGGAGCAACACATCATACACTGCATTCAAGCTTATAATAACATAGCCTGCAGTGTCAGTTCCCCCTCTCAAAACATTCTCAGTGTAGTGCACTTCCCTTGACCCCTTGCTAGGTAAGAGAGTGTGTCACTGGAGCTTTATTGAGGAACAATTGGTGTAAGCATCCCCTCAATACTGCCATGCATCACCTGTTGTATAATTGAAGAGGCCGAGTGCCTGTTAATGATCCTCTGCTTGACCCTGGGCCTGTATTTGCATTGTTTTTAGCTTAGCACATGGCTAATAGCTAGCCTGAAGGCACACTGGCCTTGCTAAGGATCGAACACCAATTTCTTCCATGCCAGGGGCAGGCTTACTACATCGTTTGGAACACAAGAGAAAAGGTGCATGCCTGCCACTCGTTCTCTATATTCTCTATATGCTACAAAATAATATTAAGCCTAAATGGAACACGCTAGCAAACAGACCCACCCCACACCCCCCAACATTTTTCTGAACATGTCTTTAAATTGGGTTGTAAAAATGTGTATCTCTCGGGTTTATATGAGAATCCAATCTGCAACAAGGAGGGGATGAGCAACAGAGCAAGCGATAAAAACAAATAAATCAGTTTAGTTGCCGGGTTTATTTTCCAATCACAGAGAGCAGTGAGTAATAAAAACTGTGTTACACCAATGCTAAGCTTTGCTTGCATTTTTCATTTACATGCATAGCATTTGCGCGCGTGTATTTGATAATATATTAGTGCAAGACAGTTGCCTTCGTCAGCGACAACAGCTTTTTCATGTTAGAGCTAGTGGCAGAAGGACACGTTTCACCTAGCAGATGCACAATATCATAACCAATACACAGTAAAAGCCCACTGGGTTCCATTTAACAACACAGAAATATCTACAATGGATTGTGCGCAGATAAAACAATGTTATAGCCTCATCGCTGGCTCACTGCTGTCCTATGCTGTGTCTATACTTCACTCTCTTTATGGCACTTATTATTGGAAAGTCAACAGACATAAAAGACTCAGTGCGAGTAGAAAAGTCCAGCCAATGTTTTGGAGTGTCATTTGGCCAGTGCAGTGGGGAGGATATTGGGAGAAGGGCAGCAAAATTGCCTGAAATCGAAAAAACTATACAGGAAATAATTTTCTTGGACTGTATGTCTCTAGGCACTCAACATTTAAAATGGCCTCTGCTACTTTAATTGAAAGGGAAAGAGAGACAGGGAAAGAGAGAGGAAAGCTGTTACAAACAAGAGCATGATTTATGAAATCCACCCCTCTGTTCGTCAGAGCAAGCTCATTATGTATGCGCAACAGTGAGAGTGTGAGAAGACGGATGAGTCGTCCCTGTGGCAGAGGAAGAGGAATGGCGGCACTAAACTCTGCTGGTAATCAACTAGTGAAATTAAACATCAAAAAAACAGGAATGATTGTGTGCGGCAAAGCAATTTGTCTGCAATTAGCGACCGGTCGCATAACTCACACACAGGCACACATAAACACATTCAGGCTTAATGGAACAAGACGTGTCACCGGATGTGTATTTGTGTGTGTATGCAGAAATACAGCCCAGGATAACCATAAAAACAGCAAGTTAATAAACTTGAGAGACATTAACCGGACCTGGGGCAAGTGGTGAACAGCCACTTCATTTGTCAGCTCGTATTGGTTGCTTTCTGAGAGGTAGCTGCTTGTATTTAAGGCCTTGTCTGTCATTTGTTTCTGCTAGTTTAGTTAAGGTGAGAGGGAGAAATTTTTTTGTTTATATTGCATTTATAGTTTATCCTACCTAAGTCAGTATTTTTAATGTAGTATCAAAGCCACTTTCATGACCTTCATAGTGTTCCATGATCAAACATTATGTATTTTGTTCACCCTCACCTTAGCAAAACAAGACATCTCCGGTTTGCATAAACCATTACCCATTACAAACAATGCACCCAACATAAAGGCGATGTAAACGACACAGGGAATGGGTACCTGAGCCTCAGAGCTGTGTATGGAGCTTAATTCCATTTTGGACATTTTCTGAATGCTGCCAGTGTAATTCATCAGTGTACTGTAGCAAGTACTGTTTACCTCAGCAGGGGTGTCACACAGCTAACACCCAATGTCAATTCTGACAAGTGTGGCAAGACTGCTTCTTCACTGGTCCTTTCTCAGTAGCTAAGACGCTGCTCTCATATTTATTTTCTTCTGTCTAACTGAATTCCCTGTTTATTACAGGATTACTAGTTGTCTGAGTTTAAGCCTATACTTTTCTTAATCTTTAACATCATTGCCTATGGTTGTCTCAGTTGACAGAATAGCCTGTGCCATAAAAACCCAGTTGAATATTTCCAACAGCAGATGTGGTCACTGTAAACATTCTGATTAATTAGTAATTAAGACAGTTGGACATCTATTGCAAGCCTGTGTTGTTTTGGGTATTAAAGTATGTGGTAGCGTGTGTGTCACTCTTTCAAGAATAGTCCCTGATTATGTTTTGAACATTTGCAAAGGAATTGTCTGATGAATTTGCCAGCATGTAATTGATTTGAGTGCTTTGAGTGCTTCTTTCATATGTGCTCACCTCCGTCTTTTCCTCCCACCCTTCACCTTTCTCTTTTACTTTGTCTCCCCACTAAGCGTTGGCTGAATCTTCTGTTTGGCTTCTTCTGCTTTGCAAAATATTTGGTCCTAGAAGCTTGGCGACGTATTGACTGTTCACAGGGCGAGCTGGTGAACTAGCTGGTGAGATAACCGCTAACACACTAGCCAGCTGGGAACATAATAGCACTAACCAGTCACAAAAGCTCCCCCAAACATCTTTCTATTTATTATTTACTGAGCCGTTTACTACAACTGGGCATTTTGTTCCCCGGCTTTTTTGGCAATTTATTCAATAAAGAGTTTTATCTGATCAAAGTGCTGTGATTGGGGACAACTCCCATTTGTCCATCAGTGACTCCATTTCATTGGAAGAGAGAGCTAAAGCTTAGCCCCTTTATCTAATATGAGTCAGATCAAGACTAATCTCTGTAAACAGATATTTGCACATGAAGGCAGACTGTAGGCAAGTAACAAGATTGTGGTATAGGAAGCCAGTCATTTTCTAACGTTTGTTCCCGTTCGGGGTCGCGGGTGACTGGAGCCTATCCCAGTGACTTTGGGCCTTAGGCGGGGTACACCCTGGACAGTGGCCAACTCGTCGCAGGGCTGACACATAGACAGACAACCATTCACTCTCACATTCATCCACTAGGGGAAATCTTAGAGTTATCAATTAACCTACACATGCATGTCTTTGGACGGTGGGAAGAAGCCGGAGAACCCGGAGAGAACCCACGGTAACACGGGGAGGACATGCAGACTCCACCCAGAGAGATCGTGTGACGTTGGTCTGTTCCGGGATTCGAACCCAAAGTGCACCCCGCTATCGGAAGTGTTTTGGTTACTTATGGGAAAAAACGGCTCTTTGAAGGGAGTCTTATGGCTCCGTTCCTTTCCGAGAGCCGACTCTTATAGCTCCCAAACAGCTCTTAGTACCACTCTTGGTATTTAGTACCACTTCTGCTGATCCCTGACTAAATTACATGCTAATTTGTTGCAGGAAATAAATGTGCAAGAGTATTCATCTGCAATACAATGAAATATTCTGGTCAAAAACATATGTCAAGAATAACTATCCTAGTTGTATAACTAAAATAAAGCCCTAGTAATGAAATATTAAGGGTTATTAAATCATTACAAAACTCGATTCAGACGCATAGGCTACATACAGTCAGTCAGTCAGTCATTTTCTACCGCTTGTTCTCGTTGGGGGTCGTGGGTGACTGGAGCCTATCCCAGTGACTTTGGGCCTTAGGCGGGGTACACCCTGGACAGTGGCCAACTTGTCGCAGGGCTGACACTTATAGGCTACATACAGTATCTGTTAAATTCATTTGTACAATAAAGGATATGAAATAGAAAATATTTATGGTCTGTTTAAAAGTGTAATTTTGAAGTCATGCAATTCTGGGTTCGGCTGTCAGACAGGAGTCGGCTCATAGAACCGACTTGTACGCGACTGACACATCACTAATTCTGGTTCAAATCCATTTGTGGTCCGAGTAGTATTGACCAACCACGTTTGAGTGGGCTTTGGTTGCATGAAGGTAAACAGTCTGTTTGGAGAGCAAAAGAGTTGGAACACCTTGGCTGAAATGCAATATCAGAACCCATCGTCTATCGTCTGATGACGATTTAGCTTTTTATCAATTTCGGAAACCTTAGAGAAGAGCTTTTCATTAACGTTTTCGTTGTCAGATGATAGCCGATGGGTTCAGAGATTGCTAATCAGACAACCGTTATCCGTAAACCCGCTGGCTATACCGGAAGCCCTGAAACAAGAATCAGCGGCAGACAATTTTAACTTGACATTTTCTTTGCTTTTCTCTGTCCTCTGAACAGAACAATTTTTCAGTACAGCTCACTGCCCCTCCGCCCACAGGCCAAGGTGGAATCCAGGGGGCTTTAGCTTCAAATGATTTGTCTAAATTGCTCACACATCATATGTTGGCCTTTCACCTCATGCCATGAAGCAGGTGAAATTGAGTTTTTTGCAGCATGCAAAGGAAATGGAATCTCATATGATTCACATGGGTTCATCAGATCACACAAACTTGAGGGCAAAATACAAAATCCACATCTTCCAGTGTCTCTTTTTGGACAATTCCCACCCCTCTCAAACTCTATTTCCCCCTGCAGTCTTCAATCTATCTTTTCCTCTTTACCTCTGACCTTTTCATTTTTGAGTTCCTCCATACCAATCTGCTCTTCCATCTTGTCGCCTGCACTCTCTCTCAATCCTGCCATCTACTGACCTTTCAGTTTCATTCTTCCTCCATTTCTCTACCTCTCCTCTCCTCCTGGTCTAGGCTGTAATTCAGCTTGTTTCAGGGCCAGTTAGGCAGCCAGTGGAGTTAATCTGTCTTTTCAGGTCATAAATCACTGCTTGGCATCTCTCTCTCTCTCTCTTCCTTTCCTCTCTCTCCCCACCTTGCTCTTACCTACTCCATGGATGTCGAGCATACTTTGAGGTGATTGCGTCTGACAGTCAATGCTGGTGTTCTTTGCATGCATGTTTGTGTGCGCATGTGTGAATTTGTGTGTGGTTATCACTGCTTTAACACCCAACATATAGGTAGTGAAACTACATACTCTGGAAGTGCCACAGCCAATAAGAAAAGATTGTTGAAATGTCAAGACCAATCAGAACTGAGGCTTCTCTCTGTGGTGCAGTTTGGATCTCTCTCTCTGCCTTTTTGCAAACATAACGGTGCCACACTCTCAAACTAGTAACAGATGGAATCTACTGGCTAAAATTCATTCATACGATGAGCAAATTCTTTGAACTTTCAGAGGATAAATTAATGCTGACATTGTGTGTGTGTGTGTGTGTGTGTGTGTGTGTATGCGCAATCTGACATATCCACGATCAGGCAGGTGCATGGGAAACTGTTGGCCCCTACAACAGACAAAACCACATCAGGAACTAGAATGGCAGAATTGATGGGGGGAGAAATACAGAATAAAGAAGAGGCAGGAGAGAAAACAGCTTAGCGTAGCAGGAGGGAGGAGAGAGTAAGAGGGAGAACGCGGGAGGAGAGTAAAGTTGAATAGCAGGAGGGCGGGAGTGGGAGAGTGGGTGAATGAATGTGTTGTGGATCTATTGTGCCCAGCTCCTGAATAGAGTGTTAGTAAGCTAAGTAGTAACTGGTGATTTACAGCTTCGAGGCCATATCAGCTGAAGTGGGCAAACAATACCCTTTCATAAGCGACATTCAGCAAGTAGAAGAACCACGTAGAATTGTGTTATTCTGTATCTCAAGTGGGGTGAAGTGTTTTGGAAGTCTGTGGTTACGTGTAAGAAGACACTTCAGCAGACAGGAAGAAGGGAGATAGAGGAAAAGCTAATGAGGGCACAGAAAGAAAGAGAAAGTGAAAACTTAACAAGTGGGGAGATGCTACTTGTCTCATTTTAGCTTTAATGCAATATTTTTTGACCAGTGTTTTAATTGAGTAGTGTGTTGTCCCTGTTGGAAATGGTCACTAAGACCCTGTGGTATTATCAGCTGTGTTCAAATATATCACAAAGCTGTGATGTTTGTGTGTGTTTGTATTTGGGGGTTGGGGTAGTATTGTAAATAATCTCCAGGCTCTCTCTGCTGCCTGCAGGTTCTCAGAGATTAGCTTCCCTTCTCCCTCTCAGTTTGAGCTGTGTTCAGCACCTTAAAGTACTTCCCAAACAATCCAAATGTAAAGACACACTATCTTGACTACTACTTTGATAACAAGAGGCTGTGTCAACTAGAAATGTTGAAGTTTATATTTGCTAAATATGTTTTCAACCATTCTTATGTCAACCTCTCCCTTTCTCTGTCAGCCTATCCCCCACTCTCGGTGAGAAATGCTGAGACGCCAGTCATTATAAGCAGAGCCGCCCAGCATGGGGACCCTGAACGCAGACCTCTCCATGGCATTAGAACAACAAGCCCTGTGACGAATGGGAGAAAATAGAAGAGTCGCGCTGTGTATGTGTGTCCCCACAGCTACACGTTTGCCATTCTGATTTGTTGAGAAAGACTGTATTGCGCTGCAGAATTGTGATAAGGGCAACACGCACACACACACACACACACACACACACACACACACACGGACACACACAATCATTCACCTAATAGCAACTGAATTCCATACTGCAGTGCCCATTCTGCTCTGCATATAGATTGCATGGAAGATAGTCTGCAAGCAGGTTTCTGTGGAAGTGTCACGGGAGACTGATACTCACAAAAACACACACACTCTTGCACGTGCACTCTGAAATGCAACACACATAAGTGCTGCAGGAGCAACAGTTGGCTCTAGCTTGCCTCCCCAAACCCACGAGACCTCCTTTCAGAGACCCCAGAGACCTCAGCCTCCCTCCTAATGCTCCTCCATCGCTTTCCAATTCATCCACTCCTCTGTTCCGTTCCTCCCCCTCCTCTGCCCTTCCCGCCCCAGAGAGTTCTCAGTTCTGACAGAACAGTTAATCATACACTCTCTGCAGGTCTCATCCTATGTGTGTGTGTGCACGTGCGTGTGCGCATGTGAGTGTGTGTGTGTGTGGTTGTGTGTGTGCACGTGCATGTGCGCGCGCGCGCGTGTGTGTGTGTGTGTGTGTGTGTGTGTGCTCGTACGTGTCCAGATGTACACCTTCATTTTCGGCAAGACAGAGGATCTATCTTTCTCACCTCCATTTTTCATTCATTTTTTTTCACTTTTTTCAACTCTTCTTTGCCTGCCCTTCATCTCTCATATCATACTCGTGAGTATTAAAAACACAAACGTATAAAAATGAAAAGATGGTTTTCAATATTATAACCCCAATGCGTGATTGGTGTAGTTTGTATATCAGGCATCACCTGGAAACAGGTCTATGATGGAAATGACGCCCCTTAAAGAAGTACTGCAGCAATTTAAAGATAACGATGCCTGTGGATTTTGTCCCCATCACTCAGGAATCTTTTAATGTACGACCAGGAGGATTGATTACAGCTAGCAAAATCTGTTTCAATATGTTCATGGGCACTTGATTATTGCTTTAAGAGAGACTTAAAAAACTGTGAACCTATCCTTTAATATTGTACTTCCAAAAAGTTCACGGAGAAGGAGAATCACGTTTAAAAAGAAGAAGAAGAATATTTAGAATTGATGCAGCACAGGCTCCTGACTTTTAGTCCCAAACACAAGGTTTTTGAATTTGAAGTCTCCTAGCCAAAAGCTGAGATAGGCCATAGAGGACATTACACAGCTGTTGTTCACAGGAGTAGTACTCCCCATGACGAGTAAACTGATCCAAACGTGTAAAATCAGTGGAGTGCCTCTTTAATCAGAAGTAAAATGTCTTGAGCTCTGGTCCGTTGAGGTTGCTGTTGGTAAAGGAGCTGGTAATTCTGTGTCTGCTATGGTGAATTTCGCTTTCTGTGATTATTGTTAGTCCAGAAAGAAGCCCTTAAAACTGAAATCTGTAACTTTCCACACATTGTCGCTTTAGCCTATGGTGAGAGTTTTCCAGCAAAGATTACCAAGTTGTTATGGAAGGTTGTGTGGAAGCCTGCACTTTATTTGAAACAGCCATTGCAAGACTTGGGAAATATCTCAGCTAGGGAAGTGTGAACCTACTGGGCTTATGCTTGATTTTGATGCGTGAAACTAAAAATGTGGTGCGAAATGTGTCGCTTCCAGTATTCTGGCTCAGTTTTAAATGGACTATTGGTACTGTCAGCCAGGACAGGATGAACCTGACGAGTCACGAATATCTGATCAACGCACTAGCAGACTACAGAGTGTCCATCCATGGTTAATGTGCTGACTTGTGTGTTTCATGCTCCACCATATAAACGATAAAATAAAATATGATTTTAAAAGCATTATGGTAGCCAGTTTTTGTTTTCGACACACAGAGATCTGTAAAGAATCTAAAACAATTTACATTTCCATTTAAAAATATCAACCCCAAAATCACATACACAAAACTTGTTATTTTTTTGATGAACGTCAGGTAACAGTGGCCTATTCCAGCTCAGCTGAAACAAACACATTGAACCAATTAAGAGCAAAGCATGCAATTCTCTTTTTCTTCCTTAATCAAGCAAAAGTGTTACTAAAGAACATGTTGCTGCTTTGTGCAGTAATGTTAATATTTATGATGATGATTTTAATGATGGTAGCCTGTAATATTCTTCTTTTATTGAAAATTTAGAAGCCAGATCCAACCTCAGTTAAATCCAGGTAAATGTAATGCATATGCTTCCCTCCATAGCAGTCAATGAATTATCATAAACTTTGTTTTGTAGATTTACAAACCTATGCACCAGACAGAACATTGGTACGAGACTTTTTTGCAAAACCCTTGATTGCTTTCATTGCCAAAATAAAATCTTTTATATTTGTGCATGACAACTACAGTATGGTTAAGTAAGATAATGTTTAGGAAAGTATACTGCTTGCTTAAACTAGTTATTGTTAAAAAATGAATGAAAATGGTCAAATACTTTTCAAGCCCCTCTACACAAAGGCTGCTCTTTTTTCTGCTTTGGCATTGAACATTGGTACTGAAGGTTGAATCGTGAGGTATGGAATCGTCCCAAATGAATGTAATTCCTAGGATGCTGGAGTTTATAGTTTAAAGTGGCTTTATTATTTGCTTTGACTGGGTGCATATGTTTCCTCTGTTTTTGCCTATGGAGCCATCACCTGTCTGAACACTGCCCACCACTGCAAACTCTCTCACCACATCTGCCACACAGCCAGACTAACAGTCAAAGCACTACACACTCCATGCATACAATGCTGGACTCAAGTACTACCTGTTGCTTCATACATAGCATCTGTGCATGTGATTTACATTTTGCAATTATACTGATTTAACAATATATATAACATTAGCAATAATAAGCTGTGGTGTTTGTCTGTCTTGCATCACTTTGCATCAGTAAGTTACTGTATTGTACATATATACATCTTCTTATAGTTATATACCTTCACATATTTATAAGATATTGTTTATATGCACCAGATGGAAAGATATTACTTTTATACTTCCTTCTTTGTAATTTAGCTACATTCTTTTTAAAGTCAAATAACATATGTACCTTTTTAAACCTTGTTCTACTTTTGTTTTCTCATGGAATCAAAGATTAGGGCTAAGAAATGTGTTTTCTTCGCATTGACAATGAGGACATTTTTTTATGAACTCTTGTAAAAACATGTGTCAATCTGCCAAAAAGGCTTGATTAGAGCTGCACTGGTAATTCTGAATCTTTGTTTGGTCAGTCATCAACATGCATCACAATAGAACGGGTGTAAAAATGCAATCGTAGTTTAAGTATTTAAGAGGGTTTTATTTCCCCTTAACGTTGTGAGTGAGCGTTTGGTCATAAGTTAAGTTGGGGCATATAACATGTGGAAGAGGGTTTAGATGCACACTTGGCAATGGAGTCGATCACAACGCTAACTCGCAAAACACCCTCTGTTCATATTCTCATGTTACACATTTTACACTGAAAGCTGAAAAGAATTAAATGAATAAATGAATGTCTAAGTCAAATCATTCGTTCGCCCTCATGCTGATATCATGCGCTGATGGACACACATTCACTCCCTCTCTCTCGCGCGCTCACACACCCATCAAGTGTTCATGGAAGTGTGGGTGTGAGTGAATATTACAAGTCAGCAGTTTTGAGGTGTGAAAATTGCTCTTGCTCTCCAGCTTTTTTTAAATTTCCTATTAAACATCATTATACTCACACTGTTGTGCATGGAAACTACACCCATGTACATGCACACCTGCACACATACACACACATATATGCACTTTCTCGCTCTGTCAAAGACAAACGCACTAAGTTCACACTGCATGACTGTCCATGTGCTGCTCATCCTTGTCCTCCATTTCATTAAACAGGGGGCATAGTGAGCTATTCTGGGAGCGAACGGTAACTCTTTGTTGGTTGCTCAGCTGAAGATATGTCTCCAATAGCAACTGAGACCAATGGTCTCCCACCATGGTGTCCATCTCTCATACTTGTGGTTCTAAGTGTCCATGTCTGTCTGTGCGAGTGTTTGTGCATGGGTTCATCCCTCTGTGTGTGCAGCCTCTGAGTGTGTACCTGTGTTTTGCATGTGTGTTTGTGTGTGCACAGACGAAACAGGATGAGATCTATCACTCACAGATCTATAACAGTGGTACACAGCGAGGGATGAACACGTTAGTGTCAGTTACAGACGAGGGAGACGAGCAGAGGAGAGGAGTGATGTGACTGTTATCGATCCTGCCTGGTAATTACAGCGCGATTTATTACCAGAGAGAGGGCGGGGAAGGGGGGGTTGGGCGCAGAAGGAGAAGGTATCATATTTAGTTTGGGGTTGTAAGTAAGGTTTTTGGCGAGCGTGAACAAGGTCAGGGAGAGACAGAGATAGATCACTTTACCCCTCTCTCCCTTGAGTGCTGTGCGATCTGATCACTGTAGAGCTTTCTGACATCCTCCCCCGTCCTTTCGCTCTTCCCTCATTCCTATTTTCTATTTTTTTTAATCCTCATACGACCATATGATGCTGTGAGCACTTAGGTTCAACACAAGCAGACTCATGTTTGTTTTCTTAAATTCAATTGCATACATTTACCCTTTCTGCCTGTCAGAGGCATCACTTGTAATCAGTGCTGATTTGATATGAAATGAAAGTACACGCTGTCACTCTAACAACAAGCCTGCCAGCGTTTGTGGCTTGTAAAAGTGTGGGAGTGTTGGGTTGTTTACAGAGATGTGTGGGCGTTAAGCATGATCTTGTGGGTATGTGTGCGCATTTATGTGTCTTTCTGTTTGTGTGGAGACAATATTGTTCCTGAATATGTCAAAAACTATGTTCTTATTGGCGGACCACATCCTGCCTTTCATTGAGTCACACAGACAAACACACACGTACCAAAAAACACTCTACTATGATCCTACTCACGTATACCTTTGGCTGAACTGTAGATACATGAGGAAAAAAAATTCTCTGACCTCCAAATGTTTATTACTAGTAGTATTATTATTTTGAAATATTTCACCAGATGCAGTTTGGGCCCAAATAATGCTTATCCCATTGTATTAACACAACTAACAATCCTTATACACTGATTTTTTTCTTACTTTGCTTTCATTGTTGTACAAAAGCATAGTGTTTATGAAAGTGAAGAATTCAGTGACAATAAAAATACACAGAAATTGTTTCAATTGGACAAACACAAAGACACAGCATTAATAACTTTTCAAACAAACTGATGAAAATACAAATGCAAAATGTGTGACCATGGAATGCAAAGTTATTTGTTTCTTATTGTTGTATTCTTATAATAGTTTTGCTCTTATTATTATTCTAACTGTTGAGATTTGTATGTAGGATTTGTCCTTCATAACATAAACATTAAACCTGACACCACTTTCTCTATTAATTTTTTTTTTTCTTTGTATCAAAGCAATGCATAAAAAGCCTCCTATAGGAATATCATGTTACACTGAGGGATGGATTAGATTAAAATTAGACATTTATCTGGCACTGTTACAGTTTTTCTTGATTACATTGATACAGCCGTCAACTCAAACTCCACATTTTCAAAACATTTAACACACAGGCCTAAGCAGTGGCATTCATGGTCAAAATGATACATTTTGTTTGCAAAAAGCTCTAACTGTGCCAACAAAAGCAATTTTTTCCTTCAAGCAACACAACTTACAAACAAGTATATGAGCTCTTTCAGTCAATCATTACACAATGGATAACAAAATACAAAATACAGAAGTCAGTGCGAATCAGTGGATCATTGCTTGTCATTGTAGCCTATTGCCAGTGCCATTTGTTGTCTTTCTATATAGGCTGTGTCAAATTTCCCTTTTTGCAAAGACTTGGATCCAGAATAAGAAATGCTTTGATGCATTTTTTATTGATTCCATGACATTCATTTTTTTCAAACCGTGTCTGAAAACTGAAATACTGTAAATATTACAGAGAATAAATGTAAACCAAAATACAGCAAAATCTATTGGATTATAAGACATAGCCACTATTGATACTCACTCTCATCTGCCTTAGACCTCCTCCGTCCATGCTGGCAAAGAACAACACAGACGTGGCACCTTTTTTTATAAGGCCTGCAGACTGATTGCTAATTGAAGATTTGTGTAAAGGAGTGCCAAACTGGTGCTTCAGTGAGTTCATACTGATCTAGGTAGTTTCTGATAGTTAGGAATAAATTGTTTCTGTTTGGTTACCATAGCTAAAACAATGGTGTATGACAGGCTTGAATGACATCCGTGTTAACTGTTTTGCAAAAGGGTGGGGAAAATGTGTCAATCCAGTGAGAAAGGGTCAACACATTTGCAAGACATGTCTTCTGCTCTGCTGAGATAGTGATGATGAAAACTGAGTGGATCCTAGTTTCTTTAACCAGGTCAAAGCAATCAAGAAAAACTGTAAATAAAATATACATTGGATATTATTCATGTCAGCGTAAAGTTTGCTGGTTTATGTTGCTATGGTAATCCTGCTACTGGCAGCATTCCAGTAATAGATTGATTTGGGTCTGGCTATTCTATACACTAGACTCAAAGATGGAAGATGAAAATATCTTTCTTTTTCTTTTTCTGTGTGTGTGCTGTTGTGCATGTGTATCTTTGCCTTATCAATCTGTAAGCACTGTATTGATTGGCCAAAATATATTCCTTTCTAATGTGCTTGGGGATGAGGAGTGGGAGGGGGGGGGCGACAGCTTTCACTTAGCCTCCAAGCTCTTAAGAGAACATCTATCTATCAGCATTTCCAGGCATGGGGAGGGGTCAGGAGTGGGTAGGTGGTTCAAACACACGCGCACACACACACACACACACACACAGAAGAAGGAGCAGGAATCATTAAAATAGCAACAGCATCAAGCAAGCAACACACCTAAGCAAAGCTGGAGCTTGTTGTTGTTTACACTGTGGGAGGCAAAGAGCTGATACATCTCAGAGAGCTGCTAGTTTGAGCAATAGAGCCTGCACTTTGTTGAAACAGCCAGGAGAGAAGAGTATCATTATTAGTGCCAGGGCTCAGGGTCTAGTATGTATTCAGTGCAAGCATGCAACAATCTGTCCAATGTTTTGTTTTGTTTTTAATTAGGAGGGGTATAGTGTGAATGCTGCGCTGTCTGGATGCCTCCTGCCCTGACTCCTGCTATGATGTGATGCATCGTGCTGATAATGTCTTTCTCTGTTTTTACACTCGAGCTCCATTTGCTCTCGTCAGGCCTCGCACAGGACTAGAGACGCACAGAGCCACCATTTAGCTCTCAGCAGGGAGAGAGAAGAGGGGGAATCAGTCGCTCCTCCTCTCTTATCTCTCACTTAACAAAAGCCTCTGATGAAGACAACAAGCATTCTCCCTCTCCCGCTCTCTTTCTCTCTCTTCTGCTCTCTCTCATTTTTCTCTTGCTCTCCTCTGTTTAACTGTCAGAGTGCTAGTTGAACATGGCAGCTCAGACACTTTTCACATCTCTAGTCCTTTGTTGCGTGTGCTCTCACATGTTTGTGTGTGTGTGTCTGTGTGTGTGTGAGCGACTGCTTCCTTGCGTGTATTGCTTGCTTGTGCACTTGCTTGCCAATACGTGTGCTATGTAAACATGCACCGTGGCCTGTGTGTCAGTACATGAGTTTGTATGGGTGTTAGATGGACCATATCACATATGTATGTGCATGCGTTCTCTTCCTCAGCAGTTGTTGTTCTGTTGTTTTCAGCAGTGAACATCTCCGTAATCATCTTCAGGGTTAACACACACATGCGTGGCAACACATACACATGGTAGCCTACACTATAGCCTCTGCGCAGCTGTCTAGTTTTCATTTCTGGCTTATTGTCTACAACTAGCACCACAGCAGAAGTGGTTCTTAGCTTCTAATGTGGAGGAAATGGTTGAACAGCCTCTCTAATTACACTTCACCCACTGACACTAATTTACATACAAACACAATTGCACTCCAATCCAAACCTTCATTATCTCTGGATTCCATTCTGTAGTAGGGCGCGATATTCTGGCTGTTATATTTCATTCAAGCTCTTTCTCGGCTCCACTACTTTACGCTAACTGAGAGAACCACATTGGGACGGTTCCAGTGAGAATGTGACCCAAGAATGTCTAAATGTTTCATGTAATGTTTCTAAAAGGAACACGATACTAGTATGAAAATGGGTTCTTACTCAATGCTCTGTATTTGTATGGGGCCTACGTACTTTACGTTGTATGTACTCAAAATCACCCTCTGTGAGCTGTCCTTCCATGGGTTCATACACTTTCTTCACACTTCTGACTTGTGTTCTCTCTCAAACACACAGGACATGCACACACACACTAAATAAGCTCTATTGTAAGGCCATTATAATGTGAATGAGGGGCCCATCAGCTCCATTGAGACTTGTGTGAGTGACTGTGTGTCAGTGCAAATAGGTTAGAGAGATTGATGAACTAGTAGGAAGGGAGAAGGGAACACCTAATCAAGTTAAAAACACTGTATGATTGACATGCTCCTGGTTGATTGACATTTCACAGAAGTAGGTCTAATGGGGCTGATTCATGTGTGGGTGAGCATGAATGAGTGTATTTTGAATAGCGAAAATCAGAAGTGTCTTGCATCTATTCCCATGATTGATAACCTTCTATAGCCTATTGTGTGATTCTTGATTACACCAGCTATAGTCAAAGTGTTCCTCTTTCTTCTCCCTCTTTTTATTCTTGACTACTATAACTTGTGCGAGGAGCGAGAGAGAATCAGCAAGCGCGCCATTAACTTGCACCGTTGCGCATCCGTGTGTGACATCCCTCATCCGACAAACACCAACTAACGGGCCGAGAGCTTTTACCGGGCCTTATCGCTGCTTCCCGAGAAAAAAGGCTGTTTGTGTCAATCAAACCGAGCCCCCTCCCCTTCTTTCCCTTCTAGGATACCGCTCCCTCGATCGCCTCCACTTGTGTAGGAGCTCTTAAACCAGAGCATTTACGCACGGCAGTCAGTCGTTAACGGGCAGCTTGATATCGGTGGCCCTCCGTCTACTCGCTTCCTAATCTCCACCTTAAAGATCGGGGATTAAGGGAGAAGTGGGCATAGCGGGAGAGAGAAGACAGCGGGGGAGACGAGAATAACAGAAAGAGAAGAATGATGAAAGGGGGGAGGAGAGCAGATCGTTCCGGCTGCCCGCATCCGCTGCTCTAGTGAACGGTAGAGAGAGAGGAGATGGCACAACGTTTCAGCATCCAAAACACACGGGAGTGGTGCGCCACCGAGACCGGAGCCCCGGACCCACCCGAAGCAGCATCACAGTCACCGCTCGCCCGTCACGCCCCTTCCCCGCGCGGCAGCGCCTCAGCCTCGGTAAGAGGTAAGTGGACGAGTCGGTGCTCGTTCTTAACATAAACTTCAGCGGCAGGAAGCGGGATGGAAAACTCTCTGGATTCATCTCCTCTTAGTTTGATTTAATCTTTCAGTCTGTTAAAGTAAGCGGTGTTTATGCTGCGGGTTGCTGTCTTTTTCATTTGAGATTTAACAGCACACCCAGAATAGTAGACTAGATTTATCACCAGTATTGTTTTTTCCTCCCTTTTCTTGTGTCTTTGTCCTACACTTAACACCACGACCTTTCACTGTTATTCAGATGTATTCATCAAAAAATAGTGCAGTTATAAAAAACAATTATTATTATGACCACCTACGTAAATACAACATGATGACACATGCTTGATTTTGAAGTTGACTACATCTTTAGTTTACTATTTGAACTTCTGGACGGTTCAAAACTTTTTTTCATGTAGCATTTCACAAAATTCATGAACAACGACATGTTAGCCGAGTATATTTAGATTTTTTCATACTGCATGGTGGAATACCATTGGGAGTTTTAGTTCTTAAAATGTCAGAGGTAAACTTCCATGTGAAGTCTCTAGTGTTAATCAATTTCCAGCGCCCTCCTGTGGCACCAAATAGTGAGACACCCCTAGTAACAGGTTAAACCAACACTCACCTATAGTTCAGACACTCAGATTAAATCTTTTCCCTCATTTTAAGACATATTTGAATTAACCTTCTCTAAGAGTTGAGTAAGTGTACACTTCTTATCTTTGTACAAGAGACAATTTCCTCTACATTTTTGGTGTGTAATAAAACTCTTAAGGCCACAGAAGGTATTCAACAGAATTAGTGTAGTCATTCAAGTACCAGTTAAGATGACATGCATTTTATTCAACAAAATATAAAGCTTTCTCCTCTGTGTTGGCTGTAAAGACAACTGTTAGGAGTCCTTTTCCTTCTCTTAAATTTTCTGATATAAGAACTAAGACTGGAGTCCATCCTCTATGACCTTCTCCTCGCATGTGTTCTCTAAAGGCAAGGAACAAGGAGAGAAGGACGGGGAACGTGAGGAAAGACTATTGATATTCAAACAGACAGAAGGAGAGAAAGAGGGGGTGTAGAAAGATAGAGAGAGGGGGAGATTGAGGCGTAGAGAGAAAAGAGAGAGAAAGAGATGCTGTGGGATCTTTTCTTCTCCCTGGCTCCCGGCACATACATTAAGATGCTAATCCTGGTCTTTTTTGTCTCTTTCTATAATTCATTGCATTTTGTTCCTCTCTATGCTCTTTTTCTCTGTCTCTCTTATTCTTGCACTTCTCTCTTGCTCTCCATTTCCTCTGTACTGTCATGGGCTCCCCCCAGATTAGTGCTCCTGGCGAACGGATTCCAACTCTAATTTTGTGGTATTTCAGATGATTAGGTTCAGAAATAGGACAGAAGTGCACAGAGTTTGGTGCAATTACAGGAATACTCGGTAGAGCTTTATGGGACTGATTAGTTGAGCTCCCATCCACCTCCCCACATTGCCATATTAACACACAACCAGCTGTTGTTTATTTGTGAGGATTGACTTTTGTGTTGTGTTTGTGCTTTTAACTGTGGTGTCACTTTGTGTGTGTGTGTGCCAGAGGTTGGATAAGCCCTAAGGATGCAAGTTGTTTTCAATCAGCTCTGTAGTTACCAGCTGTGCCCTCACATTCCCCAGGGTGGCACAACCTAGGTGCACACACACACACACACACACACACACACACACACACCCGCGAGCACGCCACACAGAGACCTAATGCATAGTATTCAACCTTGCCCAGCAAATTCACTCTTTCTTCTTTTCTCCTTGTCCCATTTCTCTGCAGGCATTAATCATCACTCGCTCCATCTCTGAATGTGATTCCTCCGTGAGGATTGGAAGGAGTGTACCGCGACTGCCTTCCCTCAATTAAGACCTTTGTTCCCCGACATCCAGCACAGCTCCCTTCTCCACCTGCCATGGTGACATGACACACCCCTGTGTGGCTTTTGCTCCTTTCTCACACCCCAAACTTGTGCACACACTATTCTAGGCTCTAAACTAAACTAAAAAAGACATCTCGTCCTCCTAAGCACAGCACCTCTCCACTTCGCGATGACGGTGGCCGTGAGATTACGTCGCCACCTACGCAGGCTCCTGCTCCTGCTGGCCTCTTGCTGTTTCCTCTCCCTCCTCCTCTCTGCTTACTTTCTGTTTACGAACTCCTCCCCTTCCATGCAGCTTGGACAATCACCCGAACCTGCCTGCTCCCAGCCGCTCTCCATGTCCCCGTACCATCAACTTCCCTACCCGTATCCTCCTAACCCTCCTCACACAAATGTCCACACTGACCAGGTGGTGCTGGTGCTTGTGGAATCCCAGTACTCCCAACTGGGTCAGGACATTGTGGCTATTTTGGAGTCAACACACTTCCAGTTTCGCATGGAGATCGCCTCAGGGAAGGGCGACCTTCCACCGCTGACAGAGAAAGGACGTGGCCGATATTCACTCATCATTTATGAGAATTTATTAAAGTATGCACATGCAGACACATGGAACAGACAGCTGTTGCATCAATACTGTACGGAGTACAGAGTGGGCATCATAGGTTTCTACCGCTCCACTGAGAACTCACCACCTCTCCTCAAACTCCGAGGCCTTCCACTGGTGCTTAGAACCAACCAGGCACTTTGGGACTGCTGTGTGGTGTCTAGCTGCCCTCTCCTTCACCTGACCAAGCCCGGCACAGATCGAGGGCCTTTACCTGGGGAGGACTGGACCTCCTTCTCATCCAATCACTCCACCTACCATGCTGTGCTGCATGCACGGGCTAAGGAGGGAGCAGGGGCAGGCAGTGGCGATAATCCAGGGCCTGGCTTTAGTTTGGGCCTCCAGGCCACTGTGGTACAGGACATGGGAATCTATGATGGTGTGAGGAGGGTACTGTTTGGCCAGGGTCTAGGCTACTGGCTTCACAGACTCATCCTGGTAGACGCCATCTCCTACCTCACGGACAGGAAGCTTACCTTGGGTCTGGACCGGCACATACTGGTGGATATAGATGACATTTTCGTGGGGAAGGAAGGGACACGCATGAATGCCAAGGATGTGAAGGTATGGAGGGTGGTGGGTGTGTGATAATGTGCACTGGAGAGAGAGACAGAGTGGAATAGAGAGGTCAAGTCAGTGGTGTTGGATTAGATTTTTCATTCTGCTATCAACTTCTAAACGCAGTAATTGAAAATGTGAAAATAAGGAATGTTTACTTATTGCAGCGTAAGTCTGCAAACACCTGAGAAAAACATCTTACCTGGAGTATTGGAGTGTATTTCAGAGGATTTTAGCTCGGCACGGGTGTACTGAGGGGCTATTTGGGAAAGTGTGTGTATGTGTGTGCGTGTAATGTCTGTGTGGGTTGTGGCCAAGTGCATATATGTTGGGGTACAGCGAGAGGGTATTTATCTCAAATGGAGGTTTAGCCAGAAGTAAAGAGGCCATTTAAGGGAACAAAGACGTGGAGTGAAAGAGAGAAAGAGGAGAGATGAGAGGGAGAAAGAGAGGTAGTGAATGACCCAGTGAAAAGATGAATGGCACTTATTCCTCTTTTCCCACGTTCCTCCTCTAAGGGAAACCAAAGGAGAGTCAGCCATGCAGCCCGCCTCTCAAGACAGCTATTGTTTCAACACACACGCTTGCATGAGCAAACACACGCACACACACACACATATACTTAGACGTGCATCTCCACAGATACACACTCACATGCATATAAACCGTAATTTCTGTAGGAAGTTAATATTTTCAAAAAGAGGGAAAACAACATCTCAGGTTTGCTGGAGTGCGGATAAAAAGCCTCTGCACGAGGAATTGTGTTTGAAATCTGCGGTCACATTCTCCCACTGTGTCCTCGCTCAGGCCCATTTAAGAGAAACAAATAGTGTTTGGTGGGTTTTCATGTGTGGGAGTGTCTGTGTGTGTGTGAGGGGGACTCTGGGGCAGGTGAGATTTATGCTGCTCTGTGGAGATATGCATGAGCTAAACCCAAAGACGTTTCACTGCAGCCACCTTACATACATGATAGGGAAGTGTGTGTGTGTGTATATATGTGTGTTTGTGCGTGGCTGTTTTCTGAATCACTGCTTTAGATTAGAATGTCACTTTCCGTCAATGCTGACACCTGTCCCGTCAGGGAAAGCGAGCCACCTGTCTGTGGCTGAAACTTGGGAAGGAGATGAGAGGAATGGGGAGGCTGAGGAAAGAGGTAGTGGGTGGTGAAGTGGAGAGGAATTCCACCCTTGAATATAAAAAAGATGCTTGTATCTAAAAAGGATAAAAGAGTGCATATTCACACACACACACACACACACACACACACAGTCACACACAGAGTGCACACACATTCTCAAAATGAGCACACAAGTGCTCTCTAGTTGGAGTTTTCATTTTAAGTCTGCCTGACTCTTCAGCTTTGTAGCATAAATATACATGAGGATGAACCAGTGCCATAACAGAAAGACCGGGAGATGGGAATGGAGGAAGAGGTGGAGAGAGGGAGAGAGAGAGGCAGCAAAAAAAAGAGAGTGATGCCATTTGACACACTCACTCCGTCCAGATTTCTTCTCTCTCCTCCAGGATATTTGGCAATCACAGAGAGGAAGACTAGAGGAAAAAAGAAGGAAAAGAGTTGGAGGGAGAAAGGCAGGGAGGGGAAGGTGGAGTATGGTGCCTAGGGGAAGCGCTAGCAGCTAACTTTGCGATTTCAGAGAAACAAAATGCTGAAGGGAAATGGGGAAGCAGAGGAGGAGAGTTGGAGGAATATGTTGATTTGTAGCAGCCCTCCCCTCAGGGATGGAGAGCCTCAGGTAGAGTTGTCAGATTACAGTTTGAACAAGTCTTATTTTAAGTGACAAGTGTGTATGCACGTGCATACCACGTATGTTCATTATCATGTGCATCAACCAATATACTGTATGTTATCATTTCTAAACGTCTATGTATCTGTCAAGATGCGGGGATTGTTTGATTAGTAACTCATGTTGGTTAGTTTTCACATGGGCTCATAAATGGAGGTTTTTCCCTTATAGCAATGTGTCATTGCAAATCTGTTGAGAGAATGACTCATATTAGATGACCATGTGTCAAATATAACTCTAGCTTTGGGTGAAGGCAACAGCTGAACATTTCTCTTCATTTTATTAAAAAAGATGAATGCGTGTGGAATCCTAGGAATTACTTAATCATGGAAGCAAGATAGTCACCTTGGTGACTGATGGCCATGTTGACATTACAGACCAGGTTTATCCCAAAAATCTACATCTGAGCATGTTAATGCTTTGTAGATTTCATCCTTACTTTATCAAGCCATCTAAGGCCATTTATTTTTAATACTGTAGCACTGCAAAATGCTTTTGTAATAAGTAAATATCAGTAAGAGACCACAGCGCAAACACATGCCAGTGAATGATTATGAATGACACACAAGTTATGTGAAAGACCTCTCTCATCACCCAGCGCTTCAAAAGCGTCTTATGTGTAACACTGCATCAAAGTATGTAACGGGATGTTACTGACCAATTAGTAGGACAAGGCGTTTGCAGTGCCAATGTTAGAAATCCTTTCTTACCTCTGTAAAGCCAACATTCAATCTCCTGTTCTCCCTGAGAGAAGAAGAGAGAGGAGTGAGACACAGAGAGAGAAGCCAATTAAAATGCCTCCCTCCTTCTCTCTGCACTCTTCATTAGTCTCACCACGCGAGTTCATCTGGTGACAAACAATACCTACACCCCCCCCACCCCTGTCTGCACACACACTCACACACACAGCTGTATTTCCTCTATTAAAATGATTCACAGGGAGGCACCCCACAGATGACATTTCTCAAAATGAGGGATGATGCCAGTCAAAAATTCCCATCAATGATGTGCGTGTGCCGGTGCTTGTGTTTTTTAATTCATGCGTGTAGGTTTTCTCCTCTTCTCTGCCTTGGAGTGGTCGTTAGGGAGGTGTCTGATTCTCATTTTCAGATCCCTCTTTATCACCTCCTCCTTTCTCCCCTTTCTCCTCCTCCTCTACTCACCTTCTTTCCTCACCCCCTCCTCGCCCAAGTCATTGATCACTATCTCCAGCCTATTTGTATTCTTTGCAATCTGATTGGTCAACTAGGCATTTAGAACTGCTCAAATCAGCATGACAGCACACACCACTCATCACTAAAAATATTACTCCGCCAGGTGCGTGCCTCCCTTGTTTGCGCCAAGTTTGAGAGTAAACAGTTTTGTGACCGCAGTAAAAAAGGTTGTTTTTAAAATTAAACACCAACAAACATGGATTGAACCAGAATATTTCGTTAGATAAAAACATGTTGTGAATTTTGGAAATGATTAAATCTATCTTTTTTTCAATACATTTTGACTTTTGGACTTTACAACACTCTGGAGTTATTGGAAATGTTTGGATCACATGGAAACTCTGCAGCCTTGATGCTATGCTCTGGCATCCTTCATCGGTGGCACGGCACTACTATCTTAAAAATACATATAAAGTTCGCAGACGTATAGTAGCTCAAGCTGTCCATGGAAACATTTTTTTTTTCACAGATATCTTAGTTACAACAAAATTGAGCTAGCAAGGCAGTTTTGTGTTTATATGTGAGGTGTTTATTCAGTTTGGGAAATCCCATGATCTCTAGAAAGCATTAGCTCAAGTTGGCTAGGTGAATTCGCAGGGACTAGAAAACGTCTCTGTTGCTAGGTCGTTACTAAGGATTGGCCTACTTGCTGGAGTAGTAAACTAGGTTTCATTACATAGGATTCAACTGATGTGACTGATCTCTTCCCAGTTATTAGTTAGACCCCATGTGTTTCCAAGGAAACGGAGATAATGCTAGCAAAAGGTTTTTCACTGAAAGAGCTAATTGCCCCTCAATATTTATACATTTTGATTATATCTTTTATTTTGTTGGTAACTGTATAATTGCAATATTAGACTCAAGGGTGTGCTTTAACATCATTATAGGCACGACACTGATGGTCAGGTTTTGTCATAAACATCAAGCAAGCATCAATGAAGTACACTTAAGTGTGATATTGCTTATTTAACATACATCTTGGGTGATCCGATCACAAGTGGACAGCTCCAAGTATGTCAGCTCACACCCCCAGCCCCACTGTATGTGCAAATAAACACGTACATTTTTTCCGTTTGAAAAGACCAAATGTGTTGTTGTTTTCAATCTGAATTTGATGAATTTACTGTTTATCAGGCCATAAATCAAACAGTTTCATGTTTCATGTAGGAACAATCGGTAGAAAGAAAATAGTTGGATTATCTTGGGTAACCGGGTCATGATTTCTGGAAAGAGACATTGCTGTTGAGATTTCCAAAAGTATTTCTTTGGCACTTTGAGCACCACAAGCCGAGTGCCATTTAGTCACATTATATAAAAAAAAAAATGCAGACATCTCTATGGCAGATATCTCTAAAACTCTGCAACTCACACCAAAACAATCTAGATGAATAGCACTACAGGTAAGAGGAAAATAGGTATTTTTGATTTTGAGGGTAACTCTCCTTTTAAATAAAGCTTTATTAGCTTTATTAAACCTCCTCCTCCCGGCACTCCTGTGCTAGTCGTGTAAACACGAACGCTTCCCCAATGCTCCAAGTTCCCATTCCAGGCAGAGTCAGATAGTGTAAAAAGAACCGCTAGCTGCACGGCGAACTGAGCTAATTAGCTAACTTAGCGGTTACCAGTCTATGGTGGTTACTTTAGCAACAAGTAAAGCTATCTGTCCATCAGGAAACTCTGTAAATCACTGAGTTGAGGCAAAGCACCCGGAGGACATCAGTGTTTTGTATGTACCCCATCCACGAGAATCCATTTTGTCTGTTCTTGTGGCTTCTTCTTTCTGTTTCGCACTTTAATATGACGCCGTTGGTGTGCGAGTGAGTACGTACAGAGGATGTCAGCTGAGTAGGCGGTCCTGCATTGTGGCCCAGGACACATTCACGTAAACAATACCAAAAGAATGTGGTAATAAGCGCCCCAGGCCACCTCCGAATGTGGTCTGAGCGATCGCATCTCACTTAAAAATATGAATCATTAAATTTTATTACCTTAGAATAAGCCATTTTTATCTATATAGGGAGTGGGTCCCTTCCACAGAGGTTGCCATGTTGCAACGCCATATTTCTACAGTAGCCCAGAAATAGACAAACCAAGCACTGGTTCTAGACAGGGCTGTTCCCATTTCATGGCCACTGTAGTTTCTCCTACATGCTTGGAAGGGGAGCGTGATGTGAGCGGTATTTATTTATTTATTTATTTCATTCACACATACACACACACATTATTCCGTTATTCCGATGGTTGCAAACTGCAATTTCACTGCTAGATGCCACTGAATTCTACACACTAGACCTTTAAGGAATGTAGTGGCTCAGTGATATACACAGTTAGCTCGTATCAACTTCAACCTTTCTGTTTAGCTGTTCTATATGCAAATTCTCCCCATGTTTGTATGGGTGCAAGTTAGATTGTTGGACTGTCACCATGTCAGAGGAAATTCCCTCCATTTTATGTTGTGGAAGTCTGTCTCTTGTACTCTAAATAAGATTAAAACATGCGTTTCAAAAGACGGAGTGGGGCAGTTTTTTCAAGTTTCGTTACTTTGTTTAATATGCCAAGGCAAATAATTACTACTTTCATGTGGCCTAATAAGCCATAAAGTGCTACAGTATTTCACTTTTATGAGTGAAAAGGAATCCTGTTAAAATATCTTATCCAGCTAGAAAGTAGTTATTCTAAATATTACTGAATTGCACTGAGCAATGTAAGAATGAGGTGAATGGATAATGGGGTACATTGAAATAAAGAGTATAAATGTCTAGGCTAAGGTGTTTTGTCATGTCCTCATGATCACTTTGGCCTGGCAATGACCTAAAATTTAAAACAGAACATAAAAAGGAATTAAGCAAAATGGACAATATTCTGACTTCATAGAAGATTTTTGGCTTAGCAGTCTGGAATTTATTGTGCAGTCCTACTTAGAGTTAATCTTTAGACCTAATTAAGTATGATGCATATTGGCCACTTAAGTCAATGGAACCAAGCTCATTCCATATCCGTTTATTACTTTGCCAAATTCTATTACATAAGTAATGAAGAGACGACATAAACAGTGGATAAGTTATTTGCAAACCAGTGAAGAGAGACAAGGAAATGGGAGAAAAGGAGACTGCTTTTGGTCTTTTATTAAAAGGCACACAAATGTCTTTTTTTATTTTTATTTATCAGATGACATCATTCATTTAATACATGTCAAAGTCTGGCACCCTTGCTAAGGAATCTTAGGTGTTGGATCTTAATGGTTTTTAAATTGACAAAGTTGCAGCTGGGAAAGAGAGAAAAGGAGATGACATATAAGATGACAGAGAGGAACAGGATATTGCTTCCAGCATGATGCTTCCTGACATCTGCTCTCATTCTACCCCGTGATCTGGACAAGTGAAATTTTCAGTCGGCCCTGCAGGGAAGAAGACATTTTACAGTTATGCTATTAACAAGACAAAGGCTGTTAAATGTTTATGTATCAGGAGTTTTCATTTTCTAACATAAAGTACAAAAAAACAGGCATCGTAGTGTCATTGTAATGAATACTCTAAAGAAAGCATCTGTCAACAAGAACAAAAATTATCTTAATAACTTTTTTTGTTTAATTAACAATTTTTTTCAGTGCTCTTGTTTTTACTCCAAATCAACTCTGAGAATGTGGCTGTGTGCCATGCATTTTCTTCCACAGAATGAGGCAGGTTTTGCGGTCACAGCAATCACTGAAACTCAAAATCCTTGAGGGCCTGCCAAGTAGAATTTAGTGTAAGTATAGCGATGCCAAAGCAATCACAAGTACCTTGGATCCGTTAATGCAAGTGAATAGATGATTTTGTAAAATGCTTCAATATAAAAAGTTACACTGACTTGAATCTGACAAGCGAGACAGAGAAGGAAAGAGTAAGCAAAAGGAAGACTGGCATTAACTGGTAAAGAGTTCTTCCTGCTCATCAAATAAAGATGCCTGACCCAGTTAAATTTGCTGGTCTAGTGTTCACATTACATGCACAGATACACAGTTAGACACAAACACATGCACTCATGGATATGAATCAAGAACTTTGACCTGCTTTTGCACAAGAATTAAACCCCGTAAATGTGTCATATGTTTTTGTTCCTGTCAACCCGCCTTCAAATCCGTTTGCACACAAAATCCTTTTTCGCAAATAAGTTAATTTTTAATTACTTTTGTTAATTTAGATCTCTCAGTCAGGCTTAAGGTTGTGAAAAGAAAAGAAAAAAAACAGTGCAAAGGCGAGAATGACAGAATGGGGATATGGTGAAGAGGTGGTTGGTGTAAAGGGTTTGTGAAAGGCAATGAATGCCAGCTGTCCAGATGCCTGTCTCCCATCTGTTTGAACCCCAACATCTAGCTGGCACCTTTTCCAGTGCTTACTACACACACATGCAAGAACACACAAACAAACAAGCACACACACTGTCGCTCTCACGCACACAGAAACAAACTGGCATTGCTTCTGACACTAGCAGTGTTAGGCAGCTGTGGGATTGGGCACAGAAATGAGGGCTATCGCTAACCGCTAATCACAGTGTGTGTTTACCTTCATCACAAGGATTGTTAAGATCTCTCACATGCTACATAGTCCCACCTCCTGCTAATCCAAATCCCCCTTCTTTCTTGTGAAGTATCTCTTATGGCCTGTTTTAAAACCATCTCCAGCTTGGAGCTCAGTATCCAGTGGACAGATTGGCTCCATATTGCTTAAAGCCCTCCATTCTCCTGGATCTGCTGCCGTTTCCTTCAGAAAAACAGCAGGATGGGACTTCATTGTCCCTCAGAGCTAGAGTTAGGGTTTTGTCATATGCTCAGTGCGAGTGTTTCTGTCCATGAAGTGCACTCCTTTTTATTGTTGGGCATAGTATGTACCCACAGTTCTGCCTCCTCATGACGATCTACAGTACTCCTCCCATGGCTCTCTAGTCTTTCTCTAAGGTTTCTGAGAACAACACTCAGGTCTTTAGTTTGAAGGCAGTAAACAGCAGTAAAGCAGTAAAGAGGGCAGTTTTGGTTCTCTCAGGTGTTAACAAAACATCCTGTATTTCTGTGGTTGTGGTATCCTGATCTGGTTGTGTTGTGAATATTTTGCCAATAACATGCAGGTTTTACTACTCTATTATTGCCTGTGACACACAGCTGGCAAACAAACTATTTCCATGTTGTTTGAATTACCTCTGGATAGGACACACCACACACAGTGAGTCGTCAAAATAAAATGCTGTAGAAGCAGGGAGGTTAGGATTCTATGCAGATCACAAAGGCCCTTTAGCTTCCAGTACACTTCTGCAGAAGTGCTTGTAAGATGGCCACACCTTTGGATTGTCAGATTGGGGGGACTGTGTCCGACCATTTTTGTAACTTACCAAAACTGACAATCCGACATTCACGTGCGCTTCGTGCTGTGATTGGCCAGCTGTGCGGAGGTGAGAAAGGAGCCAGGGATGGAATTTCTTTCTCTAGCTCTCTTTTTTAATTATTTTCACAAGAATTTCTGTCACTTTTAACATGAACAGCCAAGTGCAACACTATGAATGTCTTCCAAGAGAGACTGTCTAAAGAATTGTGCACTGCTCTCCCCATATTTTAACATTTATCACGTCTCCATCCTCTGTATGATGGCTGGCTTTTAGCTTCGCCTTCGAGTAATGCAGAAAATAATTTACAGCTTGTTTAAGTTCTAAAATGAATGACATAGAAAAAAGTTTAGAATATTTTTGAAGCTTAATAACTAGTTAAAAGAATATAAAGTTGGATAAAGTCACTATTCATTACCATATCCCCAGAGGAAAATTATATGAATATCAAATGGTTTGAAAAGGAAAAATTAATTTAAGGGTTGAGAAATAAAAAATCTTATTTAGATATTTTACAATAAGTTATTTGTCAGTAGTGTCCACTTCATTGCCTCTGCCAGCATCATATTTGTACCTCAAACTGAAATGGAACCAGTAAACTGTAAACATTATCTATTAAATGTAAACTATTAGATACATTTTTCGAATAGTTTGAAAACCACTTTGCAGAGACTTGAAACTTGCTTGAGAAAGCTGATCTATCACAGTGAGCAATTTGTTGCCTGTGAAAGTTTCATAATCAGTGCTGCGGTTGCGAGGAGGGAGCGTTTGGAAAACTCTTCTTGTTAGTGTGTTCTCTCAAGATTTGGCTGCTGAACAACGTCTTTAATGCGAGAAATGGCCGTGTTCACATTACCTTTTTCATGTTTGCCTTTTGATGATCGGGAATTGTCACCGCACTACTATTCAAGAGTCTATTAGTTCTCGGATGACAGAGCATGCACAAATGCAACACTTAGAAGAGCTTTAAAAATGGTTCTCTGATCAAAATGTGATTACTGTACAATGAAGAGATAACTTTCCCAAGAAAGAAATAAAGGTGACTAAATGTTCAGTTTGATAATAAAAGGCTAGAGCATGCAAAAGCACCTGTATGGCCATTTGTGCCTCTGAGTCACTGACACATCACAAAAAATCCCTGCGTGGCTCTTCTGTTTTCTGCTATGGATGTTAGGTAGGAGAATACAAATGAGGTTTTTAAACTAATATACTGCAAACTTGGACACATACCTATGTCGGCCCTCACATATACCAACAGGCACATTAATAATGGATTTCAACCAAGTGCATCGGGGAGTGTATATTGAGTTAAGATGCAAAGCACTCAGCTACAAACTTAATTTAATTCTTAAGTCGTTGTATCTGCACGTTTGACTTTGTGTGCATAGGAAAATGTACATGTTTTCATGTGTAAGATGTAGAGAATGTCATAATAGAGGAGACAGGGGATCAGATTAGGGAGCTCTGCACATCTGTCAGCATGCAGCCATCTTCAACACCATTAGATTAGAGCTAATGAAGACACTGTGCTTGTGTTGGTATATTTGTTAGTTTGGGACACACACACACACAGAGAGAGAGAAAAAGAGAGAGAGAGCGAGAGAGACTGCCTGGAACTGATTCTTTGCTCTGACATCAGCTGCTAAGGTCTCCTAAATCAGGTAAGGTTCCTGGGGATCGATTAATAGCAGCGTGACAAAGATTGGTAATAGAGATGTGGCGTGGAGCCCAACAGAAAGACCCAGCAGACTGAAATATACAGATAATTAGAAGAGTATCATAAATAAACAAAATATTTGTGTGGGACCAAACTGGCGAGAAGTGCAACAATAGCAAGTAGATGGGGTGGGAGACTGCCAGAGAAAGAGCAAGTGGAGAGTGTTGTCGAAAGGGAGAGGGAGCGATCTTTCCTGCATGCTGCTTCAGCCTTCCTTTCAAATTAGAACAGCCCCGTCTCCTGAGAATGTGACATTTTCACGGAGCAAGCGAGGTAGAGATGGAGGTTCAGGGAAGTGTGGGGTGGGGGGGGTGGAAGACAAATGGGGAAGGTGGGGCAGAGAGGCGACTGCAGGTTCTCAGAAGTGGGAAGAATAGAGGGAGATTCAGAACGAAAAGAGGCAGCAGCAGAGGAGGGAGAGAGAGAGAGAGAGAAAAGAGCGGGAGGGGGATGCAGGGTTTCACTTGGTAGTGTTAGGGATGGATGGAGAGAATGATGAGAAGGGAGGAGTGTGTGTGGGGGTTATTAGTCCACCCTCCAGAGGCTACTAATGCACTGACCTTCATTAACTCGCATTACTGTCGGTGTGTGTGACTGTGTGTGCAAGAGTGCAACTCTCTTTAGTTAACACTCATTACAGAGTCTTTGTTTAAAGGCCAGTAAACTAATGAAGTCATTAAATAAGTGCAGAAAATCCTGATTCAAGTATTGAAACCAGAGGTAACTTTAAGGACAGTAACAGCCACTGGAACACTTGTACACATAGACGGCACACTGTAACAGCATGTTGGTGACTGCCATTGTTAAGCCACAAGATAAGCACCGATGAGACAAACAGCCATCATGATAGTTCTCTGAGGACTTCAATATACAACAGATCATCAGACAGATCAGGTGTTTATCTGTGTGAGTGCGCGCTTGGGAGAGATATACTGTGAATGGGATTCTGTAACTAATGTTTATTTTTTATCTATCCATCTATAGGCTCTCCTTGATACTCAGAAACAGCTGCGTTCTCAGATCTCCAACTTTACCTTCAACCTGGGCTTCTCTGGGAAGTTCTACCACACAGGTGTGTTCTGTTCATATGCTTTCCATCCTAACATGCCAGTGCCAGACCTGCACAGTAACTATAAGAAATGTAAATATGATGACTAAACCATAAAACTTTAATGTAAAAAAGGTTTTTGTTTTTTTTATTCTTTCATTACTTCATTAATTTCAGTGGGTTTTTATGTAGACGTCCAAATGTCTATTGGAAAAATGGCTTGGGTTTAGAATAGTTAGCCATTGTTAACTAAGTGCAACCAATGTGTTTAAAATTAAGCATACCATATATAGTAGTTTTATATAATAAATCAGTTTTCATTTTTACATTCAACTGTTATTTGGTCTTATGATGAAGTGTGAGGATGAAACTAAGTTTTAATTAAGAATTTTTCATTAAATGAAAAAAATGAAAATGCCAACATTTGTTGGCAGCTAGCAAAAACCATCAGTTGAAAATGAATGAAATTATCGTTAGAATTTATATTTAGATTCTATTCAGCTTATTATTATGTGGCAGTCTAGACAGCACAGTTCCTCTAACAGTAAGTATTTGTAATGGAAAATATGTTCCTTATTTACTTAGCAAGGTTACATCATACTGTACAAAATGTGGACCAATTGTTTTTCTGTTGTACACATTGTATGTATGCATATATCAATCAACTCTTTATGCCTTGATATTAGATAAATAATAATGACATTATTAGTAACATCATGTCTTTTGCTCCCGGAATGCCGGCATGCTCTGTAAAATCACACACTGGGGCAGCATTATGCACAATGCAGTTGTTTGGTTCATTGTAAAAAAGCAAAACCGCCTTAATGACTAGTCTTCTTTAAATCCAGTGTTTTTATTTAAAGTGACAGATACCTTTAAAGTCTGTTACTGTTATGGTTAGCACTAAAAAAACTACCAAACATACTGAAATATAAGAAAGGATGAATTTACAGTACAGTTCTTAGCAGTAGTAATCAATCCCACACGGGTGCTATAGCTCCTGTATATGTGAGAAGTTATCCTATTGATCATAAAAAAATTGTTTACTCTTTCTAGATTTTGAGTTACGGAGAAATATTAATACAGGTATATTTGTGAGGACATACTACTGTACATTCTGCTCTGTCGCAGTTCCAAGGACAGATTTTATTGATTTTCTAGTTAAAGTGTCTAAATCTGCAGCAAGAGAACTGAACATAATAATTATTAGAAAGAATATGATACAGAATAGAACATAATTATCATAGCATTTTTTATTGCTATGGCATCACTTTTTATCACCATGGTATCAGGCTGCTACCTTATTTAGCAACATGACCTTAAAACAACCCAGTTGCTTGGTTATATACCAGCGAGAAGTTGTTTATAGCAACAATTTTTATGTGCTCTGAATCTCCACGAAGTGTGCATTTATACATGTTATTTCTTGTCCTTTTGTCCTTGTGAATGTGCATGTGTGTGTGTACGTGTGTGTGTGTTTTTGTGTGTGCAGGCACGGTGGAGGAGGATGAGGGAGACGATTTGCTATTGAAGTATGTGGATGAGTTCTGGTGGTTTCCCCACATGTGGAGCCACATGCAGCCTCACCTCTTCCACAACGAGTCCTCACTGCTGGAGCAGATGGTCCTCAACAAGGACTTTGCGCTGGTGAGAGGGAGGCGCACACACACGCTCACACACACACATACACACACACACACAAACACACACCTTTCTAACAGCTGTCTATTTTGTTGTTGCTTTCTTCTTGTGTGTTCTTTTGAACACACTTGCTTCCCATGATTCCACTTTCTTCAAGGACGTCTGTTGCTGTTAGTGATTGTTATTTCCTCAGATCAGATTACAGACATGATGTTTGAGGGTCCGAGTGCTGGAACTGTTCAAACAGATTTTACTCGAGCTGGGAGAGTCATAAAAATAATACACTTCATGTTACATACACTACATGTTTAATAGGAAACATAATTGCTGCCTCTTTTACGTTTACTTGAAACTTTGTTTCCAATCCGGAAAGTGGGACAGTCCTGTACCACAGGACATCCACAAAACAAATTGGGTTTGGTGTCCTGTGTCTTACATGTTGTTAGGTGGAGCTTTAAAATGTGTTTTAGTTTCCACAAACCAATATTTTAGGGAAAACACATGAAAGATATTGACAGTTAATGTTTTGCAGATGTATACAATATAAATATATCCTTGCTATGTTGATAATCGGGGATGAATCCTGCAGAACATATTGTATTTGCTAATGCAAATTAGTTTCATATGAACATATTTTTATGAGGCTGGGTTGGGTCCACAAATGCTTTTACAGAATTTACCATCATATACTCATTTTCCAAAACAAAACAAACAAAATGTAATATCCCTGTTGGGGAGGGATGCACTTATTTTAATGGGCACACCTGAGCCCTGTTTAATGTCTCCTGTTTAATCTGAAGTCAGCAAGGTCGAGTGCTTTTGTTGCTCTGCTCTGCCTTGTTTTCCTGTGCTTTGTTAGTACGTGTGAGTGAGTGGAGATGATTTGTATGACCGGAGTGTTGTGTCGCACATACAATACAGCGAGGGGGGGGGGGGGGGGGGGGGGG
>CM022472.1:14579143-14655973 GCA_011952105.1 Coreoperca whiteheadi | reverse complement strand
GGGTGGTGGGGGGGGTGGTTTTGGTGCTGGTTCATGTTGTTGAAGGTGAATTTGATCATAAAGTGTGATCCCTTACCTCTATTGTACACACACATGGGCCTACTCCACTCCCTCATCCCCCTGACCGCTGATGCTTAGCTTTGACAGTGTGTGTAGGTGTGTGTCAGAGCGAAGGACAACACCATCAGTCTGCGAGATGCACCCAGCAACAATCCACCCTCACACTCCCACACATACACATGCTCACACAAACTTTTTTTTTTAAATTTCCAACCTGAAGGCCAGCCTCGTAACAAACACAACACAAACCACGCGCTTCTTTTACAAGGTCAGACTGTGAGCCCCTGTGTGTTTACATGCCACCATGTCCTTTGTCAGAGATGTAAATGTGCTGTAACTTCTGTGTTTATGTATATAACCCTCACATACATGTCTGCCTCTGTGTATGCTCATGTATGTTCTCCACCTCCAGGAGCACAACATCCCAGTGGACATGGGCTACGCCGTGGCCCCTCACCACTCAGGTGTCTACCCGGTTCACCTGCAGCTGTACAAGGCTTGGAGACGAGTGTGGAATATCCAGGTCACCAGCACTGAAGAGTACCCCCACCTCAAACCTGCCCGCTACCGCAAGGGCTTCATCCACAACAACATCATGGTGAGGAGACGACACTGTTAATCACATGTCTGCGACAATCTTCAGGGGTGCTCATACATGCAAATGTGCTCATCTGCATGCACATGCACTTTGATCTGCACATACATGAAAATTGGTTAGCACCTTCACAACTACTAAATGGATATTCATTATTGAGCATCTCCTTTTTTGATTTAGCTGAATGTCAAAAAGACTGCCACAGGTCTTAACGATATCTATGATTATTCAATATTTGCCTTTACAATTTCTTTGTTTTGATTTTTTCTAGAGGTAGTAATAATTTAGCTAGTGGTTGGCTAGATACAAGCCAGTTTAGACACATTTTATAAAATATGTTGGCCTGGCCGACAAAGAATAGAAGTGTGTGTCTGACAAAAAGGTGAGTCAGGTGAGTTAAATAACACAAATATCTTTGAAGATTTCCTGTATGTTATCATGTGCTTTTCTTAACATAACACCACTGAGAAGTCACGAATCAAACCTAACACCCAAAGCATGTTATGTAGTGTCCTTGCCCGCCAGGAGGAAAAATTATTTGCTTAATTCATCTGACTGAAATTAAAACCATGAATTATAAATTCTTAGCGCAACTAAATCAAAACAAGCTTAAATGCAGAATCGTTTAGTCACAAAGGTCTGTTTGGATATGTTACCACTCTGTTCTTTTATCCTACTTTGAAAAACTGTTTTTATCTACTGTCTCTTTGTTCAGATAAGCGTTTGCTGAAAAGTAAATTGTGTGCTGATTGTTTCTTGCGGTCTTAAACAAAAAGTCAATGATGCTGTGCGTGGCGTGTAACCTCTGTGTTGTGCACGCCTATGTGTGTGTGATATGAATTCTTTGACCTTGTCTCACCACAGCATGCTCAGCTCCATGTTGATACAATATTTAATGGTTTCCCAATGAAGCTAAAAGGGTGAGCTCTCCTGTGTGTATGCGCCTGTGTGCATTTGTACATTTGTACATGTGCATGATGTCTATCATAGAGTAAAGATCTAGTAATGAGGGCATTTTGACACTCCCATGCTCCAATAAATAATTCATCAGTCACTGTTTAAGACAGCAAGAGAATAAAACTCTTGTCGCCCATTCCACCTAAGCATTTTGTCTTCATCCTTCCCTCTGTCTCTCCTCCTTCTCTTCATTCACTTGTCAGTCAGGCTCTTTGTCTGTGCACAACTGGTCCCTTATTGACAAAAGAACCAATCACATCTGACACCAAAATTACCAGTCCACGTTGTTCTTCTGTATTTGGGTCTTGAGCAAACACTTTGAACAGACAGTTTTGTGAATTTCCTAATCAGTCCTAGAAGTCTGCTTTTATTTCTTGACATCTTGTCACACTGTCATAAAAGACAGCCACCTAATCCTACTTCTTTTCAATACAATGACAAGCTGACAGTTTGACAGGCTATAATGTGTTATGATCTGTTATCAATAGTAAGGTATTGAGAGGCATCAGTGAATCCCTTAAATACATAACAAGACACTGAACAAAAACATATTTCCAACATGATACATCACAGAGAAAGAAAGAAAACAGGAGAAACAACAAAGAACAAACTGGCAGAACATTTTTGTTTTATACAAGAAGAAAAGATTCTTTGAAAAGCTGAAGAGGAAGTGGAGGCTGAAATACAATTACATCCCTAACAAAAATTACTCTCAAACTTGAAACTTTGTTCTATTGTCTTTCAAATAAAACTCAAGACAATAATGTTTATTGGCTGAAAAGTTGCCCATGTACCAAAATCACATTGGAAGGAGAGCAAGGACACATGCAAATCATATACAGTATGTTGCTGAAAGCTGAGCTTTCCTTGTCTATCTGCTTTGTCAGGAAATGAAATGACTGACAATGCATTGTTGATCATATTGCTCACTTTAAGTCAGACTGCAGAGTGAGGTAAATGCCCATCACACACCGGAGACGCTGCCCTGCTCTGGTGCAAGCTAGTTCAGATGTTTGCCAAAGAAATCTGATGTAGCCTAATGCTGTTCAGTACAGTCGACTGAGAAAAATAAACTTGCCTCTGGGAAGCACAGCTGGACCGCACATCTATGAATTAGAATAATCTGCCACTGGTGGTCTCAGAGGTATCCAGTGTATATCCTGCATCTAATTCGCTCCCACCTCCAACAGTGTCCCTCAAAACAATGTATGCTGACAGGCTTCACTTCACGCCACTATCACCATCCTCTAAGAATTTATATTAATGACTGTCATGGCCAAGCAGAATTTCATACCTTAAACCGTTCAATCAGCAATCAATCAGCAGATGTAGTTTGCTCAGTTGTCATGGAGTTTTGTTTGACCAAATTTCCATTTTTTCTGAGTGCTTTGAGGACTTCTTGTCCACTTTAAAAGCAGCGGTGGAAGATTATTTATAATTTGAACTACTTTTTGTACTCTCGGGTAGTTTAATTTGTAAAAATGAATCTATAAGCCATCATATTTAATGAGCAAATATTTTGTATGTAAAACCTTGATCTTCAAAGTAACGTATAACTATAGCTGTCAGGTAAATCTAGTGGAGTAATAAGTACTATATTTGCCTCTGAGATATAGTGGGGTAGAAGTACAAACTAGCAAAAAATGGAAATACCCAAGTAAAGTAGAAGTACCACAAAATTATACTTAAGTACAGTACTTGAGTATATCTACTTAGTTACTTTACATCACTGATTAAAAGTAATCTTCATCCTCATCAACAGCAGATGAATATAGCATGAGTTGATCAAAAGCTCCAGAACAGCTACTAAATGGACCTTGAGGTGAGATTATTCTGTCAAATTCCATTTACATTTGAAACTTAGGTCAACATGCCCGAAAAGTCCTCAAAGCAAAAACTGAAAATTTGTTCTGTCAAATCCGCTTGCAAAACTGTAGAAATACACTAATATGTATTAGTAGCCATTGTTAAATGTATTAAGACAGCGGAGCAGTCTGAACGCAGTTTAGGAAAATAGTGAAAAGGCTAATGTCTTGCTCCAAGACATTGCATGCTGCACTGACTAAATAGCAAAGGGAGGCTAGGAAAAGAGAACAAACTCAAAATTTAGCTCATGGAGGCGGAACATTTTTCTGAGAGGCAGTTTTTGTGGTGGTTTGTGTGTGTGTATACTGTTAATGTGCACCTCAGTGCATATAAAATTAATATTTTTAATTTCACTATAAACCCGCGGATGAGCTTTTTTAGACTCTGCTAATTTATTTAGCCTCTCCTGACCTCTCGTGCAGTTACTCTGGGACATCACTCACAACCTTCTCAATTTCTTTACCTTTCACATGCTTTCACTTCCAATTTTTGTCTATTAATCTCTTTCCCCTCTGCCCTTTGCTCAATCTTTGTTTGCTCAAAGAAGGACAGGAAGTTGTCTTGAGGCTGTAAAATTGGTGTTTGGGTGTCTCTGTCAGCAGATTGAGAGCCACCCACTGGACCCACAGTATCAGAGCAAATCAGACTGAGATATGGGATTGTGCTGTGTATGCGTGCGTGTGTGTGTGTGTGGGGGGGGGTGCACTCACGCAAACATGCATACTTGTGTGTGTGTGTGTGTTTGTGTGTGTATTTCTTTTTAAAATGTACTATATCAGTTTGAGCTATAGCTCTGTGGATAATTGGTTTGGTGAAATAGTGCTGAGTGTCTGTGGCTCTGGTGGCCTTCTCTCTCGCTCCCTCTGTCTGTCTCACTCGTGTGTGTGTGTGTGTGTGTGTGTGTGTGTGTGTGTGTGTGTGTGAGGTGAGTGTGATCGAGTCTGCAGTGTTTTATAGATAAACCAATATCGGCGCTTCCAGCCTTTACTCTCTATTTCACACAGAGAAGTGCTCCACAAGGAGTTCACAATAAAGACCTTCTTCTTTTCTCTTTTCTTCATTTAATTCCTTTAATGACCAAATGAAAAGGTGATTAATTAATCAGCTGTTAAACAGTTTATCGAGCATATATATTTTTACCTCAGCCCCAAAGACTTTTTGACTCTAAATCACAGTAGATACTTTGACAAATGTTAGTATAACAGTTCAGGTAAGCTGTAAAGACCCCTGATCATTCTGGTATAGAAATTATACAGCCAAAAAAAATGTCATTGCTGCTGAATGAATTGTTGCTGTCACCTTTATAGGCTTATCGAACCATAACAGTTAGATTTACTAGAAGTGAGAAAAGGAATCTGAGAAATGGACATCTGGGACCCTGCTTTCACCAACCAAGAAATATGTAACTCACACAGGGCGGGGCGGTATACTTTTGTTATTTTCCTGGCCAAGGGTGCACGGTGCACCTGCTCGAGGTGGGATTAAAAGTAATCCATTATCATCTCCTCCCATTTCGGTAAACACAGAGTCGCCAAAATAGCAAACAGGTGTAGGTGAGGAAATAAAGACTGAACAATGCCCCAGGAAGATTTAACTACACCAGTGCAAATCAATGCCTTATGCTATGCACCTGCTTGAAAATAGGGCCTCTACGCTACTGCTGCAGTGAAGTCAGGGACTCATGGCTCTAGCACAGCAACAAATGGTGTGTCCTCTGACAAGCCTAAGTAGACTCTTGTAGACCGTTTTCACAGCAGACATGTTGACTTGTCATTACAGGAAAGGCACAGGTGGAACTAATAACATTTAATGATGGCTACATTGTATTTAAGTGTCCCAGTAAGCCGTGTTAGTGACCCAGCATGCACAATACCATACTCCTGGAATTAACTGATAACACCTGTGCTTTTTATCCTATGACAAGTCCAAAAGGCAGGTGTGAAAATGGTCTATTACACTTGAACTACCTGTAGAATTGGCACCTATGCTTCTCTATTGCGATGGATAACTTTACTGGATGACACAGCACATCAGAATATCCTTAACCTGCTCTGTTCTTTGCTTCTCTTATTTAGAAACTACCATGTAGACAAGCTGTACATCTCATCCTTACATCTGTCATTGTCTATGCTGCTAGCTGAAATATTTTTATTATTTTAATCTTTGTACTTTGGCCTTGAAATGAATGAGTGATCAGCCCTTTCGAAAACCTTACATGGAACTGGCTGTTTCCGTTTCCTGTTTAATCGCAAATCATTGTTTCACAGTGGTTTCATATGCCACTTAAAGGGGAACTCCACCGATTTTACACATCAAAGTCTGTTTACAGGTCTTGGGGAGTACCACTGTATATGTGAAAAAAGTTGTATGAAGCCTTTTGTGGCTCCAGAGGGATCTGAGCAAAATCTGATAATGTAGTCTGCAAGTGATGTCACATGAAGTTTTAAAATGAAAAAAATCGTGGGGTGCGGAGTTAGAAAGAATAGTGAGCTTACCGAAACTCTGAAGCCCAATCCTTAGCTCTGCTTGAAGCCAGCTGCTCAAGGCTTTATTAGCTGCTTCGAGCATAACACACCTGAATCTCTGAGTTGCATTGTGGGTGAGGTAGGTGGCAGGTTTTAACAAAGAAGAAAATGCCTTGAATAAAAAACACGATATCTCTAGTTCTACTGCATCCAATTTTATCCTTCTTTTAAACTGTCTCATGAGTCTGACAGTGTTATAGGAGTGCAAAGCTAAATCAGTGAGAATTATTTGATGGGTCACTGAAAACACGTTACTTGATTTAGCTTTTTGCCATGTAGTGTATGCTGTAATGCATGCTTGCTTTTCTGTCTTAGAAATTAGTACATGTACAGTACTGCTGATCGTACTTTCCTCGCATGACTGTGATCATAAACTTCCCGTGTAAACTGAAGATATAAAAGATATTAACAACTCCTCTTTTTGTGTGTGTGTGTGTGTGTGTGTAGGTGCTGCCTCGTCAGACGTGTGGCTTGTTTACTCACACCATCTACTATAAGGAATACCCTGGTGGACCTAAAGAACTGGACAAAAGCATCCGTGGGGGAGAGCTGTTTCTCACTGTGCTACTCAACCCGGTGAGTCAGAGAAACCACACACTCACAATCAAATACACTCTCTCACATGCAAACGGATATACAGAGTGAGGAACAGGGCAGACTGTTACTTTCTATTTTGATTTTTGCACCTTCAAGAGGCACCAACTGGGTTCCCCAGTCTTTCTGTAAAGGTAACTTCCTCTCTGTCTGGTTCGTTCTTTTTCATTTTTGCTTTGTGTGTGTGTGTGTGTGTGCACGCATGTGTGTGCGTCTGTGTCTCTTCTCCTGTCAGGGGCTGCTACTCACTGTGGAGCTGTGTTCATCTCCCCACTTTAAATTAGGTCTCACCACAGGGGGGTTGCTGTCACACGCACACACACACACACACACACACACACACACACACACGTCCTCCCCCTCTCGCTTACCCCTGCTGTGTATGTCAGCTCAACTCGATTCTGCTTTGAATTAAGGAACAGAATTAGGTTTTGGTGGCAGTTAAGTTGTTCATCCACGCGCACATGCTCACATGCGCATGCACGCACTCAGTTAAAGGAAGGTATAGAAATTCCCAGGAATTATCCCGAACAATCTCTCTCTGACTCAAACCACACACGTGCACATGCACAGACACACAAAGATGCTCATAAACCAGCAGTAGGCTGTATTGAAGTGTCAGGTAGAGGAGTGCACAACTAGAGGAGCTGTCAAAACTCAGCGAACATCATAGAGTCAAGTGCAGCTTCGCACAACAACCCAATCTAGCCCTTTCTTCTCTCTCTGCGCCACTTTGTCTCTGTCTGTCTTTCTTTTTGTTACTCCTCTTTTCTTTCTTAGTTTCTTTATTTTGTCTTTATTTCCTTTCATTTCTTTCATTCTTTCTTGTGTCTTTCTTTTTGTCTTCCATTCTTTACTGTTTTATTTATTTGATGTTTTTCTTTCATTCTGTCTGTCTTCTGTGTCTCAGCATGTCAATGCATCCCTGTTTCTTCCTTTGAATACAACATTTTCACTGCTTTCAAATGATAGTGAAACATGAAATTTGCATAGAAATACTGTTTAAGCGTATTGTTCTACTCTCAAGTGACAGTGTATATAACAAAAATGTAATCAGTTTATATCCATTTGGAAATAGCTGCTCTTCCTAACTTCTCCGTAGCACTTTCCTGGAAAAAAAAGTCCTTTGGTACACATGAAGTGAAGTGTTTCCCCTATAGGTCCAATGGTTTTCTAATAATAGACAAAGAACTAGGTGGTTGGCATGGAGTTAAAACAAGAGAGGGAGTAATTTACCTTTTATATATCTAAGGGAAGTGGAGTGATTATAAGCAGAATTGCTTATAATGTATTGTTACAACAAGGAATCAGTTGGGAAAATATACCAGACAAATCCTTCTCAGAGCCGTTTTGAACATACTCCATGGAATGAATTTTGATAGGGACTAATAATTATCTGGCTTTCAGCAAAGCTCTGTAGTAGTTAGCATGAGCAGCACAAACCAACATGGCTGAACAAACATATGTACTGTTGAGGAAGACCAGTATATTTTTATTTTTGGGTTGATAGCAGAAATAAAGACTTCCTGGAGTGCCTTGTAAAAAGGAAATGTCAAGGTTGTCAATTGTGATAGGGCACTATAATGTGAGGTTATTTATTTATTTATTTTACTGGAGATTTAAAAGGAGGTGCATTAAAAGATGCCAGAATCTTTACAGGCATGGAAGCACACAGTTCATAAAAATTACTGACATGGCCAGTTTGAAAGGAATTAAAATCACTTGCTCTTATAAAATGTACATTAACCCACCTCCACCTTCAAAACTTTTCCTGTGCAAATAATCACACAGTGATTGCAGGCTGCCTTCTGGTTGGCAAGGGGAGCTTCTTAGATGATGGCTTGACCAAGTGCCTCCAGAGCAAACACTCCTGCTCCATAAACTCAAGGCACCAAATGATCCAACAGAGGGTTGCCCAATAGCTCCATGTACTAAACACTCAGTTTATTCCTCAGACTCTACATCATGCTTTAAGTGCAAATGCAATGAGGGAACCCTATCTTATGTATTCCGCTTTTGTCTGATGTCCCTAGAACAGTGTCAAGATATTTTTCACTTCTGTTTGGAGATGTATAAACACAGCCCAATACCTAACCAAGCAAGTATCTCTTGAGAATAAAAAGTTGCAATTATTTCAAAGCATATTTATGAAGTCAGAATAATTCAAACATTGGCTAGCCAATTTTCAGCCGAATCTACCAGTAGGACATTTATTGACAGGTTACATTAATTTATTCAGGAAGCCCGACACATTACAGTAATTATGATATGGTGACTCCTTTCTCACATAATTCCCCACAAACAGGGATGCTGATGATGTGCTAATGGTCATGGTAGAAACAATGGTCCTGGTAATGATAACAATAACCTGGCATGTTTTCAGTGCAGCTATTAAAATTAAAAGTTTGGTGTTGACCATTATAATTATAATGGTCTAATGCTAAAATAACATTGTATAACAATAATGATGATCTGTATTTTTTCTTAACCCAGTTTTCTTAACTGGGTTACAAAATGAAATTAAAACAACAACAAAATGAGCAACATCAGGAAAATACTGTAGAAATGAAATAATTGACATAAATAATCCAAGTTCTACAGTATTTTAGTCGACATTACGGTCAATCAATTAATTTGAAAACGTATAACAAAACAGAAAAGCTATTGTATAAAACATTGCTTTCTAATAATATTGCAATACATATTATATCCAAATTGCATTAAAGAAAATATATTTTCCATCATTAAAATGCCTCAGTTTCCTAACTGTATGCTGAGCTTTGGTAGAAGCAGTCCCTTCTCCTTGTGTGGTTTCATTTAATTTAAGAAAATCCCATTTATAATTATATAGAGTATCTCCCAGATTCTCCTCCATCAAAACATGTCATATTTCTGTTGTGACTGAGATGTGTGTTCCTGAGGAGGTGATTAGTGCCAGAAACATTTATATAGATAATTTAATTTGGATTTGACTGTGTCTGATGATAGTTGCTCAAAGGACTAAGAACCATACAACGTTTTTGCTCACTTCACCAGTGATGTCATCTCATGAGCTCATAAACCAAGAGGGATGCCTCTGCACGCTCACTGTCCCTCTCTGTGTCTTCCACGCACACACATGCAGGCACATACACACCCTCTCTCATATATATTACATAAAGGTTTGAATTTCTTGTTTAAAGCCAGAAACACACAGAGGCTAATTACATTTTTTCCTGTTTCCACAATCTTTTGTCCTTCGCTCTCACTGCCTCCCTTTCTTCATCAGTGTAATAAGAGATTAAACTCTCCATGTTGTATCTCTTAATGAAGAGACCTATTAAACATAAAAGCATTTTAACAGCTAAATGAGAGCTATCTGGCATGATGTACGTCCACACACACACGCACACACAGGCTCACAAATACATACGGACTGATGATTTATTTTCGCTTCTCCCTGCTATGTTTCCGTTTGCAGATGCAAACGCTTTTATTAGCGTGTACACTTTGTGCATTTAATCAATAGTTTTCTGTAGCTCCCTGCTTTAGTCCCCCGGGGGTTTCCAATTGTTTGATGATCAGCACATTAGTAACATTGTCACTTCCTATTCAGTGACTTCAAATCACATTTGGCCTTTGGTGGCAGTCCACCACCGACAACATCCGACACATTGCGTGTGTGTGTGCATGTGTCTATGTGCGTTTGGATACTTTTGTATCATTCCGGGCTGCATCAGCAATCATTGAGCTCTCACACAAGCTTGACAATCGATTGGGCGACCTAGACTCTGCAAACAGCCAATAGGGCACAAGTCATTCCCCAATAAATGGCCAGAGAGATGGTGAGAGAGAGGGGAGAGAGAAGAGGAGAGACAGGGAGAGCAGGGTGAGAAGGTGGCAGACAGATTGAGATTTAATTTTCAGGTCACGGCATCTTGTGTCACTTGAGAATCCAGACACATACAGAGAGGAAGTGATGCACGTACAGGCACACACACAAATACACACAAACACACAACACTGCATATGTTTGTGTGTCAGCATCCAAGTATCTGCGCATGTGTCCATGTGTATCTTTGTATAAATGCGTGTCTAGCTGACATAAGCAGATCTGTAGACATATATCAGGGCTGACATTTAGCGCTTAGCTCTGCCGCTAAGCTTATTAGCCAAACGCCAAATATCAGCACAATCTCCCTTCCTCCTATAGCCCTCTGTTTTACCCAGACCCATCCTCACATCCCTCATCTTTCCTTTTCTGTCCAGGGCTCCGCTGGCCTTCTCTCTCCATCTCCTTCTTTCTTTGTTCAGAAGTTTCTACCTGTTCATGTTGACTTTGCTCACACATGTGAATTTTTCCTCACTTGTTTTTATCTCATTTCCACTCCTTCCTTCCCTTTCTCCGGGGTCCTGCTGATTGCTACTGAAGGCTTTGGCAGCACATCAACACATACAGGCTCTCAAACACACAAACACACACACAGTAAACTACAATCCAAACAGGAGCAGAAATTACAAAGTGAGAGCAAAGCAGTGGAAAACGGCAGAATGGAAAGGGCCAGAAGATGTTGACTGGAGCAGGCAGACTAAATTGAATCGAAATAATTTGCTGTATTGACGTTCAGCTTTCAATTATCCACTGATGAGACAGAGACAGCAAGATGGACTGTGAGAAGGAAAGAGAGAGGGACACTGCAAGAGCAAATAGGGGAGAGAGGATGATGACAAAGGAGAGAGAATGAAACCAGGAGGGGGGTGTAGCCTTCTTTTTAGCAGCAATAACAATTCAATCAGGGAGAAATGTATGTGGAACTAAGTGGTCTGTAATGGGAAACAGGCTGCTACAGCTACATATTGAAGAAGAGAGAAAGCAGCAGAGGAGGCAGAGATGGACAGGGAGTGAGAGAATGGTAGGCAAGACAAAAAAGGATAGATAGATAGATGGGGGGGAAAAAACAACCAAAGGCCAGTAAAACAAGTAATTTCTTCAAAAATGCAATCATGTTAGAGGGGATTGGAACATGTCACAAACTCAAATACATGACTAGTGGTTCTCCTAATCTCCAAAGACATGGCATTTGAGTGTGTACACGAGTGTTTGTGTGCCTGTGTGTTCATGTGTGCATGGATTTTGAAGAACATCACTCCATGTTGGACTGACATGCTTCATCAGAGCATCTAGGTCAGCATGAGATCGGAGAGAGGAGGGGAAAAAACATAAAGTGACTTTTTGGAGCAGACGAGAGAGTGAGAGCAAGACATTAAAAGGATGAGAGAAGAGGGAGGAAATGAAGCTGCGTAGGAGCAATGAGAAGAAAAGACAAGGGACAAAGATTCAAAGAGGGAGGCTGCAGGGTTGGGTTTATTTCTCTCATTTTTACACTTCTCTCCCAGTCGAGTTCCAAGTATGATTTGAGCCCAATTCTGGTGTTAAATTATTAGCACAGTATTCTTTATTAAAGGCACATTGGGGACTCAAAGCAATCCAATATTCAGGAAATGAGACGTGGCTCTAGATACAGAGAAAGGGTTTATATGGTTCAGTTAATTGAATTCTTAGCCACAGTGAGTTCTTCCACCAAAAAGGGCTTTCACTGTGTCGGGAGACTAATACTCAAGTGGCTTTTTTGCTTTTTGTTTTTTAATTCAGACCTGCGTGACAAGGTTACTCTCTCTGTCTTTCCCGTTGTTACCTCCGTACTTTTTTTCTCCCTTTTTCTGCAGTTCTCCAATTACAAACAACAAACAAATCATCTTCTCTCTCCCCATTTGTTTAACTTGGCAGCCAGTGCTAAAGCTCCATAATGACTGTTTCCATGTTCAATAACACTCAGATTCTCTCTCTCACTCTCTCTCTCTGTCTTTCATGCACACGCACTCACCACACACACACACACACACACACACACACACACACACACATACAGTACACCATGTTCCCTCGCAGCCTGAGTCAGACATCATAGGGTATTGAGTGGTTTGAAGGGAACATAAATCACTTTTTGATCACCTTGCCTGCTTTCAAAAAAGCACAAAACAACACTAAAAGGGAGAGGTGGGAGACTTTGAAATGGTTTATAGCATTTTATTTACTCAGGTCAGATTTGTCTGTATTCACTGTATATCAGTCCAAAACCTTTTTAATTTATAACATTCCTATCGTGATCTTATTTCTCCCCTTCAATACTGCCACATGCTGTGGGAAATATTCCTTCCCAGTCCAAAATGTGAATAGATGTTTCGGGTGAGACACTGTCCAATTTAATTTTAAACATTTCAAAGAGTAGTGCTTCCAGCTCTCCATTCATGCTTCAAAGAGGGAGGTTTTGACATTACTATTCAGAGGAGCAAGCAAACATTTCTTACTGGCTTGTGTTTCTCTTGTTCCTGGTTGAGTGCTTGGTGATGCCTTGACAGGGGTTCCACATTGTTGCTTTGACATCAGCTAGATTGATATCAAGCAGGCAAGGTTGGATGGTGTGCCGCTGGTTTGCTTCAAGTGAGCACCAAGATAAGAAGCCGGTGGCAGATGCACACAAATGCATAAACAGTTACGCTGACATGCGCAGACACTCACACACACACAAACATAAAAAATGACTCTGACATGCATACCCTTGCTCCTCTCTCTCCTTTCTCTGTTGCATTCTTTGTCACAAAGACACACACAACTAGCCACACACAGGTCTGGTTCCTCTTGCACCCTCCCACAGTGTCTCTCCCTCACGCATGCCTCCCATCAGTATTCGGGAGCGATCAGTATTCTGAACAGCTTTCCAGGGCGGCCGGACGCTGATCCGTCAAACCCCGACACTGTGTCGCTTTGTATCTACGGCAACCTTCAGCGTTAAAGAGGAGCACCGACAGTCCTCTGTCACCAGGAAATTCACTCTGTATGCTTGTGTGTGTCTTTCTAAGTATGTGTGTGTGTTTACATTCGTAGGCATTCTCCCAGATATACTGACACACATTCTTTCATGGACACTCAGACACACACATGCTCACATCAACCAAATAATTCATATCTTAATGGCTGATGTTACCGTTTCATTCTTCCACTTCATGTTCCCAAGCTCCCTCCAATCACAATAGAAGCATGTGCGTGTGTTTGTGTGTGCGCGCATTTTGTCTGTAGCAGCTATCTTAGCTTGTCTCTTTGATCGGTCTATAAAAGCACTGAGGCGTGGAAAGATAGCCTGGACCAACACACTTTCGTTCCTTCATTCCTTCTGAGCCTCTCCTTCTCCCTCACAGACATTAACCATCATGAACACACCGACACACTTTCCCGTGAGTAGCTGCATCTCTCCCATCACCCAGTGGCTATGAGGAGTATTGTGCTGCCTCCTCAGCCTTATCTATCGGGGGTGGTGAATACATCAGTTACAGTTTATCAGTTTTCCTCTTTATACTGGAATGTGTATTGCGCTGAAAGTTAATGTATAATCTTACATAACAAAAGCGAGTGTGTCACTTTGCAAAGTGATAGCAAATATTGATGCTCGGTGGACAGCTGCTCTGTTAGTGACTTTAAAACTATCACACACTGAGAAATAATCTGTTTGCTTTCCACTGCAGTCATAACAACAGTAATTAGATTTACTGCGCTGGCTCCGTTTTTCACAAACATGGGAACTTGGGAAATGAGATTTTGACTTTATCACAATTTTGCACAGCATAAGTACATATTTCCTTCTTTCTATTCCTGTCCCTTTTCCTCTCCACCCCCCCACTCTGTCTCTGTTTCTCCACCAGATCAGTATATTCATGACCCACCTGTCTAACTATGGCAATGATCGACTGGGTCTTTACACATTTGTCCACCTGGCCTCCTTTCTTCGCTCGTGGACAAACCTGAAACTCCACACACTCCCTCCCCTGCAGCTTGCACACAAGTACTTCCAGCTTTTTCCCGAACAAAGGAACCCACTCTGGCAGGTGTGTATGTGTTTGCCCACATGTATGAGCTTGTGGGTTTCTGCATTTGTCAGCACGTGTTTTCTATGCATTTCAATAAGATATTCTTATTATGTAGATACAGAAATATTCAGGAGGAAAACAGATTGTGTGATGTGGACTTTACAAATTATGATAATTTAATGGGAGTTCATTTCCCACAATGCTAACTTTGTCTCAAGACGGCAAGATGGACTATTTAACTAGTATTTACTCTGATTTATTATAGTTATTGTTTTTTCCAGTGATTTATGAATGTTGTTGTAGAGAATGAAGGTCTGAGAATTTGACTGTAAAGTAGTTCAAGCTGGTTTTCCATGTTTGGACTTTTTTTTATAGTATTGTCTGAAAATGTATATGCAGCGCTCTTGTTCATGCTTATATGAATTTGTGGTGTCTTCAAAGCCCACGCGGGCTGGGAATAGTTGTATGCATGACACAATAACAAAAACGTAATTCATTCTATTTAGTAAATCCTTCATGCATGTATGGTAATGTATGTTTTTTTTTTTTTATGTATTATATGCACATCTTTATGTTAACCTCTAATCCTTTGTCTGTGCCTCTGTAGAACCCATGCGATGACAAACGACATAAAGACATCTGGTCTAAAGAGAAAACATGCGACAGGTTACCCAAGTTCATGGTTATAGGACCACAGAAAACAGGTAAGCTACACACAAATGCACACTTAGACATGCACATGCAACAAAGACACTCCTTCTGTATGCCCAGGTGTCTAGATTCTCACATTAGAGCCCATTCATTTAATCCCCCTCGCTCCTTTGGTCCTGTCAGAGGGAGACAAAGGAGGAGTCTCTTACCTCCTTTCTTCCACCCACATACTATCTACTTCAGATGCATAGAGATACAGTACTGAGCTACCACCCTCTCCCTCTTTCTGTTTCTTACTTTGTCTCTTTCAAAGAGAAGAAAAGAAGAGGAGATGATTAAAAATCTATATACGCTACTTGGATCCATCTGTGTTGCCTTCGTGTGATTTTCGGGAATTCTTATTGCTGGTGTTTAGTGTGAGAGGTGAGGAGGTCCCATAATGCTGCTAATTAACCAGTTGGTAATTTCCTAAATGGAAGGAGGGGTCACCATAGCAACATTAGCAGCCCAACAATGACTACACTACAATGCATTCTCATTTTATTGTAGGGTATGTCTCACATGTCAAAGACTGCTGGAGCAAATAGGAAACGGGGGGTGGGGGGGTTGCTGGTAACAGGATGTGTGGGAGTATGAGGGGAACGGGGTGAAAAGAGAGCTGCTGAGGGTGAGACAGAGGGCACGACCAGAGCCCCAATGCTGATTGGTGTCAAATGGTTTTGAATCATTTGATGGGGAGGCCTCTGATCTTTGCAAACACACACACCCGCACACATAGTGTATTCTCAGCAAGATATAAATCTTATGGAGGGAAAAAAATCATCCAGTATGGATCAGTGGATGACAGCTCTCATACAAGCTGGTGCACACACACACGTACACACACACAGACTACTCTGCTGAGCTGAATTAACGAGCCAGTTATGAATTATGCTCTTTCTTCCAGGAACGACAGCACTTTATCTCTTCCTGCTCATGCATCCCTCCATCTCCAGTAACTTCCCCAGTCCAAAGACTTATGAGGAGGTCCAGTTCTTCAACACCAATAACTACCACAAAGGAATTGACTGGTGAGAACACACACACACACACACACACACACACACTTACCCCATCTTTCATTCTCTCTCTGTGCCTTTTTATTAGCCAAAACCTAAGGTAAAATGAAAGATTATAAACAACCTTTTTTCACTTTGCAAAGTTTGTATTCACTGTAATGTGTCTTGCAGACTTCAATGATACATTAAGCAGTTCAAAACAGTTCAACGTCTTAAAAAATGATCTTATCGAAGCCTGCAAACATAAGCCAACAGACATATGGCTGCCTAAATTGACCCATAAATGGGTTACTTAGCTGACAGAGACACAGCTGGTGCAGTCTCCGAAGTCATCCAGAAAAGACTTAGCTCTGAAATTTCTTCATGAAACACTGTTTAAATTATATCGTGAAGTTCATTTTAGACTCATTGTCTAAGCACAGATTAAGGCCATAAATTGGTGACTTCAGAACTTGCATCTGACATTGAACATTTTTGCAGTGAATTCTCAGGGTGACTGAGTTTGTTGTAATTCTGTGGTGCTTGTGTATGAGGCGTGTATCATTAGTGTGTCCATGTTTATCTATATTTCTTCTCAACTTTCTATCCGTCTGTTTTTCTCAGGTACATGGAGTTTTTCCCTGTGCCATCTAATGTTAGCACAGACTTCCTGTTTGAGAAGAGCGCTAACTACTTCCCCTCAGAGGAGTCCCCTCGGCGAGCTGCTGCCCTGCTGCCCAAGGCCAAGATCATCACCCTGCTCATCAACCCCTCTGACAGGGCCTACAGCTGGTATCAGGTATGTACATGATCACACAGAATATCAGAATCAGATGCAAAAAAAATAATGCACATGTATCATTTTGAAATCTCTGCAGCTGCCAGCTTCATCATATGACATGCTTCATCTCTGTATTAATTTTAATTAAGTTCATTATCCAAAATTGTTTTTGGACTGTGATTTCTCTCTGTGAGGGTAGAATTAATGAGCCTGATTTATCTATACGTCTCAATGTGGGAAATGTCACAAGATCCTGGATTCTTCTACTTAAGTCTTTTTGATTAATGAGACCTGAATGTCAACAACGTGCTAACTCAAATTTTATGTCACTGTCCACTATGAAAATTGTCTCTCATGCAAAGTTGTAGATATATTTCTTGATGTTTAAGATGATAAATGAGACCAATTGGACAATAAGAGTGAATTCTACAAAGCTTATGTGGCTGTATCTGCTAACCTTCACAGCATCAAAGAGCTCATGAGGACCATGCAGCCCTGCGGTTCACCTTCTATGATGTCATCAGTGCAAGACCAGGAGCACCAGCTGAGCTCCGCTCCCTGCAGAGCCGCTGTCTTGTCCCCGGTCTCTACTCCACACACCTAGAGAGGTGGCTCACTTACTACCCTGCTAACCAGGTATGCACAGCCACAGATATAGACATTTGCACTCTATTGTTTTTCACAACTTTTAAAGACAGAGAATGAAAGATGAGATTGATTTTTGATGTTTATTGTGATCATAATTGAAGGATTAGTAACTAGAGATTTTGCATTGTTGCCTTATTTTTAGATGAGAACTGACTAATAACATTTTATACATTGCCTGCAAGAATTAGTGGCAATACACTATATGTAAGAAGAAAAAGCGTGATATGTTACATCTGCGTTCTGTCATTAAAGTAGATCAGGTTGCACTAAAGAATCTCCCCCGTATGCTTTTATTTTTATTCAATACCTACATGAGCTGTAATGCACAAACTAGTTAATAGAACCCAGTGTTACAGTATGAACGCATGTGTGTGCAGGTGATGATCATAGATGGCCATCAACTGAGAACTGACCCTGCAGCAGTGATGGATGAAGTCCAGAAGTTCCTGGGAGTCACTCCTCACCTCAACTACTCCCAGGCCCTTACGTAAGTCTCTCTTGCTTTCTCTGCTTAGTCTCTTCAATCCCTAGGGTCTTGGGGTAAGGGCACCTTTCACCTGGCATGCACTCTGATAGAAATGATTCAAGCTGTAGCAAGACTCCAAACCCAAATATGTGTGAAGTCTGACATCTACTGGTGAACAACAGGGTACTAAACCAGCCATCTCCTCTTTGCCAGTTGTTGGTGCCAGGTGGTGTCATTCTCTGAAAAGTACAACAGACAGTGACATCACCTGGCACCAAAGATCAGCCAATAGCCGATGCTTCAGTTCGCTACTTGCTTTGAGCCATTACATGACCGCCTTTTCAAAGGTTTAGGTTTTGGCTATTGTTTATATAGAAAAGAAGGATATGGATACAAGATGAACAAGAGATGATGAGACAAAAAAGAGAAAGGGATGGTAACTTGATGAATGGAGGCATTAATTTCACTTCAAATTACATTTAAGTATAGATGACACGGCAGAAATTCTTAGGTACAATAACAAATTAGTTAGTGGAAATGAATAATTTATTAGTGACAAGAAATGTGGCAGGTAATTTTGCGTTCTGCATTACTTTTATTTAGGAATAACTTGATAAGCGTTATTTATTCTGATTGCCGGTAACCAACGATAGACACTGGCTGACACTTCCAAACATAGAATATTAACATCTGGTTACATTGTTTGTATAATATATATATAGAAGTTCATGAATTGTTTTGCATAATAAAAACATGAATTTGTTCTAGCAATAACAATTTTATGCCTACTCTTGCCAAAAGACAGTCAAGTGGTGAAGTCTCAGCCCCCTGAACCACTGGCCTGGGATCAAATCCCAACAGAGCATTGACTGTCTCACTTACACTGCCTGCCTGTCCGTGTTACAGCTGTCTGAATAAATAAAAGTACAAAAGATTAGTGCACTGCAGAATGTCAATCCAGAAGAACTAAAACACCAAGATAAATAACTAATGCAACTTGTATATTGAACATATTCTTTGCAGATTCACAACAGATATAAAAGGCATGTGCAAAAGGGAGACATAAGGTGTTTAATTGTGATATATGATGTGTGCAGCCACAAATACAGCATATCCTGTTAATATACTCAAATTTACCTTCAAGAAGAAATGTAGAAATACAGTTCCTTTTAATATTCGGATATAGCCGTACAAAGACCATCTGAATTGACCCGCTGAGGCACATTCTCAATAGTTGTTGTAAAACTCAAAAACAGCATCATGTGTTTATTCTGTAGTAAAGATATGATATACTGTACAACCAATGTATTCAGATATTAACATGTGGAATATGTTGGAAGGCATGCCTGAAATATGCCTGTCAACAAAATTCCCTAGAGTTTTAATATAACTCAAGAGAGTTAGCTTTGGCCTCCTGACGCTCTGTTTCAACTAATTCTCCATTTGAGATTTTACATGTGAGTTTAGCAGGAGTGGTAAACTGTTTATTTCTGAAGCACCACCATCAGAATGCAATCAGCCTGCAAGCCCTCAAACCTCCAGACAGGGACATCTAGAATTTGTAGCTCAGATTGGGACAGACAGTTCCTCTGTCTTGAATCACAAGCCCACATGCATACAAATAATTTGTAAAGAGATGCATTTTGACAGAAAAATAAGAAAGCTGTGTGTGTGCGTGTGAGTGTGTGTGTGTCTGTGTGTGTTTTGGGTGAGATACACAAAAGCCTAATCTTTCTTTTCTCCTTCTCATTCTTTTGACATGGCAGCCGTCTGACAGATCCTCAACACTGCAGCCTATTTATTTAATCCCCCTCTCCTTTCTTCCTCCTGCCCTGTCAGAGGAAAACTGAAGGAGAACCACTCAACTCTTTTTTCTGTTTTATTCACCCACTGATGCATACAGATAAAGAACAATATTTGGATCTTTCAGTCACATCCACATTAGCCCTTATACACTGACTGCCAAATAGCAGTTAACAATAATGTATGTCTTTTAACCTCTTCTTTAGCTGCACTTTGTACGACTATACTGCAAACACAAGGTGCATAAATGTATACATACAAAAAAATTACTACAAAATTCTATATTATATAAGTAGATAAGCATACATGCAAATAAACAGTGCATGTGCAGGCATACCCATATGTACAGCACATGCACATATTCACATACATACGTAAATCTATATGCATGCATATGTATTCATGCTTATACTATATATACACATAACAAGCGCATGTATTGACTAGAGTACTTTGGTTTGCCACACACCGTCTCCTTTTCCTGTGACAGGATGTCACATGACATGCTGGCGGGGTGCAATAGTCTTTGCATTCTGCTAATAAGAGAGGCAGTTTGGCTTCACAAGGGATGCCCATAGAGCTAATATGAGAACATTTATCGAACCATCAAATGTTATTAAAATATTTCCTCCTCACATGTTTGTGTTTTTTACATTCAGTAATGAATTAAAACTCCATCTCAAGGAAAATACACCCCCCAGTGATTATACCTATACGTCTCTCTTATCTCATTGTTATTGTGTCCCTTTGGGAGCTATGTTTTCCAATAGTGAAGTTGCGATCACTGTCCTTCCCTGGTCACCTGTAAACCATCGCAGTCAGCTAATCTTCCCCCGTGTTTCTTTTGTGAGTCTTGCTTATAAGACAGCTCCCTTTAAACAAAATCTGTTACTGGATAGAGATAGACTGAAGATAAGAAATGCTTTGGGTAAAATAAGGAGGACATACTGTATATATCATGCATAACATTTTTTCACATGTATTGTCACATTTAAATGAGAATAGAAAGCAGTGAATCAATATAAAGGTAAAAAAGTAAAATAATCACATAAGGAGAATGAAAGGGTATCCTGTACCCACTGGGCTCTTGGAGGGGAAAAGAAGTAATATTTAAAAGAAAAAAAATCTGCTTTCATCTATTGGTAGGTTGTACCAATTCCAGACACTCAACTGGATGGTTAAAATAAAAAGCCTTAAGCCTGATAAATATGTAACAAATAAATGTGTAGATGTAAACTCATTACAAATATACACCAACTCCTAATGGCACAGTTGCCTTCCACAGGGTGTGTTTACACACAATGAACCCAAACCAATGAGTAAAGTAATCACATTTTTAAATTAGATTTGCATAGAAGGGAATATACAAAACCAGCCTATGCATATTTCTAATTCTATTTTACCATCTTATAAAGAACCCGTAATACAGTAATCCATTACTAGTGGATTACTGTATACAATATACCAATCAATAAACAATATGCATGATTATTGTTTTTCTGCACTGACAGCAAGAGATAGAGAGGCTGCACCATGGAGCAGAGAGACCTGGAGAGGAAGGGCAGTAGAGACAGGGAGAGATAAAACAAGACATTGTGACAGTCAGAGAGGCACTGATAGCAAAAGAGTAAGAGAGAGACAGAGAGTGTGTTGAATGCGTAGTGACATTTATGTCTAGTCTGTGAGTGTAAGATGGCCCCACTCTATTTTCTTTAAATTCAGAACCATACTGGACTTACTACTCGTTTTAAAAATATATATTCTCTCTTTCTGTTTCTTTTCTCTTAGGTTTGACCCTCAGAAGGGCTTTTGGTGCCAGCTTCTTGAGGGAGGAAAGACAAAATGTTTGGGAAAGAGCAAAGGGAGAAAGTATCCACCTATGGAGCCCGAGGTAAACCTAAGCATTTTAATTCAAATTGATTTCTGCTCAGTGATAACATTAATGTATGCACTGTATGAAATGTTGGAGAAAGAGACAAATAAAAAAAGAATAAGCAGCAGCAGTGGGTTAGAGCCCACAGTTCCCTCCATCGCTGTGGCAAAATTTCCCACAGGACTCAGCATTGGGGTGGAATCTGTCAGCCAATCAGATCCAGCCAGAAAGTTACAACCTAATTATGAGGACTCAATACTGACAGAACACCCGTGAGAGAGAGGATGGGGGTTAATATGGGGGGAGAAAGGTAGAAGGAGAAAATCCAAGCCATAAATCTTTGTCCTGGATACTGAGGAGAAACCAGACCTGCAGGCAATGAATCACACATTTGCTCTCACATGAAGACAAAGGCACAAAGATACAATTTGTCTTCCCACGTGGGCTCACACATGGCTAATGGCTGCGCTTCAGTGTCACCTGTAATTAAACTGTGTTTGAGTTTCCACCAGTGGGACAGAAGGAGAGGACAGATGAGGAGGGAGGAGATGGAGGGAACACCAGGGAGGAGAGACAAGAGTGGGGGAGATGAGGGATGCACACAGGAGGGAGAGAGATAATGGATCTCATGCATCCTTCATGTAGTGCTCTCCCTCTCTCTAACCTCTCTCTTTTCTTAGCTCTGTTACAACTCTGCACTTAGTGGCCCATAAGTCCTATTGAGGAGAAATAAACTAATCTGAAGATGGTGGCACGTCATCAATCTCTCTCAAAATCTTGCTTGCCCCCTATTCCCATGCTCTCTTTCTTATTTTCTCCTCTAAATATCCCTCCTTTCAACCCTTGTTTCACTGTCTGCACTCCTCCCCTTTCCTGCTTCCTTCTACCCTTCCGTTTTTCTTCTTGCTCATGCCTCTCCCTGCCTTTCCTGCCTATTTTGATGTCTTTCTGTACTTTCTGTCTTCCACTTCTACCACTTATCAAATCCTGACTCACCAACTTGTATTCTTTCCCTATTTGTTTTATTTCATCACCCCGTGTCCCTTACTCCCCCCATATATGTCTGCTCATCTTCCTAACTATTTTGCTCTGACCCTTCCACTTCGTCCATTGTTTTCCCTGTCTGCTCTCTTCAGGCACATGCATATCTCTCCAGGTACTACAGGGAACACAACGTGGAACTGTCAAAGCTGCTGCATCGTCTCGGACAGCCCCTTCCCTCCTGGCTAAGAGAGGAGCTGCAGAAGGTCAGCAGGATTAAACTCTGTGACACTGTTAAAATGTATAAATAGATTGTCAAAAAAAAGTTCTTAAATATTAAGTATTTCTTTACAGGATTACCTTTTTGTGACTAGTCTTCTTATTTATTGTCTATTATGCATTCAACTCTCCAGCTCCGCTTCATCAGGACTGTGTAAATGTGGTTTGAATAGGGGCCAGTTACAAAAGATATTTTAGACTGGTCTGTAGTGTTGGGCCAGTCTTAATTTTGCTCTTAGATTGGTTTAATGCAAGTTAGACAACTTCACAAAAATAAAGAGTGACTAATTTGTAAAGCTGAGTGGTTTGATGTTGTTGCTTGGTCAGCCATGTTTTTTTTAGTTTTAAAAAAGTCTTAATTTACCCAGAATCTGTTACAAATTCTTCAAATGGGGCAATGTGTAAGATTTGGCCACAATTTTAGTTTAAAACATTCAAAAAATAAACTAACCTTATCAAGTGAATTTGTGGGCGGCCGTGGCTTGGTGGCAGAGCCGTTGCCTGCCAGTCGGAAGGTCGGCGGTTTGATCCCCCAGCCATGCGTCGAAGCATCCTTGAGCAAGATACTGAACCCCAAAATGCTCCCGAAGCTGCACCTTCGGTTTGTGAATGTTCTCATATGTAAGTCGCTTTGGATAAAAGCGTCTGCTAAATGACTAAATGTAGAAGTAACAGTTCTGACGTTACGTCAAAGACGTCTCAGTATTGTGTTGCAGAGATATCAACTGAAATTAGCATACTAACCTGCTCGCTCCGGCCCGTCCTGTGTTGTACTACCTCGAGAGGTACGATAGTATAGCTCAGGTAGTTCCCGCTGTGAGTTTGTGCAAGCGGCGAGTTTGCTATGTTACACAAGCTCTCTTAGATTTCTTAGTCTAATAAATAAACTAAATAAACTCACAAAAGAATCTCTGATGTGAAATAACTAAAACTGTTCTGACTTTGGCAGAAAATGTTGTGTTCATGCAGGACCCCATCACTCATAGTAAGAATCTAATTAATAGAATATGTTTTCAGGGCCAACCATACAAAGCAAGCCACAACAGCAAAATGTTTGGATAGCGTGTCAATGGATGTTGCGAAATACTAAGCAAATAAAAATATTGCTGACTTGTAAGGAAAAAAGATATCTTCTGAACTTGATTACCTCGAAATCCTGTCAAGATATTCAAAGCATGCACTTATATAGTGCCGTTGCTGACACCCGTCTCAGCTTGATCTCTGCAGAGCCCTCTTTCTTCTGCAGTGGTCAACATTGTTCCGTCTTTTTGTCTTGTTTGTTTGGATTTTTTGTGCTACTGTTTGTCACCCATTACGAATCACAGGGAGCCATTTGACAAGTCTGCTTAGGTTTTCCAGTCCATTCACAGCAATCACAGCATGTTTTCTTCCTTTTTTCATGGTTGGCATTTAAATCAATACGAAAACAAAATGGTATTAAATTACTTTTTCCCTCTTCTCTGTGCTTCCTTCTCAACCCCTCCCTCTCTTTACCTCTTTCTGAAGGTTAGATAACCTTTGCATTCATGAACCAGGGTTAAAGGTCAAGGAGGTCGAAGACCAGGAAGTGACCAGGAGCACCGGACCTTCAGATGCACTGTCTGTGGCCTTTTTGTGAACCCTGAGGTGAAAGCAAGGATGGGGTGCCTTGTTTCACCTAGGAGCTGCGACACTGCTGAAGGGAGCAGAAGTCATGAACGCACAAAGAAACTTTGGTGGACTGAAACTGAACTCTTAAAAGGATTACTGGACGGACAGATGGATGGACAGAAGGACGGTGGCTGGACAAAGGGAAGCATGGACAGCTGGATGGAGGAATGAGTTTCAGGTGACACCTCTAAAGAAAGTGGGACTAAAAGGAAAAACTGCACTAGAATGATGAAGAGATGATGGGAGACAAGGAGCAATTGGCAAGTCTTTAAAGCCCAAACCCTGTTCTGAACTGTGGCGAACTCTCGTGCAGACATGCAGTGACTTTTAAGGTTATAGCTACTATTATTACTATTATTATTGTTTTATTTTCACCTTTTGATTTATGATACCAGAACAGCGCTGGTCAGCTGTGAGTGGTTCCCATAGAGACAACTTTGCACTAAGTTCTGTTCCATGTTTCTCCAAGACAAAAAAAAAGTGAATAAACAGGGAGGATAAGTGCATAAACTCAGGGTGAGTGACAGGCTGTTACTTTTCATTATAGGTTCTCGTTGTTTTGTGAGTTAATTTTTTTTTTTTTTTTTAAGTGAAGCTAGTTTCTGGTAGATCTGGTAGCCTTGTTCACCCTTAGCGATGTCACTTGAGGCTTTCACTGGAAAGTATGGACTGGAAATGAGTCACTGAGGCAAGATGCATTGCCCGCTCATTATTTTCCTGTGACAAGCCATGCAGAAGAACTTCGTGTCCATTTAGCAGAGCATGAGCGCAGATGATTTCAGTGCTAAAGACTGAGGAGGCACGAGTTTGTGCAAGGAAAACTGACCAAAATGAGCCTAATGGATATGACACTTAATTCCAAGACCCTTTAAGTAGCTACTGTAACCGCAGGCAATTTTTGTTTTGTCAGTGTCTCATTTAAGTTTCAACCTCCTTTTTTTCCCCAATTTTTAAAACCAGTGGCCTACGTTGTTGAGCTTCAATTTGAATGCAAAAAAACCCTAAATGTCAAACACAGAAACCAAAATTAAAGAAATGGATATGACTGACAGCGTAAGATGTTTTTTTTTTAATGACCAAGCAACATAGATGAACCCTATTGCGCAGGGACTCGCCTGCACCCACACTTGTGAAGTCACATAATTGTTGGCGTAAAAGGTTGACAATAGACTGTTTGTCCTCTAAGGTAACACACAGCAGTTTGCTGTTTGAAGAATTTGTGCCTGTCAGGTACTGCATCCTAAATTGGGCCACGTGATGACATATGTTAACACAATGAGGTACCAGTGAAGCACAGAACTTGGTGCAGTGCAGCAAGACTAGAGAGTCTAATTATTCCATGCTTCTGAGAGTCACACTGTTACTACTCGTCACAAATGTTGCATTAGACCACAGTGCATACACATGCTGATTCAGAAAAAGTAATACATTACAATATATCTCCCAACCTATTGTGTTGATGTTAAGGTTTTTGAAGTCTGTCTTCCAGCTCAACGGAGAAACTGTCCACAGAAATCAAACAGGGAATTTTTTTTTAACTAAAAGATTATAACGATATATAAACATATCCACTTGACTCGACTAACTCCGACTGCTGAAGACCCATATTACCTTCAGGCAAACTTCTAAATACATTTGTTCTCAAAATAAGGACTGTAGATTTTGTCCCCCATCAATTACATTAAAAGTGCATTGAGGAGCCCTCTTATTGGCCAGTATGAACAGGAGGAATGATTACAGCAAGCAAAAACCTGTTTCAATGAACATATGGGTGCCTGACTGTTGATTTAAGACCGACTTTTGTGCATTGGGAATCCACCCATCCTTTAAGGCACAATGGTGTAATCAGATACATAGTCAGCAGCAGTCAGTGTTAAAGGGTGTGGGTAAGTGCTTTGACATAATGCAGTGAGGGTTGCCAGGTGAGGTTGTATTTGTCAATCTGCTGTTGAGCTATTTTTTATCTGATCATAAAATGTAGAACATTTGCAATAAACCTTGAATGTGATGGAGGGCTTTGACATTGCCAAAGCAACAGGATACAATGTCTAGCCATGAAGTCACAAACCATCAGATTTATGCCTTGGAAGTCTAAACACCACTGAACAAACCGGTCCGGAAGATCAGAATGGAAGACTGTACTGAATGAGAAATCAATTAAAACATCCGTTACCATTAGGGCAGCAAGTGAATGTCAGAGAGGGAACATTCAATCTATGTTTGAAAGACATTTTGACTCTTTTTAAGCAACCATTTAACACATTTTACACTCAAATAACCCCTTTTTAGCAGATATGGATGGAAATATACAATACAGTTTCCCATTAATCACTATCTTTATCTGCTACACCCCTGCAGTGGCCCATCTTGTTTGTAAGGAACCGGAACTGACTGTGTAAAGGGATGAAGTAATTTCAGCCGTTTTTGGCTGATTTGCAGCAGGGTTCAATCTTTACTGCAGGGTTCACAGCGGCGGGTAATAGCAGGAAAGCAGTCAGTGTTTCATGGGCGTCGCCAGGCCTGGACATTCAGGCCTGTGGCCCCGACGATTTTTTTTATTTAGGCCTGTCAAATTCTCCACTTTGAGCGGATTGTTGTCACTAAAGAAGACGGCAGTGTTGTAGTTTTGTATATTCTGTGAACGCAACGGAGCGGGGCGGGGCACCTGTCAGCCAATCAGACAGGTGTAACCCCTGTCTGATTGGCTGACAGCTCTGTCAATTCTTCTCAGCGGTGGCACAAACTTCCTGTAATGCTGAGTTAGGAAAACGTCTGTATGAGAGGAGCCCAAGTTAAATGAACATCATATGAGCAGAGCTGTAGTTTTACCGGTGTAGACTGTATCCAGCTAACCTACTGTGCCTGTGACGATTTATTTCCACCAAACCGGAGTTGGCGGTCGTTGCAGCAGTGGAAAGACTAACCAAGACCGTTTGGGTGAGTTTTATTTTGTTTCTGCTGAGTTTGAACGAAGTGTGTTTTACGATGAGTCAACGGCAGTTAAGCCGCTCTAAGTTCGGTGAAAGAGAGAAATGTAGGTTAACGCTACGGTTGCATCTTTCGATTTAAAATTAAAATCGATGTGAGAATATGTCCTTTCTTTAGCCACACTTCTTCCTATCTGCTCTGCCGTGCGTGCGCGCGCGCGTGTGTGTGTGTGTGTGTGTGCGCGCGCGCGTGTGTGTGTGTGAGGGGTAGCCTACAATAAAAACAGACCAGTTCAGCAATAAGAGCACTAGTCATAAAATATAGAATAGCCTAAGAGATAAAACATCATTAAAAAGATTCCATTTAATTTTCAATTCAATTTTATTTATATAGCCCAATCTGTAACATAAGACACCCTCTGTCCTTGGACCCTCGATTGACTGACTAAGGAAAAACTACCCAAAAAAACCTTTTAACAGGGAAGATGATGAGGTAACTTATAACACTTTGAGTGTTACAATAATTATAATACATTTGAAATAAATGTGCATTTGAAAACGCCTTTCACAAACTTCAGGACACTGTACAGTGTAAAACAAGTTGTATAAAGTAGACTAAACCCATTACTGTCTGTCAGATGATCTAATGGGTTATGTTTGTTAGCGGGAAGTTTGAAGTTTTGATTGGTAACTGAGCCGTCTTTGGTGTAATTACCTTATCTGCAGCCTGTAGTATACAGTATAGCCTATTTGTTTAGAAAGTAGTCTTTAGATAAGTGCAGTAATACAAGTTTTCTGTTTGTTCATTCTGTTACTGTCCACCACAAAATATATTGCAAGTGAAATAGCACACGAGTAAGTAGTAGAACTGTAGTCAAGAGCAGAGTTGAGGTCTTGAGACAAGTAGCTAGTATTAAATTTCATTATTAATGTTAGTATCTGTTTTAACTTCTCAGGTCAGCCAGCAACACGAGAGAACGGGCATCCAACACAGCAAACAGCAGTAGTCACACAATGCAGGAAAATGAAATGAAAAGAAATGTAGGCAGTAGTGTTTTAGGCAGAACAGCAGGGACGACCCAAAACAATGTTTGCGCTGGGTGCTCAGTCCTCAGCCCCAGATGGCCTGGGCTTAGCCCCAGACCTTGTCAACTCCTAAAAACGCCCTGGTTTTACTAATTAAGTCTCTTGTCTGCATTTATTTGAAAAAGTACATTTTGGAATATGATATTATGGTTGTAATGTTTTTGGTTTTGGTTTGTTACAGCATAGATGAAGCAGACGGGTTTATAAAGAAAGGGGTAAAAGAGTGGAGCGGTGTGGTTGTTCAGAAAACGGGTATATTATCAACTATGTCATTGTTGACAAAAAAAAAACATAGGCTTGTGATTGGGATATGAAAAGGGGAACTTATTTACAGCCACTGCAACGCAGAAGTTGCTTCCCAGTACAATGCCACCAGAAGACTTAGGTTGTTGCATCACGTTTTTCAATAGGTGTGAGCATCTGTTGTCCCAAACAGCTTTTTAAGATTATAGTTTCAAAGATTAAAGTTTAAAGGGACATGATAAAGGATGTACACTCAAGTGTTGCAGCTCTAGATGTAATCAGTCTAAAAGTAACACAAATCCCAAAACTATAAATCTTCAAAAGCAGCTGGTTGAGGAGGGAGTTTCTGGCAGCCAATGTGATGTGCATGAAATCACTCTTATTCACCTGTAATGATTATCTTTAGCTCTTTCCCAACTGGTTTTCCCAAGTGTTGCCAGAGTTTAAGGGATGGAAACAGATATGAGTAGAAATAAATGATTAGTGTATAATGAGGCCTTCTGTTCTGCACCACCTCTGGTGACATGGAATATAAGCTCATTAGTGCAGAGCTAAAGGTTGAAAGGGAGTAGCAAAGAGTAAGTAAAAGACAGAAAAAGGGTAATGCTGTCTGGTTCCTCTATTCATCACTTTATTTGATTTATGTTCATGCACAATACTGTGATTAGGATTTTCGTATGTTGAATAATTTGAATAGCACTGAAGCATTGAGGTTTGAAAAGCTTTAATCGGCAGACGTTACAAGAGTGTACAAAGACCTCTAACATCAAAACTAACACAAGAACAATGCAAAAAAAGAAACCGCTATGACAGTTTTATAATTGACATTGTGAAATTCAATTGGCCTTTAGATTCAATTAACACACATGTGCATTTATATTTGCGTGTTAATTGTTTATCCATTATTTTGTTTTTTTATATTTTATTCATTTATTTCAACCCAAAGAAAAAAGAACACTTACAAATATTAGTAGTTATAAAGTCATAATAATCATAGACCTACTTATAAGCTATGATATTTGATTTTCCATAATATTCACCATATAAAATGAGCTCCAGTCTTTTGTAATGTGTGATAATGACCACAGGAGGGTGATCTCAGACAATAAGGACAACTGGGTTCTAGCTGAGAGCAGCTCTTTGGAGTTCAGGCAATACATTTAGCAGATGTAAAACAAGATCAGTTATGGTGGACTTGAGCATTGCTGGGCTCATTACTTAGAAGAACTAGCTGCCTCTGTGTTGATGCATGTGCAAAATACCTTTGCATAACTACCATTGCTTCATCGGGGGAGTCTGCTTGACACATATTTCAGTTTGGATTAAAACACGTTGTGTAACTTCACTAAGCCTCATCAAACGTCTATGAGGGTGAAAAGGGAACGGTTCAGGCAGAAATGCATGATGACACTTCAATTTTAGCAACCTGTCTCAAAAAACGCTCATAATTCAATATTTTTAATCATGTAAAAGCACTTTCAGAGCCAGACAACTTAATGCGTTTTATGATGCCTTTCAACATCATTTGAAGCATTGTCAATGGCTTATGGTGGTGTATGTGTTTTTAGATTTTCAAATGCTTTGGACAACAAATAATGAATTAGGTGACAGTTGTCGTCGTCTCATTTAGGTCCATATGTGAGTGGAAGGTAAGGAAACACAAATCATACAGCAGGAAGATTTGGAGATACAAATTTCACTTTTGCAGGACGATGTGCAATTGAAATTGAAATTGCCATCCACACACCATTATGGAATGCAGTGTAATGTAAGGGGTTAACCACAAGAGGGTGCTATCGTCAGATATTCAAACATACTGTACTGCTATAAACACTGTCGCGAAAGTATTTGTCTTACATATTTTTGAAGCACATGGGGGGGGGGGGGGGAGGAAGCTGGAAAGCTGGAAAGAAAAGAACATTTTTATTTCTGTTGCCAAGAGTCCACGCAGCTTCTCACTGTAACAGTTGGTCCCAATTCTCAAATGTGTGTCGAGTCAAAGTGGCGCACCAAAGTGTTTTTGCATAAACCGATCATCATATGTTAAATGTCTCAAGTAAACGAACAACAAACTCATACTTTTTACAAAATCTACATTTATGAAGAAATGTTACAGTACATTAAAACACAACGGTTTTTCAAGTGTACCAGATTGTCTCCCCGTCAGTGTTGTCAAAACCTCGGCAACACTAAACTATCCCACCAGAACAAAAGAACCTGCTTTAACAGTGTCGATACAACAAATCAACACTTAGAAATACTGTTGTGTACTTTGATTCAGAGACACTTTAGTCACTTCCCTTCTCTGCAAATGTCAAGCAGCACGGAGACAAGGACAAATACTGAATGTTTATAAATTCTAAATGCCTGAGTAATTACTAAGACGTGAAATCAGATTTTTACACAGGAAAACAAAGAGCACAATGGAGAAACATTACATAAAGAAGAATGAAATGAGGTTGAAAGACATATTTCACTTGGCAAATGTCAATATGACTAAAATGCTTAATACAAAAGCACTGAATATCATGCGATTAAGTACCTAAAGGGGGGGTTCTTAGTGCAAGTCTGCAAATTCATATCATGCCATCACTCACTGTGTATGCATGAGTGCATGCATGTATACTGTATGTTTGTTTTTACACTGTGGTCCCATTTGAACATGTTTAATCACATATTTCATGTCATAAATTACAATATAACTATATAAAAAAAAAAGCAAGCACAGAGAACATTATTACGAAAGATTAGAGACATTTTAGTGTAGTATGCACTAGAGACAACAAAAAGATATTTAAGTTATGGCATTTTCTTAAGTTGAGATTTAACGCCATTCAAAATCTTGCAGCCCATGAGAATATTAACTCATTAAGATAAGTGCTAATGACTTAGATGAGAGAAAAGACATGCCTTCAACGCTCCAAACAAAATGAAACGTTTCTAGGAGAAAAAGGCCAGTGTTGCCTTGTCCTCTGCATTTGAAAGTCATGTTACAACTATAATCAAAAAATCAGGTCATAGCATCATGACATCGGTTATTCATGACTGAACTATGTTGTTGTATCAGTCGTCACCTGACCAATCGGGGAAGTGTTTGAGATTCATTCTCCAACAAACACAGATGCACCCATTCTGAGACAACTGACAACATTAGAATGTTCACTCTTTCTGATCGAGAGGTCAATTGTTTCAGTTCGTCATTCACCTTTCATCGCCTTTTCTCTTTTCTGTCATCGCGTCCAATCACCTTGCGTATCCAGGAGCTGAAGGCCGAGACTTTGGTGTAGACGCCAGGGGACTGTTGCGTCCGACACGCATGGCCCCAGGACGTGACCCCGTAAACCACCCAACCTCCTCCCGGACGCTCGCACACCAACGGACCTCCGCTGTCGCCACGACAACTGTCCACGCGCCTCTCCGACTGGACGCTGCCGGCGCAGAGCATGCGGCTTGTGAAGGCACTGTGGAAATGCTGCTGGCAATGACGACGGGGAAGTAAGGAGAGGGGTGCCTGCTGTAGGGTCTTAGAGTACGAGCGGCCTGAGAACGAGGAAGAGCGTTAGAGTTTAGAATGAAAGGCTTGGAAAAGTGGGTGTGAGCATCTGTGTGTTTTATTAGTGTTAAAGGTCAGAGACTGGAAGGTAAAATGAAAGGGGATGGCAGGAAGTGGCAGGTTTCTGTTGCCTTGTATAATGTCCGTAGCCATACAGTAAATGAATATTTGTGTTTTAGCCATGCTAGCGACACGGCTCTAGGGATGGCAGTGTTGGCCAGTCAGTCCATCACTTTGGCCGTACAGCGCCACCAGCAGGTTGACGTTTTCGGTGAAATGTCATAACATTTGGTACAGCTTATTCATGGTCCCCAGCGGACAAATTGTTAAAAACCTTTATCCCCTTACCTTTCGTCTAGTGCCTTCATCAGATCAAAGTTTCTGTTTATCCAAACACTAGACTCTTAGCCTTGTTTGTGTGTGCCTGTGCAATTGTGAATAGGTTTCTGTAACTTGTAATCTGTTTTAATTTTTACACTATTTTCAAATAGTTTTGACATTTGTGAATGTGAAGCACACAGAGTTCCCCATGTGCATGACTTGTGCTAAATCCGTTTTGTTATTTTAAAGTTAGCCTTGCCTTGCCAGTGGGCAGCAGACCCCACTTGACTCGACCTCATTTATCACATTCTTCAAAGGCTCCCTGACTATTTTCAGTCAAGTTGGCTCTAATTTAGAAATGAATACATTTCGAGGTTTCTGGCAGAGTTTATGAGAAGCTGTTTTCTTTCATTCCGTGAAGGTTCCCATTACATATCTTTGTCTTTGTCTCTTTAAAAAAAAAAAGTCCAATTCCCCTGCATGCAGACCATGTATACCTTGGGGGGTTGTAGACAGAAATTTGGCCAATTGCTTTCATCGGTACGCAGTACCTAGCTGAAGGGAACCAAAGCCTCTACAGTGGTGTTTTGTTTTTCTTCCTGGCTCTCTCCATGACCACACAGTGTTATTAACTATCCATGGTAGCTTAGGGTGGTATGTATGTGGAAAATTTGCTTGGGCGTGTGTGTGTGATATCGGAGTGGCAGATAGCCAAATGCAAACAGCTGTACAAAGCAGACATCTCGCCTTAAGTCAAGCCATTCCCAGCATCACACACTTTAAATAGCCTGTGTTGTTATCACACATTTAGTAAACTAATAAAAAAACACTCTCTCCCACACACACACACACACACACAAACTCGCATGAATAAAAGCGACATTAAGAAAAAGACACACTAACCCCTCAGCGTGTACTACGACCTTCTGTAGCCCTTTGTGACTAAGTTGCTATGATAAATGACATCAGCGTGTCATTTAAAGATCAGTAACAGATGTGTGTCCGCGTATGCAGTCAAGTGTATGGACAGATACAGAGCATGAAGTCAAACAAGTGCACTTATGACTTACATATGGTAGGAATACTATTCTGGTTAGAGCGAATGACTGTTTTACTGCCTGTCCAAATGCACATTAGACAAATAACTAGTCCCAGCGTGGTATGGTATGATTTCTTCCTTCCTTAACTTTTTAACGTTACTGCTTATTGATTGTTTTCCAGTGCTTTTTTTTTAAACTGTAACATATCTTCTACCTTCCAATTGCCCTGGTAAATATTTTGAAGTAAATGTTGTGTATTTATTAAAAAAAAAAACATTTCTAGTAAAGCAGATACCATTCTTTATCTATGATTTTGTAAAACCATTTCATTTGAATGACTAAAGCTTTACTTTATGCAACTTCTTATTCAGGCTGCATTAATTTAAAGTCAGAATTAAAAGGCGCTGATTTTACAAATGAACAAACATTAACCCATGTCGCTGGTCATGGCATATGCTTGTAAAAAAAAAAGTGGAAATAAGCACCAACTGGATCTGTCTTTTAAAGTCATCTCTTTTTTTTCTGCACTTAATAGAATTTAAAGGCGTGAAGGTCCTACACCGTCGCATAAACTGCTGACATGTTGAATACATCATTTGAGAAATTAAATGAACAAGAATGAAATTAAATTATGTCATGTTTAACACCTCAGGGCCACCGTACACTCCCTCCCCTCCACACACACACACACACACACACACACCCACACACCTACACCCTCACCTGTGTCACCCCAGCCCGTTATGTGGCAGTTGCTGGCTTGTTTGAGCACTCTCTCTTTCCTCATGGGCAGACAGGCAGGGAGAACATGACGGCTGAATGACACACACTCTCCCGGCATCTGGCCCACTGGCCCCGGTGACAGACGAACCAAGGCCAGGTCGTAATCATTGCTGTGGGAGTGGTAGCTTGGGTGGAGGACAATCTGATCAACGCCGTACTCCTCTTCGTACTCCTCAGGGACGAGGGAGTGGTAGTCGCCCACTCTAACTTTATACTGCTTGGTGTTGTTTCCATACCTGTGGAGATGGATCGAGAGAGGCCATTAGAAAAACAATGTGTGTGTATGTGTGAGAGCAATAACACTGGTGATACATAAACCATGAGAAATAAAATTACGAGCTCTGGCAGGGGTTTCGTCAGTGATAGTTCATCTAGAGCTGGAAAAATAACAAGTATGTTACACGAGCACACATAGTCGTAAACTCTGCACTAGTTGAATATGAGTAATGGAATAGATGTTAAGGTTGTGTTTTGTTTTTTTTTTAATAAATGTTTAAGGCTTCATAGTGTTTTTCTCCCGGCCATATTTTGGATATGTTAACCCTAACCCTTATGAGAAACAGCACAGCCTGAGATCTTCATGCAGGGGTCTCATGGTCGTTCCACCAATTGGTATTATCTTTTGTATGTATGTTTATGATAAAAAAAATTCAGTTTTTATCTTTTCTTTCAATAATCTATTACCTTTTTTATACCCTCATTTAGACTTTTCTTATTCAATTCGCTATAAATCGTGACTAAGAAAGGGTTGCGCACGTCTTGCGCTACTTCTAGGGGCTAAACAAATGGAAACTTGGACAGAGAATGCTTTTAGGCAAGAACGATAACAATAAATCTGTCATTGAGTCTCTGTGTTTATGTTTTGATCTGACTCATAGGTTGACATAATGAAGTGTTTTCCACGCTTGCCATTTACTTGACGGAGATGTTTGGCCTTTTTGAAATAGAGTGGGAGAGAAGAAGAGGAGTGGGGTAAGTCGGGGGGGAAAAGACAGGAGCAAATGAGAGGGAGGGAGGGAAAAGAAGGAAGATGAGAGGAGTGAAAGGAGGAGGCCTTTTGATAGAGCCAAGTGTCTGTGTCCAGTTACAACTGGTAGTGTGTTTCCGGAAAGATCTCCTGACCTGGGAATGCCGCAGAGTTCCTGGCAGAGCGGAGACACTGTTGACCAGTCATCTACGTACAGTACATACCCATCTACACGTACACACATGCACACATGTTTTGATGTAGACTGACTCACTCTGTCTGCAAAGCAAGTGGCAACCTCTCCGGTTTAGAATGTGAATGTGACACCGAAGTTACCTTTCACACATTTTTGTTGTTGCTAAAAACTGTTAAAAATGACTAATAAAAATAATACCTTTAAAAAGGTATAAATAGCTTTAATATGTTGACACCATGTGACCACTGACCTGCAGTCAATTTTTTACCTACTAATCGGTAATGGCAGTGTAACCGTGTGTTCACACCGGACGCGAATGACGCGATTAAATAGCGCTATTCGCACAACAAGCACAACAGGCACTACGGCAAAACTCTCCTCCATTATGTGCACCTCAATATGATCATGTTAATAACTTTTAGTAATTGTACCTTAACATGTTACTAGAAAATGATCTGTGCTTGTGTGCAAATTAGAACAAGCACAGGTGGGTATGCAAACTTCTTGACGTTTCTTCTGTGTTTTTTGCGAGTGCATGGGTGTATTTGTTTGTTTGTTTGTTGCTTGTGTGTGTGCCACCCTATTTTGGTCACCATATATGAAAGGTGACACTGTACAGCCGGAAGTTCCTATCTTGGTCTACGTGCTCTGGCTTGCGTGCAGCAAATTACTTTTCAAAGCTGTCATAGAGGAAACTAATAGCTTGGGACACTAAAGACTGATATGTGATCAGGCAGGCAAGAGAAGTACTTTGTAGTGTCTGACCTTTCTTGTCTGTTTGCAATGTCTAGGATAACAAATATCTTACCTGCAACTAAAAAAAAACAAAAAAAAAACTTTGTGCAGATCTAAATGTGGTATTTAACTGTGCACTTACAGTATCTTTTGAGCATCAGGAAAGTGTTGTTTTGTACTTGTGCTGTACAGATTTTGTGCCAATCCGCATCAGTCAGATTTAACTATTGTAGGAAACGTCATCAATGTGGCTCAATTATCAAAACATAGCACCTAGGTCATTGAGCATGTAATAACATATAATTACATTGTTTGGATAAAGCCTGTCTTTCATTTCCTTGGCACTATCAAACTATGGCATGCAACCAAGAACAATCTAATAAAATAATTGTCATGTTTGAGGTTAACAATTATGGCTGCCATAGTGCCAAAGTGTGCAATTGTAAATGACTTAACCATTGTTAGTTGAGAGTCAGAGTAAAATGTATTATTTCAATCTGCACTTACACTGGTTGTTAACTAATCGCATTAATCAGTTCTAGAAGTCCTGATTGCTACATCCCAAGTGGTCTTCATATGTTTCCTGTGTGTGTCATTTAAAGAAGAGGATGGAAGAGTCACATCGGCAGAGTAGAGGTTCCTGTATTTGGAGTACCACTCTGGCAGTGAAAACGGCCTGGGAATGGCTTAAGTAATGTCGCTGGGAACGAGTTAGTGAATGACCTCTTCCTCTCTTTAATTGGGAAACATCAGGATTTATAGTAGTGGAGCTGCTGGAGCCTGTAAAGGTTTCTAGTTTTCCTACCAAACCCAAACTCTGGAACTAATACCTGGTAACGCAAACAAAAGACATCCTTAAAATACAGTCTGACATCAAATGCAGACTTTATGGTTAGTGTCCTCGCAACCCTCACCTTTCTCAGCTCTTCACAAATGTGCTAAGTCAATCTCTGTTCAATTCATTTTTGTTTTTCTTTCTTTTTTTTTTTTTTGTCTTTTCACGGCCGTCTCTGCTGCATGCATTAGGTGATGGATTCGAAGTTGGTGGTGCCCTGTGGAGGCCACCAGACCAGATCAAGTTGAGATGAAGTTACTCTGGCTAGTTTCCAGCCACCTCCGCCACAGGCAAACCACCACTAATTATTGCTCACATTCTTGCGGTTCTAATGCCTCTGTCAGACGTAGCTTAAACTACCGGCAGAACACACCCACATTCCCATGAATAAAGATCAAATCTAAACTATAACGTATGCAGAAATCCAAACACACAATGTAAAAGGTAGATGTGTTTTTAATTGGATATTTATTTCTTACAATATGTTTTCTAGAGTTTCCTGGTTGCAAGTTCTTAGAGTGCATTTTAGAATGACTGTAACTGTCTTAATGTATTTGGTACTCATTTTACCTATACATCTTAGTCTGTTATCTTCTTAGTTTTATTATAGTAGATTGTTCCTATTTACGATTTTATCCAATTTAGTAGTTGTATTACTTGAATATTTGTATTCCATTATTCTATTGATTTGTATGTAATAATTCTACAATATATTTTAGGTATTGGCCAATGGTTGTTTTTACTGTTTTGTGTAAATAAATTGGTTTATCTTTTTATCTCAAAGTGACTGAGTGTTTGAGTTGTGTCGGCCCAGGACCCATACTGAACCTGCAGTACAAAAATTGAATATAACCTTTCAAACTGTGACATGTGGGTGTGTGTGTGTGTTTGAGTGTGTGTTTGACCTCTTGAAGCAGTGTGCCGAGGTGAGAACCCAGCAGGTGTCGATAAGAGTCGCTCCACACACCAACCTCCCATCTCCTCGAGATCCTCGCAAACGAATGGCAGCCTGCCATGGCCAGCCACCCCTACACACACACACACACACACACACACACGCGGAATTATAAAAGTGCACAAATTACTTAAATTGCAAACATAGACACAGAATCCACTCTACTGCATTTTAAGAAGAGCAAACTCATTTTACTGGACTATAAAGTCAGCACATTATGTGGTTATTGTACCTTGATTCATAATAGAGCCTTAAACCGGTAGCCAAAATAGCAACATGCATATTTTATCCAAATATGATTTATGTGATTTACTTGGAGGACACTAAACATTGGCATACCTGATGGAATGAGTGTGCATGCGCCTATGTAAAGTGTAAACCTGCATACACACAAATAAACACTCGGTATGAAAAACATTCTTTAGTTTGACATGCAGCCATAAATATGGCTGAAAGTACTTGGTTGATACAAATGAGCATAAATGTTTTTCTCTCTGTTTATCCCACCCTCTTTCTGTCACGCACACAGCAAGACTTGTTTAATTCCAGAGAGTTCTTCTGTGTTGGCCATGCCCACCTGTTTCCCTTTAATGTAAATCATTCTAGATGACACACTCAAATTTTATGCTGACATTCTTACTCACTTGCATGCTTCCACTTACCCACGTGTACACAAGTACACACAGTTGGATATTTCTTTCCCTGTAGTTTAAGATCAGCTGTTTTACATCTAAGACTTGTTGACTTGAAAATGTGTCCAGTTTTCTTTATTCTATATGTCTCTGGCAGCCGTTCTCTGTGCTTTCATTGATCCCTCCTGTCTCTTTCAGCTTACCTCAGAGAGTTTTCTCCTCCTATGATTCGGCGCTGCCGAGTGTGTTTGAGCCGCAGACCACAAATTGAGTTGGCAGGGTCTAACAGAGACAAAAGAGGAACCATTGGGTGTGTATATCTAAGGGTGTGTGGGAGGGTGATGACTGTTAAACCATACATTTAGGCTCAGATGTTGCTCTTATTAAATATTTAGACTGATTGAAAAAATAATAATGTTTGAAATTCATCTTTTACCACTACATATGAACGTGAAATAAAGTAAATTAAATAAATGGGACATCATTTTCAACTGGGTCTGTGTGTATGTGATGTTATAATCTACAAACATAGGTTAAGTGCTTTTTCAGAAGATGTAATTGATCATACTGAAGAGACAAAACACCCTCCTGCACTGGTTTGACTTTCAGCAGTATGTGCACATGAGAAATGGAAGTAATAGCATATGTGCAGGTAACGGATAGCATTGTGTGAGTCTGCCCTGATGTGTGACAGACAGGGTGAAGCAATAACATTGGTCTCTCCATTTTACCATCTGGAAATATACACACACACAGTCCTCCCTGCTTTCCTCTCAGAATCTTTGTCTTTAGTCATTTGTTTCTCATTAGTTTTTCAGTGTTATGTGACATATTGTAAATGTTTGCTAAACACACTATCGTCTCATGCATGTTCGATACACACTCAGATGCTCCAAAGAAATCACAGGAGCTACATTTATTTTGCAGAGCAATATTAAAAATAAAAAACAGACCTGACTGACCTTTGACCTCTTTGTAGCTGGGCTGCCATTCACCATAGTCACAGATGACCCCGGCATCCTCACTATGGCGACAGTTGTGTGTGCCGAGTGCCTGTTTGATGCAGTCTGCTAATGAACGCTCCTCACCACTGCACTTCACATTGTCCACGTGGATGGGCCCTGTCCCTTCCCCAAAGTACGCCATCACGCGGGCCTTCGCCACCCCACTGGGGAGGATGGACACGACACAGAACACACAGACATTTTATTGCCATTGCCTTATAAATGATATTTAACGTCAAAAAAGTAGTTCATATTGAGGCCAAAGATAGAACGAACTGAAAAGATCTAATTAAGTAAGGTTTATTTATATAGGACTTTTCAAAAAAGGGTTAGTGTTAAAGCATTAAATATATTAAATATTAGTTAGGTTTTGTAGTTGGAATTTACAAAACAGAAATAACCAACAAAAAGCAAAACATCAGTTAAGAAAAGCGAGGAAATATAAGCGAAGCTTTTTAAAAAAAGATTCAGTTGAATTGATCTAATGATCTAATAGTAAGAGATAAACATTTTGGGACATCAAATGCTCGGTCTCCCTTGATTTTGAGCTAAGCTCTGGGAACATCTAGTAGACACCAGTTAGCCGACTTGAGAGACATTAAGATACTATATGGACACAACCATTAAAAAATGTACTCAAGGGCTTCACCGAGTGCCTGATAGGTAAATACTAAAATGTTATATTGAACTCTGAACTCCACTGGCGGGCAATGGAGAGCACTGGAGTAATGTGCTCCCTGCGGCATTTTGAAGCATTTGCAGATAAGCTACAGCTCCTTTTAGAACTTGACATGTCTGTCTTGTGTAATAGTCTATAGAGATTTTGAATGTGTAGGTGGCCAGATGTCATTATACCATTTTTGTTTTGTTGGGAAGTAACACGTTGATTTGCTTTAAAAAAAACAACAACTTGTAATTCTATGCATCTTTTCCAAATTACCTTTAATCATGTCACAAACAAGAGTTGAATGCTGAGCTACCACTTCTTTCTGTCTGTATGTGTGTATAGGCGGTGAAGACGATGTTAGCATCAATGTCATTGTTTGACATTCTCTGGCTGTGACGCAAACTAGGTCGAATCACTTTTACAATCTGATAACAACAGTACTTGTATCACCACCTCACCTCTGACGCTCATTAGCAAACAGCTAACACACAGAGGCCTGTAGCTTGTGGCTGTGTATGTGTGATTGTATAAGCTCTAACTTTGATTTTCATTAAGATTGATAGAAAACTGACTGAGAGGATCTCATGTTGCATCCCTGGGGTTCAGTGGGTGGCGGGTCTTGTATACCCCCTCATCCACAGGGAATCTCAACCCTCTTATTGAGACATCTAGCACTGTGTCTGTGTCTCCAACAGTTCCCTGAGCAGTACTTAGCATGCAAAAGGTGAACCTCCAAGTCACTTGGAACTAAGCCTAGAGACTGACATAAAGCCTGCTAGATGTGTTTCTGTGGCAACGCACAGTAACACCACATAAGTCAAACATGCAACACAGTCTGCTTTGGATATTAAATGCTCAAGTTAGAAATGAAACCTAAGTGCTTTCTCAGACACCATATTTCATGTACTGTCCATTTGCAAAATTATCTTTAGAATTTTGGATAAGCATTTTTTCAAATGGCATTTTTGTTAGTGGTTCTGTTTGAAATATCGCAAAGGAGGATTGAAGAAAAGATGCAGCCATGACTTCATCATAAGCTGCAGGCTTGGGCAAACTGCAAACAAGTCCGCAGTCTAAGCAAAACCTCTTACTGTTCCGGTCTTGTCACATGGCAACACATTCATAATGTTACTTTAAAGGCAGGCTTGCATTCATTTATATTTTGTATTTATGTCTTTATTTTTATATTATGATTGCCTCTGAATCTGTTTTCGATTCATCTTTAAGTTTAAGAGTATGCATCGCACTTTGAAACTGCCTCAGTGTATATGATATGAATTGTGCTATAATGTATAAATACATTTACATTTGTGCCTTTTGCCAAATTTGCTCATGGTGCACGGTAACAGACATACGACATCAATTGCTGCAAAGGCGTTTTTTCTTAATTACTAGTATGAAGTAGTGGTATGAGTATGGTTCATCATAATTCAGTCCATATTATAGGCTTTACTTATACCACTAGCAAATTAAATTGTTGTTTTATGCTGGCAAACCTTTCCCGTGCGTGTGTGTAAGTTGTCTTGTTTCATGTAGGCTGACTGTGTCAAACTGTTGACTTTGAATATCATTTGTGTTAAAGTGTGTGTTGGTGTGTGTGTGTCTGCGTATGCTGATTTCATCCTCCAACCCTTGGGGACCTGCTGTGTATGTAATGACCTTTCACCAAACTCTGTGATATAGAATGATGATCCTAACATGGCTTTTACACGCCTCACTACGCTTCCACGTTATGTGCTCCAGATGTGGCTTTCATCTACACATATGTCACAGAAAATTGGGTGTCTAAGGGATGAGTATCCCTTGCTGAAGAGTGATAAGAGAGAAAATGAAGACAGTTTGTTACGGTACAGTTTTCCCTTGCCTTCCCATTGCCATTGTTTTGGGAAATGGGAATGTGTCTCAGAGGGGATAGATATTGGGACACAGAGAGGATGAGATGAGGTATTTTGCTTCGCCTCAACATATGTGTCATTGTGAATGCGTCATTTGCACAATTGGCCTGGCCTTTAATTGGATGTTTACCGTGGCTCTGCAAAAGAGCACAGCTAAAACCCCTAGTAAAATCAGCTGGCAGCATAGCAGCACACCAGAGGCTCACAAGAAGTGCTCAAAAGAGAGCACAATTTTTAATTCATGATTAATTCATGAAATATAGTCATTTTAAATGATTCAAAGCATACTGTAGTTTTTCCATTGAAGGTTAGCTTGAAACCCCAGACATGTGTGATGAGGTGTAAACTGAAAACAGAGCGAGGTTGAGGGATGGAGAGATGAAAGACAGACACAGAAAGTCGGAGCGAGTGTAAGACAGACGCCAAGTCTAAGAAGTGGTGATTGATTTTGCAAACGGAATAGGGCCGTCTGGATTCACTTAAGTGGGTGTAATGTATAGAGTGATCAAATTGCAGTGCCACAGCTCACAAATGAGCTTTTCTCCAAGATTCTACCTCTATTCCCACATCCTGACCACGACCGAAAATAAAACAAATATGGTGAAAATGCGAAAGACGAGTAGAAAGATCTGAGAATAATGGATAGTATGAGGTGTATGGATGAGGGAAAAAAAAGAGTGCTACAGTATTTGCAAGTGTCCTGATGCACACATATTGTACACATTCAATGTACATTTAGCCACTTCATGCATCTTGGGCAGATTAAATAAGCTATCGTATTATTATATCAAAAAAGCCAAATGTGAATCCAGCCAAAAAGCATTTGTAGCAGACTGCATTCTGAAATTCGTTCTAGATTTTGAAAAGGTGCAAATGCACTATTCCGGAAAAGATTGATTGAGGTCCAAAAATGACTTTCTCAAAAGTGAATGTTTGTAGGTTATATTTTCCTTTTATTATAGTAAACTGAAGAGCTTTGGGTTGCTGGACTGTTAGCTGGACAAAGAAAGTAATTTAAATGTGTCATCTTGGGCTCTGGGAAGTTGTGGGGCATTTTTCACTATTTTCTGACATTTTGTTGACTAAACAATTAATCAAGGGATAAGTGATAATTAATCGATAATGAAGACAATCGTTAGTTGCATCTGTAAAAAGCACCCAACTCTTTCAACTGCATAGGTAATCTTTACTCCTCCCAATTGAACCTACATCAGTAAGCGCTGTGTGCAATTAGGCACTTCCAACAGCTTTGTCTGCCCATATTGCAAGCAAAACGTTGTTCTTGCTCGTACTCCATGTAAGTCAACATGCTTTTTTTTTATATCACGTTACCCAGAAACACGAGGCTACTCCAACACATTTGCACATACAGACAAACCTGTATCCCAAATGTCGACACACCACCTCAGCGTCACGATCAGTCCATCCGTCATCACACACGGTCCCCCATTGTCCAGACACATAGAGCTCCACCCGGCCTTCCCTTGGGCTCTCTCCTCCCACAAGCCTTACTGGCACACCTGAAGATCACACACACACACAAACACAATTTAGACAGACTCACCCTGCAGGCACAGATTTTTTTCTGTTCTCTGAAGTTACCCAAAACCCCTGAGTGTGACACTGCACACACATTCCCTACCAAACCTGATCTGCCAGGCTAACATCTAGTGAATGGGGCATGTGTGCTCATGTTCCCTACAAAGGAAGTAGCTTGAATACCTGTCTGTTTTCATGCACTTAAACACTTGTATTTCCAGATAGGTACATTTTTAAGACTCCTGTCACTATGCTCCCTCTCTTGTTTCTTTCGCTCTCAAATGGTATTCACTCACACTGTTAATCAAATCAGTCTGGGCTTTAGGTTTTAACAATCCATCATCGTTTGTCAGCACACAGATGCACAGACATGCACACACAAACATGTGTGGACAGTTGCAGGATGACATTACACTCTTGTCAAGTGTCAGATATTTTTAAGTTATTATATTCTGTACATGTACAGTATATATATAGTTGGTTGTTGCGTTTTGTAGCTCAAACATTCTGTAAAGTAATACAATCATTTTGTAAATGGTAAATCCTAAAGCCTGAAGTAATTCCCTGACTGTATTGAGATGAATGTCATGCTGCATTTAAACATTGTGTGTGTGGGACATAAGAATTGTAGATTGGGGGAGTTAATTGTGGGAATGTTTACTTCTTAGTTGATGTTGGCTATTGAGGAAATGCTCATCTTTGTCCTTTCACTTACAAACACAAACACTGATTTTGTCCCCTCTCAGCACACACACGTTACATTACTGCTCTGACACAACCCCAGTGTGACGGTCGCTCACAACAGAGAGGGGGAGAGAGAGAGAGAGAGTTCAAAGCACATCATGGCTTATCTGCTTTTCCTCCCTTTCCAAAAACAACATAAACCACTCATGCCTATGGCATGTTGAGAGGGAAGGAGGGATTAACCTACACACATAAACACTCAAACACATGCACACAAACAAACACACACACACGATGTTGTAATGACATAATACTTTAGAGGGTGTTTGTGGGGTGAGATTGCCCCTCAAGCTCTTGCCAAACAACATAAGCTACCTAAACCCAACTTATCACCACTTAGGACATAAAAAACACGATGCATCCTTTCTGTGACATTCACTCAGACTTATCAGACTCATATCTGTTACATCCAACATCAAGACAGATGGCAGAGAATTGAACAGTTATATACAGTAAGAGGTGAACTCTGAGCCACTATTGGTTCCGTACAGTTCTATCCTTACACATCTTTATTGGTGTCTGGAGGCTACAGACATAAGCTTGATTAATGGTGCTACCATTCAACCCTTCCTCTCTCTTTCAGAAAGTAGTAACACAACTGAACCCTTCTGACTCTTCTTATAAAGTGACACAATCTCTATCAAATGGAAACTGTTTCATGTCTGCTATACAGACTACACCTGACGCTGCACGAAGACCACAGTCCTGGGGAGAAAATTAAAGTTAACAAAACTTGCCCAGTTTTGCAGTAACACTGATTTATGTGATGGTGTGTCAACATGTCAACCCACGGGTGTCTGGTAGTTATGATTTTGCTGTTAGGAACAGCGTAGAATAGTGGCATGAGGGAGACTTGCTTTAGGTAAAGGTTTTCAGTAGGTCCATTTAATCATGATGACTTTACAAGCAGCCCAGTTATTAAGGCAGGACAAGCCAACTAACAGCTGTGTCTATTAGAGTTAGCATGACTTACATCATCCTCTATCTGTCTCTTGGAGGATGTCAGCTTTCCCAATCTAAGTAAATTGACTTCAGGTTGAGTTTGGCAGAGATCTTAGAAACAGATTTCAGATCAGCTTACACTTACATTACCTGCTTTTATGAAGTGAAGGGAAATGACATAATGAGCATTTGATATCCTGTTCTTCACTGCCAGTAAATGTGTGCTCTTAGTGCAAAGTTAAGCTTCTACAGTCCTTTTTAAGTTTTAAGCTAACATTATTACTGATAATAATATTAATATGTTTAATCTTAAATATTATCCTCATTCTTATTATTACAAAGAGCTTTACACAAAGTTCAGGTAATAGGTCAGTAGTCAGCGATTAAAATAGATATGCAGGTCAACTCTGAAACGCACAGGTAACCAGAGGTGCTAAAATAGTGGTTTTATGCACTCTCCTACTGGGTCTCAAAAGAAATTGGGCTGCGGTATCCTCAAGTAATTACATTGATTCTTACATTGTCAATAATCCAGTTGAGTATTGCAGTAATCCAGATTTAATAGATAAAATCTTGCCATTTTGCATCACTGATCATTGCATTACTGATTTCATGTGTTCATCAAGACCGAGTTTATTAGAAAAATAAAACAACTAAAAGAAGCTTTTAGATGTCACAATTTTCAACTTCTATGTATGTAGAATGAGGTTTCTAGAATCAAAAGAGATTTTCCTAAATTCTTCCTGGCCAGAAAGGCTTAGAGATTGCCCACACATGCCCTTGCTGACTTGCAAAGCTCCCACCTCTAATCTCAAACACCCCCACATGGACATTTCCAGGTGCAACCTACGGCTTCAAGTAGCACTATGGTAACTGCTTTTCAAAGTCCAAAAACAGTACATATGCACATATATTGTACTTAATATCAGTATCTAAACACATTCATTTTAAAAGGTCACACTGAGCCGCTCTCACCCATTCATCTGTAGCCTTTTAGTCTTACAGTAAGAAGATTCTGTCTTACTAGTTGGAAGACTCTCTCCATTGTGCTCAAGGCTGCATGCGATGTTAACATCTTCATGGTGGGTGCAGTCATGACGGAGCCACTCCCTCCTGTTGCACAGCAATAGGCTAGGCTCTTTCCCTGTGCAGCTCACATCATCCAAAAGAATAGGACCTGACCCCACCCCAAAGCGTGGGACTGGGGTGATGTCTAGTCCTTCAGAAAGGAGAGTCTCACCTAATCTGCAAGGTAGACATTTGTTTACTTATTACTAAGTAAAGAGTGCCTGTGTTTGCGCCTGCCTGGGGACACGAATTCTTTACCTGTAACCAAGTTGTCGACACACCACTTGTGTGTTAGAGTCTGTCCAGCCATCGTCACACACTGTCCCCCACTGACCACGGTAGAAGACTTCTAAACGTCCCTCATCGCTGCCTGCACCACCTACCAACCTAGCAGTACCATCTGGAGAGAAAGAGAAAGACAGACAGAGTTAGGCAATGTTCTCACTTCTATCCGCATTAAACCAGCTTTTTAAAAAAATCTAAAATATATATTTTCTTTTGTCCTTGCATGTTTAAAATTATTGTTATTATAAAAGTGCTGCAAATGGCATTGCAATTATTCAGAAAAGACACTGCTAATTGAGTCATTTCTGGCTGCGGTATTGACAAAAATGCCCTGAAAGAACCTGTTCTGACTGAATATACTGTGTCTCGAGCCAGGGTTCAGTCCTTAACACTTCTGCCTTCACACACTGCTCACCTGGCAACACATCAGACTCTTACTCGTCTCCTTGTCTGTGACACAGAAGCTTTCCCACATTGTTTGCTCATGCTGAGCAATGGTCTCCATATTTCAAGGCCTGACCACAATGCGCTTTCCTAAAAGCTCCCTTCCAATGCCTCGCTGGCTCCAGGAGGGAGCTAATGTGGGGAAGGTACCTTGCAGCCATCTCACGAGGGTCTTTGATTGTTTTTCTCTATGCGGAAACAAATTTGCCATACCTATTTCAAAGACAATATTTTGACATGTCATAGCAGGAAAAACACAGGTGAAACTAACAACAATTGCTCTATACAATTTAGGCATTCCAGTGAACCAGCATGCACAGCTGGTCCTAGCACCAGAAAACGTAAAACGGAAACGGAATGCAACCACTGTTAATGTTATCAGTTACAGCTATGTTTGACAAGTCAAAATATCAGCTGTGTGAAAGGTCTATTGTCTCCAACAACAAAGCTTCAGGGGTCATGGGTACATGCGTCTGCCATATCTCTTTATCTAAAATATGTGTGCATCTTACTAGCACGTCTTTGTGAATATTATGGATCGCTAACGCTGGGGCAAATGCTGTTCTACCTGTAAGAGGGTTGCAGGACACTCCTGCATCCTCAGAGTGCAGACAGTTGTGTTCCCCCCAGGCACGTTTTGGACACTGCTCCAGAGTGAGCTCATTGCCTGTGCAGCGCACCTCGTCCAGCCACACACGGCCAGAAGCCTTTCCAAAATGTGCCTGGCCCCATGCCCTCGCCACACCGCTACAAAGAGAAGAGACGGTACAGAAGAACAGAAGGTTCGGTTTGCAGTAATACTGATACAATTAAAACCAGATGTACTGCCTGGCGCTGACTTCCAAAATACAAGGTATGGGATGCTGTATTTGTTTAATCTGGAAATTGAATGGAATAAACCTATTGCATTTTAAATCCTTTTTTTTTTTTTTTTTTAATTTCTTGCCACGCACATCCGTGCATACATAAACATTACAACACCAACACCACAGTGGCACATACAGAGTGTAGTGTTGCTAAATATGCATATCTCTGTGGTACTAGAATTCATGCAGGAACAATGAGCCTGATTCATTATCTGACCCCCAGATGTTCTTTACTGTTCGCTCCTCTCTGTGTGTCCGAATGGAAAGAATACTTCTCATACTTTTGGAGACAGAGGGAGAGACAGACGGCTGGACACCCACATTAACTCATCTCAGCTTCCTACTCTATCTTTTCTGTCAAACTTTTTCCTCACTTTCTCATCCTAATAATATATTTCCTTTATGCTAATTTTTGGTTGGAATTATGCACATTAATATCTGTGTGTGTGTGTGGGTGCCCCTTCACCTCAGCCCCAGTTGTCGACACACCACCTCCGCATCACTGTCGTCCCATTGGTCGTCACATATGGAACCCCACTGCCCTGCATGGAAGACCTCGACTGTGCCCTCTGACCCCGATCGGCCTCCCACCAGCCGTATAGGGAGCGCGACTACCGCTGAAACGCACACAAGCATAAATGCACACATTTACATGTAGTCTACTTAAAGAATATATGCAGGCTGATACAAACTGCATGGACTTTTTTCATTTGAATGTATATATTGAGGACAATTCTAAAACTGAGTAGGGTTTTTTGTGGAGTTGTAGAGGGTTTGTAGAGTTATCAGATCTCTCCTACTTTGCTGCTGGGTGCAGGTGATGGCTGCAGCCAGCGAACACTCCCCTCCATTCCAGGTGGTCTTTGGACACTGGAGCAGGTCTGGCTCCTCTCCCTGGCAATGGACCGCCCTCCAGTGGAACTTGGCCATGCCAGGACGTAACTGGGGAACTCCACGTGCACGACCTGAGATCCTGGAAGGGCACCAATAAGCAAACAAGTTACTTTAACTAATTTGAAATACTTTTTTTAACCCACAATGGACATGAAATGGCAAATCCAGTCTCATCTTATAAGAGTTGAGGATCAAGACATTTAACACATTTTCAAGAGAAATGCAATCTAATTAGTGTTGCTTGGAACATATCATCTGAGATAAATCCTGCCACCAGGGTAGTTGGCCCATCTCAGAGCAAACATATTTAAGTAGCCGTTTTAACCTGGTAGGAGTAACCTAGAGCCATCTGTATGTTCATGAGCTGCCATTCCAGGGCCAACACAGTCAGCAGTCTTACACCTAACAGCTTTCAATAACCGGCCCTGTGAAAGTCCTCACCAACGATTTCAGCTGACATTTGCCCTCTTGCCTTTCTGCTGTAGACTTTCATTGACTCCTGTGTGAATAGACACACAGGCATGTGTTCATTTTCCGCATGCATGCCAGCGCTGGTGTTAGCGTCAACATGTGTAGTGAGTGCACAGAACATCTCTGTTCTCCAGGGAAAATCAGACGCTTTCTCAACTGACTACACCCGAGCGTATGAACATTGTCGATATGTATGATCTGCCTACAGGCTCCCCCGAGACCAAGCAAAACAGTGGCTCTTCTAGCATGAAAGCATCTCATAATTCACGTCCCTAAGACACAGTCGCACGTGTATATGTGTGTGAGAGAGACAAAGACAAAGAGAGAGCTGTTAACAAGGTAAATAGCTGAGAACTTAAGGTATTTAAATACCTCTGGGGAATGGGGGGTTGGAATGCAAGGGTCACAAGAAAAGTACAAAGACTGTGGGGAGAGTGCATGCATGCGCAAATCTGAAGCATTGTAAAATTCTCTAGCATTCCCACCAAATTTCCATCACCCTCTTATCATCTGTCAGACCTCTCAGGGCAGCTTCACATTGTGAATTTATATGGCAGATGGTGACTGTACTTGCACCTGTGTCTGAATACGTATGTAAAAAGGGAGAGTCAGGCAGAGAGCAACAAATAGTGCATTTCTGAGCGCATGTGTGTGCATCTGTGCTCTCTCACCCCTTGCCCAGCTGTCTGCAAACCACTGCAGCGTCTTCGTCGCCCCAGTCATCGCTACAGACAGACCCCCAAACCCCTCGCAGATAGACTTCCACCTTGCCATCTAGCTTGGAGCGGCCTCCTTGCAGACGCACAGAGCCTGCAATGATAGGGGGTTGGAGAACAGTAGGTGCATGATTATACAGCACATACAAAATGGGAGATAAAAGATTGTACAAAAGAAAAAAAAAAGATGTGTCACGCCATATCAAAATATATAAAACCAGTAGTTTAAAAGGGGCAGAACTGGGTGCAAAGCTGGGAGGTAAAAAAAAGAAAAGGCTCAATCTACGTGAAGAAAAGAAAAGAAAAAGGAAGGCAGGCTGTATTTGATTTTTTACGATGACAGGACAGCACATATACAGGTGCACAACGGTCTCTTAAATGAGCCAGTGAATCTGTCTACAGCGAGACAGCTGCATGTAGAAGTTCTCATTTCACTTCAGTTCATGACAATGTTACACGTGCGTGTTGTCACAAAAAAAAATGATAAAGAGATATTCTGTTAAAAATAGTACCTACAGTATAAGAAAGAAAAGCCACTGTTTGACTTTTTGACTCCGTCCCTCTGGTTGACTTTTTTATTGTCACAGCAAGTAACATATTTAGCTCTTCACACAGCATTTTGTTTTTCCCCCCCAAGATTAAAAGAGATTTTCTCCCTGTATGACCTTACTGCAATACAACTCGTTCTATCACTTAAGATAGAAGACTTAAAATATTTTTAGGCACATCCTAATCAAGATTTGGAACTGTTTCACACATTTCTTAAAGTGTACAGACACTTCCTCATAAAAGACATGGTTACAGTGTGTGTGGGTGGATGTTGTTTATTGTCGAAGTAACCTGATTGCTTTGTGTGTGCCTACTTGATATATTTGGGGTATTATTATGGCAACAGAGAATGTAAGAGTGCATGCTCAAACTCAAACACACATTATGCACAAGTGAGTACCTGCATGCCTCTTATTGCCATCAGCATATCTGAGCTTAAATTAGAGAGAGCATCCAGTGTGTGGCTCGTTTCATGTGCAAAAGGTCATACTCATAGAATGAATAGGCATCTTTAATAACTGGATCAATGTATGTCAATTCCATGTATCAATTACCAGAATATAATTTACCCATGATGCCTTGACACAGTCCAGGACTAAAAATACCACAGGCTGCTTGTCTTGTGCCAGATGGAAAATATACACTCCATTCCTTTCACCACTGTCTTTACCATTCCTCAATCCAGAGATGTATTTCAGCTTCACTGAGTAGTTCAAGTCTGTGTACCTGATAGGTATTGACGCTCCCCATGTCAAACTATTTTAATGTGAGAAGAAAGATTTTTATTTAGCCTCCTCACTGTACTCTCCTACCCTGGTGATCCCGTGGACTGTGTTATTGCCACCACCATATAAGCAAATACCTCCACAGTCATTACCGCATAAATGGGCTTAGACTTGCCATCTGCACACACTATACTCACACCTGGGACACTGAAGGTGTGTCCAGTCTCATTACTTCCTGAGTTGAACACAACTGGAGCTAAAAAAAATTGTTAACACAGTAGCACACCATTGCAAAAGCATTTCTCTGCTCTTCATCAGCCCAAATACAAATTAATATAGCATGTCACAAGGGCTTGCTGTATCCGTGGCAGCCTGCATTGACTCAGTTCATTTGGGGATTTCAGCTTGTAGGTGTCTGGTTCATACGGTGTTGGTCATATTTCCGCAGCTTAAAGATGGATCGCTACAAAATACAGTACTGCTGTGTGTCTATTGGCCTGCATGTTTACCTTGTTTACAGTCGCAGTAACCCCAGTCCACTCTGCCTCTGTGGTTCCTGAAAAAGCACCAGGGTCGGATCCTGCCGTCCGGGTTGCGACAGTGATTGTGCTCTCCTATTCCTTTGCCCGGGTAGCGCTCCTTAAAGCCGGCCACTTCGGTCCAGTTCATGCAACGGGTGCCGGACTCGGTGACGTCTATCGCTCCCCGGTAGAAATCGTCTTTCCCACGGCTCTGGACGCAGTCGGTGAACGGCACGATGAATGAAGGGACGCTGCTGGAATAACAGAGGCCACTATTCGTAGCCAAAAGCGCGGCTGTTACAGCAAGAAATGCCAAATTCATGTTAGGTGGCTGGTTGTAGGCAGCTGAAGACAGAGGAGTCGATCATCAGTAGCTTCTATCATCAGCCGAGGAGACGGGTTTCAGTCAGCCTCATCGCCCTGCCGTGGGACGAGAGTGAGAGCCGGGAAAGGAAAAACGACGCTGATCAATGAAACTCCTTTTTGTGTGGGCTAAGTTAATGGGCAGGCAGCCCCCCAATGAAAATTCAATAACACAATATGTTCGGAGGAATTTCCCCATATTGCGATTTTACACCCTTCATTTCGATGTGGCAATTTTATTTCATTCGATAAATATAATTAAAGTGTAGGCTATATGGTATATAGAGCATATTTACAGGGAGTAGCGCTACAGGGGAACCCATCTAGTATGATCTGATCATTAGTGTAAATAGTAGGCTATGTAAAATGCCAGAACAGTAGTAAGCCATTTAGGGGTCCCAAAACTTTGAGAAATGGCCTATTGTTGAAACAACTTGGCCATGACCAAAATGCTTATTTGATTAGGCTTAGCCTATTCGGTTTTCCATCCATCCATCCTTCCATCTTCTTCCGCTTCCAGTATTGGTGTTTCTCCAGTTAATTTAGTTTAAGCCTGCAGCCTTAATGAGTCCTGATGCTCATCGTCATTTTCCATAATTAGGTAGGCTATGCAAGTAAAAAAAAGCGTTTACTATTAGCTCTTAAGAGGGGATCTCTTAACAGGATCTTTCTTCTGGGGCCACATCGCTGGAGCATAAGGAATGAGATGCTGCAGCGGGACACAGAACAGCAGATGACGAATGATTAAACATGACTCGCTCGCTCCATGTCTCTCTCCCTGTGTGTGTATGCGATGAGAGACAGACTGAAATACTTAATGAGAGACTGATTTTCAATGTGTGTGTGTGAGAGAGAACAAAATAAAACGCAGACGGACTACATAACGCCTCTAGTGTCTGCAATATAATCTTCTCTGATTGGATGAACAAAAGCGTCTCATCTGGGACGTCATCAAGCGGCGTCCATTCAATCACAAAAGTGTGTGCTCATCTACACCGGCGTACGCCGAAACCCGCCCAGGAGCCGGACAGGGCATGGGTAGTCGGCACTCGATAAACCGCTCCAACCGGGATGCAAAACCGCCTCAGTATACACGAATAGACAACGGCCACCAAGCAGTCCCAGCTGGGTGTCTTTAACACGTTATTTTACCGGCTAACTCCACCCATGTCGAGGCTGTTAATCGAGTCCGAGTGCCCCGGTGTCAATAACGAGTACACCCGTTGTAATGTAACGTTAATTTGTGTTTTAGCGGTTATCCCGCATTAGCCGCTTGTTGGCTACCGTTATAGCTAGCTAATCATATGTATGTGAAAGGCTTCGGTGTAATAACGACCAAGTGTATTTAATAGTTAATCAGACAACATTACAAGGGGAGGAATGAACAGTCGACTGCAAGAGATCCGCGAGCGACAAAAACTTAGGCGGCAGCTTTTAGCTCAACAGGCAAGTGGGCAGTGAGCCACCTGTTTGTGTTAGCCAGCAGCTAATCTAACACTGTAACCACCTTGCTAGCTATGTCTGTAACAAAATGTTACTGTTGTATGGGAAACGCATGTTCGACTGTGTAGAGAAACAGGGACAGACCGCACCAACACACCTATGGATACTAACTTAGCTGACATATCTCCGTCGGACATGTAACGTTACTGTGGTGGCCCTCGAGTGGACTCACTACGCAAATCTCTTCAGTGTAAATGTAAATGAATGACATCAACACGTTGAAGCTGTTTTAGCCAATATAGCTAACACAAGCCATCGCTGCGAGACATGTCACCTACGATACATGAGTGGAAGATATGTCTTTCTGGTAACGTTATATCTGGTATATATACCAGGATTAATTGGCCGTGTGTGTGAAAGGTGTAGATACAAAACAGCAGTACAAAATACTGAGACAGGCAATGCATATACACTTTATGGAATTAAGTAAATATATACGCAGGGTATGCATTCTATGATAAAGGAGACGATACCAGAATCTGAAAATAGGTGACTGCACACTTAGTCTCATTCTTGTCTAACCACAGTTGGGAGCTGAAAGTGCAGACAGTATCGGAGCTGTGCTAAACAGTAAAGATGAGCTAAAAGAGATCGAGGAGACAAGAGGAACATGCAGGTAAGATATGATTTAATCTTCAAAAATCTGTGGCAAAAGGCCGCCCAAACAGGCCAGCGACAACAGAAAGAAGAATAGGGGTGCAGTCGAAAGCAGAAAAAAAGAGAGAATTGAATATGCTCAATGGCCGCACAAATACACGGACTTCATGGCATGAAAAACACGAAGAGGCTTTGAGTGCCAAGCTTGTAGTCCAGAGTAGCTGCCAGTCCACGGCTTTTTGAGATACTTTGTACCATTTAGTCCGAGTGTTTGTGCACATATTGAGCACATTCAAGTCACTCACTTTTCTGCATTAAACTGCTCCCCTCCTTTGACATATTTTTGTGAACATTCTTGCCAGTTTTGTCTTGTCATCGTCAGTGCCAAAATGTTTGCTTTAGGCTTTAGTGAAGACAGGGAACCTGAGAATGTGTTTCGGATGTTTGTGTTTTCCAGGGCTTCGTTTGATAGTTCTGCTGCACCCTCCAAAAGGAAGGCACAGGCGGAGGGAGAGGACACAGAGGAAGATGTAGAGGAACAAAAGGTGAGGCACGTGTATTAAAATGATGGTAAAATCAAATTAAAAGAAGAAATCATGAGAAGGAGATAACAGGAGGGAACTGCAGATAAAAACAAAGAGCATATTGAATGGATGGAATGAGAGAGCAGACAGCTAAAGTCAGGATAAGCCGTTGAGTCAGTATGTACGGGGGAGTATTTTAAGAGATGACACCCACTGAACAAACTGCGTCAGCTCAGGCAGGTTGTTCCAGAGCCACAGGGCTATGGAAACAAAGGTGTGGTCCCTTATGTTCTTAAGACTGGACAGTAGGACAGTTAAGAGGGAACCTGTCTGATGATAGTCTTTATTATTAGTTCCAAAAGTTTGGCCTAAGGACGAAATTTATTTATTGGATATTGTCTGGGTTATGTCCTCTCTGCAAGACAGTGTGTGTGGCTACGCTCCATTTGGCTGTTTCAGTGACATTACAAAACTCAAATAACTGAAAGTGAAGGTGTTTAATCAATTGCTTTATGATGACACTCTTTTCAGTCGTATTCATCTACCAACCACACATTCCTCACAGGCAGATAAAGGTTCTGTTCATGGACAAAAATATGACCCTTGATGTGTTTTTGTGTGTATCTTTGTTAGGATGAGGTGGAGGTGCAGCAGCTGGATGAAAGCAACCCCTATGAGGAGGTGTACAAGGACTCAAGTACTTTCCTTAAGGTTGGAAAACGTGCTGTCTCCCTTTCTTTCACACCCATGTTGTCTCTTTCATATATTTGATATTTTATCTTAATATTTATGTATGTGTGAAGACTGATTGTATTTTAAAATTCCTCGAGGCAAAACCGCTTGCCTCGAAGCCTCGTTAAATTCCTATGATGCGCAGGGATCTCATTCACACGGACCAGACAACATAGCGCGTGATACATTTGGAATTGAGTTGACGCGATGGCGGAGAGTAAAGAGTATTCATTTATATTTGTTCTCAGGTGGGTAATTTGCAGAAGGTGCAATCCTTTTTTTGCAATGTTGTATTAAGAAGACAAAACTAAGGCAAAATGGCCTTTACTATTTAAGTTTGTATTCATAGTTATATAATTGTTGGCACTGGCAGTTATAAACACTAAATGGGTAAAAATTGCAATAAATAGGCTTAGTTTGGAGCCAAATGTTGGAGTTGGAATCAATACCTCTGTTTTAGAAATAAAAGCCAAATGCTTGATCATTTTACAGCCACATCATTTTCGTTATGCATTATTTGTTTTGGTTGTTTAAAAACACATAAAAGATTATCCGATTAATCGATCGATTAAGTGCTAGATTAATCGATTACAAAAAGAATCGATAGCTGCAGCCCTAGTTTGTATATTTGAAGATGGTTTAATTTATAGGTCTAGTGTTGCGCACTTTTAAAAGTGATGATTGGTTTTTTTTTTTGTCCTTTACTCATGTTCAGGTGCAATGACACTGATTTGTTCCCAAACAAAAATAAGTAACTGTGATCCTTTTTAGCCAGAATCGTGTGCCCTGAATCGGTACAGGTTCAGCTTTTAAACGTGTTTGTGTAAGTTTCAGTTTCAACACTATAATCATGACAATAAACAAGAGACGTAGCCACAACAATCCGATGTTGTGTCAGACACGGACTATAAACGTCAACATGTCCTGATTGCGCTGTCAGCAGCGACTACTTATGAATATACAAGTATTGTGTGAAATTCCAACTCTCTGAATTTTAAACGGCTTGGTGATAGTGATTTACCCACACGTACATTATGAAAAAAGCCTTACTTAAAAATCCAAGAGGCCTCTGCTGTGTCATTATCATGTGTGCATCACGTGATCATCGGCCATGCATATCTCAAACAATGGAACAGTGAGATAAACAAGTCTTCTTTTAAACTCATGATCCATACCTGGAAAGACAAGTTTTCACAGCCTGTGATTACAGGTTAGAACCAGTTTAATGATGGGAAGGAAACCAGAGTGTATGATTTACATGCACAACCAGTTGCAAAGGGTGACTAAAAGCTTCTGTCACAAAGCACCCACAAAGAAAACATATTTGTCGAACCTGCAGAACCTGGGTCGCTGCGGTGACATGCACCCCTCCTCAGCGAATTTCTGCATGTCAATCCCCCATCTCTCTCCCACATTTCCTGCCTCTAGTACTTAAAAACTAAACAATTAAACAACAACATGTAATTACAATACACGTCTGCTTTTGTCAAGTTAAACATTCTGTATACAATGCATTATTTCCATTAGGGATCACATTGGTGATCAGTCACCGTGAAAGATTAGCCCAAGAAAGCCGGAGTAGTGTCGTCATTTAATCAAGCAGAAAGATTCCCATTGTTGATGAGACAGCTTTATTTAGAAAGTCTTTCGTCCTCATAGGAGCCTACAAAGGATTTTTAGACATTGCAGAAATTGTATCAGAATCTGCAGTTTCTGTTTACAATTTCATATTTCAAATGTGTATTCAAAAGTTTTAAGAGACATCCAGCTATTCATATGTGCTAAATGTTGTCTCTGTTTATGCAGATGTATTTTTCTGATTCCCCTTTCTCCTGCTCATCTTATTCATCTTATTTCATTCATTCACTTTCAGGGTACCCAGAGTTTGAACCCTCACAATGACTACTGTCAGCACTTTGTTGACACAGGGCACAGGCCACAAAACTTCATTAGAGATGTTGGTGAGTGTGTGCTTGCTTGTGTGTGTGTGTGTGTGTGTGTTTGTTTGATGTACACGTGCATGCTTCTGTGTGGTTCTCACCTCGTTGTTTTCTGTGATTCAGGCTTGGCTGACCGATTTGAAGAATATCCTAAACTTCGAGAGCTGATCAGACTGAAAGACGAACTCATCTCCACCACCAACACCCCTCCCATGTATGTTAAATGATGCCGTGACGAGATACAGTAAATATGTGCCGGACTGTGATGGGATTATACCCTGAGAGAAAAACATGAATAAGAAGACACCGGCCATTTCAAGTTTGCCATAAACTGTTTGAATAAGAGATGGCTCTATTTGCGATGTTTGTGTGTTTAGGTACCTCCAGGCTGACCCAGAGCACTTTGACCTGCAGGATCTGAAGTGCAAGTTTGATGTAATTCTGCTTGAACCTCCCTTAGAGGAATACTACAGAGAATCAGGCATCAGCCACACTGAACGTTTCTGGACCTGGGATGATGTATGTATGCATGTTTGTCTGGTTTGTGCTACTATGTGAAGCAATGTAGAATATTGTTATGACACGCCTCGTGGGCCACAACAAAGAAGGCCAGACTCAACAATTAGAAACTGACATTTAATGGAAGTCTGTATCAGTGACGTATGAAAGTGTAGGGTCGCTGGCTACTCGCTGAAGCTGGCGACCGCAACAATCAGTTTCTCCTCCTTTGTCAGTATGGACCAAATATTTGCTAGAAACGTCAGTACACAGGGAGACGTTTACCGGCAGTATAAATCAAATCCTGATCCGCAATTGGTTGCTGCTTCAATGTGTCGCTGCTAATTCCCATTAAGCTCAGCTCCGCTCAACTTCAACTCGCACGGTTACAGTGAGGGCACCTCAGCTGCTCCCAGCTAAGACTCTGCAACACACAGGCACACACACACACCGCAGGACCAAAGCAAAGGATGCTGGTGCCGTCAAAATATACATGTAGAATAATCATCTCATTGGCGGATATCTCCCATTACCCAGCATAAATTCGGACTTGACCGTTGCCAAATTTATAATTCTGATTCCTCATATTTTTCTTTTAAGAAGCAGTAACAATGGAAGACCTCTAAAAAAAATATTAGCTATGTTTGATATTGATTTAATGGACATCCCAAACAATGTTAAGAGCTTCGGATGGCAAATAAGCATGTATTGAACAGGGTAAGGGACCAAATTAAGACATCTGAGAAGTTGGAGGAGGCTATATCTCTGCCGAAGCCAGCTACTGATCTGGCCAATGATAAGCTGGTACTGGTTTGTGAGTGGTCGGCGGTGGGAAATGAGAAGCTGACTAATAATTCGACCAAGGTGGTGGTAACTCATGCATCTAAACTAGCAACCCACTGGATCAGCTTCTGGCTTGGCTGGTCATTAGCTTCTGCGGCTAGTATAACACTAGCCATAAAATACTAGATCTTTCTCATAATACATTATCGACTTGGAGATAATCGACATAATCTGTTGGACTACATTCATATTCAGAACCCACAGAAAAGGCAACTTGACAGCTGGGCTTGACTGGGTGAACTAACTGATGTAGGTTTAAATGTAATGGGTGATAACTGTAATAGTACGTTTAAATGTACTGGCAAATGGTCTTTATTAACTATTAAAAAACATGTTATTGGCAGTTGGCAGATTTTTTAAGTAAAGATATTTTTGTGCACGTTCAAATCAGCAATGCTGCACATAAATTGGAAACACAGGAGAAAGAATACTAAGTGAAATATTCTAGATAAATCCTATTTGTCCGAAGTTGGTGCTGCCTAACCAGCCAATAAAATATAGAAAAAGAAAGTGACCAGCCTTTCAATAGATAATCTAGCTAGCCTCTGCAAGCTAGTAACTAGCCTCGGAAGCTAATGACCAGCCAAGCCAGTAGCCGATCCAGTGGGTTGCTAGGTTAGATGCATGAGTTACCACCTTGGTCAAATGAATAGTTGGCTTCTCGTTTCCCACTGCCGGCCTCTGGGTAACCAGCGTCGGCTTATCATCAGTAACTGACTTCCCCCCTCTCCAGTAGGGAGCGACAAGGATCCAGAATGACCCTGCCAATGTGCAGATGTGAAGACCCACGTGGGATGGCTGAAACAACTACCCTGTTCTCTCATGACACGAGGAAGCATTACAGTGATTTGTGAATAGGGCTGGGTATCGTTGAAACATTTTCGATACCAGTACTGATACCTTGGCTTTGATACGTGTTACTGAACGATATTTTTTATTCTTCTTTATTATGGAAAATAAAAATAAAAAAAGACAAATTAAATTACGGTACAACCACTTCAAAGGAGAAAGCTGTTCAGAGACGTGAGCAGCTAGAGAAATTGTTTTTACGCTGCACACTTTACTCAACCTGGATAACTGGACAAAAATTATGGAATATCTGCATAGTATTGGATTATATAAAACCTATAAATAAATGTCAAAAGGAACATTAAAATTATGGCAGCCATTGCAGTGTCTAGTTTGCCTAATCCAAAGAAGAAGAAGAGAATGAAAATGGTAGCAGAGCGACCTCTTACTTTGTGCTAAAGAGCAGCTAGCCCGGGTCTGACAACAATCCACCGTTTCAACTTAACTGTCAGTCTGTAACGTTAAGCGACACCATGTTCGTCGTCAGAAGCGCTCTCCGCTTCAGCTCCAGGTCATCCATCCACGCTTTGGCAAGGAGAGGTTGCACCGGGGCTTTCACCCGACGTTGTCCAGCGATGTGGTGAACAGACTCACCGACAGGCAGACACAGGTTAGCTGCACTGACAAGCACAAGCAGCACAAAAATCACTTAATTATCTGTGCAGATAAGCAGCTGGCGGTAAGAAGAAAAAACAGCAAGCCCCGTCTATGTGCGTATCATGGGGTATTTCCTGCATGCCTCTATGACGTGTAACGTTAGGCAGTTAATTACCAGCATTACTAGATCTTGGTAAAAGCATGCTCCATGCTTACTAGGACACTCGTGCTGATGAGATTTACTCCTTAGGTATCGAAATTTGGTTCCGAATGACACGGCATTTTTTGATACTCAATGGTATCAAATCAATTCAGTCGGTGCTATAAAAGTATCAAAGTTCGATGCCCAGTCCTATTTGTGAATGTTCTATTTACATGGATTTGCATGGATCATGCTTATGGCATCATGCTCACTCACTCCTTTTTCCCATCTCTGCTTTCTGCTATTGTAGATCATGAAACTGGAAATTGAGGAGATATCAGCTCTACGTTCTTTTGTCTTTCTCTGGTGTGGTTCTGGTGAAGGCCTGGACTTGGGCAGAATGGTAACATGATCCCTCATTCAGTCAAAAGCACACATTAAATAACATCCAAACTCTAACTCTGTGTCCAAAATGTATCTCATTCTTTACTTGTTTCATAAGGTTTTGAAACGTAAGACATGCATGTTATTTTTCCTACTTATAATAATAAACCACACAAGAAATGCAGCTCAGAGTGCTTTACACCAAAGAAAAGTACAGTGGCAAGAAAAAGTTTGTGAACCTTTTGGAATTTCATGGTTTTCTGAATATATTTGACATAAAATGTGGTCTGATCTTCATCTAAGTCAAGGATATTGACAAACATAATGTGTCTAAAAATGACACAAAAAAATTCTGATCTTTCATGTCTTTATTGAACACACTCACTCAACAGTCAATGGGGGAAGAAAAAAGAAAGTGAACCTTTAGAATTAATAACTGGTTGAGGTTGAGGTCTGGGCTCTGACATGGCCACTCCAAAAGGCAGATTTTGTTTTTCTGAAGCCACTCCAGTGTTTTGGGTCGTTGCATCACCCACCTTTTCACAGTTTCAGCTGACCTACAGACATCCTCACATTATCCTGAAGAATTGTCTTATATACTTGGAAATTGATCTTCCTCTGAATGATTGCAAGCTGGCCAGGCCCTGATGCAGCAAAGCAGGCCCCAAATCATGATGTTTCCTCCACCATACTTAACAGTTGGGATGATGTTTTCATGTGATTGTCGCTCCTCTGAACGCTCTTTTTGACGAGGCATGGCTCACATAAGCACGTTCTTCTTGTGCAGAGCAAACTCCAAAAGTTTGAGGGGTTTTTATCAGTCAAAGTAGCTGTAGTCCACACCTCAGAACATATTATCTTAACGAGACTCCAGGTGTGCTAAAACCTGACTCCAAATAGCTTTTTGAGGTCATTAACGCAAGAGTTCACTTACTTTTTCCACTGCCATTTTGAATGTTGAGTGAGTGTGTTCAATAAAGACATGTATCCTTGACTTAGATGAAGATCAGATCACATTTTATGACAAATCTATTGAAAATAATTCCAAAAGGTTCACATACTTTTTCTTGCCACTGTGTATTTACAGAGTGCTTCAAAGGGAAAACATGTTGTTAGACAACACTACATTCTTTGAGTCATTCAGCCACTTGCTGGTTCAGTGCACATCTGACAACTAAGTTAGGTAACGGTATGTATAATGTTAAAATAATAGCTATAAATAACTTTAAAGTATGTCATTTCATACCAGACTATTCAAGGCTTAAGCCCCACCACCGAGAAACCCTGGTTCAAGACAGGATTTTCTTCCTTTAATGGGACGTTTGTCCTCTTTGCGCTTGTCAGTCACACTGAGTCACAGTCTGGCTCGCTGTGTTAGAAAATAGGTTTTGTTTCTAGATATTGTACCCTTTGCCAGAGTAGGTAAGTTTTCAACAACATTAAGTATGTGGTTTCTCCGTTGTCCGTCCTTTCTTTGGGGTTCACAAGGGCAAGTGTCATTAATCCAAATATTCCAAGGCAAACCAATGTCAGCTTTTACATTTAGAGAGAGTAAAACTGAAAGAATCACTGGCATTGTTGCTTTCACAACCACAGAGTAAGTCATGCCCTTTTCAGCAGTTCATGACCAACATTTGGCTTCTCAGAAACACTGGATTTATTGAGTTTATAGTATTTATGATTTGCTACATGATGTACAGTAGATGGGTTGGGTAAACCCTACTGATTAATACAAATGATTAACATGTTAATATTAACAGCCCTAAATCTAATACTTGTTTAGCCCATGCAGTACAAACTTCACCACAACACCTACCCTTATTACGTCCATTTCAGTGTTTGAGGAAGTGGGGCTTTAGGCGGTGTGAGGATATCTGTTGGATTAAGACCAACAAGAACAACCCAGGCAAGACCAAGGCACTGGACCCAAAAGCAGTATTCCAGAGGACCAAGGTACAGTATACTCACACACAGGCCCAGCAGAAAAGGGAAATATATGTTCATGTTAATGTAAATATTATATAATCTAATGACTTTGGGATTTGTTTTCCTTGGAAATCTGTAGATGTAATGTTTAGAAGACTCATCTACACCACAAACATTTAAAGTTAAACCAGTTTAAATTGTACATTGTGATGTATTCCCTGCAGGAACACTGCCTAATGGGAATCAAAGGAACAGTGCGTAGGAGTACTGATGGCGACTTCATCCATGCCAACGTGGACATTGACTTGATCATCACTGAGGAGCCTGAGATGGGAAATGTAGAGAAGCCTGTGGAGATCTTCCACATAATTGAGCATTTCTGTTTGGGTCGCAGGAGGTTGCACCTGTTTGGACGAGACTCAACCATCAGACCAGGTGATAACTGCATGTTTTATGTTTGCTCTTAGTTTCTTAGTGTCTTGTCTTCCTCTGTGGCTCTGCTTGTTTCTCAACACCCATGTTGTTGCTTTTTTTTTTTTTTCTTCTTCTCTTTCTAGGCTGGCTGACAGTGGGTCCTACTTTGACAAACAGTAACTTTAACCCAGAAACCTATGCCTCGCATTTCTCCTTGCCTAACTCTCACCTATCTGGCTGCACCGAGGAAATTGAGAGGCTGCGGCCCAAGTCTCCCCCTGCTAAGCTGAAGTCGGACCGCGGTGGCGGAGCACCCAGAGGGGGACGTGGTGGGCCCAATGCAGGAAGGGGCGGCGACAGAGGCCGTGAAAGAAACCGACCAAATTTCCGCGGGGACAGGGGAGGGTTCAGGGGCAGGGGAGGGCTACATAGGGGCTTCCCACCTCGCTAGAGCAAACAGCTCATGCCAAGCCAAGTGATGCTAGGAATTCCCATCTGCATTATCTTCAAACACAAGCTCTTTTGTAATGCAGTTGGGGTATGGTATGGTATGGTTGTTACTTGACAGCTGAGAAGTTTTGGTTTGTTTATATTTTTTGATGGCTATACTTTCGATTGAATGGGTATCGTCTGAATAAACATTTTTTACACTTTTTGTGTTTGTGTATTGATTTGTGTGTTTGGTCTTATCTTGTCCTTGAACATCTATGAAGTTATGGAAGTAATGTCAATATTACAGAGAGTAAAGTCATTATGATCAAATGGACAGTAAAACAAATTATTTTAGTGGAGACACAAGAACAGCAGGTTTCTTCCTCAGTATTGCTGTAATTTTCAAACAGGCAAAAGATGTCATTTCAGGGTGTTGTTACACTGTCAGTGTAAGTTAGTGAGGGAGAAAAAGATCATACATTCTTTGAAAGTATCAGTGTAACTGGATAATTAAACAAGTAGACCTAGGTCAAAGTAAACATTAGCTAAATTCATATTTGATATTTATTTTATCTTTGTTGGATGTTTTTTTATTTATTTATTTCCACAATCAGTCAGCCAACCACCCCAATCAATTGAGAGGTGTTGTTTTATAGTTCACATATAGCTTCCAGACAGAACAACATATTTGAAGATGCCAACTTGGGAAATTGAGATGGGCATTTTTCACTGTTTCCTGATGTTTTATAGACAAAGCGATTCATTGAGAAAATAACCTGCAGATTGTTCGATAATGAAAATAATCCAATAATCCAGCCGCAATTTAATACTATTACCCGCCACCAAATAACTTCAATAAAAATTCAGAACCTTTAGTACTTCAAAAGAATCACATAAAGTATGTGAAGAACCATCCCCTAAATGAAGAGGTTCTTCAGTTGTTGATGGCTCTTTAAAGAACCAGAGAGCTTTTTCAGGAACCATTTTAGAACCATTATTTTTCTGAGTTTTCTTTTTAACTTTGTTAATAACATGGAACATGGTTGCCACTGAAACAGACCAACTTTATTTGGGTTACCATAGCCTTGCAGCAGACCCCAGACAGATCTTATGACATTTACAAGAATGTTATGTTTGGGTTTAAATTATTAATATGATTCATATGGTATATCAATATTAACATTTTTATTCCAGAGCAAAATCTGCCATTTATTGTTGCTGAGAGGGGTTAGGGAACAATATCTATGAAAACTAAAGCAAAATGTTCCTTTGTGATCATGTATTGCATTTATTCTCACACTGTCTGTGCATCCTATGATGCTTCATAAAAAGGGGGAAGAAAGCCATTGGCTGTCAGAGGTTTGACAATGTTGTTGAACCCGCTCACTGTCAGTGGAATATACATAACTTTCTCACAGCAGGGACATCACGCTCCCACATGCTGCAGTTATGCTCGGAAGTCCCCATGCTAACATGACAATGCATTATTCCAGAAAAATCTTTACCAACTTCCTCCTTCAAACTAAGGAGGCAATAGACTCAAATCATACCCAACACTGCCTTTCATATACAGCAGTACTTAAGTGAATAAATGTCTTGAAATTATATATTGCACACATTGGTCCTTTTCTGAAGTGGGACAAAGAAACTATGTTTATTATTTAAAAGCATAAGTGAGAAGAATCCTCTGGACCGTATGTACTCTCCCTCAATGATCTGGTTCATGGCGTATCTGTGACAAAGAGAGGACAGAAAGACCTGGTACCGCACTGTGCCAAGCTGGATCAGGTCAATTTGTCCATCAAATGACTGCTTTCTACTTCAAATCATCTACCAGAAACAAACGTAAAGACCAAAATGCAGTTATTTAGTTTCATTGCATTAATACAATCTAACTTACTCTTATAACCCCAAGGAGGACTGTATCTCACATCTTGTGAGGCAGCAGCAGTCTAAATTCTACGGCGGCTATTGTTCTGCTGGGTTGAACATAGTGTCGTTCTGTCATTGCATTTTTCTATTTCTGTTGTCAGCCCCGAGCCATGTGTCCTGATGTGTTCCCCTTCAATTTTCAGTGCATCTAAAGAAGACAAAGCATGATACTTGAGGCAAAATTAAAACTAGGAATCCAGTTCTAAAGCCAACACCAAACAATGTGGCTATATTTTGTTACAATGCAGGAAGCAGAGTGAATTTCTGTAGGAAGGTACAACTTTGTTTTCTTCTCTAGAAATACAAATTCAGTATTTTTGTCCACAAGTTAATTTACTCTCACTTTCTAATTTCCCTTCTTTTAATGAGTGTGCTGTTTGTCCTTCAAAAATGTTTGCTTCTTTAATAATGTAACCAATACACTCTATCTGGAAAATAAAACCTGATCATTTGAGCTTGCAGTAGTTTCAAAATATGATATAATCATGCTGTAATATACCTGTATAGTGCATACCTCCTTAACATGTTGTTAATTGTTACTTAGCACAAATTGTACCCACTGTAAAGCACACTAACTATTTCATGAGGTCAAAAAATCCTAAGTTTTGATAGTCTGTTGTGTGCGAGGCATTCCTTAGACAAGGTGTGTTCATAGTTAAGATTAAGAACACACCTTAGCGAAGACATGCATGACAAAAGAGAATCACATCGCCAAGCTAAGTTTCTTCATTGCAATAAATGCATGTCCGAACTTGGAAGAGGCTGTTAACTCTGTGACTGATTAAGATTCAGGTACCCTAAACCAGAGTTTCCAAAGCTGGGGAGCGAGGCCCCTAATTAATCAAATGGAACCATCATTAAAGTTATTGGTTCCACCTGTGATTTTCCTGGTCAAAATGTGTACTCTGAAAAAGTCCATCTGAAAAAGAGGCAAGAATTTACATTTTTACTTTGAGTGCAGCACACACAAAACGAATGATTAACATTACCTGCACTCACTGGCATAGTTTTATAGTGAATAGTGGCTAGCTGGCAGATCAGTGCTATGTGTGTTTACTGTTTTTAGAGAGGCTGCTAGCCTTCAGACCAGGTAAGAGGAGGTATTTTTTACATGATGAGTAGGGTTATGAAGAAGCTTCATTAATGTTGTGTAATTTGTCTTGTGTTTTTGACACAAACTACAAACAGACGGTGACCACTGATACCCAAAGCAAGAACACTTAATACAGAGCAAGCCAATAAAGGATGGAGATGTGTGTGCAGTGCACGTGCATTTTAAACTTAAGCTGTAGAGGGTTGTGTATAGAGGCTGCTATGCTTTCTCCGAAAATACATTTTTTTGTTAACTTTGCTACTGCTGTTTAGAAAGAGTGTTTGTTAATTTGTTACTGTCCTAGGTTTATTTATATAGTAAGAAACAGTGGTAGTGTTCCAAGATTCAAATTGTTAACAGCGTTAGCTTTTTCGATATTCTTCACTAATCCCAGTAAAGCACCATTACTTTGACATCGTTGGAGGACAGGTTGTTTCCTGTCAAACCAGTAGTTGGGTGGGAGGATCAGTATCACTTTTGTCATCATCAGTATTCAGCATACAAGATACAAAATAGCTCTATGGATCATTTTACAGCACAGGGTTAAAAATTTAGATTTTGTTTTGTCGTTCCGTTTTTGCTACTCAAAAAATGTATATAGTAAATCAGGGAATAAATAATAAGTCATAGAAATAATAATGGTGGAGTGCTGAGGATGAATTTAGGAATCTCAACTGAGGGAAGAAGCTGCACTGTAGTCTGGTGGTACGACAGCAGATAATTTTGTATCTCTTGCTAGACTACAGCAGGGTGAAGAGGCTGTGGCTGGGGTGGGTGCAGTTTTCAGTTTAATAAACATGACAGAATCAGAGGTATCACAGACTTTCAAATCACTAAGACCATCTTGATGTAAAGATATTTTTGGCATGGATACGGTGATGCTGAAGGAGCTCAGTGCCACAATCCTACGCCCCATCACCAAGATTATCAATCTGTCCATTTCACAAAATATGTTTCCAAGCACCTGAAAACCAGCTGTTGTCACTCCTATTTTCAAAAGCGGCGATCCTCATTCCATGTCAAATTACAGACCAATCAGTATATTGCCTACAGTGTCTAAGATTGCAGAGAAATTGATAGCAAAACAAATTATTTACCATCTAAATACCACTCCCTACGCTCTCCATCCTATGCAGTTTGGCTTTAGAGCTAAATATTCCACCGAGACTGCTACTTGTTTCCTCACTGAAAACATCAGAGCTTGGTTAGATGGCGTTGTTGGTGCTGTGTTCCTGGATCTCAAGACGGCTTTCAACACTGTTAATTATAATATTTTGTTGACAAAGTTATGCGGTTTTAATTTCTCCTTAGAAGCCCTTAAATGGATTGAGTCTTACCTCACTGACCGCTCCCAACATGTCAGAGTTCAGTCATTTAAATCAGCAACCCTCAGTCTGTCCACTGGTCTTCCTCAAGGATCGAATTTAGGACATTTGTTGTTCTCGCTTTATATAAATGACCTCCCGTCTGTTTGCCCTGATGTTTCTGTGCAGATGTATGCTGATGGCACCGTAGTCTATGCCCATGGTAGTAATATCGCTCAGGTAGCTGAGAAGCTCACTAACTCCACGGTTAAAATTACAGCTTGTTTGAAACACTCTTGCCTGCAGTTGAATGCATCAAAAACAGTAGCTATGTTTTTCAGCAAGTCCAACAATAACTTCAATGTTGAACCCGATGTCTTTGTCTCGGGGGAAAGGCTGCAGATTGTGTCAGAATATAAATATCTGGGGTTATTCATGGATTCGAAGTTGTCATTTAAATCACATGTAAAAAGGGTCTGTAATCAAATCAAATTCAACCTCAATAACTTTAGACACATTCGCCATCAAATATTAGACCTGTTCTCACTGCCCCTTGCTTGCTTCTTGCTTTGAGTATATGTGTTCATGTATTTGTCTGATGTTTGTTTGCTGTTGGTCTGATGTGTTTTTATTATTCATTTTTACTTAGTACCTATTTAAATTGTATTGTAATTGTTATATTGCTATGTAAACATGTGACTTTTGATTCTCTTTCAGGGTGACATCTGTCTAGGGATTGCAGGTGAAAAATAGCCTTTTGGCTAACTCTGGCATATCGACAGAAATGTTTGTTAAACATGCACTGTCCTGGTAATAAATAAATAAATAAATGAGCTCCGTGGTTTTCCTCACGTTGAGCAGTAGGTTGTTCTCTGTGCACCACTCTGCAAGATTGTTGATTTCCTCCCGATGTGAAGTCTCATCATTTTTAATCTGGCCAATGATGGTGGTGTCGTCCATAAACTTCACCACTCCGATGTCTCCATGTTGGGGGCTGCAATCATGTGTGTACACCTGGGCTAAGCTCCCTGCTGATGGTCAGTAAATAAGATCAAACCAAAGCCTGACTTGTTAAACCACAATGACTTGTTTTCTATTTCTACATGTGTTAAATAAATAAAATGTATGTCAAAAACATTTTCATGGGTCTTTCAGAGCTAAATGAATGCTTGGCTTCTGCAGGCACTGTCTTGTGTTTACTTTGAACAGCTACTCAAACATATTATTGTGGCATTTACTTTAAGTAGCCTACACACAAAGTAGTAGGTTAAACAATCTGTTATTAAGTACCTCAATAAAAATTATCTTTGTGTTAATGTGTTTATACTGTTAACCTAGGATGCATGCATTGATATTGGTTTTCAATACAATTACATTTTTCAGAAATACTGTCTTTTCTTTTCAACCTGTTTTTTTATATGACCAAATTGTTAGGTGTGATCAGGTTCACTCTCATTTGACTAGGTCGGCTGATGATGGCGAGATGATTTTACCACGCCCAAAATCAGATGCTTTAAAGAGGACAGTTATTTATCATGCCATCAGTCATTGGAATAATTGCCCACTGAATATACATCAAATAAAATGCAAAGTCTCTTTCAGCTACCTTCTGAGAATTCACTATTTGAAATCGTGAATAGGAAATGGACACATTTACTTTATGAATGTAACGCTGTAATAATTTATTCTGAATAATTTCTTATGATGTTTATAATGATGTCTACATTGTTTTACTGCTTTTAGATTATCATAGTTATGTAATTTTTTTATTTTTTGGACCCCGGGAAGCCTAGCTCGTCTCACTTTGGTGACAGCTAATGTATTAGTATTTCTAGTATTTCACATCTGAATACTGAGACACAATGACAGTGTCTTCACATAATCAGAATGATGTAATAATCTTCAATCTATCTACCTCCCTATCTATCTCTTCCAATAGCTCGATAGAAAATGACTTAGTTACTGTTAAAAAGTGCATGTTCACTGTGTAAATTGATGCTTACTCTCTGTCATATACTGTTGTCCTTTTGTCATCTTTTACGTCATGGCAGGTTTGACAGTGTGTCGAAACTATGCTGCCATACCTTTACGGTTAGCATACTACAGCAACTTCTGTCTAAAATTTGTTGTGTTTACGTATGTCTAGTTTTGTAATGAGCTGAATACTTTATGTGTAGATTGTGTGTCTGTGTCAAATTATTAGTAGCCGTGTGCATAGATTGTAATGATAGCATGTGTTTTGATAATTAAATATTTGCACACAAAAAAACTACTACATACATGAAAGCACAGCATGTGGAAAAGAGTGACATTAAATGTTTAAGACCTGATTATGAGGCTGAACCTGTTGCAGTTGCCTGTACAAAATGAAAGACTAGATGCTTTAAGTCTTGCTGTACAGTGAGAAGCAGCAGACAACCTGCCACAGCTGCAAATAAATCAGTTATTAAAGAGCGCACTGATTAAGGATTGGCTTAATTGAAAGAGGAATGTCCTTTGTGGGTTTACTGAGTGGATGGTCTAAAGCAGGGCAGTGCTGAATTTTGAATTAAAGAAATGAGATGCGTGTAAAGGAATTAACTTTTGCTTTTGGATGAAACAGCTGATAATTTATGGTAATCTTGGAGATCAGTGGGTTTATCAAAAGTTTTTGTTTTCACACAATAATGATTGTGTTATTAGAGGCAAATCAAGTTTTTAATAACACAAACATACTTCCTCTTGGCAAGTATTCAAAATACAGTTGAGTTTTGGCCATAGAGGTTTCTTATGAGACACCTTATGCATGTTTGAAATAGCAAGGGTTCTTTCATTACTCACACTGCATTGATCTATATCTCTTAACCCTCCTCAACATTTACCTAGTGCCTTGAGTCTTACCCAATACTTTTTACGTGTAAATGATGCACTGCAGAACAAGTCCTGCTAGTTATGTCATCCATTTGAAAAAGAAAGAATTTCTTGGCTCACAAAAAAGCCCCGCACCCTGATAAGTCTTCACTAACACTTTTTGACTCAAGAAGGTAAGATGTCTGGTGCCTTCTTAGTGTCAGCTTGAACCATTCATTGAACAGTTGCTGTGCGATATAACAATATTGTTGCGCAGTTGGACTTGGGACTACACTTGGGTAAGAAAGCAAATATTTATATTGACATGGTTGTGTACAACTTAACATTTTAAATATCAACCAGTGCATAACCAGCATCAGTTTTACATCTGCTAATTTAACTTTTAAAAGCCTGTTAATAAGGCACAGATTTTGCAATATATGTTTTTTCAATGTTTAGAACATACAGACACATACTACTACATTTGAATTGTTGGTTTACTGTTCCGCTTTTTATGACTGTAAATTGTATTGTGTTATTTTTAATTCATTTGGGTTCAGGGTAAAGCCATAAAAGGAATTATAATCATAATTTCTGAAATCTATGCTTTTCCTTTGATATGTGTACTGATTTTAAGTCACACATTTTTATTGAATTACTTTTCAGGTATTTGCTCAGACACGCATTCGTTTTCAATTGTGCCATTATACCACATCTTGCTAAATGACAACGAAAAATATTTCTGATGAACAAAGCATTACTAAAACCAATTCATATTATTCTGAATGCTATAACGGTTAAACATACAATACATACTTAACACTGATGGATTGCAATGCTTGGCCTGTCAGGGTGTGGCTGCTCTATGAGCACCTTAGAGCTCTGTCAGCTGGATATAATGAATATAATGAGCAAACGTTCTTGTGCTATGATTTGATGAATTTCACAATAATTTATAAATGAAATATGAAGTTGACAGAAATTTGAACTGAATATACAAAGAAATACTAGAAATGTAAGTGCCTCCTAAACTGGTCAGTATGGTCACAAATGATTTCCTTTGAGAAATAAGAATGGACCACATTTTGCTATTATGCTGTGCATAAATTCTGAGCTTATGAAATTATAAGTTTAATAGTTTAATAGTACTTGAGTACTATTGTAGTAGCCACACACCTGTGGTTGGAATCTTGAAGAGCCACGGAGGTGTGACGCTACTTTATCAGATATGACAAAGTTACCCAAACTTGTCTCTCCAGAATGTTGGCATACCCAATTCCGCATGTCTCACACTCAGAATGTGTTCGAATGTGTTAAATCTCTTTTAAGCATCTGCTAAATTATAAAGAAGAGTTAATCAGTGAGTCCCTGCCACACAGAAGAAGAGGGTGGAAAACTGGGGCAAGCATTAAGTCATTAAATCCAAACCACTCTTGTTCTGTTATTACAGTTGAATATACACTTACGTGGAATTTATTGCAGGGCTGTTTTATTAGTTTTAGCTAGGTTTACCCAATAAACTGGCAAGTGAATGAATATTAGAATGACATCAGTGTGCATATTTGTTAGGCATAATGAAATGTATTCAAAATGTATTTATACTGATTTCTCAATATTTCACAGGAATCAGACAGACACAGGGAGGATGGACCCTCTCATTTTCCTTATCCTATTAGCAGGTATTTGTTGGAGTGAATGCTTCTGTGTGTGTGTGTGTGTGTGTGTGTGTGTGTGTGTGTGTGTGTGTGTGTGTGTGTGTGTGTGTGTGTGTGTGTGTGTGTGTGTGTGTGTGTGTGTGTGTGTGTGAGATAGTAAAGTCGGGGAGATTAAGGGAGGGGAACATTATTTTGAATTGGGCTGAATTTAAATTTGATCACTGTGACATTTTTTCCTACAGGACTAGTGGGATCAACGTCAGCCACAAACGACACCACGTCAACAGGTAACATTATGATTCTACTGTACATTCTTTCAAGACAACAGTAACAAATGGGTAAAACAATATGTCCGGCGGAGAATACGCTAAAGGCAATGTATTCACATGGTGTCAAAGACAGCCTATTAGATATTTTTATTGGCCTCTCATAAAGTGTAGCTGGTGGAGTTATCAACTTTGTCCAAACTAAAACCACTTTCATTACTACATAGTTTCTGTTACTTTTCATAAAAAGAATGTGGAGATGGAAAAATACTTTTTTTAGGCTGATTTAAATCAGCTGGGTAAAGAATATTGACAATGCTGAGCTCGTTTGTTAGTCTGCTGTAAAAAGACCCACAGAAAGACCCTATGATACTTTTTATGCCATGTTATATTGATACTACTTAGATAAATTTTTTAACATTGTAGTACATAGATTTAAAACTCTTTCCTAATATTTCTGACGGATTTTCTTTATCACTGCAGAATATAACATTGCTGTTTGTAGTGCTTCAATATTAAAGTATTTGATGCCATATGATATTTTGTAGTAATTAGTACTTACAGCTAGTAGTGATTAATTTCTGAATTTTTGCTTGATATGTGTTTGTCAGCCGCATGATAATACTGCTTTGTGGGGGAGACATTTTGTATGATTTGTAGGGAAACATGAGTCTGTATAGTATTTAAGGGAGAAAAGTATTCTCAATCTGAAGCAATAAGATGTAATCAAATGATTACGTTAATATTACTACTATATAGTGATAAAACAATTACTGCATAGTAATAATAATATTCATAGAAAATTTGAAATCCATTTATATCACTATTAGTTTCAATGTACTTATATATATCTACCTCCATTGTTGTCCACAAACAATTACCAATACCTGATAATTACAATTATTTACCAATTACCCATAACTACACTATTAACTCTTGTTTGAGTAGAATTTGTTAAAAACTGCACAACCCAGCTGTTACTTTAAAAAGTAAATTTTTAAAAAGTGAACATATATATTTGTTGCTTGTTTTTAAAGACATATCTCTAAAGACAACACCACAGTCTTTTCCCCAAATCAGCACTTAACTTAGAAATTAGTCAGTCAGTAATTTTCTACCACTTGTTCCCGTTAGGGGTCGCGGGTGACTGGAGCCTATCCCAATGACTTTGGGCCTTAGGCGGGGTACACCCTGGACAGTGGCCAACTCTTCACAGGGCTTTGACAGATAGACAGTGTAATATATTAATCAAAAGCCTCAAATTTGATTTAATTAAAGGCAGGGGCAAACAGAAAAGTCTTCAGCCTTGATTTAAAAGAACTGACAGTTGCAGCAGACCGTACCAGGTTACGTAGGTAACCATGGTTCCCTGATAGGGAACGAGACGCTGCGTCAGGTGACGCTATGGGGAACGCCTCCAGCATGACGGCCTCTGAATCTCTGTAACAACTTAGACCCATCTTGATTGGGTTCGGCGTCAACACGTGACGCACGCCGGCGGAACCGGAGGTATAAAGGGAGCCGGCTTCACTGTTGTCGTCAGCCTTCTGATCGACTGAAGCAAGCCGCTCACAGGCATGCCGGAAGTATGGCAGCGAGACGCAGCGTCTCATTCCCTATCAGGGAACCATGGTTACCTACGTAACCTGGTACGTTCCCTTTCAAGGGAACTTCAATGCTGCGTCAGCTGACGCTATGGGGAACGCAGTACCAACTCCGCCATGCTGAAGGGATGCCTGTCACGAGTGTGAAGCCAGCAGGGCACACTTCAAGACAAGAGAACCACAGATCCCGGATTATGTAAGCGGTCTAGGCTGTAAAATCTCACAAAAGTGTGATTCGAGGACCATCCCGCAGCATCGCATATATCGGAGAGGGGGGTTCCCGACCACCAAGCTCTGGAGGATGCCATACTCCGTGTGGAGTGGGCTTTGATCGACAGAGGTGAAGGCAAACCGCTGCGAGACGTCGAAGGCTGAGGTGGTCCACCCTCAGCTCCGGCTTGACGACCTCGACGACGGGGGGCCCCTCGCATCCGAGGATGTGAAGGAGCTTCGCCGTGCGACAGATTTATCGCTCAGGGCCACGAAGGATACGGCCCGAGCTATCGGCCGGTCCATGGCCCTGCTCGTGGCGACAGAGCGCCACTTGTGGCTAACTCTGTCGGGTATTAAGAGAGGGACAAAACCTTCCTTTTAGATGCCCCGCTTTCACCCGGTGGTGACAGATACAGAACTCTTCGGGGAAGCGGTCGGCTCAGTTGTCGAGCGCTTCAGGGAAGCGCGCCAACAGGCTGCGGTCTTCCAGCGATTTATCCCTCATCGAAAGAGGTCGTGGGCCGGAGCTGAGGGTGGACCACCTCAGCCTTCGACGTCTCGCAGCTCGTACATGCTGGCCCAAAAAGCAAGCGTGGCTCAGCGTGCCCCTCCCCAGCGGTCGAGGGGCTCGCTCCCGCCTGCTCGAAAGGGGCCTGAACGGGAGAAGGCGGACTTGAGGGCCGTGCTTCTCGCCCGACAGGCTTCCAAAAAGAGGCCCTGACTTGAGCGTCGGGCCTCTGAGGGCGCCCCCCACCTGGGTCGAGCACATAGATGTCTCCCCATCGGGCCCTCAGGAACTCAGCCGCTTCACCCCGCCGTCGGCGACGCTTCGGGGCGTGGCGAGTTCCATGCAACCACTGCCTTTAGACCTGCACGGCTGTGCAGCAGTCAGGCCAAAGTTGATCGGCCTGGTACGCCTGCAAGACTGCCATGGTGTGAAGGCACGCACCGGCCTGACCTGCCGCCATGTAAGCCATGTAAGCCTTGCCGACTAAGGCAGATGTAGTACGGCAGGGCTTAGTAGGCAACGTCGGGGTTTTCAGGGAGGACGCGGCCTCCGGCGATAAATACGCCGCCAGCGTCTCCTCAATACCTGGCATTCTGCCATAACCGTTCTCTTTACGCCCGCTGATCGAAGCATACTGGCGACCAGTCGGGCTAGAAAGCCGTGTAGAATACGGCCGGGACCAGGACCTCGACACCTCAGTGTGGAGGTCCGGAAAGAACGGTAAATCCCGACGTGGGCGAGGAGGTGGGGCTACAAGGAAACGCTCGTCGAGCTTACTCCGGCGACGAACGTCCTGCTCTTCCGCAGGCCAAGCGATATTGAGCCTAGCCACCACACGGGAAACCACCTCCAGCAGCTCGTCATACTGCGGAGACTGGGCTGACGAGCCACCCATGTCACCGCCTTCCGCTCCGAGTACATCCAGTTCCTCGGAACCGGAGTCTCGGCGAGCGGGCTCCCGCTCCGGGACGGAAGAAGCCGCAGACTCGGTGCGGGCTTCCGGATCCCGAAAGCGGGAGAAAGAACCCGCGGATGAAGGGAAAGAAAGAGCCGAAGCTGTCTCACCTTCGTCGCCAAGGTCCATCTGCGACCCCCAGGAGAGTAGTCGCCGGGATGCCTTAGCAACCGCCGGTCCCTTACCACGTGGGGAGCAGAGCTGGCTGCCTTCCTCGAAAAGTGCCTGCCGAGAGCGGAGCTTCCTAACCGGGAAACGCTCACAATGCACACAGCCAGCCCCCTCGAGGGCTGCTAGTGCATGCTCTCTTCCCAAACAGGCCGCACACATATCGTGGGTGTCGCCGTCAGGGATATAGCGCGGGCAGGGATACACGCACTGCCGAAACCGCTTTACACTCGCCATTTTCAGAGACCCAGAGCGCTTGCTGAAGATCAGAAGACTGACGACAACAGT
>CM022472.1:14549390-14578187 GCA_011952105.1 Coreoperca whiteheadi | reverse complement strand
CGTGACCTCACAACCACTCAATGCAACCTCACCACCAGTCATCCCAACCTCACCATCACTCAACGTGACCTCACCACCACTCAATGCAACCTCACCACCAGTCAGCCCAACCTCACCATCACTCAATGCGACCTCACCACCAGTCAATGTGACCTCACCACCAGTCAACCCAACCTCACCACCAGTCAATGCAACCTCACCACCACCAATCTCCACAGCGCCTTTGCCTGGTAATGTAACTTTTCCCACAGTGAATATATTACAATTATGACAAATTCACCACCAGTCAATGAAATATAATAATTTTCTTGGTAAAATGATAGGTATATTAACATTTTTTGCTACAGTGTGTCTTTATAACCTCACTAGCACTGAGTGCAATTTTTATAGTTGTTCATGGAACTTGTCATGCTCTAATGTCATATTTATTACCAATAAATATTTAATTAATTTCTAGGTAATGCAAGTTCTCCACCTGTAATTGGAACATCAGCACAACCAAAAATCACAACTATTGGCGATCCAGCTACAACCACAACAGCTGCACCACCACCAGAGCCAAAACTTAAGTTGGAATTTAAGTTGGCCCAAAATTTTACACCACAACTTACAAACACATCCTCACCAGAGTTCAAGGAATTAGAAAACAAAGTCACCACAGTGGTAAGTTCATATATATAATGTTGTTTTTCATTCATCTATCAACATTAGGATTCCAAATAATATATGAAAGGTTTAAACAACAGACCTTAAAAGATGATGTTTTCTTGGAGGCAGACATGGGCATACCAGAATATTTAGAGATATTTAGAGTTTTCACATATGACCTACAAGTTTTTATGAGAAAACTAGTGTCAGAAACTAATGATTATCATAACTGAACAGGGGAAATTCCACCTCATTTCAAATACTGAACATGCATGAAAAAACAAAATGCAAAAACGGAGTAGAGAAAAAAGATGGAATAGTTGCAGCATCATTTCAATTTCCTTGCCTCATGTATTTTATAATTTTACAATTTCTTAATAAAATTCATTCACAGCTCAACACAGTCTACTCACAAAAATATGGAGCACGCTTCAATCGAACTGTCATCAGAAGCTTCAGGTATAAAACATTGCTCACTATTACATTTTTAAGTTGTTTATAATTTGTAAATGTTTTGATTCGTCTTTGGTTAATAGAAATAGAGAGGAATGTTGTTATTTGTTTTTGTTTATTGTTGAAAACAATGTTCAGATTTTTATGCACAGATTTAAAGCCTCAGCAAAAAAATATTGGCCACAATAGCCAAACAAGATTACAGCATTAAAAGATAACTTTTTCAAAAATATTTCTGTTACAGTTCAGGATCAATTGTGGTAGATGCTGAGCTGATATTCAATAATGTGACTACACTACCAAATGCCAGTTCTGCAGCTGAAACTTTGGCCACTGCTGCTTCCAGCTCAAATTTTTCCCTCAGTGTCAACACATCATCTATTACGGCAACCGGTAAGAATATGTAATTACCAAATGTTGAATTTTGTAAATTAATATTTGAAAGCACATATTGAATATATGATGACAAGAATATATTTAAGCGAAAACACAATCAGTTATTTGATCATTGTTATTTTCAGTTGTGTTGGGATCAACTGAGGCCCCAACCACAGTTCAACCTTCAACACTCATAAATACAACTCCCTCACCAGGTAATATCATGACACAACCAGTACTTAAAATTTTAACTCTGTTCAGTTTAACAGATCAAATTCTGTCACTTAATCATTACTCAAGACAAATACAATGTAATTATCACAATTCAGGGCAACTTGCTGCCATGACCGTCTAATTTCCAGCAATCAAGTGATATAAGTATCTAATCACTACTTCCACTTGATGGAATAACAGGACTCAAATTTCATAACCCCTCGTACAATATGAAATACTCTGCCTTAAAACAATCAGTGGTTATAGACATTAATCATTTGTGATGGAAAGTGTTATATGTTGTATTTAATTAACTTATTCAAAACAATTGCACCACCAGTGAATGTAACCTCACCACCAGTCACCGCAACCTTACCACCACTCAATGCAACCACACCACCAGTCAATGTGACGTCACCACCACTCAACGCAACCTCACCACCAGTCAACACGACCTCACCACCAGTCAATGCAACCTTACCACCACTCAATGTGACCACACCACCAGTGAATGTAACCTCACCACCAGTCACCTCAACCTTACCACCACTCAATGCAACCACACCACCAGTCAATGTGACATCACCACCACTCAACGCAACCTCACCACCAGTCAACACGACCTCACCACCAGTCAATGCAACCTTACCACCACTCAATGTGACCACACCACCAGTGAATGTAACCTCACCACCACTCAACGCAACCTCACCACCAGTCAACACGACCTCACCACCAGTCACCGCAACCTCACCACCACTCAATGCAACCAAACCACCAGTCAATGTGACATCACCACCACTCAACACAACCTTACCACCACTCAATGCAACCACACCACCAGTCAATGTGACGTCACCACCACTCAACGCAACCTCACCACCAGTCAACACGACCTCACCACCAGTCACTGCAACCTTACCACCACTCAATGCAACCTCACCACCAGTCAATGTGACCTCACCACCAGTCAATGTGACCTCATCACCACCACTCTCCACAGTGCCAACTGCTGCCTCAACTGCAACAACTGCTTCCCCTACTACGGCAACAACTGCATCAACAGATCCGCCTCTATCCAGTGAGGGGACGCTTGGCCTTAAGTTTAGTCTTAGCGACACATTTACACCAGATCTCTCCACCTCATCATCAACAGCATTTCAGACTTTAGCTGCTAAAGTTGTCAAAGAGGTAAGATGTCTGCACTATAACAGTGTACAAAACCTTCTACTGCAAATAAATACTTTGTATTAATAATATTCCATGTGTATCATAAGACAGAGAAGCATCTTCTAACTCTGCAGCAACTAACTGGAGAAGTCTCTAAAATTTGCAGATATTCAGCAAATGTTGCATTTTAACCATAAATTTAACCAGCATGCAAACTGAATATTTTTACATTGATGTAGATTAATCATTCATTTTGTCGCCATCATTTTCATTTGGAAACAATGAAAGTCAATATTATTCTTGGAATTCCTGATAGTCCATTTTTTTTCTTAATTTGCCCAACATGTTTGTAATTGAGTCTGGTATCCCTTCTGGAAGCAAATGCAGATAATGAAGGCTAAGCTAAACGTATCGGATATTGCACCCTCCAGTCATAATAAAACACTAATTAATGGCTCTCACAGCTTAAGAATTCTGGGAAACACCAAGTATTATCTTAGATGAATCATATTTATTTCAGCACCATTTGCACTCTGCACCATTGCGCTAGTTGTCTTACTATTTACATATTATTACTGTTGTTGTTTTGTTTTTTGCACATAGTAGCTTAATGTTTTTCTGCCTTGTTGAGCTTGTTGTCTTGTTCTTAGCTACAATTACTTCTACTACTGAGTATAGAGAACAAAAACTGGATTCAAATTCAAAGTATGTGTACACATATCTGGCCAATAAAGCTAATTCTGTTAGAGAAATGATCAGATTTGTATTACTATTTAAAATTGGCTGTTTTATATGAAAGAATAAATATCACATTAATTCAATATGGCTGTCATAAGAAGCTAAACAGATATGTGCGATATTGTCGATTACAGTAAGCCTGTAGTAAAATTCTGCAAGAGCTTTGTAGCTTATAGAACTGTATTTGAATATACACCAGCCATGTTTTAAGAATTCAATATAGTAATTTCCATAATGAACACAGTGAATATTGCATTCTATTGGACGGTGTTTTTTTCTGTTTTCACTTGCTGCAGGTTAGTAACAACCCCTAAAGTGAGGTTGAGCAGAGAACCCAGTGTGGCTCACTCTCCATTGTCTTCAAACCTTAGCAGCTCCCCTGCCTTGCAGGGCAATCAGAGAACTGTGCATTTGTGATAAACTGTCCATTGGTGCTTGTGGACGTTTGTTTTATTTTCATTTGCAAATGACAGTAATGTTGTCTTTCAGGTAAACAGAGTGAGTAAAAAGCTCTATGTATCAACTTTCCGTCGCTCCATTGTTAATACATTCAGGTAAGACAAAATTTCAATCACTGATTAACTTTTGCTAGATATTTGCTCTTGACTTGCTTTTAAAAAGTGTTGCTTTCTCTCTTTGTCACTGTAGGAGTGGCTCAGTGGTTGTCAACATGACCCTTGTATTCATAAATAAAAACTCAGTTCCTTCAGCAAGCAGTGCAACGTCACAATTCAGCAGTGAACTTACCAGCAGCACTACCTCCCTGAACATTATACCAGGCAGCGTTTCTGCACGTAAGTAATTGGAGATGTAAAGGTCAAACTTTATGAATTTAATCTATTAAATAATTAAATGCATTTTACAATGTCATGTTTGTAATTCTCTGATAATGTTTAAATAGGAAAGTAAGATCAGGGCTCAAGGTTGGGATGAAGCTTCCTTATAAGCCCGCATTTGAACTTGTGAAGTTACTTTTAGTCCAGAAAATTTCACAGATTACCTCTGCTTTTTCTAATATTTCAGAGTCAACATCAACATCAAGCAGTCCTCCTCGGGCCACAATGGGCTCATTGGCAGTCTTTTCACTAACACTGCTGGCTGTGGCACAGATGCTGATTAACGTATAGCCAGCACACAAGGAAGATACACTGACTTGGCCAATAGCTTTTTCTATGCTATACTATGCTAAGTCTGTAAAAAACCAATGTACCAACAAACCAAAAACAAAAGACATAACAAGTATACATTATGTAATTTGCCATGTCATGTGGTAAAAAGATGTGTACTGTGTGCCAAACATTTAGACAGTTTCTATTTTAACATTTGATTACAATCACTTGTGTGTCAATTCCATTGTATTTAAATGACTAATCATTAATAATACAATATTGTATACTCTTTTGGCATTTTCGTAGCAGTTTCCATTCAATTTATTTGTTTTGTAAATGTTTCTCTATATGCTATTTTTCATGTGACATTGTTAACATTTAAAAAATGCAAAAACACACGGTAGAGTATAATATACTAAATATTTATTTCAAATTAAAAGCATTGTATGAATCAGCAGGACACAGTTAACTCCAAGTGTGCAGTTAGTACACGTAGTGTGATGGCCAAAATTAGGTGTGTGGATGTAACATGCTTTTGATGCTGAAGTCCAATGATTCATATTACGTCTGAGACAACCATTAATGTTGGAGTTTTCAACATCTTTAACCATGAAGACGTACTTTCCCTATCCATAACCACTTTCTGTATGTTTTGGAGGAGGTGAATAATAAAAATGCGTATCTTTGTTAATCAGCCAAATATAAAATTTTTAACTTTAAAATTACTCTGTTGGTTTTTCAGTCTCTTTTCTAAAAATAGATTAAAAAAATATATGTATACCTTTTCTATAAATACATCAACCAGATGGCAGATTTGAACATTTTGAAGTAGCGGTGTGATGGATATGCACTATATTTGTAACTGTCAACAACAAAGTTTATGATCATTGCCAAGACCTACAGTAGATTTCAGGGGAATGCAAGGAAATACTTCATAATGCAAAAATGAAAGTGCCAGTAGAAAAACTTGTCTACTGTTTTTGTCTACTAAGAATCTTAAGAAGCACGTCCTGGCAAGATTCTGCTATTTTATTCATGTCAAGTTTCTGTCTTGTCCTCAACGCCACATCACCAGAAAACAATGGTAAATTGATACCTACATTGGAAAAGAGTAGCTATCCACAATTATTCTGCATCGATTACATAGTGACGCAGTGCATATAAAGGTCCTGGGACTATTGTTTTAAAGGTCTTTGCTATTATTTCTTATTGGGCATAACACCAATTTTTAATCTTATGCCTATGCCTTTGTCCTATTATAACAAGTCTATATAAACTACAATGGTGTTTTGATGCACGTGGTTTTGTCTTGTTTCGTTTGTTCAGAGTGAGTTATAACAATGAAAAACCCTGGTTCACAGCTAAATTCAGACAGCTAAGAATGAAAAAGAAAGAGGCGTTCTGGAGTAGAGACAGGGACAGGTTTAGGGAGTCAAAGTATAGCTTTAGCAAGGCAGTGAGAGAAGATAAAGCACTATACTCTAAGAGACTACAACACCAGTTCAAAAATTAATAACTTGCACCTGGCCAACAAACCAAATGAGTTCTACTGTTGCTTGCAATCCCCATGATTTCCTCCACCAGCTCTCCCAGCTGAGAGTGCCTGACTCCACCTGCAGGTAGATTACAGACTTCCTGTCCTACAGGAGGCAGAACATGAGGCTGGGGAAACATGTCTCTGACTCCCGGACCATCTGCACTTGTTCCCGTCAAGGCTGCGTTCTTTCCCCTCTGCTCTTCTCCCTGTACACCAACAGTTGCACCTTCAGTCACCAGTCCGTCAAGCTCCTGAAGTTCGCGGATTACACCACCCTCATTGGGGTCATCTCTAATGGGGATGAGTCTCCCTACAGGTGGGAGATTGACCACCTGGTGACTTGGGGCAGCCAGAACAACCTGTAGCTCAACACAGCGGAGATGGTTGTGGATTATAGGAAGAACCCTACCTGCCCCCATTAGCCTGTGTGATTCCCCTGTCGACACTGTGGAGTCCTTCCACTTCCTGGGCAACATCATCACCCAGGACCTCAAGTGGGAGCTGAACATCAGATCTACTACTACTATCCCTACTATCCCAGGTCTACCATCCCTCCAGGACTTATACACCTCCAGGCCCCTGGGGGGAGCAGGAAAGATTTTGGCTGACCCCTCACACTTTAGACACAAACTGTTTCAGACACTCCCCTCCATCAGGACCAAAACCATGCCACAAAAACTCTTTCTTTCCATCAGCAGCTGGCCTAATCAATCACAAATATTGTTCCATCCATCCATCCATCCATCAAATCCACTTTTGCTGCAGTGCGAGGGCACCAAAGGAGCTGTGACAGAACAAGTTTGAGAACCACTGCATTAGAGAGTAAATGTTATAAAGAGTTGCTAAATTGTCTTTTTTCTGTAATCCTTACTTTTCTTATAGCAATGGCTGTATTGTTACATGCAAATAGGTCACCCAAATCATTTGGCAAGAAACAGGGGATCTAGGTCATCTGACCTAGAAGGCTAAAGTGTGAAAAAACAGTTTATTCCTTTTTTACATTTGGCCCTTTTCACTTGAGCACCTAGTTGCCTAGTGAAGTAGCAACAGCACATTCTACTAGAGGGTTTAAGAGCTTAATCAAGGCTGCACTTGGAAGTATGACTGTGCAATGAATTTTGCACGGGAATATTAATTTCAAACAATAATATACTTTTTATCTTTGACTATGGTATCTTAACACAGAGATACTCATCAGAGTAGGAATGGTTTGAAATGGAGGCAGTTGTTCACTTCTAACAAGAGCATCATAAAATCATTCTTGGACCACGTACACTAATTACACATGGCAGCTTAACAGAGTTTAGAATGGAAACATGTATAGACATTTGCATGAAATCATTTGCTATTGCAAACCTAATATCCATGCTAAAATCAAGCAGGAACACAAGTCTTTATAAAGACATACTGACTTTCAGCTTTCATGGCTAATTGTGTGAGTATGAATTAGGGTCAAACATGAAAGTGGGGTTTTATTAATCTGAGAAAAGACTCCATGATGTGTGTAGTTTGTGCATACACAATACTGCATAAATTATATTACTAGTAATGAATGTATAATCCAGTGATTGCTATTGACAGTGACCTGCCATATTCTCTTAATGACCATGCACTAGCAATGACACACCAGAAGAGGGCTGCATTGCCACTTGGATCATCCAAACCAGTGTGTGTGTGTGTGTGTGTGTGCGTGTGTGTGTGGGTGTGTGCATGTGTGCGCGTGCATGTGTGTGTGTGTGTGTACAGCTTTTATCCCTAAAATGTTTTATTTACAGTTTTGAGTGCTCTGTTAGTCAAGGTCGCACAGCTCTCACATGACCCCTGGCCATGGCCATGACTTAGTTTTTTAAATAGCCAGAGAGAGTAATTTTTAATGGAATAAAGGAATCAATGAGAAGAAAAAGAACAATAGAGAGAAAGTCAAAATAATTTATCTGAATTGTGTGGGGTTTTAAAAACCTAAAAATCCAAAATACGACCAGAAATTTGTTATGCAAAGGTGTATGCCAATGTATTCTCTTATATTGCTTGTCCTCTCAGTAGATAAAAACAAATTGACTCCATAGAACATCTTGATAGCCATAACCATTCAGATCAATATTAATCAGGATGGAAACAAACTAGGTTATGTAAGTAAAACAAAGACAAATCTTTGCTTTGAAGAAACAAAAAAATCATCCACTTACTGTACAAAGAATAAAGTTGAAGAATTTTAGTGTAAGTAGCAGTAACTGTTAGCTCATAAATATGAATTGACTTAATACTTAATATGCTTAATATGATACTTACTATGAACTGAAATAATGTAAACTTAGATAGTCAAGTTAAATCATTCAAAAACAGAAGAAAAAAGGAGTTCTCCGGATCGGACAAACAGATGGGATTAATGTTAGTCGTTGGTGATTAAGTAACGTTAAGCACATTCACAGCTCATTTACTTTTGTCTGGTGATGATGATTGGTCAACTGAACATGCTGCTGCTCTCTTTTTGAAAAACAAAAAAGTGCTAAAGGGGTTTCAAAAGTCGCCAGATCTAGCAAGAAAGTCACTAAATTAGCAACAATAACCAGGTGGATTGCTTGCATAATTCCTATAGAACCACATAAAAACTGAAATTTATTCTTGAGGGACTGTTTAATAGTCATGGGGGACATTTTTTAAGTCTTCACTCTTCACATTTTTGTCTTTAATTGAGTCTGGCTAATAGCTTTGTTTTACACTATATAATTATAATTATTATGTGTTAAATATTTGTTAAATACTTCATGCAATGGGGTTTAAAATAAGGTGTTAATGAATTAATATTACTGCTGCATTAATGTGTATGATGGATTTAATGTTGTAGGTGTTCAAGGTTGCGCACATTTTAGCTACTTTAAATACTGTTGGGTAGTTTAATCTACAGCGGTGCATTGTGTTCTATAAGATTATCAGATGTTTGAACTATTTGAGAATTTCTGGTAAAAATGAATGAACAAAATGAAAAACAAATACATCTGAACACAACTGATTTCACAGCCAAAAGGGTTTGACTGGACAGTTTAGTTTATTCTAGAGAAAATGTGTAAATCAAGATATATATCATGGCATATTAGCCTAAAAATTAGCCTAATATTCAGTGTGCGAAATACGGGGGGGCCGGGGGGGCTCGACCCCCCCGATTAACCCATGAGACCCCCTTAAAACCTCAAAAGAAAAATTTGACGGGGGTCACTAAATTGTTTTAAGCTCACCAGGTATACAGAATTCTAAACATTTATTCACAAATATGTCAGTGTTGCTTTACAAATACTATAGCATATCGGATTATCAAAAATTGTGTGTGTGTGTGTTGTCATGTAGGCTAGAGACTGATTGTCTTGGGTTGCAGTCGCATACATTAAATATTGTAATGTTATAGGCCTACTACATATTGAGAAAATTTAGTTCGGTATTGCGCAACAATCGGGAGATGGGGACCCCCCTGAATTTTGACGGGTATTTCGCACACTGCTAATATTTATAAGCCATATTGCCCAACGCCCAATGTACCTTAATGTAAAGCCTGAAATTGTTTCAAGAAGACAGGGTTACAAATTCATAAAAAGTACAGAATGCTAAAATACAAATTTGAAGGATCGCATAGAGGTATAGTACCATTAATCAGTATTCACTGTTGAAAATGAAATGTGTAATCATGTTAGATAGGTCACTTTATTTGCCCCCTTATAAGTGCTACAAAGCCCGGGAATCAACCTGTACTCACTCCTCTTTCAGAAACAAAAGAACAGATGTGCAGCCAGTCTACCCTGTCTTTAAAGCACACTTGCATTACACATATGAATGCCTGGTCTGAAAAAAAACACTAGTTATTGAGGCAATGTGCCTTTTATTGCACCCTTCATTAAAAATCCCCCCAATGTTTAATTAGAACACATCCGCCACACTTGAGATACGTCTGTCACTGGCTGAGGCCCAAGGTATTCAAGCTTGGCAGGATTGGCTGTGCTCTGCTGCACATTGAAACACATGAAAGGGATGATGAGAGCTGTTTGTAGAGAGTGAAGTTGAACCCATGTTAAATTTGTAGTCAGATAATAAGTATCTATGTTCCCTTCATCATACGTACTAAAAATCGAAAACATTTTCATTGTTGTTAGTCCCTCAGTGTTATTTAGTGTCTTTATTTATTTTCTCTCCAATTTAGCAATGATGCATTTATCATGCAAAATAAGCCAAAACAAACAATACATAACAAGATGTCTGCATTTTTTTGCATGTAATTTCTGTCTGGGATAGACACAGCACTTAAGTGACCCATAACCAGTCTGTTTTCTACTCTCACTTACAGTCTAATTCAGCAGCTGTGCAGCTGCTGGTTCATGCCACCTTACTTTTTTCCAAAACTATGTCCACCATATTTTACATGTCAGACATATTAAAGATGCTTTCAAAATTCATGTAATGTGCAAATGTGTTTTTTTTTTTTTTTTTTACATGCCATAGTAATGCAGAAAAGAATGACAGCAATCAAATAATTCCCGTGTGCAATGCAGACATACAGTATGGTGTATCCCTGTAGGTGTTGTTGTAGCTCATCCTGGGGTAAAGAAGCTCTGGAAAAGCAAAGAGGGTTTTTTTTACACAACATCATCTACATCCAAGGTGCATGGAGGAGGGAAAGGCGATGCTCTAAAGTATTTTGTCCTGGAGCTCTGGCAAAGTTATTACAATTCATCCTAAAGGGGACTATCTGAATGAAATCATGGTAATCGATCCAACAGTTGTTGAGACATTTTACTAAAAACCTAAAATGCCAACATGCTGGTGGCGCTACAGGAAAAGTCAGGGTATCACCCAAGTTAGGATACATCCATGGATGTCTGTAGAACAATTTCGTGACAAACCATCCAATAGTTGTTGAGATATTTCGTTCTGTGACAAAGTGGTGGACCAAATGACTGACATTGCCATAGAGCCACTTTGATAACATGGCTAAAAACAAACAATGCTTTGACAAGTGCAAAAGCACTCAATGTTTGCATTGATTTCTCTGGAGAAAATGAAATGTGTTGTATACTCAACCTGAGCAATCCAGTTTGTGGATTTATCTATAGTCTAAATAACAGGGTGATGTTCTTACATTGTTTTGGTGTCATGCATAATTTTCAGTCTTTTTAGCGTTGGAAACATGATTTTTCACGCACTTCTGCACAAATGTACACATTTCAAAGAGATGTACAGATGCGGGTCTGCCCTTATTCATACTGTACCCCAATAAGAATGGCGGTATCATCAGAAAATTTGAAAATGTAAGTGTCCTGGTTACTCTTTCTAGTGTCATTTGAATTGAGTTGGCAGGGGAGTTGGCAGCAGACTATGTTTCGTTACTATGATTATTGTTGCATCCCACTTCCCAGCCCCCCCCCCCCCCATCCCTCTTGTGTCTGTGTAAAACCTTCAGACCTGCAGTATGATACAGACATGAGGACAGACGATCATCTCTCTTCTTTACAGGTAAGTGTCATTGTTTACTCAGTTTTCTAGTAGTGAACTAGTACAATAACCTTTGTTTTTAAACTGAATTCAAAAGACCTTGTTTGAAAGGTCATTTGAGTGACATAGTAACTGAGCTACTGTAGGTAGAATCAGACGGAAAGATGCAGAATCCTACTGAATTTGGGATACTTTAAATGTGGATTTTTTAGAGTTGCAGTTACTATATCTTCTAAATGAGAATAAAATTTAACTTATTGCCTTGATATTTGATCAAGTGTACATCAACATCATACTAATGGTATTGTTTTATCCAGTATTGCTACCTTGCAAAAGCACCAAGAATACATTTTATCCATGACAAAACATGTAGATGATGGCTATTATCTTTGAACAAAATATGTTTCAGTATTTAAATTATTACCAGTCATGTAGGCAAATATGACAAACATGAACTAAATGTTATATACACTAAATTACAGTTTTATAAGCTTGACAGGAAGACATTACATAAGTCTTTTGCACTAATGTACTAATTACCGCCTACTGGCTGTGTAAATCATCATATAGACATTAAGAAAATGATTTTGTGGATGATGGCATAGAAGAGGTATTGAACAAAATTGCCAAACTCTTGTGAATTCTTGTGATGTCATGCTTGCAACATAAACAGAATGATTAAAAAGATGAAAAGGAACAATGGTGCGTGCGGGGGGTGGGGGGGTGTGTAGCTGACTGCCAAAGTTCCCTCTACCTCCCAGAAGAGGGAAGTGGCAAAATAAAGGGCACTTTCACCTGCTTTAGTTAAATAAATGATTAAAATGTCAACAGCCGTTATGACAATCACTACAGAATCTAATATGTATAAAAAAAAAAACATACCCAGATGTGTGTCATAGGATCTATATGTAGTGAGTTAAAATTAATACATTTATTTATTTTATCTTGATTTAAATTTTTTTAGCCATGATGTGTGTTGGTTTAACTCAACAAATTTACAAGCGAAACAAAAACCTAAATTTTCACTCAGCATCACTTTCCTGTCATCACGGCACGATCCCTGTGGTGTTCATTAAAATGCATTCCAAGTCAGCTGGAACATCTGCTCCCTGTTCACATCACTGGCACGGAAAATGTAATATTATTCTGTTCATTGCAGTCATATGTATTCAGCTGTGTGATATACTGTAATGTGCAATGCATGAATTCAGAGGAGTTCAGAAGTTTCATGAATTGTTTCTTGAGGTAAAAAGAAATGACTTATATTCTTACAAAAATCCACTGAAATTTGTGATTAATGCAGGGTTTAAATATCTCTATAAGAAAAGGTTAACAGACCTGATGGCAATTGACTCATTTGGAGAATGTCCTGCCACCTCAAACTATGCAATGTATTATCTGACACTTCAGTAGTATTTTTTGTATTGGTTTAGAAAACACATGCAAAAAGTAATCATATATCATTCTCCTCATTATATCAAGATTTGTGTTGATGAAAAGAACATCTGGTTTTGCTCTCCACACCAAGCAAAGTGATGGCATTTTAGATAAGGCAACTACACCAGAACAGGGTCTTTTTAGGCCCACAGTCTCGTGTGATTCATACGCCAAACTAAAGCTTACAGTTTAGGGTTTAACTAATGAGAAGTTACCATGGAGGAGCAACTGGGTCTGAAACAAACAGAATTCTGGGTGGTTTGTCCACTTTTTCACTGTTAATGTACCATAGAGGAGTATAGGCAAACTGCTATGAAATGCCTGACTTGCTACAAAGTCAGACCAAAACACTAATTACTTACAACTGTATATGTGTGTTTTGATAGGTTTGATTAGACCATGGATAACGGCAGCTTGGGATTGTTCAGAGATGTTAACACATCGCTTCAGACTGAACTGCAATCGTGTACCACATTGAGGAACCAGGCCTCTCGCATTTTCCTCTATGCCTTCCTCTCTGTTGGGATCATCTGCACAGTTGTGGGCAACTTCCTGGTGGTCTTGTCCATCGCCTACTTCAAGCAGTTGCAGTCACCCACAAACTCCTTCGTCATGTCCCTGGCAGTGGCTGACTGCCTTGTTGGCCTGGTAGTGATGCCTTATAGTATGATTCGCACTGTGGAAGGATGCTGGTACTTTGGTGTCCTTTTTTGCCAGCTTCACTCTAGTCTAGATGTCATGCTCTGCACTGCTTCCATATTCCATCTTAGCTGCATTGCTTTTGACCGCTACTACGCTGTCTGCAACCCACTGGTTTACTCTTTAAAGATGTCCCACAGTCGGGTAGCTCTCCTTATTGTTGTATGTTGGGCAGTTCCCATGTTCATTTCCTTTGGCCCCATAATGCTAGATCTCCATATTGCCGGTGTGGACATCCTGCTCCCTAAAGATGTATGTGTGTTCTTGGTCAATCGCATTTATGCCGTCATGGCGTCCTTGGTTGCCTTTTACTTGCCGATGGCTATCATGCTATTAGCATACTGGAAGATCTTCAAAGCTGCCAAACGGCAGGCCAGGCAGATCAGCGCCATGGAAAGCCAGATGGCTGCTGGAGTGGGCAAAGACTCAAGCAAGAAACAAAGACACCGAAACACTATGAAGAGGGAAAGAAAGGCAGCAAAAACATTGGGCATCATCATGGGAGTGTTCCTAATCTTCTGGATGCCCTTCTTTACAGTCAATATTGTGGACCCATTTATTGAATACAGCACTGAGGTGGTAGTCTGGGATATATTTTTGTGGCTAGGATATATCAACTCGTCTCTAAATCCCTTCCTTTATGGTCTCTTCAACCGTTCCTTCCGTAGGGCATTCCTCATGTTCATGGGCTGCAAGGTATGCCTGCCTGGATCCTCCTCTGGGATGGAGCTATCGCACACTAAGAAAGAGGCAAATGAACGTGCAGATCAACCATAAAATTAAAATGGTATCTGTGTAGTATTTTTGTAGGCAGTAAAAGCTCAGTGAATCAATGGCAATATTCACAGACATTTTTGTCAACAGCATGGAAAAATATGTTCGAATTAGGAAGAATTACAATTATACTAAAAGAAATATTAGTGAGCTAGGACTGCCATCAACTATGCCTTCAACCATGATGTATGAAATCACCTCTTTTCCTTCCATGTAAATATAATTTGCTCTGTGGCAGAAACGTTTTGATTTTGTGACAGAGAAAGAGTCTGATTTGACTGTGCCACAAATACTTTTTCCAGTTCTAGCACCTAAAGTAAATTAGATGAAAATTCAACTGCAGGAATAATTTGGCAAGATGGCAATCTACCTTTCAGTCACAGTGTATCCCTATATTATGTTTATGTCTAAAGCATACGAACGGCTCTATGTTGAAGAAGAATCATTCAAATGATTGCCACATGTGTATATAGCTACAATAAAAAACTGTTTTCTTTTAAAAATAGATTTTCAATAATAATAAGGGAAGCTAATGAATCCAACGGGATGGCAAAACAGACAGGGCCTAGAAATTGCTACAACTGAACATAATTTGTTTTCTTCAATCTACATATTAGTGAGGAGGAGTTTCAAACTTAAACCACAGATATCAGGTTTTTATGGGAGAGACTACAATTCTCAAAGTCTAAAAAAAGTGGGAAAGGTTTGGAAGACATGCAAGGCAAGACTTGCAAGAAGATGCTACATCAAAGGGGTACATGACGCGTCACTAGGATGACACAACGAAGATTTAGACCTCAGGTAAGTTGTATCTCGTCTCAGGTAACTTAAGTTTAGTATTGTCACCTAACCTGGCTGTATCACCTAGCTGTATCACAGAGGTTGATAATAATATTTGTGTATGTAATACATATATCATCGGAGTTCAAATAGATGATCATTCATTTTTATTATAGAATGTTCTTTTAAAACATGTGCCATGATTTGGAACTCTTGCAGAGGGATCAAAAACCACGGCGGGTCCAGCTCAACTAGACAAGAGTGCCAGGTCTTCAGACGACTGCGGGGCAATAAAAACATCCTGATGAAACCTGCAGATAAGAGTGAAGGTGCACAAGTTTAAAGGTAGAGAAAAATAAAATGAAAGGCAAAGCACAAATCTGACTGTGCTTCTCATTCTATTTACACTGACAATCTGTATAATTTTACTGTTTCATTGTTTTACTGTTTATTCATTGTTATTGTTTATTGTTACTAGTTTCACTGGTTACACAATCATGGCCCGAGACTGCATTACAAGTGAAGGAGGAACAGTTGTTGAGCAAAATTAAAATTCTGCGAATGAACATCACAGCTTACTTCTCAAAATCAGCTCAAAATCAAAGGCTAGCCACTTTTTATATCCTATGAAATATATATCTAAAAATCGACTTGATCCACCAAAATGACAAATTATTATCACATTTTTATTTTATACAAAGGTAAATCAACACCAATTAAATGCAGTAATGTATCCTGTAAATAGCATCTCTATAGGTGTTTCAAGCAACTTGTACTTTTGGCAATACCCCAGTGACTAATGTAAAATCAGATATTTTGACAGCTGCTGAAATGAGGTGAAATGTTGCATGCTTGAAAAATGAGAAGTGCAGTAGCAGTTTTCTGCCTTGTGTGATTTGATGTTGCTATAGCCTTTTGCAGTTTGAAAACACTGCACTAATAAACTAATGAATAACTCGAAATTTGAATATAAATACTAGGCTCTTGCCAGATTTAGCTAAAAGTATAATAATGTAAGCGGCACCCATCCAAATGTGCTTCTTAAAATGGAAATAAGATGAAATTACAGATCTTAAAAAGGAGACTGACTATCTCCTATTATATTTATTTCTGTAGTATAATTTTTTGATAACTTTCTTTTTTTTTTAATAAAGTTATATAAGAATGGAATTAATATGAGTCAAAAACATTCCGCAAAACTGAAATAAGTTTCATGAAATTACTATTACAATTCAGAATATTTTACTCTGATTTAATACATTTTATAATGAATGTTATTCAATTGTTTGTGGTGTGCCTACCAGCATGCACTACCAGCATAAATATTTTGTATGAACTAACCTTTTGAACTTTTCAGTTAAATCTTTGTGCTATTAAACGTGATACGCAGAGGACAAATAATTGGTACTTTCTGGGAAGACTATAATGTTTCTGTCAGAGCTATCAATACTTGAAATAAGTGGGTAACACAAGTATCAAGTTTCACTTACCTCCACCAAGCCTTCTCTCATTATTGTGATTGTTGTGATAAAGCAGTGGTTAGTAGGTAATCATAAGGCAGGATTACTTTTATAAACATGCTTGCTAGATGACGTCTTTGGGTATAAATAGGAATATGAAATGAGGTTGTGTTTTGATTGTTCCTATGAAAAGATTGCTGTCTAAGACAGCACAGACTGAATACAGGAGTCACGGCACCCAGTTTAGCCACACTAAATATAACAAAAAGTAATATAATAAAGTAATAGGTAATAAAGCTCTTGTGACAAAATGCCAGATGGTGGATGACTGAGTACAAGTATATGTTATTATAACACATTGTATCTTCATTTTTAAAGACAGCATTAAACATACTTATAATAACATAATTATGAATCACTAATGTGTTTACACTATATGAGACTTAAATGCATATCACATGTGAATTAAAAATTAATCAAATGTTCCTTTGATTAATCAAATGTTCCTTTGTTTATTTAACTTGTAAAATGTTGCTCTTCTAATCGTTACTGCAAAGGCGCTGACACATTCTTAGACTGTCCAGCACAAGTACGAATCATGTTGTGGCATAATGATATACAATGCTTCCTGTATGATGTATGATAAATTAAGATTTCATCTTGAACAAACTATGAATTCATTATTATTCTGCTTTGGAAATGCTTGTAAGATTAGGACCTCTCGTTTAACCACCCAAGTCTTTATTTCAAGTTTTGGGGCAAGTTAAAGGCAATTGAATATTATTATAGCACAACTGATGTTGCGGAATTATAAAATGTAAATAAAGTTAGATCTTTCAACATTTTTCAAGATATTTGAAGGTGATTTGCTAACATGGTGCATGAGATAAAGACCACCATTATTTGTACAAGGGAATAACATACTTTACACCTAATCACATAAATTATTGGGAACACCACGACATACCTAATGCTGGAGGCTCAGTTGTTGGGATGTCATGCAGTGCACGTAAATCAGTGTCCAGTGACATTTTAGTCTAAAAACCAAAATTGCCTCTCCACACATCCAATGTGCCTAACTATTTCAGTTGTTTGGGAACTGTCTTTTCCCTCTTCTGGTCCTAATATTACACCTGCCGACTCACATATTTTGGGGGTTATAATTTTAAATCAAACCACTTTCACACATTTGCTGTTCTGTGTTGACACTGTATTAACTGGCACTGTCAGGGAGTGTTTCAGGTTTGGGGATGGGGTTTTACTCACAACAGTTATTCTGCTAGATTTGTAATCTTGTTCACATTCACTTGTACAGGAATATTGTTTTAGTATCTAGTTTTGCCAAAGTGCTAAATTCATTTTTATGCTGGAATGAGACTAATAATGGGAAGTAAATTAGGTTGATTAGTCTTGATAGAGCTAGGATCTCTGTCTCTCCCTCTCTCTCTATCATCCACTCTTTCTACGTTGCCTATAACCTTAATCTGATCCCAAAATCTCGTTCACAGTTTTTTTTTTACAGATGAGTGACAAATTAAATGAAAAACCAACAAGAAGTGTCTTAGTATGGAGTCAGGCCACCACCAGAATAGCTTCAGTGCTCCTTGCTGAGTCTGTGGAACTCTAGGGGAGGGATTAACACCATTCCTCCACAGGATATTCTGTCATTTATATATACAACCTTTATTTAATCAGGTAGTCTCATTTAGATCAAGATCTCTCTTGCAAGAGAGATGGAAAGAAAATCAAACATAGCCTGACCAAACAAACAGACATATAGCATCAGAGACAGTCACAGATATCACTAAATAGATTAGAAGATTAGTTTATATTATTTCATTTGGTTTTATGGAAATGGTGGGCGAGAGCATTTCTGGTCCAACAGCATCCATAGGTGTGAAACTGGGTTGAGATCTGCTGACTGTAAAGGCCATGGTATTTTACTCACGTCATTTTCATACTCATCAAACCATTCAGTGAGCCCTGCTGCGCAGAAGCATATCTGCATTTGATGTGTTTCTCCACTCTTTTATTCGTGTTTTTCCTTTAATTTGTTCCTCGTCTGCAGTTATTGGTTTATTTTGTATGAGTCAGCAGTGTGGACATTTGTTTAGCCTTTCAGACCAGTCTTAGTTTTGCTCCTCCGATTGTAATACTAGAGTTGCACAAACATAAAGGCAGACTAATTTTGACTAAAATGCTAAAAAGGTTTAGCTTAAAGGCTAAAAAGGAAGCCAACCTCAACCCAGACTATCTCAGACAGAGCTAAGACCTGTGTTTCCATGGTACCAAATAATCAATTTGTAGTTTAACATGAGATGAGAATGAGTTTTTGGAAACCCTAGCAGATTACTGAAAGTATGAACTTAGGTGTTTATCTGCAGTATGTTTATTAGCTCTAAGCCATAGTCAAAATCTATCTTTGTCAAACTAGCACCAGTGCTGTCAGTACACAATTAGGACTCATGGCAGTGGCTGTCTCTTTGGCAGGCTCTTTTGCTTTGTGAAACTGCAAACTGAAAGTGTAATCAACACATTGCAATAGGAACCAGCGACTTTTGTCACTCAAGTTAGAAAATAGCTTTGATGGAGTTATATTGTTGTTTCAAGTCGGTTTTCTTTTTGATGGACAGAGGGGTGAGTGAGAATAAATGGAAAAATGTTTCAAAGGGCATTTAAAGACCACATCAAAAAGCCTTTGAACCATGGCAGTAAGCTATGTTTTTTGTGTGTGTGTTAGTTTTGTATATTTTTATGTATATTTCATGGATTTTCGGAGTAGAGCCCATATACATCCAGTAATTGGTGCTTTAATATCTGCCCTGACAGCAAATGTTTGATGAAGGAAGAGGTTAAGCGCCCTTCAAATGACTTGCAAAAAATGAAAAATGTCCAGTGCTCTCAGAGTAGCGCAATCTTGTCAGAGTTAAAATCCAAAGCATCACCACTAAAATGTCTTCTGATACCAAACGTTAGCAGTTACTATGTTTTCGTCCACTTAGTGTTTCAGTCCTTTAAGGGGTTAAGATAAAATGAGCCTAGATAAGATTTTCATCTCTGTCTTTCTCTTTATGGAGATTTTTTCTGTCATGTATTCGTTTTGGTCATGATTACAAATGGGAAAAAAGTACAACCGTCAGCTGCTTGACTTTCCACTAGGTCAAGACTTGAGTAAACTCATGGTGGAATGAAGCAAATTACAGGAAGCAATTGAGATTTATTAGTCTTGATAAAGTCTCTCTCTCTGTTTCTCTACATTGCCAGCCTTATGTGAGTTTGTCTATGTTTCACTTTAATTCCTTTATTTAAATCTGTATTTTTATTTGTTTGTCAGGTAGCAGATTCTCACTACTATGTTCACCATGTTTAAAACATGCTGATATGGATTTATTTCCTTCAATTTCAATGGTATTTTGTAAAAAAAAAAATAATAATTTTTGCTTCCCAAAAGTATAAGTTTGGCATCAGAGTGAAAAGGTGAAGGAGGTAAAACTACCAAACCAATAGTGACATCTGCTGGATGGGGTAGATTCTCTCTTTTTTTTTGACCAGGGGTACCTTGCTGTAATTTAACCGAGTTATTGGCTCAACTTGTTTTCTCTCCTTTTTATTTTGCTTTTCATCTTGCATAAACAAACATAACATTGTAAAATACAAAAAAAAGCATGTTCATTTCACATTAGCACTCACTCACTTTATAAAGAATAAATACTGTGCAGCATCTTTATTCTTAGCTGGCCTCGTATCTTTACAATGCCTTGTCAAAACAGAAAAATGGCAGATGAAGTACTATAATCAATTCTGACATATTACATTTGATTAAATCCATAAATTCTTGCACCAATAACAATTGCACATATGACTAACTTTGCTCCGTTAGTTTCAAAATATTTGTTTCAATCCATTACAGTTGTATTTTCCGTTTAAAATCAACTGAATATCAAATAAAGAAGTCACCATTCATTGGGAGTCACTACACAGTGTCAGTTGGATAATTTAAAGACATGGAAAAAGAAATGAGTGTAACAGTAATAATGAGGCTTACTGTATGTTAAATGTCTTGATGAAAGTGAGTACACCTTCTGACTGCGTGCTGCGTAATGTCAATGCACAGTGCTTCCAAGTGACAGCGGTCACGTTAAGTTGAAGGAGTTGGCTACTTTTGTGTCCACTTCCAAAATGTGGCTTTAAAGCAGCTCACATGACTTTTCATCTTAAATATGATGGTGATGAGGGGATTGAGATAAAATTTTAATCCTCGTTGTGCTGGGATCAAGCCATCGTTCTCAGTCCACGGCTTTAATCAAGCTTTGATTCTCAGATATTTTGTGAACACAAGGTTTTGTGCTATCACAGTCTTTCTTGCATGTTGGTCCAATATGACCCTTTAAAAATAAATAGAAGGTTATCTGGTGGCCCTCTAAATGTCAGTCTCTTTTAGGCCATAGCAGTCTGCCAGATCATAGAATTGATAAGTGCTCTGCTCACAGGAGCTGTAAATCCCCATAGAGACTGTGTCTACTATATCAATCCGGCCCACTGCAGGTGTGGTTCTTTTTCCTGTCCCTCCCTTGATTTTATTTGACAGATTGTTCACTTTCTCTTTGAGCTGGAAGGAGGACTTTTGCAGTGGTGGAAACAGGCTCCATCTCTTGAAACCTAGCGAGCGCCCTTTTCCCTTGTGTAAAAAAGAGCTGCCATAGGATTCATGCACAGCATAGCCGGGCTTATAGTCTCCCCTCTGATCCCTTGTCATTCCCTTGACAGCTGTCCGCCAGCTCTGGTCATAGAAGCGACGCAGGACCTTCTGTCTTTGGTGACACTGGCACCTGAGAAGCCGAGTGAAAGCCCGCTGGAACTCTTTGCTGGAGCAGGGGTAGATCATGGGGTTGATGCAGCTGTTGAAGTAGCCCAGCCAAAAGATCACCTTGAACACAGTTTCGGATGGCTTCAGTGCTGGGAAGAAGGAACCTAGAAGAAGAAAGATTTGTAAGTAAACTTACAGTACAGTATACGCACAATACAGTACACAGTACACAAGTACAGTATGTTGCTTTCTTTGCTCCATTAAGAATCCAAGAACATTTTCACAAAATATTCATCAAAATCAAGAACAGTCGAAGCAAAATGTAGATAGCTACAGTAAGAGAAATTCTATTCTCAACAATATCTCACTTTATACTGATTTAAATATCAGATCAGGATTTTTGGCAATAGGATGGTGTATGCCATTTTGTCAATCTGGACTTTAATCAGGTAAGTAATTAATTGAAAAAAATAAGAACTTACCAAATTCATTTGACAAATAGTTTATGAATTTTGCTATCAATTAGTCAATTTTCAAATTGATATTTTTTAGTAATAATATTGGAAAGTATTGTTAAAGTGAACATGAACCCGCGCTTCTGTTGAATGACCCATACTCTGCAAACAATGCATTAAGTGTACGTGGAGCTGTGTTATGCTATTTCACTACGTATAGACATTTTTCATCCCTCTGACAGTAAGGTATTCTCAGCATTATTTTTTTATGATTTATAATGCAGCAGTGGCTGTTTGCTTGTTTTCATTATTAGGAACAAACCAGGTTCGGACGTTTTGTGGGCTTTTATTAATGGGACAGATATTGACAGAACATGCTTCAACCACAAGCCCACTGCACACAACGCTATTCATGATGCTTTTGCTTGAGTAGAATATGTGATGGATAAAATGTTTTCTTATTATTGCCAAGTGTTTACATAATTTCTTGACTGATTTGAATAGATGCACATTTCTCTGACATTTACCAGACTGCTACCAACATAAATGGGGTTTAAATATTCCTGTGGTGTATGCTTTCTCTGAATATATACCTTATCTTGTAAGGTGTTGCTTGAATTAGTCAGCAAAGACTCAGTGTAGCAGTACCTGTTTCTACATGTAATGTACTGTATATACATTGACATGGCTTGTGCACCGGTTTGTTCAGACCCTCTTTGTCATGTCAGTGTTGGTATGATGGAAAATTCTGCCATGGACAACTTTAAATATTCCCTTCAGCAGCCTTTTAACATTTTTACATATAACATTACAGAATGGTAGTTTATATACATGAGAACATAGAAGTTTTGCGTTACACGGTCAGTTTTCTTTCTGCTCTCTTTACAGCTTATTTTCTACCCAAGCTCTAGCTGCTTCGCTCATTTTATGATACTTGCTATGGCAATTTTGGTTTGACATGCTATGACATGCTGTTTTCCATGGAATGTTGCCTTTTCCAATTGCTTTCTAGTTGTTCTTGTCTCCCCAGGCTTGGATTTAACACAGTGTTGACGCTGGACACAGAGGCAACATATCGCAGTGCTAATGTCAAGTCTGCGCTGCCTGGGCCCAGAAGTCATTTCACTTCTTTTAGTACAAGGTGGAAATATATGAAATGGCTTGTATCTGATTTGTATCTGAAAGTAAGGGTTCATGTTGTTTTGACATCAGCTACTAACAACATACTGTGCACTTGCTAACAAATACAAACAGAAGGCTTGTGCCATTTACTCAGAGACAAAAACTGAATAATAAAACAGAGTTACCACTCTTACTTGTAAGTTTTTCTGCAGCATGTACAGTATTTTGTGTGTAGCATCTGCTACCTGGCTCTTACTTTGCTTTCATTTCTGTTAAAAAAAACCTCATCTGTAACCCAGTTCTGACTCAACACGGTTCAAGATGAAGAAAAATTTAGTGATTAAAGGTTTGATTAAGTGATGTTCTCCTTTGAGTCTTCTCACTGAAATGGCATCACCTTAAAGGCAGACGACAAGTGATTCATCACTCTGACGCATTTCCACAACCCCATGACAACAAGTAATATCTTTTAGGTTTCTTTCGTTTCATTGCCTTTTGAGATAACAGTATCTTTAAAGTATGGTGTCTGCCAGATGATTGGCATATTAAAGATTTTCTGAGGATGTGATATTTTTTTAAAGTTCACATTTGCTCATACAAATCACAAAGCCTCACAACAAATTAATTCTTTGAATAAACGCTGAAGCCTGTCAAGGAATCTGGGGACCTGTCCACATTCTCAGACAAAATTTTGTGACGGCTTTTTTGTGCAAGGAGACAGAACCCTTATCGGTCCTCCGTTACATTACATTATTACGTTAAATTATATCATTGACATTTCATTTTCTGTGTGAAGGTCAATATTTGATGCCAAGCTTTTTAAAACTCACCCTCAACATAATGTTTCTCAAACAGGAGTAAACTGTATTGCTGTTGGGGACTATTTCAGAAAAAGTAACAAATTTTCTGTGTTAGTATTTAGAGCAGAAAGACGGTGTGTGTGGGATCAACTCAAAATAAACTACAGTGCCCACGTTCATCTTTATTAGGAAACATGTCACCCAGTGCAACGGTGTGGCTCACTGTTGTGTTTTTAATAGGGTTTGGACAACAGTGGAGGTCTTCTAGCACAGATAAATAAGGTATATCAGGCTTTGGCTACACAGGCTACAATACGTCTTATTAATATTAATTTATTGTAAGTTTCTATGGGATTTGTTGACATTCAGAAAAATATAGAATATCACCAGACTTGTCATTTAAAGAGAGAAAGCCTTGGGTTTTTGATGAACAAGTATAACATACACAGACCAAGTATATTATTTCAATATTCCTCAGTATAGAATGCACAAAATACCTTAGAAAGTCAACTATAAAAAGTAATAATTGGAAGCTTGAAATTTTTGTATGACTATGTGCTTTTATGCTGGTTGGATTCATTTCAGCAACAAATAAAGAAATAACTCCAAATTATAAGACTTGGATAATTCATACAAAATAGCTGACTGTGTACTTCCTGTGCAATATGGTTGTACTTGGTGTTTTAGCCATTACGCTGGGAGACAGACTGCATTCAAAGTTATTCTGAAAGGCTGTTTCTCTTTCTTCGATCAGTTCTGGAAAAAAAAAACATGGTATTCATGAGTCTGGTGTGCTAAAATATAAGCTAATGGTGTAGGGCACTCTCGCTGGGGTTTCAGATGAGTCAGACTACTTCGTCTCGATTTGCATCATCACAGAGAAACAGCCTGATTGGCACAAGAGGTGCTAAAAGCAACAGGTTACTCATTAATGATAAGTCTATACAACTTACCAACATTAATCTGTCTGACTGACCACGTATGGGTTAGCAGGGCTAGGAATTGCTGGTTGTGACTGCTCTACACTACACAACAGAAACCCCCCAAAGGGATGAATCTATAATTCAGGATCAAATTTCTGAAGGGATTCTACATGGCAGATGGTTTCCAGCAAGGAGCTCAAATTTGGCTTTAACAATCACATTGCATCCATTAAGATACTGCAGACACTAGAAGACAAAGGTGTTCTTGATCATTTTATCATGCAAATTAGAGGAATTTACCATCTACCGGGAATCTTACATCTAAAACCACAACAACTTTAGATGTCGTCACACCGATTTCTCTAAGATAATTATTCCCTTTGCCAGAGGTTCATTTTGCTTTCTCTTTTAAATACTGCTTTTTAACAGAGTGCCACACTGAGAGTTGTGGACTCTTTCAGTCAGAGATGACGTTTCCCAAGAGCTGCTGCTTAATATAAGCACAAAGGCATCGTATGATAATGGAAATCATATTATTAGAGAGTGTTTGTTTGTCATAATCAACTTAAAATGAATGTTTCAGGTTGGCCTCCTGTATAGTACAAGAGCATACGCATTTTGGTTGTATTATAATGTGTGTAATGTCCCATTGTGTGATGGTGTATTGACTTGTACAATTAAAATTAGCATTTTGAAGATCATTCTTGTCTTTACTCATTTTCAATACCAAGAGGAGATGGAGTATCTATCTATCTTAGACTTCTGGATACAAATAAACTTGCCCTTTTCACTCCCATTACGTGGATTAAGCATTTAGCAGCACCCATTTAATTTATTGCTCCCTCTCTCTCCCTGCAGGCTTTGCTATAATAATACAATTCAATAATTTTTTTCAGGCGCAGCAAGAATGAGAGCACTGTGAGTGCTTTACCTGATAAGATACTGACCATTTGTCCATAATGGCTCTTAAAATCAATTATGAGAAATATATGTAAAATTTAAATTTATGACGCCACCATTAGTGTGTGTGTGAATACTATTACTTTCCGTAAGTGCAGCTCCATATGCATGTTGCATTCTTCAGTTTGATTTATGTATAACCATAATAACTTGCATTGGTCATCCCCACTCAAGGGCCATCTTCAACCATCTAGTGATTAGAGACTATTTCCTTCTCTTTCCCCATGTCTCATTCTAACTCCTGTATCTCCTTCTTTCAATACTGTGGTCAGATTTAGAGCTGTTCTCAACATTAACTCCTACATTTTTATTTGTCAGTGCAAAAAACGTTACATTAACTATAATTTTTCCCTGCTACAAATGTAGATCATGAAACAAAACCCTTACTGTAACAAACAAATACAGCGTCTTTGTATAATGTGTTGTATTACTATGTGAGACTCTTAGTAAAACAGGTAGCCCACTGGAAATGGTACTTGAATGGGCAGCTCTGATGGATGAGAGATGCTGGGAGCATTTAGTTTTAGAGTGCTCATTACTGAAGAATGTCAGTCTATTATGACTGTGCTTTTAAAAAAATTTGATATTAGCCATCTGAAAAAACAGGCTCTCAGAAAAATTGCAGGCATGGAAACAAGCCACAATAAATTGGTCACGTTGCAGATTTGACCTTTTCTGACCAAAACATTTGTTTTTAGTTTTGATCAATTCCTGGCATAGTTCTTAAAATAAACAGCGAATGAAATCCAGTAAGCCATTCACTGTTTTCTGTTATGCCTAAATCTTACTGAACAGGTTTTTGTAGCTGATGTAAGTTTTCTTAAACTGTAGTTTATTGGTTTAATGAGCCTGAGCCTGCAGCCAGCGTTGTTTCCAGTTAAGTCCACGCATTTCTCAGGAGGAGCTGCTGGCTGAAAAAGTTGAGTCACTCCATGTGATGAAATGCATTCATTGTTCACATTAAACATAAATTAATTAGTTAGAAAATATCTCATATCCCTGCCAAGGATTCAGTCAGAGGTGGTGGATCGTAATTTGATTGCCTTCAGTACTTGAAGGCATTTAATGTGTATGAAATTTCAAGAGCGATTGATGTCCTTGAGAATATCAATTTTGACAGGGAGCGTGGGCCTATATGAGATTACATCTGTACCCCAAATGTTGGAGGAAGAGAGACAGAGGGTGCAATAGACGCACTGAGGCACGTTTAATGCTGGACTAACGGGACAGAACTATAAAGTTATGAGACTTACCCATCGGCAGAAAGAAGAAAAAAGGCAGCCAACATAAGATGAACATCCCCACAACGATGGCGAGGGTTTTAGCCGCCTTTTTCTCTCTGGAGAACTTCATCAGCCGCACTGACAGCGAACTTCGAAACGGGTGATTTTTGCTGCTTTTTGAGCTGGACGGGCGCGCGTCCTCCGGCACGCTGCGGCAGTGTATCCGGAGGACCACTTCCATCGACTTGTTTCTCTCGCGTTTGACGCCCGCTTCTAGGCTCTTGGTAGTCCTGCGGGCCACCACGTAGACCCTAAAATACATGATGAGGATGACCATGAGCGGGAGGTAGAAAGAGAAGAGAGAGGAGAAGAGCGCGTAGCCCGGCTCCTCGGTGATCCTGCAGATGCTGTCGTCCACAGGCGGCGGTTCCTTCCATCCCAGCAGCGGTCCGACAGAGATGACCGTGGATGATACCCAAACTATGACTAAAATAGCCACTGCCTTCCTCTCTGTCATAATACTTGGGTATTTCAGGCAGTGTTTAACACCAATGTACCGGTCGACGGAGATGATGCAGAGGCTGAGGATGGATGCGGTGCAGCAGAGCACATCCACTGCAGCCCAGATGTTACAGAAAACCCGGCCAAACACCCAGCATCCCAGAACCTCCAGAGATGCAGAGAAAGGCAGCACGATAATGCTCAAGAGCAGGTCTGCCATGGCTAAGTTGACGATGAAGAAGTTTGTGACAGTCTGCAAATGTTTATTGCACACCACAGACAGGATAACCAAAATGTTCCCAACAATTGCCACCAAAATAAAAATGGAGAGAATGATCCCAACCCCGACGACCTGCGAGTCCATCGTGAAGTTCGTGCATGTCGTGTTGCTGCCGTTGGGAAACGTTTGGTCCAAGACGGACGCATTGAAAGTTTCCGCCGAATAGATCCCATAGTTGCTGTCGTTCCTCAAGTTAGAGCCTGTCATTTTGAAACGCCATAAAGAGAACTTCAGAGTAAGTTTCCCAAAGAAAGCTGCCTCTCGTGCATTGTTGTCATCCTCTCTTGCCAGCCAGACAAGCGGGCGTCCACGAAGTCAAAATGTGATTCATGTCAGGCGAAGGGTATTTGAAAAATAAAAATAAAAATGGCCTAAAGCCAAATGCATGCATGATTAGGAAACTTGTTCTCAAAAACAGAAATAGGCCTATTCTCCCTCAATAAAACAAACAAAAAAAACAATTGAGGTTTTGATTTTGCAGGAAGCAAAAGTATTTAGATAGAATAATAATAATAACAAAAAAACAAACACATTCAGCTCCATTTGCACGGATTTCTTCCATGTGATGGTTTTCCACTGGTGGCATCCTTTGTAACTGATCACGGAGTCAGAGCTGGTACAGCAGGTCTGAACCTACAGCTCCACCCACGCCTCATTTACTGTTGCGTTCTCGCTCTCCACAAGGGAGCGTCACTTTAAACTGGTCACGTATTTTATTGACACACTAATTGAAACTGATCCGGCACATTTATATCTGTATCAGACTCGTTTGCATTAACTGCTGTTAAATGCCTTAGATTTGTGTGTCCTGTGTGATGATATCTTATATATATCATACACATCTTACCCCCCCCC
>CM022472.1:14401738-14542896 GCA_011952105.1 Coreoperca whiteheadi | reverse complement strand
CTACATATATAACACAGAGGTATCTTTCCTCTGGACTTGGGTCTGGATGGTCAGAGATACACTGGCGAGTTGACATCTGTTTACTGGAAACTGGTCATGTAACATAAATCTACTGTCCCAAACAATACAGAAAGAGGTAGTTAGGCAAAATAGCAAGGTAACAACAGAAAACTGCAAAACCAGCTTAGCAACTAACTTCCATGAGCTGTTAAGATGAGCCCCCATAGTCCTTTGTTGTGTTGGTTTAAAGGTAGAAAAAGGGGGGGTGGGGAGACAGTGCTGTCAGGAAATGCTTGGCAGATTTTCTTTGAAATGTTGATTTATATTCTCTTGTTAAGGTTTGCGTTGGTGTCTTGTTGGCAGCATGATGCACCTTCAGCAAAATGAGTTCTGTTTGCATTTAAATGTTTCTGGAATATCTCAGATTGCATGGCAGTTTGGGAATTTCTATGCATTTTTCCTAAAAGACTATTCGGGACATATGCATTTGTATTTTCTCTCAGATGGAGCTTTTAATATGTAATATGTATCCTAGAGTATTGATAATTGAGTGAGAACATATAAAAATTATATTTCAAGCTCACACAGATTTAAAACTTTACCTGGATAAGGAGGCTCATGACAGTCACACAGAATAATCTTGCCATGAATTGGAAACGTCAAATTTCCAAAATGGCTATCCACTTTGAAATGTTGACAAAATAACAGATGATAATGAAGGATGTATAATGAAAGGACACTCCCATGGCCTTTGGCTAATAGGCTTTACTAAAAAGATTCAGCTGGTTCTAAATGAAACAGTTTAATTACATGCTATGTTTTCTTGTTTTAGTGCATAAATATGGCAATTGTTATCAACCAGTCAAAAGAAATTGATGAAAGTCGATCTTCTCACATTCTTCTTTGCCCTTTGGAATTTTTGGTACCATACAGATAACAAAAAGGAAGAGAAGCATAAGGGCTGAAATCTGAAGAGAACAAAACACCATCATAAAGTGTCTTGCATGTGGTTACAAAGCATGTGGGAAAACCACAAAAATGGAGCAATCTGCTTTTTTAGACTTAGAGGACTCTCTTAGATATTCAACCTGTTGTTGTTTTTTCTGCTCACAGAACTCTACCATACAAAATTGAAACAGAACTAAGGAGTTCTGTCCTCTCAGATACCAAGGTACTAAAGTATGAAGTTTCCCATCTAGATTAGACCAGTGCCAGCAGCTTCTCATGTGAAATAATCCTTAAATGTTGGTATTAGGAGACATGCAATAAATCCATACACTGTAAATTACAGTTCAGGGAATGTGTTGGTGATTCAGTGCAGCCTGAAACTTTTATCAAAAAAGGGAGCATCAAGTTGTAAATAACTGTAACTGCCTTTGTGAAGCATTTAGTGCACAAGCACTGCATGCATAATAATGTCGTAATGTAGTTGGAAGCACAAAACAGTATCTCTTATATATAGGTTTCTTGAAGTAGTAAATTTGAAAAGTATCTCTCATCTGGTGACATGTTTCTTTGGATACATTAACAAAGCATTGGACAGTTAAAGTCTACTTTTAAGTAAACGTGTGGGTTTGTTAGTAGCATAATAAATTACCTAATATAAAAGAACGTCTCTATGTCAAACTGCATACAGTCTCTTAGGACGTCACATGTTGCTGTCAGGACTTCAGGCAAAACGAGTTTGGCAACAGGTAAGCAGTCAGCTGGATCAGATTGGTCCAAAAGAGGAGCAGAAAGACTAAAATCAACTGAGGACAGGGAGGGGTAATGACAAGCAGGCAGATGGCAGGCAGGGACTGCAATGCTAAGGCTGAAGCACAATACATTACCCGTCAAAGGGACTGAGTTGGTATGTATACTAACGGACTGATTAGGTCAAGGGTTTTCAAAGTCTGACACTCTGGGAGCCCCCTTTGAAAAAAATCAAGACAACTGCCCCCACTAACATTTTGTCTGAATGGATAGTATCACTTTTCCACAAAGGTAAGAAACGTAGTAATGTTAAAATATATAGATAATGAAACATACAAAAGTTATTATTAATACATTTTGGCACTCTTATTATTCTTTGTCTTACTTCTATTTGGGGGATAATCATGCTCTATGTTTGGGAACTATCGTTCCTATAATCTGGGGGCTTTTGTTGATGTATACAACTTGAGCCAATTTTTTTAGCATATATTTATTTACATTTTGGCAAATTGACAGCATTAAAAGTATGCTGAATGAAGTTATTAGCAGCTGCTGTTTGTAGTATATGTATGTGCAGACAACTGTCACTGGATTACTTTGGCACTGAAGAAACCTTAAAAACATGGTGATTCTGGAGTTATAAGGAGCGTTGATCGATGAAGCATGGAGTATGGAGGTTTGTTTGTGATGGACATGGGCAATATCCCAGGGAAGTGTAAGTTAAACTTTATCTAAAAATGTGAATCATGATTTGACTGAGTTATGACTCCAAGTTTTTGAAGCGAAATGCGGCAATCAGGTTCTAAGGGTATTTAAAGTACCGTAACTGCCTCCATGATTTGTGTGCGTGTTCTGACCATGTTGATAAGCAGGTCAAACGACAATAACTAACTTCCGCAGGCAGTATCGTTGCCTCAGGTCTCCCTCCACACCCCCACCTTCAACTCACAGTTTGAAAACCGCTGGATTAGGTGATGAGGTGCAGGTGTATGGGCATGTGAGGGTCAGGTGACTGGGGAATGGCAGGAAGGACTGAGGACAGATGAGGAACGGCAAGGTTTGAAATGAGAAAAGAGTTAGTGCTAGGAGAAACATGGAAGGTGTGAATAGGAATAGGAAACAAAACAAAGTAGATGCTGAACCTGTGACACTTGACAAGGCAGTTGCAGAAAATGTACAGGTCCCCAGTTTAAAAAAATTGTAACATCCATTTAATTTCTACTGCATTATTTTTGACAATACTCAAACAAGAGACCTAAAATAATTGCTTATTAACAAGGAACTAATGTTATCAAATGACCTCCTAGGGGCGGCTGTGAGCGGGTCGTCCACCAATTGGAAGATCGAAGATTCGATCCCAGCTTCCCCCAGCCCACGTGTTGACGGGTCCTTGAGCAAGATACTGAACCCCAAATTGCTACCGAGGGCTGTGTGTGAGTGTACGTGAATGTTTAGTTCTGCTGTACTGATTGCTCCTGCCATCAGTGTGTGAATGTGATATGTAGTGTGAAAGCGCTTTGAGTAGTCGGAAGACTAGAAAGGCGCTATACAAGTACAGTCCATTCCATTTACCTCTGTGTTTGGAGAAATATGGCATATGGATAATATTATTAAGAACACAGATGACTTTTTCAAGTATTGCAAATCAAAGAAGGATGCTAATTAATATTGGTCTTAGTTTTGGAATAGAGCTGAAACGAGCTTCACAGTGCTTACAGTATGAGACCGATATTCAAAATTACACTCTCAACTTAACAAGTGTGTCAATCAAAAGTCATTCTAATGTTCATAATATAATGTCATCATAAAACAAAAGAGAGTCATAAACATCACTGTAAGCTTTCCAAACATGTACATATTTGTGAAACAAATAAAAAATGTGTTTTCAGGCCATTCTTAAAAGACAGAACAGAGTCAGCTAATTAGACTATAGTCTCAGCACTGTCAGTCAGTCAGTCATTTTCTGCCGCTTGCTCCCGTTCGGGGTCGCGGGTGACTGGAGCCTATCCCAGTGGCTTCGGGCCTTAGGCGGGGTACACCCTGGACAGTGGCCAGTCTCAGCACTGCTATAGAGAAAACAACGTATTCCATTTTTACAGCTGAGACCCTGGAATTACTAGGTTTTGTTAGGTGGATCTGAGGGACCTAACAATGCTGAGATCTCAAAAGTTCTGAAATGTAGCCAGGAGCAAGGGCATGCAAAGATGTAAACACAAACAAAAGAAAATTCAGAAATTAAATTTTGACCACCAACTTCAGTTTATAAAGAAGCTGAGTCACACCTGGCCTGAGGGCAAAGGGCAGTCATACTTAATATTAGGTGCTTAATATTCATGCATTGTTAATTCTGCTTCTGTCTTCACATTAAAAAACTCATTCAGGGACAGCTGAAACTGACATATAATCAGTGTGTCACTAGATATCTCTGGCCACTTCTGTCTTTCACGCATACACATGAAGAAACACTGAAATTAAAATTACATAGACATGAGTTTCCTGAAACTAAAACAAAGCACTCAACACGAATATGTTGGACACTGTGTAGATCTCACTTAATTACGAGTCACCGATTCAGTTTACTGAGACAACTCTGCTGAGATCTGCTCTGTGTACTCTGAGTGTCCTCCAAAACACAGGGACCCTGTAGTGCCTTTCTCACGCTACATGCACTTTGTTGAGTGTGTGTGTGTGTGTGTGTGTGTGTGGATAGATGAAACCAACACTGATCCCCACTAAAATACTGTTAAACACAACATACACACTTATATCCTCATGGCTTGTATTCATTGTAAATCTCACAGTTTGCTACGGACCCAGTTTACTATGACAACTCTTGTGTCACTCTGTGTGTGTGTGTGTGTGTGTGTGTGTGTGTGTGTGTGTGAGATTGTTGAACACATAATGAACAGTCCAATAAGGGGATTCTCATCCAAATTCTTTCCAACATCATCTCCTATTTACATCCATTACAGTTCTGTCTGATGATTTAATCACTTCCTCCATAATTAGAATTCATGCTTCCTATCTAATAACAAACACAGTCATGTCTCCCGGGGTCATTTTCTCCTCAGCACACAAATGAATTCCTCAAAGACTTTTTGGCTTGACAATTTTTCACTCAGTTGACATTGTTCACTTAATATGAACCCAATATCAACCCTCTTTTTGAAAACTGTGGTTTTCATTCTTTCCTTCATTACTCGACATTAAAAATGGCTCACTCTTACTTTTTATCTGCAGTGAGTGGATGGACATGGAGTTTGCCACATTTATGAAATGTTTGGTTTTCCAGTGCTGGTAAATTCAAATGTCATCTTTTCAACAAGAAAGCTGTCAGGGAAAATGATAAATCTGACATTCCTGTTGTCAGTTATGACAGTGCTTATGTGTCATAGGTGGCTGCAGTATTGATTCAACTATTAAATATGTTACAGTAAAGAGCATAGGTGTAATTTCTGCCTCAGCACTGACCTCTGTAATTAAGGTCAACAAATCATTGAATTTTTATTTTTCCTCCGTTTCCCTTTATTCCAGTTCTCCAGCAGGCAGGACAAGCAAACTCAGATAGAAATATTGGCAACTTTGGGTAATGTTATAACTAGTGTTACCTCTTTGGCCAATTTAGGACTGCAAATACAGTGTTTTCATTATCAATTAGTCGGGGGATTATTTTCACTATTAATCTATTTATCATTTAGTCTATGCAATGTCAAAAAGAGTGCCCATCACAATTTATCAGAGCCCAAGTTGATGTCTTTAAATGTTTTTTTTTTCCAAAAGTCCGTTTAAAAAGCAGCGATTGGTCACATTTGAAAATCCAAATAATGTTATTTTTTTCATATTTTTGCTTAAAAAATGATTGAAACAATTAGTCAATAATCAAATAGTTGCTGCTATTAGGAAACATTACTATAAGCCAATTATTACCAAACATTGTTTCAAGTTGCAAAAAAAAGCCACGTCTTCTGGAAGCTGATTGTATGTTTAGGCTAGGAGGGTCTTCAAAGAACAATAAAAATACAGCTTCAGCAATTTCTGCGCTTTATACTGTAATATACCAAAATCTGAACACATCTACTCCTTATACCTCAGGAAAGCAGAAAGACCATACAGAATTTAAGAAAAAGAGTGCACAGCAGAAAGGGGGGTGTTTGTGGTGATGCAAGACAAAATAGGGAACCAAATATACAGTATGTGCATAGTTGATGGTTGCAACTGTGAGAGCAGTAAAGAATAACAAATTCTAGTACAAGAAGTGGATACATATACTGATAAGACACTGATAATACCATTGCAGTGGTGAAACACTTGCCAAACAAGAACATAACTCCTGACAAATGACTTTACAACATACTGTAACATTACATTGCAAACAAAGAGCTTTATCTTCAGTCCCAGGCTCTACAAATACAGTCTGCCACAAAGAATGTTCCCTTCCTAAAACACAATCCAAGTACACAACTAATCATCCAACCAGAAGAGCTCATCAGATCATTTATGAACAGTTATCATTATTTGATATAACGATATATCTGAGCTAACGTGCTTTGATTGAGGCCTGAGATGTGGCATTGCTTCAGTAATTTTAAAGGACAGGAAACAGTGTTTGTGTAACAGTTTAGAAAAGGTGTTCTTTGTCTCCACTTTCCTGTGCATCCACAGTCAGTACAAGAAATCAATAATGCAATAAAGCAACATAGATCGTGAAAACTTGCTGGTTTTCCTTCTTTTTTTTTCTCCACTTGGGTCAAGGTTTGGACATTGCATGCTCCCCTATATTGTATTCTTTACAGTTTTACACATTAATAATTTCTGATGAAATGCATAGCAACCAAGCAGTAAACACAGCAGCTAGCAATCAATGTGAAGCTGTGAAGATGGTTTTACCCCTGTGCCACCCAGGTGTCATACATGACACAGACATGTCTGTCAAAACTGATTCATGTAAATCAAAACTGATTTACATGAAACATTTAAAATCTGCACTTTCCCATTTTCCTGTCAATATGGTCATGTCATCAGCAGGGCTGGTTGCTATGAAAATAGCAGCTTGACATTTCTTATCTGATTTTGTGCACTTATGCTATGGGTAACATGTTCATCAACATATTTTCCCTGTTTGGGACAACAGACAGCTTAAAGAACCAACACGACAGTAATTCTATATTGTCTGGAACTTTAGCCTATAATTGAAGAAATTTCCTAGCCAACGATAGCTGCTCAGTAACTGACTTTAACAATGACACTGAAGCTTTACAACAGGAAGGGACTAGGGGAAGGGCAAGAGAGGCGTAAAATCAATGTCCAACTGTGTGGAAAAAGTTGAGACTGAGACAGGGCATCTGGGCAGAAACCAACTGAAATTAATGGCCACTAAGGTAAGAAGAACGGAGGCAAAACAGAAAGCATTGTATTGCCACAGTCACACCTCCTGAACAATTTTAAATTTTTTTCTATTAATTATTTTGATATGAAAAAGAAATTAAGTGATTCCACGCTGGGTTTTGTTTTATTTGAGGAGAAAGTTAATGGATGCCTGTGGGTACACAAAAAAGCAGGATGTTAGATCCTTGCATTGCAAAAGCAAGGTAGGTCTGCACATTTAGATTTTTTTTTTCTGAACACAAGATGGTGAGAGTTGCTCATCAAGGCTTGTTGTCTAGAAGAAAATGCCTTAATTAATTTGGTCAGTGGTAGTGCAGTTGAAATATTTTTGCCTCTACAAACACAGGTAACATTTAAGATCGGCCTAAAATCCAAAGTAATAAAAAAAAGAAAAGAACAAAAAGCAGAGAATTATTTTAACAATATCAATTTGTAAAGTAATCCGGGGTTGGGTAGCAACATGTCAGTCAGACGTAAAGCAGCCTCATGACCTTTGGTGCAGGATAACAGAAGTGTGTGTGTGCAACTGCTCATACGCATTCATTCATTCTGGTTTAAAGTGTGCAGTCTGTCCTGCGGGATCAAGGAAACGTTAAGCCTGGAGCCATACAGAACATCATGTATATGAACTCCATCATGTCAACTTGTCACTGAAGCTTATGGAAATGTTGATGAGTAAATCTGCACAGAGTCAGAGTTCATACCTAACAAATCTTATACTCCTCAGCTACAACTTTTCCTTTTTTGTGTAGATAACCCTTGCGAGTATAGTTGCAGAGCTAACTCCCTCATATGTCATGGAAACGCCAGTGACAGCTTGGTTGATATTGTATTTTCACATGCATAAAACTTGCATCTTGAAATAAAGTGTTACAGCAGACAGCCCCAGACAAACCCACACTGTTGTCCTTATTAAAAGCAAATACTCCGTCAGTATGATTACAGAGACACAGCTAAAAAAGAAGTAAGAAAACAAAAAAGAAAACCCAATTAAAAAGGTGAATTTATTATCTGTTGAAGACAATCTAATTTGTTATATACTGTAGCTAAATGGTATAACACAAATAAGATCAGCAAATTGAGGCTAGGTGACATTTAGCTAGTTTATCTCATGCTAGACAGCTGACACATACATCAGTCTCAAAGGATTTAGCACCATCTCTTAGCTGCTTATGTCTGTTTGCCTTTAGGGTTTGTTTCTAATAAACACATGCTGTAATAATGTTAAAAGGTACATATTTGAGGGAGCAGGATGCATTGTTGCTAAATAAGACCACAGTGCAAAAAACACACCACAAGAGTATTTCTGTTATCAGTCTAAAAAACAAACTGGCCATGATATTACACCATAACTACAATTATATCAACTTTGTCTGTAAGCAAGGGCCAGTCTTCTACAATAGTTGTTGCTTGTGTTTGGCAAGACTCTGCAACAAGAGTCTGATACAAAAAAAATGAAGGATGTTCTGTAACGTTAATGTTAACAGGTAAGGCATGACCGTAAGGGTCTCCTGTCCTGACTAGGTTTGTAGGTGCACAGCTGTGCAGCGAGCTGAGCAAACGTTCAATAACAGTTAAAGACAGAAGTCTGTACTAGAAGCAATTGCGAACTGAAAACAGCATTTCATAAAACATAATGACATTCATTACAAAATCAGAAAAAGATACGATATCAAGTTGCATTGTACCGCTTCCCAGAAAGAAACAAGGTATTAAAGCAGTCCCCATAGGAACTACAGCACAGTAGTTAATCAAGTAAACATAGCCATTGAGTAAAACGAGAACAATATACAAAAGCAACAGTTAACCCAAATGTAAATAACAGTTACTTAGAATGTTTCATAGCAACATATTAGCCTCAGACAGCTAGCATAATGGCTAGCTTGGTTAGCAAACACAAAAATAACACTAACAAAGCAGCTATAATAAAAAGAGCTACAGATAATATTGAGGGCATTTGAGGAGTAGGTAAAAGATGCCTGTGAACATATAGGTTGGTCACAGATCTGACAAAAAAAAAAAATGGCCGCAACAAAAATGGCAGTTAAATTGCAACTGCGATGGAACTGTGTCAGTAGAGGTTGCTGCTAGCGACAGAATGCAACAGAATGTTAGCTGCTAGTGGCAACCGCGAATATCAGTGGGTAGCTACCCAGGATGGCTCCAGAGTCAGCACGTTGGACAGCAGCTGTGACACATGACCTGTGTGAAATTTGAATGCTATTTTTCTTCAAATGACCTTGTTTGGTTATGATTTTTTATTTATTTTTTTGTCCATAAAGCAGGGCATTTTTTTCTTGGCTATACAGCAAGAAGAAACACAACATCCAGTACCACACAAGCATAAAGTCATTAACCTAAATTTAGTGACGATATCACTGTAATTAGAGGAAGAACTGATGTAATTAGTGGTTAGGGGAGAGGGGGTGGACAAATGTCCCTCAGCCTTACAGCATCTGCTCCTTCAGAAACTCTAATGATGACTGACAGGTTTGTCTGATTATTCCTGAAGTCCACAAAGTGACTGTGGAGGCACAAAATATAGCTGTGTTATGTATAGACTGGAAGGATTCAGTTAATAATCTAAATTTGAGGGTAGAAATGTATCTGTGCCTTTTTGAACCTACGGGTGGACAGGTGTATGTTTTCATTCCATGATTAAATTTCTCCTCAGTCCTTGTTGATTGCCTGTTCGGTTCTGGTGATTTGTGGTGATTACTGAAAATAATTATTACTCTCTTGCCCTCATGGCTGACTGAGCAAGAGTGACAGGTGCGAGAAGCCATGGCAGTTATGTGATGTGAAGTGTATCCTCCAAACTATTAAACCTCCGCATTTTCTTTCAAGTTAGAGCTCACACGTTTCTCCAGACTGAGGTGTGTGCTCTGTGCCATTGCTTAAGAATAACATATTTTGTAAAAACTCACATCAAATACGATCATTCCAAATTATCTATTTGAGTAGGTCTTATCATCATGCTTATCCATATAAAAATACGAATAAAACACATTTTGAGAGCCACATATTCCTGTGTTCCATTATCAGATTTTATGGCTGTTGTCTTAATTTGTTGCAGAAGCATTTATTGTTATAAGAATGTCTGTTTTTACATGTTTACATGTTTGTCCATAGACAATGGGACATTCACATTCCCAATAAATCACCGTTAAACAATAAACGGCCAAGGTTACAAATGACTTAATTTCATTGACAACAATGATAAGGGACCTTAAGCAGCTGTAAGAGTAAACAACAGTGCCGACCCTCTGGGCAGCATCGATGTAAGTTATATACCGTTACATTACTGCTGTTCTTGTCAGAGTTTGAGTCACATTTTACAGGACATGGCTGGTGTTATTCTCTGTTTTTCTTTTTGTCCACAAATCCCGTGAAAAGACTAAAACCGTCCATCTCAATACTTCGCTGCAATGTCTGTGTCTCTCAGCCTCAAGCGCCATTTGTTTCTACTGAAAACATAAATCTTTAAAAAAAAAAACCACACAAATATGTAGTTCGATTTTTATAAAAGGTTAAATAATTTACTAAAACATCTGGGCACTGTAGTTTGTAGCAAACATTACACAGAAAGGAGTAAAAAAAATTCATTTGTTGGAGACTTTTGCAAATGAATTCACATTTGGTACTCTAGTGAGTTTTTACAGCAGCACGCTGGTGTATGTGGGATGAACTACAGTGCCCATGTTCATCGTAATGAAGGAACATGTTGCAGTGCAATGATGTGACTCAGTAATGTGTTTTTAATAGTTTCCGGTCAACAATGGCGCTCTATGACACAGAGGAACAAGCTTTATCACTGACTACTGCAGTTGATACTTGTCAGAAGGATCAATTCATTGCTGGTTAAACATCCAATATCATCAACCTCATCCTTTTACAAACATTATTACATCCGTTACACGTGCTGTGCAACCGATGGGATTCGGTTTGTGCTTTTTGTTCATTTTACTGCATATGCCGATCCTTTTTAAATGTTGGACCTGAGCAGTTAATATTGTCAGTAACATGTTTATTTGAACAAACATGTTTGATATTGTTTCATGAACGGATGCATAAGCTGGGGATTGATCCAGAGGGAGGCATTTCTCGTAAATCACAGTTTATTCTTTTAGTTAGCTGTGGCTCTAAGATAAAAGTTTAAGGACTTCCCCCTCTTTTTTTGTTCCTTCCAGCAGCTTTCTTTTATCTGCTGTGTAACATTTACAATAACAAACACACTAATTACCCACTCCAACCTCAGCCTACAGAGGAAGAAGAAAGCCTTTGTGGTCACTGTATCTTGGCCTCACAGTGTTAACACAGGTCAGTTCACATAACCTCAGTTTTGTGCAGAGGAACTCGACAGTAATGTTATTCTTTCTTTCATAGCTGCGTGTGGTTGCAGCACTGAGCAGTTATCTATGTTTGCATCTGTTTGACACTTAGCATTTTGTCCTAAGAGTAGGTGTGGAAATCTCAGCAAAGTGGATAGAGTGATTTCTTTCCAAGTGTCACTGAGAGTTGGCAGCTAGGTTAACTATCAGCTGGTGCCCTCTTAATGTCTACCATCCATGTCTGGATTACAATACCCATACATTGTCAGCTGAGGAGAATTACAGAAAGAATGAAAGGAGCATTTGTCTCCTTGGTTTTAGGGACTAGTGTCTTCTTGACTTAAACTCAGTTCCCTTTATTGCAGACCTGTAGTCCATAGTAGAATAAGGTAAAAGAGATGAGTAATACAAGTCTACAAGACAGGAGAAACAGGATTACATATGCTGAGGGACTGACTGACTGCATTTGGTTTATAGGGCGTGAGAGGTTTATTGACAGTGCAGCATCATGCCTCCCTGCTGCAGTCAGTTGTGTGTGTGCATGCTTTTAAAATTCTTTAGTGTTACACTTAAGTGGTGAAGACAAATCAGTGAAAGTGTATTTAAAAATAGCATTCATTGAAAGTCATTCATTGAAATACCACATGGCACAGCTCCAACTTCAATATATATATATATATATATCCCAAGACAGATCTCATTTCTGCATCAGAAACAATAATGGAACAGCACTTCGTATAATTAGGTATCCTCAGTCAGAGAAGCAGAGAAATACGGGCACGAAAAGCCACACTGAAAACAATAAAGTTTAAATTTCCTCAGTACTGCAGTTGAATAATGAGATGCTGTTTTTAAAAAAAAAGCAACTGGTCGAATTGTGATTGCGGCTGAACTATGATTGAATCTTTTATCAGAGAGCAAGAGGAGAATGTGTTCGCTATACTGAGATTGGAAGAGACAATTGGTGTTTTGTGGAGGTAATAAACACACAAATCGATGACATTTTTTTTTTTTTAAACACAACAGCCAGATCAGACTCACGCTCGCTGTGACAAGATGAAGGAACATCCCAGCTCTGGTGAAGCGGAAAATAAATTTTGGGTGAGTTTGTGCTGAGAGACAGATAGAAGGAGAAATAGAGGTGACATTGTTTGGCACTGATATATTTGTTTGTTATTCTGACTATTTTTCTTTTCTTCTCTTTTCTTTTTTCCTTCATGCCATGGAACTTGAACTAGGCAAAGCAAAATAAAGTTACATGAGTCATTGTAATGGTCACTTTGGACATTCTTTGTGCCCAGCACAATTTAAAATGTCAATTTTGGACAATATTTTGTTGTTGCACATTTTAAGGTTGCAAGTTTTTTTTAGATGAGACTCTTGAGGAAGGTAACACATCATGTTGCTACTTTTATGAGCCCAGGCAGAGCCCTCCAACAGGTTTCATATGCTGGTCCACGCACACATTTACTGGTTCAGCCAGTCAGGACAGACCCACCAACCTAAATAAATGGCTGTTGTACCTGTTGTATGGTAAATCCCTGGTCACACCCGAAAGAGCGACCAAAGTTAATTTATGCATCCACATGAAATAGGTGGTGCTTGGTGACAGACTCCCTTTTCCTGCAGGGCTGTTTGGCCAATGGCCAATCTAATTCCGCATTCACATTAAATGGGATGGATGGCAGAAATTGGAAAGATACCATTGTTAGCAAGTGTTCACGTCACTGGACAACTAAAGCCAGTTGTATGATTGCAGAGTTGGTGTGTGAGGGTAAAAAATATTGTGCATTGGCAATATAGCACTTTATCTATTAAGTTTTGGTTTAACTTGCTTGAACACCAAATTTAGCTGATACAAAGTACCCGTGTTTGTTTGGTTGTTAGTGCCAAGTCGGCCATATCGGAGCTTTCAGAAATATCTAGGTTCAGTTGGAATTACGACTTGGATGTTCATATGAACACTATTACCAAGTAGGAAATTGGTAGTTACGGTAACTCCAATATTAACACATCAAAACAAGATTCAAGCCAGCCAGGAACATGCTTGTGCTCGTCGGTGGTCGTCACTAACTGGGAAATAAGTTTGCACCATTGACTCCTATCTCTTAACTGTCGATGCCTCTTTTGTGTAACAGGTTATACTCCAGAAGAGTGGGGCTATATATAGGTGGATGGTGCAACACAGCTAATAAACTATGACATCTTCCTCAGTTTTGGACTCTCTCTGGCATTCTGTTAAAGGTCAGAAATTTCCAGACGATTTGCCATAATTGGTCAATGGTGAAAATTTGCTTGTTAAAGGTCTCCATAGTTGATTCGAAAGATTGTTCTAACTTTGACCTTGATGGCGATATTGACAGTGAGGGCGATTATGTGTTTAATTTAATGCTTCCAAAAGAAATTTCTTGGGAAATATTTTCATTGAGAGTCTAACATTTTAACTTATTGTTTCAGGCTGTGAAGCCCTCTGATATTGTTACTGTGACAGCACAGCAAACTGCATGGTCATTCAGTGGATATCACTTGTCCCAAGGTGCCTACTGCTGCAGGTGCAGTTTAAATAAATTATGTGAAGGTATTGATTGATATTCCATGAACTTCTCTGCTTCAGAGGCACTTCAGAGTACACTACACAATCTTAAATGCATGATAGTGAAGAATAAAGTACACAATGAAACTCTCTTTTCTTCTTGTTTTATACTAGATAGTATATGTAATTAATTTTTAAATTAATATTAATATAGACAGTATATCTGCATGCTGTGAAAAACCCCAAACATGCTTATTTCAACAAGGCAATTCAAAGTGCTTTAAATAAAACATAAAAGCAACATATGGCAATATAAAAAGACATTTAAATATAATTAAAAAGAGTTAAATAGAAAGCTTTCAAAAGCCTTTCAAGCACCCCTTGCTGTAGAGCCCTCCAACAATGTGGAAAATTTACAGATTTCAGCTTTAACTTACACAGACAAACAATTAAAGGTTCCGCATTATGCCATTAATAAGGTTTGTTCTGTTTAGTGTGTTTTATCAATAAAATATATGGCTGTTACAGCCCTTCTGTATTGCCCACACACAAGCTTATGGCTGTTTTGACGTGTCATCTTTTGTCATCTTTATATTAACAGCTCATGCTTCATTGTTATGAATGACACCTGCTACCATCTTACTTAGTTTTGAAAGTCTACTCCACTGAGTTGACTGATTAAATGGTTGACAATTCTGTTTGATATGAGATTACATTTGATTATCTTCTCACCAGCAAAATCTGTTTTTGTGTTGTCCATTACTATTCAGCAGTCATGAAGTAATAAAAAATCTTCTTAAATGGCACCATGCACATCTGATACGATCTGCTTTATCAGCCCTTCAAATAAGCAGTTTTCTGTCTATCTGCTTATATAGTGATTTGTATCCAGTTATTAATTTAGAAGCTGTGAAACAACCACAATGTGAACACCTTCAGTGTGTCCTCTTTTGCTGAAGTGAGCACCTACAGAGGAAACAAAACTACTCACAGTGTCATTGACTCAAGACATTGGCATTTCATCAGTATTACAGAGAAAGAGGTAAGCAAATGATGCTGTCTCAGTGTGTCCTCTTTAGACATGCCTTCTAATGGCCACAAAGAAACAGATTGGCCAATGGTAAGTGGGTGAATGGATGAATGAATGAATACGTAATTGAGGAATTGTATATGGTCTGATTCCATGAGATGCTTGGCATCTGAAAAGAACAGTTTCACCGCACAGTTGCACACAATTTGCAAGGCAGAGCGGTTGGAGCTCCTGCCTCCCAATAAGGAGATCATAGGTTCGAATCTAGGACCAGGGTGGAGTCTGCATGTCCTCCCCGTGTTACCGTGGGTTCTCTCCGGGTTCTCCGGCTTCCTTCCACCGTCCAAAGACATGCATGTGTAGGATAATTGACAACTCTAAATTGCCCCTAGTGAGTGAATGGTTGTCTGTCTCTGTGTCAGCCCTGCGACGAGTTGGCCACTGTCCAGGGTGCCAGGGTGTACCCCGCCTAAGGCCCAAAGTCACTGGGATAGGCTCCGGTCAGCCTCAATCCCTTATGGGAACAAGCGATAGAAAATGAGACATATACCTCAAAGTTTTGCATATTCTTTGCCGCACGCACTGTTATGCTTTTGTACTGAAAAAGACACTGAACAGTGCATTACAGAGTACATGCACATGTCTTATTGACAGGCTTGAGTACAATTTTCTCTATTTTCACTGTTTTTCACTGACTTTCTGTAATTGTATTTCATTCCCCTGAACAACCTCCATTTCCAAAAGGTCAGCACAAACAAGGGTCTGCTATGTGATGCTTTAATTAGTACATTTGTCATATTGGCAGACTGTGCACTCTTTATAATAGGCCTACCAATTCACTTCAACTTGTGTGTGTGGGCCACATGTGTGAGTATTATGATGTGCTGCCAGCAGTGAGATTAGTGCTATGCAGAAGAGGATATGGTTCAGATAAGGTCCACAGCGGGTGAGCTGCAGCCTCGGGCTTCTCTGCAGAGAGTCAGTAGCTCACCAAACAGAATAGCTTCATGTTGATTTTCATCATCTCAGATAAATGCAGAGTGTTCATACAAACCAAGGAAAAGATGTGTCTGAGATGCTGACTATATTAGCTGTAACGTCAACGGCCATAGCTGCTTGTTTGCAAATAAGAACAAAGTTCCTCAGATTCAGGTGACTCTGAGGCCATGGATGCCTCCTGCGGGAAACAGGAGAGTGAGGGTGGAGAGGTTTCCAGTGCCTGTTCCAGGGTCTGTTCCAGTGCGCAATCAGTGCCAAACACGTCCGCATGTCCTCACAGATGCCGTGCAATTGAAAACGTTACAATTAGTACCATCTTAAAAGATTCAGTTAAATTTAATTTAATTAAATTTGATTAAGTATGTAATATATGTATTATCGTATGTGTACTAAATTAATCACTATCTCTGTTCAGTATCTGCGTATGTAGCCCCCTGTTCTGTAACGTTATACCTCATTCATATGTGTATACTTCATTCACATTTATAAGATTTTAACCTGCAATGGGAACAGTATTATACATATAAGAACCCAGATAGTATTGACAGTATACAGCAAGAGCACAATAATGTATAATGGTAAACAACAACAAAGCTAGCCTGTGATGATTTGAATTGTTTGTATGTATAGGCAATGCATTTATTCCAGTTCAACATCTGGCACATGGCTAAACACATAAAGGCTAGCCCGTGAGGCAGTTCCACCGATCCATCTGTACTTTGTGTGACATGTGAAGCATGAAACAACCTCTCTATGTGCTTCATTTAGCCAATACAGGAGAACAATTTTTAATCCATGTTTTCTGTTTCTGTTCCTCTTTTCATTTTTGCAGACATGGTTTACAAGCGAAACATAAAGCCTGGAGTTTTTCTTCATCCCCCTACACAACCAAGGTAATCTAAGCTAAAGCTCTTGCCAAGTCCTGGATAGACCAGGGAGCAGGCATACAGACAGGCAGACACCAAGAAAAACATGTTTTAAAGAGATCAGCATGTCACCCTGTACCTCTCATGTGTAGTAAAGGAGCCAAATCTGAGTTTTAACAATAGCTCTGAACTGTTATTATTAAGATCTCATTCAGCTGGATAAAGTTGTCTGAGCCTGGCTTTCACTCACTGTACAGAGCAGAGATACAAACTATAACAACAAAAAAGTTAAAAACAAAAAGATATGCTGCACTCTTAAATCTTAATGAGTTCATTATTTAAAAAGATATAGCATAAAAAACAACATAGTTTGTGCTTTTCCAGTCCAGCCTCAAGTCTGATTGCTCAATCTAAATGCTTGTTAAAAAGTTTGTAGTTTGTTCCCTGTGTCCCTGTAATGATCCTGCAGGCTATTGGTGTCTTACAACACCATATAGATAAATGCTTTCATTAACAAAACAAACAATGAAAAGGGGGCGGGGGGGTATGGCAGTGACCTCCAGGACTGGGAGGTGGTAGGAACACTGGGACTCAGCATCATCCTGTTCCACTCCAAACATGTAAAAGCGATTACTCCCTTGGCTGCCCGCTCCGTCAGCTGTGGGAAAATTCCTTGGATGTCATTAGGGGAAGCTTCCTACTTCCGGCCATACACAGTAAGTGTCAGGAAACTCAACTAAAATCCCCCATGTGTTAGCCTCCAGGTTAAGGAAAGTGTTGCCAAACAAGAAAACAACCTAGAGACAGTTTCTCGATTCCTGTTACACCCACAGCTCCTGTTTAATAAATGTATATATTTTTGTTTACATGGATAATCCATTCTGGTAGAGTTTCTACCGCTGTCTGGCAATTATCTGCATCTGTTATAAAGGGAAGGCAGACTTGTGAATGACCCAGTGTGACAAAAACATATTAATAGACACTGAGATAAATAAATATTCTATCAAATATAATAAATATTTATCACCAAATAAATAAATAACAATGAAAACTATATTAAAATTAATTTTGTTGCAAATGAAATGAATGAACCTAAATGATCATATTCAGCCACACAAGGTGCCCTGTTTAATGGGTTCTGTCAGCGTAAACACATCACTTTTGTGTGTAAACCCATTCATCACTTTTACAAATAATGTGACTTTAATGCTCCAAGTTCATTCTCACTGCCTTTGATTGTGCGCTCTCCTCTTCATCTAAAGCCTCCAAACTAAACAAATAAACAGGTAGTTTGTCACTGCCTTCCAGCGTTTGTCAACGCTTTCTCAAACACACGTGACTAAGCTACCACCGTTATCGTAAATGTTTGGTTACGTTTTGGCGCACAAACTAGTTTGTTAAGGTTAGCGAAAGATCACATTCAGGGAATGGTAAGAAATGCGCCGCATTAATATGCTCCACTGTCAAAATTTTGCATGCCCTTACCATCCACCCAGTCCTACTCTCAAAGAGGTTTTGCCGTGCTGTACCAATGTCATTCAATGTTCACCTTTCTGCCGGGAAACAAAAGTCGCACAGCCACGGGAGGTCCAAGGACTGTTTTAGGCATCCGAACAATGAACCAATGCTGTCTTTTTGTTTGTTTTTTTGGCTTAGGGCACCCGCACCCAAAAAACATCATAACTTCTTCTTTTCTCCATTCATATTCACATTCTCAGACTGTCTGATCAGAGCAAATGTGATCATCTTATTAAACGTGTGATAAGATTTCTCAACATCTCCAGTGTACTTACCTAGCTTGTATGTGGGACACCATATTGACTGACCACATTCAAAAATCCATATACCACTGTTGTGGCCTTGTTTGTAGAACGGCGCAACTAAATAAAATGTGAAGATTCATCAATACCACCATGAGCTATGATTTTCCATCTGCAATGTATAGAAGCTATAAAACAATAACAATGGAACACAGTGATGGACCAATAGTTTTCACGAACAAGCACTAATCAGCTTTTGTAGTGTATCGATCTTTAGCCTGTGTACTGTATATCATCACATTGTTTCACTAAAACAGCTTTCAATCATTAAACCACTCACTAAAACAGGAAAAAAAGGTAATCCTGAGCAATACTTTCAAAACCGTTCCACATACGTTTAAAAGGTTTAAAGGGTCAGAGTGACAGAAGGTTTGATAGGTTAGACCTCAGATCTAGAAATTGTTGCAATAGTGGTTCTCATAGGGTCCAAATCATTAATGCATAATCTTTGAAAATCTGCAGCATAGCCCCAACATCAAGAGAATAGGTCTAATCAGCAAAATGAAAAGATATAATTAAATGATACTTTAAAAAACACCAATCTGAATGAACCAGAGATGGTACTCAAAGAGATAATTACAGTTTTCTCCATATACGGTAACTTCAGGTACCAAACCAGTTTTTCCCTCAAATTAGAAAGAACAAACATATTTCGAGATTACATAACATACACAAAACAAAACAAAAACTGATCTGAGCAAATTATATAGGTGCAAGCTCTTGTTTCTGCTTTTCTCGCTGTTAAGTACATACTAATGTGCTTAATGCTGCTAATGCTCATAGCAGCAGTATTGAATCCCCCTTATGGTGGAGTCACACTGGAATTCACACCCCATTCATTCCACTGGCAACGTTGACATGGTGCATTTGTTTTCTGTGATCTTCAACTGATCCTGTCTCATTTTTCTCCCCATAAAGTTGCATTTGGTTGAACTTTGACCTGTGAAATGGTGACACTCACCATTGCACACCCAGCTGGAGAGACAGAATAGGCTTGACCTCTTGTTTAGGAGGTAATGATAGTTTCTGTTTACCCTCGTTTTTATACTGTACTGCATGATGGGAGAACACAAGCAACAGAATCAGACGGAAGCTTTGTGGCCAGCAGTAAGTGCAAAAACAGTAAAAAAGTTAATAGTGTTTGATAAAAAAGATGTATTTATTGTCATATTGAGGAATAATAATATCTAGTCATGCTAGCTCTTGTAGCTCTGGCGGTTAAAAGTATTCCCTCTTTGTCACCACTGTGACAAAAGTACATTTTGTCCAGCCAATACTGGTCTCACCACAGCGCTGGCCTTAAAAGAACACGCATGTTTGGTGAGTCAATGCTATGCTGAATGACATTTCCTGAACAGGAAAGCAGCTGTAACAGTCACCCACCATTGTCAACTAATAGTGAAAAAATTTGATCATGATTAACACTCAAATTTGACAGGAAATGGGGGGGAAAGAAACATTGCAGAAGTGTTTTTTTTCCCTAGTACTCTTACTTTGAAACCAAAGAAAAAGAGAGGAGAGAAAGTGCTGTTAAGATTAGAAAATATGCGAAGGCAAAGACACACTTCTTTTACCAGTCAGTGTTTTAAAGATGAGCTGAAGGGCGGAGAGTGCACTGGATATAGGTGCTATCCTTGCTTTGCTTTCTATTCCAAAGTATTGCTTTTGCTCATAGTCATTATACAACCAGTTACAACGAGCATTAAGCGATTAAGAAAAAATGGTAAAACAATTTTGGCAATAATCAAGCTATGATGCCAAATAAGGGTTTCATTTCTGCCTTGTTTTCACCGTCTCATTTCTGTGCTGCATGACTCAGAAATGTCTAGCCATAAAATGTGCTTAAGTATAAGTTTTCCTCTGCTTCTTTCCATGACATTCCATACATCTGCTGCTTATGATTACCATCCTTTTTAAATGTTTGGATAAGGCTGTGCTTTGTAAAGCCGGCTTAGATCCTGAAATTAGTTAATAATGAGTTAATCACACAGTGAATATGGTAGGTGCGTGCGTGCGTGTTGAATGAGCTGCCATATAGTTAACACAGAGCAGACTATTAGGCCCCTATCTGATTACATTACATTACCAAGGCAACCCTGTTGTGGTCTGATCCCACCAAGACCCTCTGTACTACTAAAGAGCACAAACACAGGGCACTTGACTTGGCCAACATTGAGAGGTTTCAGATGGCTATAATTTTCTTTAAAACGGGAGAAAAAAAGCAAAATATGGTATAACATGAGCCAGAATACACATGAGAGAAACTAAACTGTAATGTGACAGCAAATCCTCTGCTCAGGGGATTTTTTAATTGCTACACAGAGCTCTTGAGGTTATTCCTGGAACCAGTCCCCGTGAAGAAAAGTAGTGCGCCAAATAAAGAGCCACAATGCCTCTCCTGCTGTATGGTGAAATACTCCACAGGCAACTTAGAGTGAATAAGAATTGCAGGTAAGTTTTCATGAATTGTATCTTACTGCATGTGTCCTAAATCAAGATAATTACCTGCCCTCGGTTCACTTGCTAAAAATGTATCCCGTTAATAAAAAGCTTGTATTTTTAGTTAGTTATTAATTACAGTAGGAAATAATGTTGTTAGGTTAGAAAGGGTTAGGGTTAGGGTTGCATCAAACAAGACACTAAACAAAAACAACATATTATGCAGTATTGTCAAAGACATGTGAATGTAACCTTTAATAGCAATTAAAAGAAACTGTGTGAACCTGTGGGGCTTTCAGTGTGCTTTTGCCGAAAAAGACACAAAGCTTCAGGAAAATGCAGAGCAGAGCGCACTTACCTTTGTTGTGTGGTGTATCTGGACAAAAGCCTTATTGCCTTATTGATTCAATAGTCTTAATCTGATATGTACAACATCAGTGTTGTCTTACCATGTAGTTTACACATTATTGTGTGTCAAATAGATGCTGTAAAATGTTTAAATGTTGGCAGTATATGCCATAATCCATTGAAGACAAGTCTTATATTGGCAGGGCCAGCGGGGGGGCACAGGCAAATTAAAACACACATACGCACACGTAGCCATTAGGCCTAAGCATTTTTTATTTAAATACCAGCAATTATATTGATTCACATGTTTCATAAGACATATTTAGAAGAAAAAGTAAAATAAAGAGGGGGTGCACGGTGGCAGAGCGGTTAGTTCCTGCCTCCCAATAAGGAGCTCGTGGGTTCGAATCCCGGACCAGACCACGATCCCCCTGGGTGGAGTCTGCATGTCCTCCCCGTGTTACCGTGGGTTCTCTCCGGGTTCTCCGGCTTCCTCCCACCGTCCAAAGACATGCATGTGCAGGTTAATTGGTGACTCTAAATTGTCCATAGTGGATGAATGTGAGAGTGAATGGTTGTCTGTCTATCTGTCAGCCCAGCGACAAGTTGGCCACTGTCCGGGGTGTACCCCACCTAAGGCCCAAAACCACTGGGATAGGCTCCAGTCACCCGTGACCCCATCAAGCGGTAGAAAATGACTGACTGACTGACTGACCATTAAGAGAGGTTCTTGAGGTACATTTTGCTGTGGGTAAAATCAGAGTAAAAGTTTATAGTTGGCCATCAAATAAGCAATGGCTCCCGTGCTCATAGGGGGCCTGCAAAACAAGTTAAACCCATATATAAATTATATTTAATTTCTCTGCGTAGTCGAATATAATCCACCCTGTGCTCTTGACGCTGACCGCATCCATGACATTTGTGTTTTCTACTGATGGACTCATGGTAATGCGCTCCCTTTGCAGCCCTCTACATTGTTAAAATGCAATAACTGGGAAATTTAAATAGTCTTTATTTGCGAGGAACCCCCCTGAGACCCTGTCTGGGACTTGCACTTGACAATCTGCAATATGAGAGCACTGGTGAGCAATCAGCTTCTCAGACAACATCCGTAGGGGACTCTATGGGCCATATCTAGTTTCGTAAGCTATTCATTAAAGTGCAGTTTAAAAAGATGAAGCAGTACTGCTTGTCTGTATAACTATGGCCAACTCTGACTAACATTTGTTAAACTTTCCGTCTTTTCAGGTATATTTATGTATTTGCATATATAATTATTTGTGTACATCTTAGTGTATGTATATGTCAGTAAGCATGTATGCGCTGTATGTATATTTTCTCTAACTTACTATCTAATATAAGGAAACTGTGTTGGTTTTCAACAGTGGGATGAAAACCACTATCAAGTATCTCATCACTGGTCATCACTTAAATTTTACAGTACTTCATATCTTGTGTAAATATTACACATCTAAAGTACTTCAAACAACATCACCACAAGTGATGGTCTTTTACATAGCAAAGTGTCTGCCAAGCACAGCATTCTTTATTATTATCGTTATTTTAAAAAACAATTATCTCATCAATGTCTGCGGGAAAAGCAATAAGAAATGTTGTACGTCTTCTTCAAAATAGTTTTTGGGGCCATAGATTCCCATAGGCTACTGGTGTGAGAAGCGAATAACAATTGTGAGTGTTGAGTGGCACTTAAGAGTGCTCCACTGATTCCGCATTGCACTTCGGTAACATTGTTGGACTCATGACAGACAGTTTTGAAAGAATCAAAATTGATACAGAGATATAATCTCTTTAAAATTCCATGCATTATTCGTCCTTGTCAAAACCTGGTGCCAACATCATCCAACGAGATTTGGGGGCGTTATCATGGATGTATTAAGAGAGCTGGATACAGTGCCGCCACTGAGCCTTACTGCTAAATTGTCCCAGTGGCCATCACGGTATTGCAACAAAAAATATCCCCTGCGTTTTATATTTGTAAAACTTTCCCAGATATTTCTATTTGCCAGACCTTTTCACAATGTAAAGTCTATGGGCAGAGCGGGAACGCACATGCTGGGCCAGAGGGGGAAACACTAATGACCACGTGCAGTGGGCTGCACAACGTGCAAGCAAACCCAGGAGCTAGAAAACGTTTTGGCATATGTGCCAGGCGAGCAATTTTCATTCAAGTGAGTGGGCGCCATCTTTGAGTCTGGTATCCAGTTAAATTTAATAAATCCATGTGTGTTATGCAGCTAATTTAGCCTCGAGCCGCTGACCTCAAGCAGAGATGAGGAACGGACTACAGAGGGATAACTACTTTCTAACTCCACAGCCCCAGAATTTTTTTCATTTTCAAACTTCTAGTCTTCAGACCCAGCGTTGACTTAAGCGACTCACTTGAGGCAATTTCTTAAAACAACTTTTGACCTGTAAACATGTGTGAAATAGATTAAGACCACCGTTAAATTAAATTACACCAGCATGGAGTGGGAGCCTAGATTGGACTTTCTGCTAAAGTGGAAGGCAAAGACAAAACCTTTCCTCTGGGAAAGAAGTCAGCATTAGGCTGACAGTGAAACACATGAGTAAACAGATTTTGCTTTTGGTAAGCACGGGTGGCAGCGGACACGCTGGAAAACACCGGCCAGTGTCAGGGGGTTATGGGGGTAGCATTGGCTCAGGGCCGGGTTTAGCAGCTAGTGAACAGTTAGCTACAACAATGCAGTATAATAGAGAATTTCGTCATTATTGGTTATGGTTAGCATTATTGTACCTCGGCATAGGCAAAAAGTGCATCTACCTTAATTAATCACTGGTGTAGTGCACCATCCAGCGAGCACGCTAGTGACGCAAATCAAACACACCCAAGTTGCGTGACCAACAGGTGCATGCTGGGTCTGACTGAAATACTAAATGTTCAAATGCTCATGGCGGACTCTCCAGCGGTGACTTTGTAACTTCTGCCTTCAGCGAGGTGTGTCAGGCGCCTCACCTGTTTTTGACAACAATCCCTGTCGCGTTGCGACCGCGGAGCCTCATTCAGCTCAAAATGAGTAACGTCAGCGCAGTGGGACACGGAGAGGCTGAGCGGACAGGTTATGTTGTGCTTTGGGAATGAAGCGAAGGAGTTGAACACAGAGCAGAGTGAGGAGAACTGCGCGGTGCACAAGACTCTCAGAGTGTCATTCACACAGGTGAGTGCATCAGTTTACGGAACTCCTTGCTGAAAAAAAAAATGGAGAACGCCAACGTTGCTTAGCAACACAGCGTTACGTGTGCGCACTTCAGGTTGTGCTAAAACTCTGCAACGTGTGTTTGTAGGTAACGTTAATATATCTCTGTGTAGTCTGCCTTGGGGATGCTTTATTATGCTGTGGACTCTATATACATTTTCAGGCTTTTTCATTTATGTAACTTAATGATGCTTGACGCACCCGCCGCGGTGTCCATGGCTCTCTTTAATTATTGTCGGTCATTTTTGTTTAATTAACTAAGTTTGGCCTCTTTTCTGGTTAATTCTGGTGAGGCTACGTTGAGGAAGGCTGCTGTAGATTTATAATTGATAATCAGTCGTATGCACAGGCTGCAAAGTGCAATCTATAGAAAAGGACTAAATTGTTGGTTAGGACATAAGGGCTCTGTGGTGGGATGTGTAAGGCTATAAGTTGACATGGTAATGCAATTTAGTTGTTTTTTTCAACTGACCTACTTATTACTTTTCTGAAAGTACATTTTCGCTAGTTGTACTTAGCCGACTGCTGTAGCAAAATCTATTTCAAGTAACAGTCTTTTTGCTTGTGTAAAATATTCTAGTACTGTTTCCCTCACTGATGATTAGTCATTTAAATTGAGGCCCACACAGGCTTTCATTTATGGCCTGCAGAAAATAATTCATCCGCTGAAATGATAAGCTGTGAATGATACAAAAAGTCCTCTTTGCTCCAAGAAAATGAAACCTTGAGAGCCTATTAAGAGCTTGAATCCATAGAGAGGTGAATAGTCTTTTCAGGTCGACTCAGTGTGATGATTTCTGTGTTTAATCCCTGCTTTGCCACCATGGACAGTAACTGTGAGGCAGATTTATCAGTTCAACCTCTAGCAAATCCCTTCTTCACTACGGTTTAGGACTACTCTGCGAGGCAAGATGGTTATTAAGCTGTGAATTATGAAATGTACCGTCTGCTGATATAAAGGAAACAGGAAAGCTCTTCCTGGACGCATTTTCTTTCTTCAAGTTCCTGTCTTCAGTGCACTGTAGTATTCTGAGATAAACAAGTTTCACCACACAACTTGTTACTGTTGTTATCTTACAGTAATAAATATAGCTCTTTCATTTTAAATGATCTGAGGTCCTCTTGTGTATGTACATTGACAGGGGCCCAGTGACTTGCTGCAGGCATCTGGTCCATTACAAAAAAGCCACTGTCACAGATGCACCTAACATCTCGCTGTGTCCTACTAAAGGTATTGGTTTAAACAGTATTAATCCACTCACTCTGAGAAGGACAAACGGAGAAAAAAATCTCTACTTTTCAAAACCAATTTGCTGATGCATTTTCTACGTTGTTATGGATCTTCAGCAAATGCTCAACTGGTTTTCTGGTTGATTGGTTAAAACAGATGCACTGATCCTCCTGGAGCCCGAGTTCAGGCCGATGATACCTTGAATTAAGTCCGGGCTGTTAACCGTTTTAAGCGTCCCGATGAAAGCAGAAATCCTCCATGACGCTGATCAGTTTCACAAGCATGCAGATTAAAATGTTCTTGTCCATATGATGGTTTGTTAACACAAATATGCAGAGATAATTTCAAACATCTGGATAATATCAAATGGGATCATTCCAAAACATTTTCCGCTCAGCTTTTGATGAGTGGCTCTGTTCCCCATACATGAAATCAAATCAGTGATTAGTGTGACACTGAAGACAAAGTGTGTGCTTTTAGCTATTGCATCTGGCAATAAATCAACGATTCTTTTCCAAATGCTAAAATGAAACAAAAAGATGTTTTGTGACTATTATAAATTAAACACATTGCCAACACTGGAAAAACACCATGGTACACAGTGCGAGCTGGGAGGTTTTATTCAGAAATAGAATATAATTTTATTTTTAGTATCATGTTTTCTGGGCTCCTCATGTTCCTCATGTTTTTGTTCTAATCTTATTAGACTTGTCTTGACTTCGTTGATGGGATTTGAACTTGTTCTACTGGTTAAACAAAGTCTCCCTTTCCACGGGCACATTATTGCAATTGTTGTCTATTGTACTTTTTTTTTAAACAAGGATCCCTATATACAGTATGTCTTTAACTACAGATGACACACATTTCTCCATGCTGGAAAAAAAAAAAAAGATCTAAAAGAACTCTCAACACAATTCAGGCACTACTCAGAGCAAATCAAAAGCTGGCAAGCCATCTTAATCATTACTGCCATTATTCCCATCACAGTCTGCTGCCCAGTGGCTGCACCAGGCAGCATTTCAATCAGGACTCCTCTCCTGTGTTCGGTAGCTAAAGCGGCTCCTTTGCCTTCTGGAGGGTGTTTAGCCAGACAGTGGCAGATAGAGAGTGGCATTTTCACAGACATGAGTTATATAAGACTGAGTGCGACCTGACTGTAAAAGCAGGGCCATGCGTCATTGTGCATGTCAGGGTGGAGGTCGACATCCGAGGCATCTACACCTGACTAATGATGGGTTCTGGATGACAGAGAGATGGAGGTGGATGAAAGGAAGATGGAAGTCTCTTAAGGAAGAGGTCAAGGCTGTGAATGGGAGGTAATAACAGTGTCAGATGAGTAGACTCATTAAAAGAAGAATGAGAAGGAGAAGTTGTTTTTTGTCACTGTGTAGCTTCTCATCTGAGCTGTAAAAGGTGCCTTCCTATCAGTGGATTTTGTAGTTACTAGATTTGGTAATTCCATGTTGTGTATTGCTAAAATGCCTTAAATACCCAATTACGGTTGTATGTCTGTATGTATCTATGTATGTATATTTAATGGAAAACCTGCTCTACCTCCTGAGCCACAGGCGCCACTAAATTATTGATTACATTTGGGCAGTTTTAAGGTATTACGGTATACCAGGATATGAAGAAATCCTGAAGGTATGATTTTAAATACTGTCAAAAACACAGATGCTCCTCTTTCCAGTGGATCAATCATATTGGCTCTGAGATTTTCTGTGCTCTCAGTTCGGAGTGGGTAGTTTTGCTCAGAAGACGCTCTGTGCTTTGTCTGGTAACGTTATTGGCGCTTCAAAATTACGCTTTTAATAATCGCCTGGATCTGCCTGTGGGAAGATTGAACAAGTAAGAGTCTGTCCATTCTTGATTTAAAAGCTCTCTTTTCGCTGTCTACTACTTTCTTTTTAGAGCATGCCATGTGAAATGACTTCTCTGACTCGCTCATTTCTCCAAATGTCTCATCTCGTCTCCCCTGTGTCACACAGGATGTGTGTGTATCTCGCTCACTGAGTTGAGTCGCAATGTACAGATGTGATTGGCTGAGTCACGTGAGATGATTCTGGGCTGCTAAACCAGTGCTGTGAACGCTAGAAAAGCTGCGCCTGTTAAAATAGAAACACTGCAGCATGCTTTAAGGACTTCTATCACCAGCAGCTCAGCTTTTACGTTATTGTTTTTTTTACACAAATACCATCATATACCGTATACCCCGGCGAAGTTTCAGGAAGGTATGAAGGTATGTTTTAGATACCGCCCAAGCCTTATCTGGATGTGATCCCCAGGGTGATCCGCCCTGACCACCACCCTGCTACTCTGGTGCGCTTCATTAATGTAGCGCTTCATTCACTCAAAAGCCCAAACGAATACGTTTTTTAACGTAATTGGGAAAACTATTTAGTACTACATGGATGGAATTTCTTTGAGACGGAGTTGTGTTATGACACCGGAGTCAGCTCTGTTTGATGTGGTTAAAAAGCTAGTATGTGGACCTTTTTTTTTTTTTGTCATAAAATTTGATTATTTTGTTACAAAAGCAAGTCAGTTTTTAAAAAGTTTCAAAATGGGCCTGACTTTTGTATTACTGAAAAAGCGTTACTTCCACTATGGATGCTGTGTACCACTGAGTGTTCCATACCCATTATTTCACTATATATAATGCACTGTAAAGTATACAGTAAACTTTAATTACTAAAACATTACTTTTAAAGGGTGTATTCACCAAAATCACTGAAAGATTTATTTATTTTTTGATCTATGGTATCTAGCCATGCGGTTTTGATTTTAATTGCCCATGGTAGACTTCTCTCAAGACAATACAAGATAATCCAGAGACTTCTTTCTCAATAACTTTCATAAGACAATAGTGAAAACCTTCCACATCACGGCCTGTGGATTATAAGTAACCATAATATAATGTCTGAAATGACTTCCTGCTGTTGCTTGCTGGTTTTTCAAATGTAATTTTTTCAATGCTTTAAGCACAACAACACTGTTTTATTTAGCTCTTGACAGACAGTAACAGATATCACAAATTCTCAAGACAAGGACAAAACAACACGGCAATGTGTTACTAGTGGTTAAGTGGGACAATATGTTTTTTTTATAATTTGGGTGAATTCATCCTTTTATTAGATTGTATCTCCTTAAATGTTAAAATTGGGAAGTGTAGCAGATTTTATTTTTCAGAGAACCATGCAAAACCATTTACAGATGATATGGCATTTTTACAGTCTTGTTTAATTAACCAGATGAATTTTAATTTAAAAAATCCAGCCCTTTTATTCCACCCCACAAGATGAATTTCCTGCACTATTAAAGCACCAATTCAATGTTGAGCTAATGTCATTCCTAGTCAGCAGTTTTGTGTGATCAATTGGATGTATATTGACCTGAATGTAGATAAAAAGTGCCCTTCTCTGTGCCTCCTGGCACACTACTCAATATTACCCTGAATTTCTCTGAGCTCCACTTACCATTACGGCATAATGTGTGTAATTGTGTAATACATAATGTTTGCAGAAAATGGCTGTAATTTTAGCTGTAAAATTACCTGTTCTTTCTACAGTGGATGTGACTTGCCAAGATGACTTTATTTAAATGGTTGCTAAAACAGTTTTTTCACTCATTCCCTCACATAGGGACTTGCACGGAGTTCTTATCTGTTCTCCTATTTCTCCAAAGGCTTGGATGTCTTCGTGTTGTGTTCCAAAAACACAGCTGGTTTTCAACAAAAGCTCATATAATGTATTGCACTGTTGATCATTTCTGCGCAAAATGTGGCATAAGATATTAGACCATTAGGCTACAATTAAGGAACAATCTCATAACATTTCTATGTTCACTCCCAGGATCCTGACAAATGCAGACAAAATAGGTTGTAACATCAATAAGAATTCTGCAAACACCACAGTGCTTACGAGTCCATCTCAGCTAAATGCCTGTCTGCCAGCTGGCTGTTGATGGATTCAAAATAAAGAAAAACATTTGGTACTGAAAGGCCAAATAACAGGTCTTTGGCTTTAAAGGCAATGCAACTTTCTCAGTTTATGTTTAACTGACATCTGCTGTGTTCGGTTCGTTACGACAGCCTTATGTAATTCAACAAGGCTAAGAGTCTACAGCTATGCTCAGCATCTTAGCATGTTAAAATTTGCAAGTTAAAAACACAAAGTACAGCCGAGGCTGATGGGAATTTCGTTAGTATATCTGTTTAAGTTTTGGGGCATAAACTAATGTATTGGGCTCGTAAAAATCTTGACCGGATGATGACAGTAGAGTAAAAATGAAGGGATCACCACAGCTATTACAAATCACCCTGAGGGGGACGTGAATTTGTGTACCACAAATTTAATGGCAATCCATTTAATATTTGTTGAGAAATTTCACTTAAATCCATAAATGTCAACCTTTCGGTGGCGCTAGAGGAAAAGTCAGGGGATCACTGAAGTCATTCCTCCTCTGGGGACCATGAACGTCTGCACAAAGTTTAATGGCAATCCATTTAATAGTTGCTGAGATATTTCAGTATGGACCAAAGTGGTGGAATGAAAGACCGACATTGCCATGCCAATAGCATGGCTGGTAAAAAGTAATGGCATACTAAAATACGACTTTTAGCTGTTTTGGGGTATGCAATTTGTATAACACCACACCATTTTCTTTCAAATGAAGGATATCCCCATAGCATGGATTTAAAACAACATGAAAGTGTTCATACACCTGTGGCACCCACACTCTCATGGGGATCTACATACACATTCTGTCATCGCGTTCTTGGGGCTGAGATAAATCCAGCAACCTTTTGCAGCGATGTATCTTAATTGAATAAAGATTATTGCTTGAAACGGCTGACTCATTTTGAAAAAGAGATTACAGAGTGAGCCTTTGTGGAGCCGCCTTGTCATACCTTTCAGTAATCCTTCTTCATTCAGGCTGAAGAGAGTCAAATTCATATTCATCAAGTCAGTATGAACCTGAACATGTTACTGATGCAGGAGTACATTAGTATATATTACATCTTAGTAATTTAATTTGAAACTTTAGAATATAGACATTTCTTCAATGAGCTGCACAACAGAATCAGGTTAAAAGGAGAATCTTCGTGGTCCAGCGTTCAGGTGACTGTCAGACAATCTTAAACTACAACCAATCAGAAAATTTACTTCCATTTCTGTGAGTGTATATGTACTCTACATGATTTAAGAGGCCAGCTGTTACCTTTGTGGACTCACCATGGCTTCACTTACAGTGTGCCTTCAGCAACATACAGTTTAGGTGTTTGCAGGCTTACAGTATTGTTCATATTATATGCATGTACAGCACATTCTATATTCCCCCCACACCTTCAACATGTCTTGTGTTTTCAGTAGTCTAGTACCAGAGATTTTCCCATGCTTATTGTTGTTTCACATCCTGCACTGCTAGTCTGACAGTTGACGATTTCTTCATCAGACATACAACAGACACAAAATATGCACATATAGTACATTCACTGCAGTTAGCGGTGACATTGATGCAGTGGTGATAATGGAAGGTACAATGCTTAAAATAGAGTCTTATGTTATTCTTCATTGAAATATATTGGACATTTTAATATGGTGGACTCAAATTCCCACCTATATGTTTTGTGTGGATGCCAGGTGCACTGCACCGGCATCTGGCAGCATCGAACAAAGCTAACAGGAAATTTATTATAACGTATACCTGGTAACTGACAGATGAGGGGTGTTTACATCAGCCCGTAGGACGTGTGTGTATGTGCATGAACACATGCTATGCATTTTTTGGCCACATATTATTTCTAGAACTCCTCTGCTCGCCGCCTCCTCTCTTCACAACAAAAGTAAACTTGTCTCATTACAGCAAATCTGCATTTTAAATGAACAACATTATTTATAGGTTTTATGTTCATCTTTAGAGCAATCAGCAGCCTGCATGCGGATAATGTTTTAGAACAATATGAAGGGAGTGGAATTAGAAAACTTTGTCCCACGACAACCGGTTAACATATTAATCACCTGACGCAGCCGGTTCACCACTGCAACCAGAAAAACAGACACCCTTGTCCACAGTACTGTATTAAACTTTAACTTAAGGTAGTCCAGTGCATCACCTACAGTTGCATCCTCTAACATAATTGACTCAACACCCTACAGTGTGTTGTAATGGGTGGAATACCGTAATCTCTGATCTAGTTTCCCAAATAGGCAAGCACATTAATATTTTCACTTCTATTTAAAATATTTCTATTTATGTAAAACTGAAGAGCGCTGCTCATTTGCTATGTGCTTTGGAGAAAATGTTATCTAGGTTTGAATCTCATGATTCATGTGTGTGTGTCTACATATTCATATTTGGTGGAGGCGGAAAAATGCAAGGATGAAATCGTCAGAGGTTGTGTTTTATAAGGATTTATTGTTTTAATCCATCTAAAAGGGAAGATGTGATGTTGTGCACAATATTGAAGAGTTCATATGCAAAAACAGATATTTCCATTTTTATTGATTTTCCTACATCGTGTTTTTTTTTTTTTTTTATCGTGCATCAGGAAATATTAATCAAACTGATATTTGGTTGTTCTGATTAAGAATGGTGTTAATCTGTTTTTGCCAGTGAACTTTTCTATTTACAATTATAACTGATCATCCAATTTGGCTGGGTAATTAAATTGCACAAAAAACCATGGCTATAATGTTTGGCTAACTTTAAATACTTTCTGCAACATGATACAAGGTCAGGTACAAGACATAACTGTAATTAGGACTGTGACGGTATGGATTTGTTCTTACAGTGGTGACACTGTAAGAACCCCGCAGTTCATTAGTTTACACTGTAAACTGCCAGATTAAAACAACTTCACTACTAACCTCTTCCTCTGCTCACATTCACCGTCACTTTTCTGCCACTCACTCTCTCTCACTCGCTCCTCGCACACATTACCAACTGCCCTGTTAGGAGCTACGCTCTTGTAACAATAATAAATCCAGCACTGAATGTCTTCTGTGGTTATTTATCCATTTTTCCATGTTGAAAACAATAATTGTTGTTGTTAGCCATCCACTGTCAATCCCATGATGCCTTGGGTTGAGTCTGTTAACCAATTAGAGGCTGTGATTCTGACTTGTAGACCAAACAAAGGCTTCATTCCTGACTGGGCATGTGTGTGAGAGCTCTGATCTAAAATGCATCGTGCAAAGGAATAACATTAGTTTGAGCCTATTCTCCGATCAATAGAAAAAAGATAAATTGAGAAGATCACCGCAATGAGCGTCATCATCCACGCAGGATTGCGGTCACATGGTTATTGTCACAGCCCTAACTGTAATATAAAATATTCTGTGTTTGGTAACTTTATTTAGGGGTTGCATCACTCTTCACTCCCACTGTGATACAACCAACCTTGTGGAAACACATAACGCTGAATCATTTCACCACCAACCCTTCCTTATCTGTTACATGCCTGAATTATTTGGGCTATTAATTGATATTCACATTCAAAATCCACTTAATGACTCTTCAACCTTTTATTTTGCAACAGATAAGTGTCAGCATGTGGCCCTTGTTCCATAATATGCATAATAAATGTGTGTGTGTGTGTGTGTGTGTGTTTGAGGGGCGTTCATGCTGAATATTTCCCAGTCCCCTGCCAGTAGAAGCCTTCAATGCTTCAGCTCCAGCTTTCACAACAGTGTCTCTGGCTCACAAGAGCTTCCTCCATTAGCAGTTTGTCATAGCTCAGAGTCCACTCATGTGAATGATGCTGATCAGCAATTAGCAGCAATACAGGGGAAAGCGACTATCTCTGTCGCTGCTGACCTTCTCACACTCACAAACACACACATACAAAACTATAAAGAGCTTTGAGCCAGAGAGGAAAAGAGCGAGGAGGCAAGGCAGCTTAAGAAACAAAGTCAAAAGGAAATGAAATCCCTGATGGAACAGATGAAGAGGCACACATTCAAAGCAGAGGATATGAAAAGGGAAAGTCGTATGAATTGAAGACATTAATTAAGACAGGCATGGTATAAACGTATGATTCAGAAATAAGGGACTGAGAAATCTCATCTTGAACAGAGCTCTGTATACAAATGTAGAGGAATGTGTGTTCTTGATCCTGCAGAGTTAAGTTCTTGTGTTTCTAAATTGTAACACTGACTCTAGTACTGAGTAGAGTAAGTTAGTGTCTATAATGTTGCAGCAGGAGGCATTGTTCTTTTATAACTTTTTTTAACCTCGTCTGACCTTTAGCATTCTTATTATCTCATTATTTAAGGCAAATGATTCTGTTTGCTTGCTTTGGCTGGTGTTTTTAATTTCACCTCATTTTTCCTACCTATCTTTCTACATGGATATCAGGCTGGAGGTGAAAACTCTGGAAAAATACTATTAAGTTGAAATGTGTGACTGCACAGTCAGGCAGGGATTGTGAGTCGAGGGTGAAGCAAGGAGGGTGTATCTGAGGGTGATGACTCATGCAACATGATTACATGCCATTGCTATGCAATGATGGAGAGCATGTAGGCGCGCGTGTGTGTGTGTGTGTGTGTGTGTGTGTGTGTGTGTGAGAGAAGGGGCTAGAGGAGCTATTTGATGCCAACGGCAACCACACCAGGACTAGTGCTCATCTGTCCTGTCCACTAGCCGTTACATGTACTGACTTACATGTCTCTTTAACGTCTCTTTCAGAAACAAGGTACATTATAGTCAAGTCCGTTATCAGTGATGTCCCATGTCACTATCACTCACTTCATACATGGGACAAACATGCAAAGTCCTTTTCCTTAATTGTCATTTCTCTGTGGATTGTCACATTATTGCGCAATCAAAACCAGACATTTAAATGTGAGTTAAACAAGATCAGTGGCATAAAATCCAATAGAAAAAAATAGTGTAATAATTATCTGCACACCTCATTGTGCATTGTTACATGAATCATTGACTGCCTTTGTCCCATCAACTGGTCAAAAGTATACATGTGTATATTTGCACTGTATTTGATACTGTACTCTTTTTGATTTGACATTACACTGATTTAAAATGTGCTACGTAGTCACAAGCTTGGTTTTATATAGTAGTCACCAAACAGGATCTTCAACTTATTATAACTGATCGTGTGGCTTTATTGTCTTACTTGTGATGCAGAAAATTGTGCCTCAGAAGACCGTCAAACAAAGCGCCGATCAATCAGAGCATAGTTGACCTGAGTCCTAACCTTGAGCTTGGTACAAAACTCTCGCTGATTTCAGCTTTGAGCAGCGAGTAAGAGCCTTTTCACCTGCATGCTGCTCTGCTGCTCTGCTGCTCTCAGCTCTGGGCCCGAGCGAGTTCATCCAGAAAACTCCATACTAAACTCTGTATCACACCAGGCAATGCTGGTCGGCGCACAGGACAACTGGGACACTGTTTATGGAGAAACACACTTTCATTGTGTTCTCAGATAGACATATATCTTTACGGTTGGCTCACTTGTTGCTTAAAGACAATGAAATAAAAACACATTTTCCTGGTTCTTTCCTGATCTTGCGTCCTTGTGTTTAGTTTAGTTAGCTCTTGGTGTATGTCAGATACATTTTGAGTGTTTTTATATCAAAATTCCTCTCTTTTCTGAAATGAACTTGGGGATGTATGTTTCATTATATAAAATCCCACTTGATCATTGAACGATCGTATAAGCTAGCCTCTGCTAGGTCAGAAGTGTGTTTGGATCTCAGTTAGTAAAAACTTTATTTACATTTCCAATGTATGTGGTTGTGGTTTAATTTATTTATTGTTCTGTTATCCTCCTTCTCCTGCTAATGCAGGTGAGGGAGGTGTGGGTGGAGGCAAATCAAATCTGACTGATTTCACTCTCGAAACGATACTCTTCTCACATATTCAGGTTCATTGGGAAGCACATCACATAAAGACCTCTACGTTCTGTTTCACTTGAATGCTTCATGATGGATAGCTTGATAACTTACAGCAGCAACTAGGCCAAGACTACAAACAGCGTGTGTGCGTGCGCAGGCGTAACTAATAACATTAATGATGGTTCTGTTTCATTTAGCAGTGCCAATGAGCCTTCATGCAAGCAGTCTCATTGATCTCTTTGCATTATGAGTTTTCCCAGTAAAACCTTCCCTCATCGCTTGTACAAGTTGTACTGTAGGTCCTAGATCAAACCCGTCACGAAAGGACCTCTCTACAAAGACCGGGCTCATTTGAAAGGTTAATGTATAACGTATATCCCTGTAACACTGAGGGCATGACTGTCATGAGCTTGGATGAATTGTGAAGTGCAGGGGAATGACTCTGAAACCTGAAGGCAAAGAAAAACAAGTGGAAAACCTGATTTGATCTGAACCTGAGTGGAAATCATTCTACACCTTTTTGCTCTGTCAATGTCTGATCTCTTTTCAGTTAATCTGATGTGAATGTTAAATGTGCAGAACACAAGCTGTGTTTTATACTCCAAAAATAGCACTGCTTTATGCTCAAATTAGGGACAGGATGTGTCAGGTTGGTAACATTAGGCAGCAAATGGAGTTGCAGAATTAATAAATGGAAAAGCCTTTCTTGTTGTGAATTCATGGCAGTGCGACTCATTCAATGCATTGTACTCTGGTTCTAATGTTCTGCCTTCAGTCATGGCTTAACACCTGGGTTGCCATTGAAGTTCTAGTTTGCCAGAAAAAATGACCTCTTGTGTGTTTTTTCACTGCCCACTAATTTGCATGTCTTCCCCTCGCCCCTCTCAGTGGCTTGTGCACTGTCTCAGCCCCACTCACGCAGAAAGCCCCTGGGATCCAGCAAGTTCGGAGGCTAAGTCAAAGCTTGTGGGAACTAATCTTTACCAGCGTATTTTCTTCCTCTCGGATCATCGTGTATCTCAAACTGGGGTCATCTCCAGTATCCTGAACTGAGATCTGATGATGATGTTTATACGGAATGCAGCCTACAGCTCTGCGGAACGATGGTACTCATGTTGTTAGGAAAGGAAAACAAAATGCCGTTGGTGTCTGTTTTAGAATTTTTAAAAGCACACAAGGGTAATATATTATACAAAAATGAAACCAAAACAAACAAAATCTAAAAATCCAGTTTGTAAATGAAATAAAATGAAACTGAAACGTTTTGTCAAACGTACATTGAATTTAAAGTTCTCTCCTAATGCATATTTTTGTGAAAAATCTATTCTTTGTGTTTCGTGGGACGACGTTCCTGAGCTGTAGCAGAGACAAGGACGTGGGAAGTAGGGGTGCTGAAACCAGCCATTATAAAAGCCATCAATTGATAATAAAGTGTGATGAAGACTCGCAGCAGAGAGAGAGAGAGAGAGAGTGCTCATGTGGACGAGCAATGGAGAGCGTGTGAATATGGACGTCGCCTCATGTTACTCCTCAATTCTGTGGTCTATCAGTTATGTTTATGAACTACACTCAGCATCCTAACACAAACATGTGAGGCCCCCCCGCAGCTAACCCTGAGCGGGCCCCTTCCCTGCAGCACAGAGCAGGCGAAATTTAACATCTTTCATAGTGAGGATACTGAATCATTTCAAACACACAAGATATAACCGACCACTTTAGAATACTGGACACAGATTAAGGAGTTAATTGTTATGAGTGAATTTTAAACAGTTGGAGCTTTTTTTAAAGTGTCAAAACCGCTGTCAGGATGCTGATCCTGCGAAGGTCATGATTACGGGAGCTCTCCACGATCCTCATCACTCATTGTGGCAGAGTGCAGGATTTCATTATCAAAATGATTGTAAAAAGCCCACCTGCCCACTCAACTCAGATTGTTACACAACTGTAGGCTACCGTTGTCGGTTTCTCAAATATAGCAACAAAGATTACATCAATTGTGAATAGACGTTCTTAAATAGGACTAGAGTATCTGTTTTCTTACAACGCGTTTATTTTCACTACTCAGGGTGGCCAGCCCCGACAGTTTCTCCTGCGCCATGGTGATTCTCAGATATGATTTTACTTAGTTTCAGCTTACAGCATGGACACGGGAAGTAGGGGTATTGAGGGGGGTGCAGCACTCCCTAAAATCAGGCATTATAAAAACCATCAATTGATAAAACAAAGTGTGAAGCAGACTCGCAGCAGTGAGAGGGGGAGCGTGCGAATATGAACAGAAGTGTGGACGTGATATAAAAACTTTTATGATCATGATTTGAAGCCTAATGTTACTCTACAGTTTTGTGGTTTTAAGAGTGAAGTGTAGAAACTACACTGCAGACTGGAGTCTCTTGTTTATAGACAGATAGATCCGTGTTATATAGCCTACGCTCGTCTCTATGAAATGTCTGTATTGTCACGGAGATGCATTATTATAAACTTTGATAAACTGGTCGTGGGTCACAGCTCTCGCCCGCATCCAGGCGCTGTCTCTCCCTCTTCATTTCCTTGCAGTTCTCATGCATTAGTTCCGTGTTGTTGACGGTGTAGTTGATCTGGCTGCTTTGACAAACAGTATGTTGGTGTAAGTTTGCAGTCTGCTGTAAAATGTTCTTAAATTGTTGTTAATAACTATTAGATAAGTTATCCTGGCCTTTCAAATTAATACAAAAAGCATGAATATCACGTACCATGTAGTCTGACATCATTCTATAGACTAACCTTCTCTCAGCACCCCCAACTGTGACTGACTTTCAGCGTCCCTGAGCAGAGAGCCTCTCACTTTTAGTCACAAATTTAAAAATGCACAAGCGCAATAAATCATTTCTATTTTCAGTAAAAAATGTAAGCCTAAAATGTTTGTTGACTCACTATTATTCAACTTTATTTAATCAGGTACTTTTGTTGACATTGAGATGTTTTTCAAGAGGGACCTGAGAACAAGAAAACTTAACAATCAGACAACCAGCATAGAAAAACAACTGACAAAGAATAAATGAAAACAATTTTAAGAGTCATCAGATAATGAGTGTGAAATGTGTGATAACCATAACAATAAACATTTAATTCTATACAAAAAGCTTAGTTTGATTTTAAATTTTTGGTTCAAATGTTGAATATTACTAGTAAGAGTAGTACTCTAAAGTACTCTAACTAGCCCTACCTAGTTAAAGTAGTTATCTAACTAGTTTACTCTAACTACTCTACACTTCATTACTTACATTTACAACATGCAGCTTGTGAGAAAAGCTGTCCCGATCCCTCACAAGAGAAGGACTAACTCATAACCACCTCACAGCACTCAGAGATTCAAGTCATCTTTTTTTGCAGGGTCATATATCTCCTGAATAGCCTCATTAAACAGCCGTGCAGTCAGAGCGCTTAATTTTCCTTCTGTTGCTCTCTTTCCTGTGATTTATAATTAATGATCTCATATTGATGGACTGTTTGTTCTGTGAGCTGTGAATGAAAGTGTGTCTAATGTCTAATGTTATATTGCCCCCCAAAACACCTCATGCCCAACACACTCCAATCATGGTTTAAATGGAGACTGACACAAGCAAAGCGTTACTTTATATAAGCACTCCAATGTGAACTGTTATTTTCAGCCTGGCTGCAATTAGAGTTTGCTTATAGGGACAATCAAAGCTCCTGTGCTCCATTTCAGCCACTAGGGGGCAGAAAAGCAACCACACATGCTGAATAATACACAGACACCTTAAAGTTGTAGCTAACATGTTAGTGTCACACATCCAGCAGCCAGACTGACAGAGCAACAATTCTGGTCATGTTTTTAGCCACCTGACAGATGTTGGTACAATATTCAGTCTTTCGCTCTGTTTTGGTCTCCACCAACTCAAGCACTTTAGCTTGCTACTGTAGGTGTTAGAAAATGCTCATCAGTAACTTGCTGCTGTAAAACTGCTTGCTGTTTGATGCTCAACCATAAAATTAAGGCATGGGCTTTAAAGCCAAAAAAATAAATAATGTACTCAAAGGAAATAAAAGTTCAGTTAAGTGGCAGAATAAGATGTAACTTCTACTTGATCTCTTCACTATGTCCAACTGTTTTTCATTACACACTCCATTAATTCTACGTTGATATGGAAAAAGTAATTTGTGACAAGTTAGTAAATTCATGGTAATGAATGATAATAATGTTAAAAAAATCATAGAGATCAAGATTGTAACAATTCACAAGGGTTGACTAAAACCATAACACATTTAAAAAACATTACCTGGTAAAATAGTTAAAACATTAAAAAGTCATTTATTTCACATTGTTCAGACAGGCATTCAGGTAACATGTTATTTACTTGTGTCTTATGTCTGTTCCCCCGGGGTTTATCTTTTTAAAGAATGATTTTGGCAAAAAAACAAAACAAGGGAGCTGTCTGAAATAGGTATTACAATTTGGGCAGAATAATCATCTTTATGAGTTTCTTTTGTAAGTGATTCTGTATAAACAGACCCCTCTAAAGGCATCAGTTTAGTGGCAAAGGCCTTGTAAAATTCAATGGGGTATCCAACTGGGCCTGGTGCTTTTCATTAATTTGATCGCCTGCCCCCTCTCTGCCACAGATATTGGGTCTTATAGGCTGGCTTTATTCTCTTCAGTTATAGTGGGGAAGATCAGATTCTCTATATAACTAAAGGAAGAATTAAAAAAATTTAACTACTCGCTAATGCCATTTGGGTCAGAGTAGATGGTGCCATCTGTAGCTTTTATTTCCGTAATAAAGTTGGCACCCGAATATTGTCATAACTAATGAGAGAGCAGCCTACCTGCACGTTCTCCATGTTCGTAATAACTTTGTCTTGATTTTAAGAACATCTCCTCTGCTTGTTTGGATTTAAGAAGATCAGACTTGGTCTGCAGTGCGATCCTCTTCTTACAAAGGCCTGCAGAGGCGGAGGCAGAGTGTTGCTGATAAACACCATGAATGAGCTTGGTTAGTTCTGTGAGGCGTTTTGACCTGCTCTTGTTGAGATGGGCTGTGTATTCTATTATCCGACCCCGAAGATATACTTTTAATGTTTCCCATGAGGTGTCTAGTAGCTGATTAGTTTCAAGGAAAAAAATCAATCTGTGCTGAAGGGAAATCAAAGTCCTAGTCCGATAGAATTATTTAGATTAGTTGCCAGTTGAATTATCCAGAATCCAGAGTTCCATAACGACTGGTGAGTGGCCCGAGATGATGATACGTTCATAGCTGCAAGATTTTAGAAGTGGAAACATTTTGTTGTTCAAATGGAAAAAAAAATCGATTCTTGGATGTGGATGTAGGGAGTTTCTTTTGTAATTGATTCTGTATAAACAGAGCACAGTAAGGGCATCAGTTGTGTCCCCTCTCTGCCACAGATATTGCTCTTCTAGGCTTGCTTTATCCTATTCACTTATAGTGGGCAAGACCAGATTCTGCAGTGTGATCCTCTTCTTACAAATGTCTGCAGAGGCGGAGGCAGAGCAAACACCATGAATGAGCTTGGTTAGTTCTGTGAGGCGTTTTGACCTGCTGTTGTTGAGCTGTGAATTCTATTATCTTACCTCGAAGATATACTTTTAATGTTTCCCATGAGGTGGATATATGAGTGTCTGGTAGCTGATTAGTTTCAATGAAAAATCAATCTGTGCTGAAAGGAAATCAAAGTCCTAGGCCGATAGAATTATTTAGATTAGTCGCCAGTTGCGCCGTGTGGTTGAATTATCCAGAATCCAGAGTCCCATAACGACCGGTGAGTGGCCCGAGATGTTGATACTTTCATAGCTGCAAGATTTTAGAACTGGAAACATTTTTTTTGTTCAAATGGAAAAAACTGATTCTTGGATGTGGATGTAGGGAGTTTCTTTTGCTAGTGATTCTTTATAAACAGAGTGGCATCAATTTAGTGGCAAAGGCCTTGTAAACTCAATGGGGTATCCAACTGGGCCTGGTGCCTTTCATTAATTTGATCGACTGCCCCTTCTCTGCCACAGATATTGGCTCTACTAGGCTGGCTTTATCCTCTTAACTTACAGTGGGCAAGATCAGATTCTCTACAAAATGATTATCCTGAGCGATATCCAAAGCATGTAAGGAAGAATAAAAAAAATTAAACTACTCACTAATGCCATTTGGGTCAGACTAAATGGTGCCATATGTAGCTTGTACTTCCGTAATAAAGTTGGCAGCCGAATATTGTCATAACTAATGAGAGAGCAGCCTACCTTGGTGTGCAGTGTGATCCTCTAAAAATGTCCTCAGAGGTAGGGGCAGAGTGTTGCTCATAAACACCATGAATGAGCTTGGTTACTTCTGTGAGGGGTTTTGACCTGCTCTTGTTGAGATGGGCTGTGTATTCTATTATCTGACCCCAAAGATATACTTTCCCATGAGGTGGATATATCAGTCTCTGGTAGCTGATTAGTTTCAAGGAAAAAAATCAATCTGTGCAGAAATTAAATCTACAAAGTCCTTCTCCGATAGACTTCTCGCGAAATTGCACCATGTGGTTGAATTTACCCAGAATCCAGAGTCCCATAACAACTGGATGACGATACTTTCATAGCTGCAAGATTTTTGAAATTGAAACATTTTTTGTTTAAAAGGAAAAACTTGATTCTTGAGTATGTCTGATGTGCAGAGAAAAAGTAAGCTCCTGGATTTTTGAATCTCCATGAGTCTACCACACCACTGTGTTGGTAGAAGGCCTTTATAATGTGGGCAGATTTAGAGAGAGGGTCCCTTGGGATTTTAGAACGGCCAAGAGAGGGCTGCAGAACGGTATTAAAATGTCCTCCCAGTATCAGGTGGTGCGTGCCCAACTCTTGGATGTAGCCAAACAGCTCCTTAAAGAAATGGGGGTTATCCCAGTTAGGGGCATAGACGTTAACTAGAGGTTATACAGCCTGCCGTGGACCATAACAAAGGGTCCATTTTTACAGCCACTAGCTGCTCATCTCATCTGTGGGGGCCATGACTGAAAAAGGGAAGTTGAGGAATGAATCCCCAACTGAGAGGCTGCACGCTCCCCTCATCGCAAGCCATTATGGAGTATCATGTTTAAAAAGTGTTAGATACATAAATACAAATATGGATAAGGATGAAAATTATACATATGATGATGATTAACCCGTTAAAATCCACCGGATCAAGGTTAAGCTTTGGGGATGCCAATGACACCAAAAACCCACTAGCGCCCATAATGTTTGGCCCACAGGTCTAAAATTTTACACGGATGTAGTTGACATGATGTAAAAGGTATGTGGTGATTTTATAATTGTAACATTGAGCATGGCCTCGTTAATGGTATTCAAAAATGACTTACTGACCCCATGTTTGAGCTGATGTAGTGTAGGTTAGGTTTTAGCCCCATACTACATGAGCACATTTTCACAAACTAAAGCATGTTGCCTTTCAAATGAATCCTTCTACATGCATTTTGGCCTTACAGTTTTTCTTCTTACAGTTAAAATTATATTATAGTATATAATTATATTTGGGTATGATGGAAAAAAAAAGGGGATTTCAAAGGGCGACTAAGGTGGACACCAGTCACTTTGATGCTCCCTTGTCATGTTGTTGTTTCTCCCTTTGGGTCTATTTAGAGTGTTTATCTGCGTCTGTTGTTAAATGTTAAATCCTTAGGTGCACAATGATTTGCAATATTCATTACTATTCATATACTTCTTGATCACATGGTAGTCATGCTAGTCTGTATTGTAACTGTACACTAATTGAGTATTGGTTTGAACAAGCTATCTGTACATATACAGCATAAGAATTTGAATACCGTTTAAAAGCATCTGTTTTCCTGTAGTATTCACTTTTTATGTTCTTCAATTAAGATAGCAGTAATATCAGTACATATGAACATATTGTTAGATGCAAGAAATATGCTTACCCCCATTCTGGATGTTATTTTAAAATAGAATAGCAGCAAGCGAGAGAATCTAATTTTGCTACTTCCCCCTTTGTTTCAGGATACTCCCTGGCAAATGTCATACTTGACTATGAGTATTTTATGCAACTGTAGTAGCTTAATATTTGCATTTACATAATTTTGACCCAAATATCTCCCAAAAAAGGGGGTTTGGGGCCCCTGAAGCCAAACAGCCCAGAGTTGGGGGTGCATGTAATCAACTTGTGATGGTCCAAGGTATAGGCTAAAATATAAACTCCAGAATTTTATTTGTTAGTTTATTAATCTTAATCTAACAAAAAATAATAGTGAAACGAAAGGGTAGCAGAAAACATCCTGAGGGCTGGACCAGATTCTCGGCCCAAATGGATCTCAGGCTATTCTCCAGAAATGCTTTAATAGGGTATATTCTCCTACAACTGTGTTTATTTGTAAATTGTTTATGTATTTTCAAATATATTCAAGTTAACGCTCCCACTGAAGAAACACCACCCATGTGTAGTGATCATCTATCCCTATTTTTCAACGGCATAGCAAGTTCAAGATTAAAGTTGCATTGACCTGACTTGAGAGCTGTAGTTGGGAGAAACAGTGACAGTGTCAGCACGTACACACAGGACACGGAGGTAAGTGAGGCCACTATGGCAGGTTTATTGTAGCACAGCAGGAGGCCAACACAGATGAAGGAGAGCACAGGTAAGTGAACAGGATAAGGGAAGGTCCTTGTAAAAGTCTTATCTGAGTCTGGAAGTGTTTCTCCGTTCCGGGGTTGGGAGTGGAGCTGAGGAACCTAGAGATGATTCCAAGCAAAGGCTGAGTGGGATCCTGGGGACAGGCAAATAGCAAACTGGTACGCGAGTCAGGTAGATCAACATAGTAGGGTTGAGACGAGACAGTGAGTGAACGGGAGGAGTGCTGCTTTATAGTGCTGGTGGGCGATTGCTGACAGGTGTCTGTCATCAGTAGTCGGGTGATTGGGACCTAATGCCGGTGGTGGGTGGAGACGGTGGTGACTGTGTAGGCTCCCTGACAGGCAGTTTGGGTGTTTTATGCTGTAAGTTTAGTTTTAATCTTCCTGAATTTTACCGCATTGTAAAACCAATAATATTTTCTGATGAGATTGCCAATTGTATCCACAACATCAAAAACACAGACTTCATTACAATGGCAGTCTAACAGATTCAGCTTATGTCTAACTGTGAAAATATCCATTTACAAGACCTTTTGAAATGTACACACAGTGCTGCGCTATGTTCTGTCGACTGACAAAAAATAGGTATATTTTGTCAAATCAAAGGTATGACTCTTTCTACAAACACCTTTTAACAAGATAACATAGCAAAATTATCAGCAGCTGCATCCCTTTCCTTTTTTTTCCTCCCTTCTACTGTTTCTTCTCTTTAAAATCTTCATTTTAGTCTTGCACTGTTAGAGAACTTATATTCTAACTTTAAAAAGCTCTTCTCTAAAACTAAATCTTGTGCTTAATGTCTGAAGGAAGAACATAATGAGTTTCTGTTAAACATTAACTGCGCTGCACCCGAAAAAATATTGTCATTTAAATTTTGTTATCTCTCTAACTTGCAACAAATTGCTCTTTATTGTACCTTCACTATGAGCACTAACACATTTGTTGTACAATGATAAAAGCCCCACCTTGCCAACACACTCGGTCTCTACAGAGTCTTACACAAATTAAAATGCATGACTGATTTTGTAATCAGCCAGCAATTTACAACAGGGTTTGTTGATATCCGGTAATGATAAATTGTTAATGCAAAGCGTGATGTTTTAGATTGGAGCAGTAATTATTATTTCATGATGTCAACATTAATTGGAAAGCAAAAACATCGCTTGAAACTGATAAGAGAAATACATGTTACTGCCTTTACATAACAGCTGGATAGTGGTTGTGACCAAGTTATAACTAATCAAAACAGATCAGAATGACGTTTATTGCCAAGCAGGTTTACACATGCAAGGATCTGTACGGTCCTGAAGAAAAATCTCAATCATTAGATCACAGCGGGGGTGGGGCATTTCAGAATCTGAATATTTTTCCTAGATCTCAGCCAGTGGTAACCATAGTAACAGCATGAGAAGACACGTTCCGTTGTATTCAGCGCTCGGTTTATTTTATCATAGCGATCGTTATACATACATACACATGTACAAATATCTATTTCGCCCCCCAGGAATATCTCTGTACGTCTCAAGGACAATTTCTCTCGTCGACGACGGGATGCCATTAATCTTGAGCCCTGGCACCACTACCTGTTGATAACAGACGCTCTCTTGAGCCATTGATTTCTCATGTCACTGATTGTGGTCCAAGACATTCCAGGTGTGTAAACACTTTTTCTTCAGAGTCTGATCAATGAAAATGACCAGAAATGTGTTTTGAATTGCGAATTGAAATAAAGAAGCACAAAGTGTTTCTCTTATAAACATGTTGGTTGGAATAAGATGCTTTTTCTGTCCAAGTATTCAAGTGTTAAGCCCCCTTTTCTGACTCAAAACCAAAAGTGCAGTGCTCTATTTCTAAAGTAACTTAACATCAGCATTAGTCAACAGTGTCTGCTGGCTCACTTAGTGTAAAAGGGTTCAAACTGATGCCTTTTTGAATGAATCCTTCCAGTATTTCAGATAGAATGATTTAAGATAAGTGAGATGTTTGTCTGTTGTGTCAGTTTTCTGACCGTATAGCCAAACCCTCTTTCTAGCTTATTTCTCGATTTCTCTTCTCCCTGATTTTTGCATCCAAAATAGGGGTTGCCGAATTTTTATCAGGAGTTGTGACAGCATTTTTGGTCTTGATTGAGTGTTGTTTGTGAGATTATGGCACCTGTCTGGCTGGATGGATGGTTCATTAGAAGGATATTTAGTCATCAACATGAAGCCCCAGATAGCGGTGCTCGGCACATAGGGGCATTCTGATAATTTTGAGGCTGCATTTAAACACGAAATTCAATTAAGCCATCGTTACACGCTAAAAATATCATAGCAGACTGAAGAGAATAAATTATAGTCAGTTTTCTAGCCATATCTTACCTGATATCTTTACACTGCTGGAGGGAAATAAAGCCACAGTCCTTCCCCCTTATCAGGCCAGCCTGTATTCCACTGACCCAATGTATTTTCTCTTTAACAGAATTATTTATCATTCTTTATAAAAAGCTGAAAAGGTTGATTTGTTTTTATAGCCTCACCTGAAGAGTGCAGCAATAAGTCCGTTTTTTGTTTAGATGGAAAAATAACACTGTCACAAACTGCTGTGCTGCACAAAAATACTCTGAAGAGGTCAGTCATCTCCAGACTCTGTTGTGGTGTCAGCACAAATATTCATAGCATCAAGTATATTTGTTGCAATTAATTCTGTGCCAGATCCAGATTCTGGATGTTTTCCACAAGAATGTTGATTTTGCATTTTCTCCAACAATTCCTTTTTGTCTGCACATTCCACACACCATTATTTTATATACCCAACCATTTGGCCTGACCTGGTAACCCCTGTCTGTGTACGTCCTCCTAATGCCACGTCAAACATACAGAATGCAAGATTGTTTAGGGAATTTTCATCAAAGGTGAAAACACGAGGAGGAAAAATTCATGTTCTCTGTTCTGCTTATCGGCTCGGAGTTCAGCCAACCTTACGATCTATCTGAAATCATTGTATTACCGTCTGTTCTTCTACAGGTTTACCGGTTTGAAATGATATCAATGTGTTGCTCTTTTCAATCGATGTCATTGTCTTCCAGAAGCTTAACAAAAGCAGAATCCATTCGGCTCAGAATCAAACACCTCAGCAAAGCGATCCATCATAAATGAAGTGGATTAAAGGTTAGACAGGATATTGTGTTCACTGCAAAACATGTCAAGAGGAAACCCTGACATTTTCAATCTGCTGGAATGTGCCAGGTCATTGACCATACTGATGGTGATTGTGACAAGGTTTGTGTTGCGTACGTGCACTGTGTATAGGCAATCCTGTTGCTCCTATACACCGTTTACTGTAAATTTTCATGGCCCTGAATGATGAGCTTGCTTAAGGCGTATGATATCCCTCTTATTCTGTCCAAGACCTCAAAGGCCCTGCACACCCACACGGCTGAATTATCCTAGACCTCTAGTCAGATTGAAGCTGGGTTGACCTATGCAGGGAATTATGTGATGTCACCAAACAGCGAACAGCGTTCAGACCAATTTTCTGGATTAATGGATTAGTAGTTTGGTCTAATGAAATGTCAGACAATAGTACAAAATGTCCATCCCAATTTCCCAAAGCCCAAGGTGACGTCTTCAAATGTCATGTTTTTGTGTCTATAAACAGTCCAAAACCCAAAGATATTCAGTTTACTATCTTTTGAAGACCAAGGAAACCAGACAATATCCACATCTGAGAAGCTGAAAAATGAATGGATCACTGGAATCGATTCTGCTAATTTAAAAGTAGCTATACACTGCTTGTTTGCGTCTGGTTACACTTGTTAACAAAGAGGTCTAATCAGGGAAAATAAATGAATACGCCTGTATTGGTGGACCATGAGTTTGTAGAGGCTTCAATTCTGTTCAAGACTTAATGTATATCTAAACTGCCTTCACTCTCATTCAGTGCATCATTGCACATCCATTCCCAGAACCACATGATTACACCTAGAGTGAGAAAATTGTATATGTTCAGTTCTGGGTTTCCCATGTGCTGACAGATGCAACTCGTAAGAAAGATTACAGAATGTAGATTTGAAAATACTGCTAAACAGCAGACAACCTCCCTTTAACAATGATTTTGTTTCTGGCTAATTCTTACTCAGGAGAACACAAACATCAATTTTCAAACTGAGGAAAAAAACATGTCATTATAAATCACATACGCCTTTGAATTCAAACGTAGAGGTTATGAATTATTAATATGATATTGTTTACCAAAGGTCACATTTGAATGTGCATGTATAGGCCTACTGTTGCTCGGGGAAATTCAGGGATAATACAGTTGTGTTGTTCATAGTCTGCCTGGGTTCCTGTTATTTCAGGTTCCCTAAAAGGCTCATTTTCACAGGAGATTTGCTGTAGTGTCACTCAAGTGGTGTTTCTTCCTGCTGAGCTCAGTTCAGCCGGTCCATAATAAGTGATTCTTTATTCAGTTTGCGTCAATCATCCCTCTTCTTCTCCTATCCTGACTTTACTTCATAACCCTCACTAGGTAATGTCTCCAGCATCCAAAGGTCAGTTTATTCTTTGTTTAAAATACAATATTTAGTCTGTATTTACAACTTCTGAGCTACTGTATGTGTGTAGCTGGCCATGACTCTGGTTAACGTGTAATACATTTGCACATTATAAACAGTTGAGTTGAACCTCATCTTTTCTTATTGTGCTATTTTGTGCTTTGATTACAGTTGATAGTGTTGCTCAAAACTTACATCCACATCAAAGCAATAATATGAAGTATACAATCCATGATTTTCAAATATGCAGTATGTTTATGAAAGCAAGGTTGTCTCTTTTTCAATCTCCAGCAAAAACAGCTGCAAGGCCTTGTTGAGACAGGACTAGGTCATTATAGAATATGTAATGACCCCCCCCCTAATCATGACCAGTGACAAACTGCGAATGAAAAATGGTACTGGAGATGTGACTGTTTAACCTCCACCCTCCCCCAATCAGTCAAGAGACAGAAAACACATTTTGCATACTCTGTTGTGCAAAACACGTAAAGTTTGTTGGTCCACATGGTTTGTAATTCGGAGGGTGTGGGAGCTACATCTGTATACAGTATGTATGGTGTAAGAAAAGGCTATAATTACACAGTAGACTCCCAATGTGACCAATGGAAATTAAACTGCATGACACGTTTGTATGATTTACTCACAGTAACAACAATTCCTCATACCTTGAAACAACAAAATATGTTGTTTGTCAGTGCCCTCCAATATGACCTATTTTACTTCCGCCCTTATTATGTGTGTAGGTGCACAGTTATGCAGTAAGCTAAACACACTTCCAATAAAGGTCAAAGACACGACTTGACCTGAGCTCTTTACTGGAAGCAATTGTGAAATTGAAAACAGTAATTGACAAAACACAACAAAATCTTTTTCAGAATTTTTTTTTTTGGGCATTTTGCCTTTATTTTCGATGGAGACAGGAAATGTAGGTGAGAGCGAGGGGGGATGACATGCAGCAAAGGGCGTCAGGTTGGATTAGAATCTGGGTTGCTGCGGTAAGGACTCAGCATTGCACACCGGGCACACGTTCTACCTGGTGAGCTATTCATTTACACTTAGTCATTTAGCAGACGCTTTTATCCAAAGCGACTTACACATGAGAACATTCACAAACCGAAGGAGCAGCTTCGGGCTATCTTGCTCAAGGATGCTTCGACGCATGGTTGGGGGATCGAACGGCCGACCTTCCAATTGGCAGGCTACCGTTCTGCCACCAAGCCACGGCCGCCCCTATTCGCGCCCCCTATTCGCGCCCTTAGGTAAAAATTCTTAATGCCCTACATCAATGCCCAACCTCAATGACGCTCTTGTGGCTGATGGGAACAAATCCCTGCAGAAATGTTCCAACAGTTTGGGGAAAGCCTTCTCAGAAGAGTGGAGACTGTTAAAGCAGTATATTAATGCCCATTGATTTGGAATGAGATTTTCAAAAATCACATTCGGGTGTAATGTAAACATACAAATAGTCCAGTAAAAGTGAAGAATAACAGTTAGCAACACATTAGCTTCAGACAGCTAGTACTGTGTAGTGGTTTGTCAGGTTAGCAATAAACTGAATTTAAAAAATTAACAAATATAAAATCAACAATCAAAAAACACTTAATAAACAGAGTACCAATGCTCCAACAAGGGTAATTGCAAGTAGATAGCGAAAGGATGCCTGTCAATATTTTTACTATGTCACAGATGCTGGATGTAACAATGTCAGTTAAACTGCAACTGCAATGGAACAGCAGCGGTTACTAGTAGCAACAGATTGAGCAACTGAAACCACTGATGGTGGCAGAATATGATCAGAGCATTTTCTAATCTGCCACCTCTGTGGTAACGGTTTAGTTACATTTAGGCAAATAAAAGTGCTTTGCTAAGTTCAGGGAGAGATTGTGGTCATGCTTACAATAAACCAATATTGACTGTTGGCGGAGATGGGATTCGAACCGCCATCTCGGTATCAAAGCTAGACACTTCGTACACCCAGCCATCTACAATCTGTTGCATTTCTGGTGAGGACAGTCTTCACATAGCACTACGCAAAGGCAAGCAAAGGGAAACAATATTTGGAAAACAAAATTGGTTTGGTGCTAAGAGCATACTGAAAAATGGAGACTAGCTAAATATGTACAGACTTGTGATAAATACAAAATAAGACTATTTATCAATGTGCTATCCTTAATTTGAGGATAGTTTCCATCTTAAATTTAAGCAACGCTTGATTTTGCAAACCAATTTCACATAAGTTCCCCAACGAAAAAGAGGTATTTCTTAACAATGTTACTGCCAGAAGCTCTGTGTCTGCAATTAACTGCAACAGGTGAAAACACAGCAAACTCCACCAGACCATCATAAAAGGGCACTGCACTCACTCCAACTTTCTTCTCTGCTTTCCAACCTCCAAAGCCATTTTCTCCTACTCTTCACCTTTCCTTTCCTCTTTTCTCTTCTGTCCCCTTGAAGTCCCTCCATTAGTTTCAATTACTGCGTCTGTGTCAAATGGCAAATCAATACGAATTCGCCACTGGGATCACAGGATACTCTTCGTGCTGCTCTCACCTCCCTCTTTTCTTATGGGCATCTGTATTAAGAGTGTAAGCTATGGATACAGCTTGTATTGCAAAATGAAGAGTAGAGCAGACATGTAATGATTTATAATGGAAAAACACTGGCTGGTTTGTGTTGTCAATGAGCAAAAAGTATTTGTACTCATTTCCAGTCAAGTGTATGATTGCTGTGTTTATTTAGGGAGGTTTTCATTTAATCTTTTTCGCTGTGAAAATTAGCCCTTTGCTATGGAGTGAATTACCTACAAAATCTGTCTAAAACCCGAAAGCCCTGGAGGGATTAAATCATTGGTTTTTTGTCTCACTTTGAGTTAGCCACTTAGCTAAGTAGGGGATGTGAGCTACTCCATCTATCAAAGGTGTAGTACTACATATCAAAGATAATTAATTATCATTCTGTTTTTGAGTCTGCGGATTATCCTGAGTAACCAAGTCATTGTCTCTGGGAATGATGTTTATGGGTTGTTTTTAATATACTTTTTCCACTCAATGTATTGCGGTAGCAGCAGACGCTTGAAATCTCAAAAACCTTATTTGGCTGAACCAACCCTTTAATCTTCCATTTTCTGCCCAGCTTTGGTTTGTGCCCTAATGTTTCCCTAGCTCTTACATCTTTCATCATCACTCTCTTTGATAGGCTTCCCCATTGCAAGTCTCTCAGCCTTTTGACCCCCTGTGAATTTCAAACTGTAGGTGAAGAATGAATAATGCGGGGGGAGAGATGAGATGGAGAAAGTGAAGCTAAAGGGTAAATGGGCCAGAAATCAGATGCAAGAGGTGGCACAGGTTGTCTAGCACATCACATGCTCGGGTGTTGAGAGTGTGTGATGTCAGAGAAGATGTAAGCTCCTGTTTTCCTTTGCAGCACAAAATCACACCCAACCTGGAGAGAAGCTGAGAATCTGTTTTAGTTCTCACATCATGTTGCTTTCTTGTACCTCATCTGAATCTCATTGCAGTGTATTGTTAAGATTAACTTACACATGGACACACAAACCAAATTGAAAATTAAAAATATAAATCTTTTGCATGTTATAACTAACATGGACTCAACACATGTAGCCAAAAGTATGTGGACACCCCTGTCCATATACCTTTGTGCAGTGGTGGAAAGTAAGTATATTTACTCAAGTACTGTACTTAAGTAAAACATTTTGAGATACTTGCACTTTCCTTGAGTATTTCCATTTTCTGCTGCTTCTGTACTTATACTCCACTACATTTTAGATGGAAATATTTTAAAAACTTGTTACGCCACTTCATTTATGCGATAACGTTACTAGTTACTTTGCAAATTCAGATTAAAAATACAAACTAAGATGTATTAGTATTTTAGGTTGATAAGATAAAATATGACTTAATTTATCCCTGGGGAAAATGTACAAGCTATCCAGCAATAAATAAAGTAATTACAATTAGCCCCACCTTTACTAGCTGCCACAAGAAAATAACAAGTACACATTAATGCATCAATAATTATAATATGATATACAGTAATAATAATAGTTATAGGGTTACTATGAAATGGATCATTCTGCATAAGGAGTACTTTTAGTATATCTTGATACTAATGCTTATTTACTTTTACCTAAGTACAATTTGTAATGCAGGACTTGTTCTTGTAACAGAGTATTTCTACACTGTGGTATCGTTACGGGTTTCAAAAAGGCTAGACCCAAGAATGCAAGACTTGGGAAACAGGGGTTGAGCAATATGTTCTCTTGATTTATTGTTTTTTGAGGAAGAGAGGGTAATTGGATGGGTTCTGGGGCTTCAAGGCAGGGAGAGGGGAGATGGAAGACGAGAGCTTGGGAAGAGCTGGCTGGATGGCGAGGTGGAGAGATGAGGCAGGCAGTCTGTGGTTTTGGTAGTGTGGAGGTTTGGCTAGACGGCGAGGCAAAGCTCCCAGCGCAGGCAGGTACTGATGGTAAGATGAATCCTGGGTGCAAGAAAATGACTTGGTTTAGTGCAAGGCAAACAAAGAACAGGAATCCAAAAAAACAAGGTTTCGCGCTCTGTGAGGCCATGTCATTACCACAAAGGTAAGCTGAAGATCTGGCAGAGTCTGATGTGCAGAGCCGGTGTATATATATACTGCAGGGCCTTGATGGAGATGACAATGAGCTGTGCAGATGGGAACCAGGTGGGAGGTGATTGCACAGACTAGGGCAATGGTGCCACGCCCAAAGCAGATACACACAAACACAGACATACACTCAACAGGGGACTTAGACACACAAGGAAGGGAAAATACAGGGAAACACTAAGAAAGCTGATACCATGACAGGTGTTGCTATTTTTACTGACGTAAAATGTTTGAATTCTTCTTCCACTTTAAACTGTAAAAACCGGTCCTTATTTTAACATGACAATACGCCTGTGCACAAAGCGAGGTCTGTGAAGAAATAGTTTTCCGAGTTTGACATGTATTCCAAAAATGTAAAAACCTTAACTACTGGCATATTTGCATGTCAGTATCTGACCTGACAGCAAATGAGTGCAAAACGGGTTTGACATACACCACAGTTGGCATAAAATGTCAAAACCTGCATATGCATAATCAAGTTGAGATGAGTGTTTGTGAACAGCTGAGCTCTCTGGAATGCAAATCACCCAGGCACACTGATCCTTGCTGAAGGCACCCTAAAGGACAAATATTAAACTCCCAATTCTGAACTCAATCTGTGTATACTTTTGGCAGAATGGGACATTAATAGCAGCATTAGAGAATAATAATAAATAATACCACTTATCATACCACATATGTGTCTCTTAACTTAGTAGCAACACCCCCACATTAAGCAATGTTGTTTTTCCAGTGCTATTGATAGTTTGAAAGCCCCATGGCCATTTGCATCAGTTCCCTCTTCTTTTAATTTTGTGCCCATGTTGTAATTGTTTGTAAAGCAACAAAATGATGATCTGCGTTTGAACAAAATTTGTAAGGCTGGTATGGTTAGTTTTGAGTAGAAGCCTAAAGACTTACAGTATGTCAGTCCCAGACATGACGTCCATGAGGAGAAGGCAGCATCTTCAGAGTATGCAGTGGTAAGAACTGCTTCCAGAAAATCCGAACTTCCCACTCTGAGTGTGACAACACACCTGGCTAGTTGCGTCGGCTTGCCCATTGACAAAAGCAAACTCTCACTCTGAAGCTGAAATCTACACCGAGACAAATGGCTTCTATAGCTACTCACTGCCAATGATTACAAAGGAAGCATTTCACACTTACTTCAGTGAAGGCAAACTCAGTCTATAAATCTACTGTAGAAAGTACTGTACTGTGACAAACTTTCATGTCTAGCCAAATTTTCAATGTGTTTTGACACACTATTTCCCTCTGGACCTCTCATGCAGACAGTTAGTAATACTGATGACAGAGCTCAGTACTGGTGAGTGACCTGCGCTGGAATCTCATGCGAGATTCAACGCTGGAAATATTATTGCCTGTCTGGGTGTGTACTGCTGTTCAATGATTCATCGTCAGGTATCCAAAACCAGCATACTCAATAAATAGCTCCATAACAAGCTGCAGATAAGAGTATGATACATTTTATTATTCCCATATGGGGAAAGTAATAATCTTTTGAGCCATATCACAAAACACATATTTTCTCATTTACACCTTAGTGGTAGCTAGCCAGTTTCAGTGCTATGTCCTGAGGTTTTGAAATATCTGCGTCCTGAAACAATTCAATTGATGTGAATGGAATTTTCCATTCCACAGTGAGTTCCGTGGATTATCCTAATTTGTAATATGCTTTTTTTTGCTTTGTGTCAGTCATATTAAATGCAGTGCTTTAGTCAATTAGAATCTGTTTTGTGTTTGCTGATGATTATCCCTGGTGAAAAGCATTTATGTGTCATTTCACATATCACCATAGAATTTAAACTCTGACAAGAACGGGACAAAAATGACACCATTGTGGATTAACTGGGAGTTCATATCTAACAACATCTTAGGGGGTATGTTCTTCAGACAGTATGTTTTTGAATGAGATTCTGGCCCCAGTTTGACACATTCGGCATAAAAAATGACCACTTAGTGACCAACATAGTCTTAAAATATACTTTTTTCCCTTATAATTTCTCATTTTACCAGTGAGCATCAATAAGTTCATATAAACACAGACTCCTGGACAGTGTCAGTGTAGTTTTTCAAGTGTAAAGTGTTTAGACTATACTGTGTGTGTGTGTGTGTGTGAGAGAGAGAGAGAGTGAGCAGACACCACTTAAATATGAAAGGAATAATGGTTAGTGTACTACTATTAGAACCAACAATAACAATGGTTCTAGTAGCTATATTTCCACCGTTTTCTAGTATGCACAGCCGAGACTTGAATGCTCGCACAGCAGGCTTTTTTCAAAAATGTGTGGTTATTTCAAATGACAGCAAACATAATTCACATTATTCACTGTTTTACTGTAACTGTCAAAAATATATACAGACTCTTAAGTATCAGTGGACGATAGTTTGCTTCACACGATGTTTCACTCAGTGCTTGAAATGTTGTTTCTGAGAAAAAGCCTGAATCACATTTGGAGTACTGTAATTCCAGATACAATCACTGGCTTATATAATATTTCAGATTGTCATTGTGATTTACTGTCATTTCTTGCAGTTTGCATACTCTTATTTATAACGAGAGGCTGTCGTGACCGTTTTTGGCATAGAGGTTGTTAATATACTTTCATTTTTTTCTGTAGTGGCTTTATTAAGCTTTGGGCAAATACCACCCTGTGTTGAATTTGAAGGGAGAAAACAGGCAACATTTTTTTTACCTGCTCCTTCCATTCAGTGACGATTTGATGCTTCCAATTATCCCTAAATCTTTTCTGACACAGAATTGTTTACCCTCAGATAAGAGTTTACGCTCTTTTATCTATAAAAGTCTGGTTCCAAAAGTCACACCTGTGCTGTCCTACATACTGTAACACAGGTCGGTTATAATAGATATGTCTGTCTGATGGCAGCGGCTGGTTCTGAGGAAGCCACAAGTGATTCTACGCACTTGGCACATAAGGCCTGTCTATCCTTGGCTGGGTGAAGTGTGTTTTTGAAAAATGTCAACAGTGGGTGCCTTCCTTGGGGAGGTGGATTATATTATCACAACATAAAGTAACATCTGTGTATATCTAACCCTGTACTCAATCCTTGTGTTCTAGAAACATGAATATACAACTGACTTGCAATCGTGATTTAACTGGGAACATGTATTGTGATGTACTGTAGTTCGGGGGGTGATGATGGATGTCCAAAGCGATCCAATTTAACACACAGAACGTTCGTGTTTGTCCAATACTTCCAATCAGTGTTGACAGTGTTTCACTATGACCACAGTTTGCCTGATCTCCATCAAGGTGTTTTAAGAGCCCTAATCATGCTTTAGTTGCTATGAGCTGATATTGTAAGAAAATAAAAAGGAAAACATTTTGTAGATGGGTTCAGAATGAGCACATGTGACAATGAGTTTTCAGCCATGCTTGTGAAGCTGTACTTTGGCACAGTGGTGCTTCAGTGCTAACGTAAACATTATAACATGCTCACAATAACAATGCTAACATGCTGATGTTTAGCAGGTATAATGTTTACCATGTTTGCAGTCTTAGTTTAGCGTTAGCATGGTAACATTTGCTAATTAGCACTAAACGCAAAGTACACCTGAGGCTGATGGGGACGTCTTTAGTTTTGCAGTTTTTTGATTGTAAACCAAAGTATTGGACAAATTAAAATTTTGACCTGATAGTGGGATAGAGGAAAAGTCATGGGATCACCAAAGATGTTAGCATTCATCCTGAGGGGGACTTGAATATCTGTACAAATTTTCATGGGAATCCATCCATTTATATTCCATTTACATTTAGTAATTTAGCAGACGCTTTTATCCAAATAGCGACTTACACGTGAGGAAGACAATGGAAGCAATTATAACAACGTCCAGTACCTGTTCCTGACATTTCACTCAAAACCATACATGTCAGCCTCATGGTGGGGCTAGAGGACAAGTCTGCACAAAATTTCAAAGCAGTCCATCCTACATTGTCGAGATATTTCAGTCTGGACCAAAGTTCCCGCAAGAATATGTTTATTTCACTGGACTGGAATTGGGCCGAACAAATACCAAAGCTTTTGCTCCAACTTTTGTTTTACTCTTCTTGCTGCTTTCACGAGAATAAGTGAAAATTTCAGCTGTGCAAAAGGAGTCATCTGAAGGCAATTCGGTTCCCCCATTTCACATTTTCCTTTCACTTGATTGCTACATTTAGATCAAATCTGAATTTGCTTTATTTTTCCAAGGCAGTAAAATATACATTCAGAAGATGGGTATAACGTCAGAATCACCAGGAATTTTGATTGTCCAAACTGTGGATGTTGTGCTTGTTTGTCCACCATGACACAGTATAACACTGACCAAAACATTACAACGATGATACAAACTGCAGCCTCTGAAATTCTTGGGTACATTGCCATTATTTGGTTTATGTTGTATGACAATATAATACAATAGAGAAAAAGGTGCCTGATATAAGATAACACATTAGCACTCCCAAGATCAATGTATGTTTCACAGTTATTTCCCTTTTCATATCCCTCAGTTCTCATCATGTACTGGTCTTTGGTAAAGCTCTCCTGCCCTCTGGTGTAATGATCCAATCATTTATCATCCTATTTGGTGTGTAGTCTGTCATGCTCAACTTCAAGCTTGTCACCATTCAGGTGATTAATCACTCATAAATTACTTGAGTCCAAGGCAAGACCATTGATGTTTGCAATGGAGACCAGTCTTGAGATCAATAAATGAACACTGCAGCCCTTCCTGCCACACTTGCAAATGTTAACCAGCAAAATGTTAGAATCCAACAGCAGCGTTTTACAGCAACATTGTGATAACTACTAATGAAATGTGGAAGTTAGACAATACTCAAAGGTCAGGGTTTGTCTTAAAAGCACAGGTTATAACAAAAAGAAATTCTTAAATGAGTTTAAATTATTATTATTATTATTATTTTACAGTCATTCAACTCCACTGAGTTTATCCTGTTTTCAGGATATGTATTGGTAAATGTATTTTCAGGCAACAGTCAACAATGGAGAAGTTCGTGGTTATAGTCTACCACCTAGTGGCAATGTTGAATTCCTACGCACCACACTGCAGTGTGTATTGAAAGGGGTCTCACAGTGGGCTTGGTGATGAAGATCTTCTCATGATAACAGTTTACACTAACAAACAAGAAGATATTTTAAGGGCTATTTGATTTGTCTTTGCTGTTAAGTTGATGCCCCCCATGTAGAATATTACTTGACAGTGTTGTTAAACAGGATACTACTTGGACAAAGAAAGCTAATGGGCCAGGAAATGTGGATATATACATATTATATATTCCACCTATATAAAGTACAATAAACACCTACATTTGCTGTATCAATGCAATTTTTATATAACAGTTTGTATGTTCTGCTATATTCCAGAGAGTAAGTTTAAACATATCAAGTTAATACACGATTTAAAATGTATGTGTCAAACAGTTACTTTTCATCCAGCTTGTTGATATCAAAACAAAAAATTCAAGGATTTTGTCAGTTTGTCAATTACCAGCTCTTCTTAGTAGCACATTTGTAATTAAGTAAAGGCTGATTTCCCGCTATATTTTTGTAGCATTGTTATCTCTGTGAGGTATCTAGACTTCACTTATACGATGAAGGGACCTATTTGAAAAGTGGTTTATAATGCCTTGTCTTTCTTTCATTAAAATATAGTCAGGAAAATGTAATTGGAGGATATTAATTGACATAAGGAGAGAAGAAGTGTGCCTTTGGGCTATGATCTTATTTTGGGAAAGTACCTAAGCCTAAGACACACTAAAAGGGGCCCCCGGAGAGAGGGGAAATATTACAGTAAGTGACAGTTATTAGTGTGATTACAGAAGTTACTGATATGATGATGACTTTATACTGTAAGTTACAAATGCACATTAAGCAGACTGAGTCCCCAAGGCAATCAATCTATCTATAATTTGTTGCAGGAATGGTAGTCTGAAGTGTGTTTGTGTTCATCTGCTCGTCAGCTTTATTCTCTGGTTTGCTGCCATTCTCCTCAAACACATTGCCTACACAGTTTGCTGCAGGTACTCCAAGAACAACAAACACAAAGTAAAAACACACAAACAAACAAGTAAAATAACCGCCTCCTCGGCGCTCAGTTTACGGGCATTTCCACAGACATAGTTTTTCGTTCTTTACCTCTCAGACACTCCTTATTAATGAGACACTTGACAACCGAATGATGTGGCTGTTAATCTCAGAGCAGTCCGGAGGTTTCTAACATTCATTCTGGTTGTAAAACCCAATGTCCTGCTTTACAGAGGAGGTGTTTTATCAGTTCTCACATAATTTTAACATCACATACATTTTGAGATCACTCACACAGTGGTGTTAACGTTGTCCACGGAATACAACAAATACATTCCAGTGTGTTCCCATAAAACCGCAAATAAATATGAGAAGACTGCTGACAAAGTTGCCTCTCATCACAGACAAATATAACGTTCCTCTACTCTGTTTGGGGATATAAAGGAAAACAAAACACGAGTACGCCTCTGAAATGTCTCACGTTTGTATTACCTGTTGTCCTGTTGTATGAATATTATGAACGCGCATCATTATTCCATTTATTTTTTTAAACCTGAAATAAAATGTACTTTAGTTTCTGTGTAAACTCTAGTCCACTCAAGCAGTTTATCAACGGATTATGCATCTCTAAACCTCTCTATATTCTGATCTCACAACCTTATATTGCAATCGGCTTGTCTTGTGGCGTCTTTGTTTTATGCATTTTGTTCCCATCATAATGTTATTGTTGCATTATCTGCTCTTAAGACACATGCCATGTGATTACTATAGCAAATTGCTATAGGGAGTGTTAATTCCCTGAATGATGCTGCAGACCATTTCACACACACTTTCAAACAGTGACGCTACTTCAGAATCCTGAATAAGACATGAATAAGAGGGCTTGTTTATGGAGGAATGACCTAAACTGCGTTCTGCTGCTTTACACGGCACCACTTGAGGCTCTGATATGCTGACATACTGCTGACCTTAGTAAAACTGCAGCATAACACAGTATATCATGTCATGGTTTCTACTGCTATTTGAAAAAGAACCGGAGAACAGCTATAAGGGACGTACAAGAACTATAATTAAATAACCTTTTTTTGCATCTTTCAGTAACTCTCTGTCATTGATATCCTTTCAGCGTTTTACACTCCAGAAATCAATAGATTATATTACATTACCAACATTTTAAGAGACAGTATACTCAGTGGTGTAGTGGTGCCTGGAGAAGTGGGTATACTCTTAATTTATGCCCCAATTTGTTTTAAAGCGGCCTGTCCAGCAATGGATCAACAGTGACATGTAAGACTACTCTTGCATATTTAGTTCACCCAAACATGGGCCTGGAGTATTTCCACATTGTCAATTAACTTCACTTCAATTTTATTTCTAGCACCAAATCATAACAGAAGTTATCTCAGGGCACTTTACGTAGAGCAGGTCTAGACCGTGCTCTTTGTAATATTATTTACAGAGACCCAGCAATTCCCACCATGAGTAAGCACTTGTGGACAGTGGCAAGGAAAAACTTCCTTTTAACAGGCAGAAACCTCAAGCAGAACCAGACTGCCTCAACCCCAGATTTCCTTTTATACGTTCTCAAATAAAAAATACTATTCATACTATGGCTTGGCTGAATACTTGATGGTCGTTATTCACTGCTAGATGTGCACCCATATTGCCCAGTATGCGCAGCTAATCAACATTTCAATATTTACTGTAATCAATAGTCAATGTCAAGCCATTTCTTTCCATCTTGCATTAGTCCAAAGTTCTAACTAAACCTTGACTGAGAGACTATAAATTGTTTTCTTGTTTTAAACTGATGTGCGCAGTGCCGTCACGCCCATATATTGTCTGGACTGGAGGTCCACAGAGGTTGCTGCTGGACAGAACGTCAACATATGTTCTCGTGCGACGCGGTTATCTTTTCCGAGCTGCAGTTTATAAACACCGTTGCCCACTGGCATTTATCAAACGCGATAAATAGTTGTATTTCACGCTCACTTTTGTCAGGCAACAAAGTCACAGAGCACAGCTCTGGAAGTGGCTGATGCACTGCCCAGCTAATGTTCTTCTCTTTTCGAGACCAGAAGGATAGTTCCGCTTCATCCTCTCATTAAAGTTGTAAACTCTGACCCCCGCTTTGACACGAGGGGGAGCAGGGCCCTACGCAACTTCCTTAGTGAGCGTATAGTGCCGCCTGGCTAACCAACTGAACCAACGAAGGCAACACGTACTAGCCAATTAGAGGCAGACTAGGGAAGGTCTTGCCTTCGCCATAGAGAAAAAAATGGCTTGCAGCACACTACTGAATGATACACATTAGAGGGGATTAAGAAGTGGGTATACGAAATGCAGACTCAAAAATAAATAGGTGTACGACGCATACCTGCGTATACCCTGCACTACACCACTGAGTATACTTTCTTCAAACACTGTTGTCACCTACAGGTTTCTGAGGTGAGGGTTAAAATCAGCCATCAGTATGACAGGTCCTAGTCCGTTGAGGCTGTCTTTCTCTGCTGGCACTCTGTACGTCTAAGAAATAAACTCTCTATGAAAACATAATAATAACAAGCAGTAAATAAACAAACGCCATCTGTCAAATGTGTTTTTTCTTCACGTCATCAAACTTGACATAAATAACAGCGAATTAACAGATTTCCCGCAGCCAGCCATATTAGTATTAGAAATTTAGATAAAGGATATTATCTAGAATTTAGAAATGAATTGCAGTGGACCCATATTATTAAGACAAGAATACAATGACAGGAAGCCAGTCTTGGACGAAATGCGGGGATGGGATCTGTGGGTGAACGAGGGCACGTTTCCACCTGGGTTGTGAGGGTTATGTGTGCAGCTTCCCTAAACAGATGCTTGGAGCAAAATAACAGAGATTTCAAAGGTTACGTCTTCATGTGTCAGACAAACTACACCCTTCTAGAGCCAAAGTGATGTTGTTTCTACAAAACAAAAACACACATCAGCCAGGCCTGAAGCAAATTGCAGGCTGTTTCAGACAGCTCAGACTCCTTCTTCGCCTATCACCACTATCCGAGTTATGCCATGTGGAATTTCTTGTAGTTGCAGGTTTCTGCCATATTGGCCACAGTGAAATATTCTGGGCCACCAAAATGAAATACACTGATATAACATACTAATCTATTTAAGTGAAAGAATAAATGAGATTTTTAATATAGCGGAAGTTTAAAAAACACAACATCTGTACCGAGACGATGTGGTAAATGATTTACTCCCCCCACCCCCTTGCATTTCCATTTTACATGGTGTCGTTCAAACAAAGTCAGTGTAATGACAAGATTACCTTTGTAGGAAATATGACATATGCCACCATTAACAACAAAAACATCAAGAAAGACAGGACTTCCTTGGTTTCCCCCTGATAATGACTTAGAGCCATGACTTAAAACTATCTAAATGATAACGCGTAATAAGATTACATGATGCAAGAGATTTGAACTCCAGTGTAAATTAAACTTGTCACATTAGTTGCATCATGTTTCCTTTTAGATCTCAAAAACAAACCAGCACACGCATGTGTAAGTGGTTGCAGGCACCAATGACAAACAGCACCAGCAAGTCTCTTGATATTTTAAACAACACAAACGCTGTGTGTGTGCATGAGAGAGCGAGAGAGAGAGAGAGAGAGCATCTGTGTATGTGTGTGTGTGTAGAGCAGATAGGATTGACTCGTTCCTCCCACAAGGCTGTGCGTGGGCGCTGCTGTTCCTCAATGATACATTTCAGTTGCTGTGATCAGTTTCCACGTCCCTATCCACACACACACACATCCCAGGCATCCCAACATTAGCATTTTCAAATACTCTTTTCCTATAACGTTGAGTTCTGCAGTGATAAATAAAGGACTGGGAGAGCTGATGGAAGAAAACGGCTCAGGAGCCGACTGAAAGTTGTTGCACTCTGTTTTTTAAACTAATGAGATACGGCGGATCTGGTGTTGCATGCAACTCTTCTTCTGGGTTAATACTTCACTGAGAGGATGTCTACAATTATAACTCCACCACTGGACCTAATTCAAATAACTAATGAGCTAGAGGATTAGCAGCGAGGTTCATGCTAATGGGGAAGTCATTTCACTCTGAGACAGTTAGGCTAATTCCACCTGGAGAGGTTTCTATCTTTCCAGGCTCTTTTGAAATCCGCTTATGTGTATTAAGCTAATGATCCAAATACTGAAATAATTTTCAATCACACACACACAAAACAACGCAGTGTGAAACTGTTTTCCCTCTCACAAATCCATCCCTAATAGCTTTTAGCAAACTAAACTCTGTAAGTTCTGCACTTCTTACAGTTGTCCTGCAAAGTGGAATTGACAGCAAAGCACTGAAGTGCTATAAGACAAAAATCCAGTCAAGGAAAGATTTAGTTAAAAGTGCATCTAAAATGCATCCATTAGAGCAGGAAAGGGGGTTGCTGAGGGGGCTGCAGACGCTTTAAGTGCATGTGGATGCATTATTCTGTTCTAAATTTGAGCATATATGGTTTTATGCCTAAGTATCCTGAGTTTACTGCGTGCCTTAACCCCAGCTAAACTTTGAGAGGAGCTGCTGGCCAGCTCATAACTGCCCATAGCAATTTAATGCCACGGGGGGGGGGGCAATATAATCGGTCAAATGGATCATACTGTTGACCCTGCTGGAATATTATTACATAAAGCTTCGGATTTACCCACAATAAATGTGACATTATATCTGTCAGTTGTTTATTTTCAACTTTAATACGTGTGTACATAGGCCTGTCACAATAATTACCTAGTTATCGTACGATATACGATATGTAATTATCGCCTGTCACGATATCGACTCATCGTGTATGGAGATGACCTTGAACATTTTTGCCAGAATAAACAGCAGGGTTTTCAGTGCCATTACTATTTTGCCTGTTAAGGAATGAATGACTCAATAGCCTACCCCTGTGACAAATGTTTAATATTTATTTAAGTGCATCTTTTGTGAGAGTCCATTTTATTTATAGTTTTGGTAGTGTGATTTCATTTATGCTTTTATTTAGGATGTTTTAATATTTCTTTCGGATACCCATTCCAATGTCTGAATATTCTTAAGAATTATAAGTTAATTGAAAGGGCGTACTTGCATTATAATGCATATCAGATCAGTGGCATAAAATGTTCTTAAAATGACACTAATATCGTTTATCGCATATATTTCTGGGACAAGATATCGTCCAAAAAAAGTAGTTATCGTGACAGGCCTGCCTATGTGTGTACGTATCCTGGGCAGTACCCATGAACTTGAGATTTTGATTTAGTATGAAATGCACCAAAGAAGCCCATCACAGTAGAGCTGTGAAGTGGACCACAAGATGGTGCTGATATGGAAAAGTGAAGAACGACAGAACGCATATGATAGCCTGATATAATCATTCTGTATGATTCCCCATACATGTGTAGAAAAACTGTATATAAAGTTTAATCACTTCTGTATGCCTCTGATAAAGGCCGGAAGCCAAAACACTTGTCTTTCATTCAGCAAAAATCTGTTAGAGTAATGTGTCTTCTAATTTCTTGTATGGTCCTACTTTTCCATCATGTTCAAAGGCCACCAGCGCCAGCCCAGATCTGCTGGGGTTGAGATGCTAGCTTATTTTAACAGGTCAAGTAAACACAGTCAGGGGTCTCATAGAAAACTGACTCGGCTGACAACTGCTGGTAGTGTGGCAGCAGTTGGCCTTGTCAATTCTCGCCAGAGAAAATTCTTGTGATCTTTATTTTTATGTATTTATTCAGGACACTTTGATCATGATCATGAGGGAGCACAGGAGGGCACAGCTGCCATGGCCACTGACTTGTGTTTTTGTAATCTTGTTTATGCCATCAATTCAACCTCCTTCACTAACTAAAAACCAGTAAGCCGTTCCATTAGCTGTGATTAATGAATGGCTGAGGCTTTGATTGTTTAGTAAAAGCATCTCCACACTTATTAACTCCCATTGAGCTAATTGGTGACGAGCCCACTCCAAACCACAGTGCAACAACAAATGTCTACATTTGTTAATCAGATAGCTGGGTCTTGTAATTGTTTCCTTTATTGACAAAATATGGGATGTAAAAATGTAGGAATGTCTTTCAAAAGATGCATTTATACAATAATTTGCTTAAAACTTGCAAAAATTTAACCGGCCATCTGCTCTCCATTATAGGATGTTTCTATTCATTGTCACTGGAGGCTGGGAACTGTCCCAGCATGTTTTGGATGACAAGCAGGGAAACACCCTGGACAAGACAAAAATTACCACAAAAAAACATGAAATAGTCGTCATTATCTTCTTACCCTCACTTAGAGCTGCTGCTTTATTCCAATTCTTGACAAAAACAACGGATTTGTGGTCAGGCACATAATTGTATAGCATAGAATGACCAAACAGCTCACACAGTGTCGTTACACTGCGCTCCCTTTTTTTCCTTTTATGTTTTATTGACATTCAAACTCTGACTCATGTGGGGTTTGCTTGAACTGTATATTTGTTATTCTTCTATTTATATGCAAATCCATGAAAAGGACATATCAAAATGTTCCACAAAAGCCCACCTTATTTGTGACATTTTTTGGTTTCCACAGTGACCTGTCTCCAAGCAATAATTAGACAAAACATCCCTGTGTCTGTGCATATCTCCCTCTAACATACAGGGTGACAACATCACCATGACAACAGGACAAGGTGGCACTCGACAAGCTGAGAAAATTGCTATGGACGCACAGGTTTTCCCCATCAGACCCTCAGGTATTTGAGAGAGTTTGGCTTCATTATGGGAATATGAAAACTAAAATCATCAACAGACACAATAATTTGAAGTGAGTAATGTTTGAGGATTACACAGGTTTTTTGTCTTTTTTTTGCTCACTGTGTGTTGACGCTGGCTGACGTGAAGGTGCTGCAGAGGAGGCAGCTGCCGTGCCTTGTCTGCTGTTTGCCTCACACACCGGAAGGTAGACAGAGCTCCCCGAGGGCACAGATGACAAATCCACAATTTCCGGATGTATACTGAAGTAAATTCAATGATATGGCGATAACAACCAGCAAAAACGATTTTGGATCTTTTACAAATAACAGCAGTCACGCTTGTTTAAATGCCTTTGAGCAAGGCGCTTAATTGTTTTTGTTTTTAACCTATTTTGCCATCTTTGAGTTCAGTGTCTTTGGATCTATTACAGTTATTTTAAATGATCTTTAAGCTGTTTGGTTTTCTTCTTTGAGAGGCAGCAAAGACAGTTTTTATTTTTGTCAAGCACATCAAGAGAACCAACATCTGTGCTTTTGAGAAACACTGGTTTTGACAAATTGAAGATACCATTTGGCCAAAACATCTCTGGGTTTCGAATTCTCCCCTCAGTTTCTCCCCCCAAACACGTATACACACAAACACACACACAATGCTAATTCCTCCTCACCTCTTTCCACGGTTGATTTATTTTATATGCTCACAGGAGTCTACTGGAATGACCAAGGAAATATGTGAATAATTGATTAGTGGATTAGTGGAGTGAATTTTCTTGCTGGGGTGTAGAAAGGCCTTTCAAAGTGGAGCATTATGTCATGCATATTCAGCCAGAACAAGGACACATAATGTACTTGCTACATTGAGAGTAAATCATTACAGTTTCAAATTTTGTTTTGGACTGCCATTAGACATATGAAAACATCCTTTATTCTTTACACATTTGAGAAAAGCAGCTAAATCTAAACTCCAGCAATGCTTAATTAAAGAAAAGACATATTTTGAGGTTGGGGGGGGGTTGTTATCATAGCAGCAAATATTTGATCTTTTGTGGCAGCGATCGCAAGGTGGAAATAGGTAGAAACAGTAGATATACGGCATTCGCATTACCAAGGTTCAACTTTTTTTGCCGAATGACCCCACTTTTTTTTTGCTGGAGCTCTCGCGACACCCCCACTGTGTCGTAGGGCTGGTCTCCTTCAAATGAATGACGAGGCTGCGTCTAAATGTGGCCTAACGTTCACTGGTAACCCATGAAGTCTACCCTCCATATCCGGTATCTTGTGTGGCCAGACCCCATCCTTTGTTTTCTTCATTAGTGACAGAAGCTGTAATGGACACAACAGATGGCGAATGAAATTCACTTCACTCTCAGCCAGTGTGATGTGTAGCTTGTAGCAGGTATCCACAAGAAAGAGGAGAAGCAAGTTAAGAGGAAGCAAGTGAATAGAAAGACATGCTGAAAGGAGGACAGCTGTGTACTTCAGACAATATGTCATCCCTGTACAAAGTTGAACACTTGCAATAATTGCAGTTCTGTCTATGCACACAGTAAGGTAGAGAAGTTTACAATAGTTGCAAAAGTGCACACCAGCTAATTGTTTGTAAGTCTCTGGGATACTTTAATTGTACACAGCAACAGCAGCACCCCACTTTCTTAACAAAATGACTTTTTAGACATCAGTGTTTTATCCATTTCTATAACTAAATGTCATTTGCTCTGAACAAAATGTTCATCAGGCACCCAGAGAAAATGCTGTGTGTTAGTTAGGTGTAATGCTGCGATTTGCACTACTAACACCATAATAGTAAAACTGATTTTTATTAATGCTTTCTTGGTTGGACTAAACAAGCCCTTGTATAAGCAGTACCAGATTTGGTATTTGTCAGTGTTTTCTTCCTTTGTTCAGCAGGTCTGTTGCTGGTGCATGGTTTTATAGTTCATTTGTTGTGTCTTCAAAAAATAAATGATTCAGGCATTTGGGTGGAGGAGCTGTCAGAACTCGTTTTATTCTCAAACTCATTTTTACAAAGATAAATCAAAGTGGTCTTCAATCAGTTCATTACTGTTGCAACACCCGATAGAATCAAGATATTTAACATGATCATCCAACTCGCCCCTCTACAAATTTGCAGCTTAACCAGGAGACCAACAAGAGAATAAACATCACATGTGCTGTAGAAAAAAACTACTTTTGAGAGGATACTTAGTAGAGAATAAATATACTTTTTATGTATTTATAAATAATACTGAAATAATGTGACATTAAAACCACTTAAGATGTACTGTACATACTGTATGTTTTAAAGTTAGATGTATGGTTGAATATATTGAAACTATACTTGTATGTATACATGTATTTGGTGTACTTTTGGCTCCTAATATAACACACTACTTCTTAAACTTAAAATGTCAGATTTCTGTGCCTGTACTTAGTAGTATATTGACTTATATTAGTATATTTTAAATTTGTTACTATATTATAGTGTGTTTTGTACTTTACCAAAACTGTCTTAAAATCGTACTATTACTGTTTCCTAAAAATACATCTAAGGAAATGACCCATACGTGTGTAAAAGGGGAAGGCGTTTTAAGGCTAAGTTCTCACTGTGCAACAATCCATCTGACTGAAAACCAGGAATGCTGAACACTGGATCATATGTGACTACAGATAGTAGACCTTAGTTGAAATAACAAGAAATTGCCAAGACACATCAAGACGACGTACAAGGTACAAATCTATCTACTGGTGGCACATTGCAGCACTTTGAGGTCCTTTGAGGATATTTGTCACTTTATGCCAAGCTGCATCAAACCAATCTTTTCCCATACCAAGAGTTGAACTCTGGCCACCTGGGTGAAAACACCCTGACCAATGGACCATGTGGGACAACAGAGAGTTCTCCAAGTCCGAAACAACATTTGTCATTTGTCATTGCTTTCCAAAATGACCCATATGAGCGTTTTCTGATCTGGAGCTTCTATTGTCAGCATTGTCAGTGCCGTCAATACAGGATATAACCATTACAAAAATAATTCTTAGAAACATTTTTTTATCTGCCTTATCTACGTTAGTATAAGCAACTAAAATACTTATGTTTAAGGAAATACTTCCGTCATGGTTAAACAAACCAACGATGACTATTGGTCAGAGACAGGATGCAAACAGTGGTCTCAATAATCCACTCTGACCTCTGACCCTGAGAGGTTCTTCAACACTGTAACAATTTAACAAATTATTCACAAGGCCACAGGAGGTTGCTTGCCATGAAACGGGTCAATGGTCATAGGTCAATCATCCAGTGCTGTTCTGGTGAGGACAATCTCCTCTGAGGTGAGCTTCGTCAGACACACTCGACATTAGAACTCAGTGCTTTAGTTACAAATACATAGATTAAGCCCAACTCTAGAGTAAATACATTTTTTTTAGCAGAAATCAATTGGACATGGTGATATGTGCTTTTAGACTGCTCTTAAATATCTATGGTCTTCCTCTCTCTCACATACACACAAACAACTCTCCTTCTACAACACTGAATCATGGCAGGTTGCTTCCATTAGTCTGTTTCAGTGAGGAATAATAGTTAATTCTTGATTTACAGCTTTGGGTGTCCTGCTGCAGCTTGGGTTTGGGTGAATAAGTAAGGGTGTAGGGTAAATGTTTTTGCCTGTGGATTTTCTTTGTTTTACCCAACTTTTTATAGCCTATTTCTTCCTGATCACGGTTAGCTCCTTTCCTGAACCTGAAAACAATCCACTGGATTTTTTTTATATGGCTTTCGTCCATTTTTGTAAATCATTCAATTTTCCCAGTTCTTCGGTCAAAACAGTAGATATTCAGCATGGTAACACTTTCCTTCTCTCTTTCAGCTTTCCATTGTCCTTTTAGTTTTAGCTGCACATCATCATCCTGGAATTCTATTCTCCATTTTGCTGGTGGTTTTGATTGCACCTGCATTTTTTCTATCTTTTTTTTTTTTTTTATTAAGTTTAATTATCTTGCCTTTACTTGGTGGGACTTTGGCTTCGCTCAAACAGGCTGGTCAGACAGGTAGTTAGAAGAAGTTTCTTTCTGGGACCTAAACCACAACCTTTGTCTTTAAAAAGCATTCTTTAAGACCAGTAAGTAGATTTGATCTTGGAGATACATTCTCCAAGCCAAAATGTGTCCACGCATGCTCCCTGTACCTCTGTGGCTCCAGTGACCTTGTTTACAGTGCAGCCTGAGACTGCACGCTACTCACTTTTCATTGGTTGCCATGGGAAGCAGTGCAAGAAGCTATACTTGCACATCGTTGCACAATCAAGGATGAGTTTAAGCACTCAGCCATCTCCTTCTAGCCCAGTATCTCTGGAGAATTACAATTATAAAGGATGCATCCGAAACGCACAATTTACATCCAGTGCCAATGTTAAGTGCCAGTGCATGAAGAGGAGTGTCCTTGTAGCAAAGGTGAAAGCAAGTGTGCGGGGGTTGGGGTAGTGGATGGGCGTGTAATGTATCTGACCTTTTGTGAAGGAGACCAGAGTTTAGAGCTTTAAAATTCATAGCAGCGTCCTGTCAGAATCAAGATTTGCAGATGACATGGTTATATTCACAAAAGATGTAGTACGCTCCTCCGAAGACCACTCTGTAAGACTTGATAGATAGCTAGACAGACAAAATTGCTTGCTTGCTTTCTTGGTTGCTTACTTACTTGCTTACTTATCTGGAAGAAAGGTGGGACAGTAAATAGGTTTTGTCTGCGGTTTTTGTACAAGTGAAAAAGATATGTATCTTTTACAGTGTGTTGTTTTCTCAGTAATATTTCAAACACTTCAACCCTTGCTGCTTCTCCAAGACAGTGATCAAGAGTGCTGCCATTCAGTGTTGCTGCAGAGTAATCTGTCTGCATTTGTGTAGAACTGTAGTGTTGACTGGAGAGAGAAAAAGACATTAAGGTAGGAAATGTATCTTTCTGAGTTATCTCCCTCTTGCTTTATACTGATGCAAGCAAGAAAAATCATAAAGCTTTACTTTGTTATCAAGGAGAGGTAATGTTTACAATTTCCGAGCCTTTCCACATAAGCACATCAAGAATGAGGGATTCTAGGGGTTTTTCCAATTTTGCTACTGTTCCGTGCTCATTAGGAAATATATTTTACAATTTCACGGAACACAATGCATCTTCCTCCAAAAAAATGTATTGTTCTCATATACTAACAACACTGCAGTATTCTTTTGCAATGGAAGCACAGTGGCCCTCTGGTTAGCAGTTAAACTGTCTCGAGGTTCAATATAAACCAGCGAGACTGCACTCTGGGCAAAGCATTCTCTTTGAGACCTCCCTGGAGATCTGTTTATAAATGGATAAGAGTCATTGAACAGGACTTTGTAACAGTGTATATTTCAGATCAAGAGACAGTGCACACCATAAAAAAGCCAGGACTCAAGGCTGTGTAGCCTCTAATCTAGAGTGGCTGTCTGCTGGCATAGTCTTAGTTCCTCTGCTTTTATTTGCCTATGGCTTTATTAGGCAGTGCAGCACTTGACACTTAAAGCAGCTACAAGGAGTTTTTAAATGTTTAGTATATAGTCTCTCTTTAATACTGATGCCTCTGTAAGACCTATGTAAGCACACGAGACCATCAGCGAGAAAATTGGCTATTTATATTGAATTTTTCTGAATTCCCGGCTAAATCAGACGAAACGATTTACGGCACACACCACGCAGACCGGAAGACCTTATGTCTACATTTTCCCAGGCAATGTTTCGCAGTAAGTACTACGTTAGCCAGGTAAAAGGAAGCAGGAAGAGATTTGTCTTAAGAGAATTTTATCTTTGACTTTATATTTTGTGGTTATGGCTGTTACTGGGGCAGGATCAGCAAAGAGAAAAAGAAAAGAATTGACCGGAGAACAAACAAAAGCTAAAAGGGACAGTGATAGAGCCATAGCGAAAACATGAGTCAACCTTGGTCGTTCATCCAACAGACAGAATTGCAGGATTTGAAAGGATTCAAAACCAATCCTGAATCGTCCCTCTTCGTCGTAGACAGACATGTAATGTCTATTTTATTTGGCTGTGTACAGTCCATAGAGGCATAGGTCACGGTGGACATTGCCATAATACAACTGGCTTATAACGTAACATTTTATGTTGGCCATGTTGCCAAGCTATATCTTGCTGTCGGCTTATTATTATGAAGACAAAACCTTACTAGGGAGGGAATGTTCAATGTTTAACTTCCTCAACAAAATTACTGTTACCGTGCAACCAGATCTGTTAGGCTTGTAGGCTTACATGTAACCTAGGTGTATGAACGGTACTAAAACAAAGTTTACTTTGTTTCACCATCATGATATAACAGTTATTAATCTTACATAGCCACAAATAGATACAGTAGCTCATCGCTATGCATCCGGCATGCAGCTGGAAATTAGTATTAAAAATAAGTTGTGTCTTTCTTTCACTCGCTTCCAAAACAAATGCACAGTGTAGCCAGATCAAAGCAAAGCACCCCAATTTCTCTGTTGTTAGCTGTAAGAACCAACACACTCTACTACTCTACTCTCACCATTCGATGAAGCGGAGACCCAGTGGATTAACTTTGTTTTTGATGGACATGTCCCCACAAAAACTGCAAAACTCTTAAATGTGTGCGCTAACCATTTTACTTCAGACTGCTACGAGGGCCAGTACAAACCAGGATTCGCAACGACACTGAAGCTCAAGGATGGATCAACACCGACTTGGTGTCAAACTTGGAAGCTATAAGTTTTGCCATTTTTATGTTGCTTTACTGTTTATTTTGCAGGTTAGCCTGTTGAGCTTGGCGTTAGCACATCCCGCGACTCACATGACTAACATCTATTGTACACACACTGGAGCAGTGATGGAGTTTGTAATATTGAGTCAATCGAAATTGTGTGCACGTTAAGCCTCATTTGAAGCCATTAACCAGAGTAGTAGGTTGGATGTGGTAAACAGTTTTTTCACGTTGCTTTATGTGGAACTTAATACTGCAACGCAAGCTCAGCTGGCTTTGTTGTTACACAAAGTGGAATAGCTGGAAAAGTGTTGTGTGGCTCGGCCCAAATTTCTTTGTTTAGCATTTACAGAGCCAGTGCTGCGTACAGACACCGGCATTTTTTTCAGCACACACACTGAACTGACAGCTAGTGGACCGTGAGGAGATATTCGCTGAATTTGACAAAAAGACATGTACTGGATTAGAATTGCACACCCCACCTTTAAACACTACAAGCGCAGTATGAAATGCTTGACATTTAATCAGTTTTAGGGGTGGAGGCATTCTGGTTTCCATTGTCTTGTGTATCTCTCTCTAACTCTAATGGCAGTGTCTGCTTCTTTGCAAAAGCTACATAAATAAAAGAATAGACATGTTACATGTTGGAAGAGTACAAACACCAGAATCATACAAGTACTGCATGGTGATGTGCAAATGTGTTTTAAGAGGTCATTTTAAAGCTGATTGATTTTGTTATCCTAAACTCTACATAAACAAGCCACGGTCCTGGGGGGGAAATCTTATAACACACTTGCAGAAATAATTCACCTAACTCTGAAACCCTTTTACAAAGTAAGCGGCTGGTACTTCTTCTTATTGTTTTTTAGGCAGCTCAATAAGCCCACGATTCACTTTGTGAGCCAAATTACATCAATAAATCAAGATTATGAAGTCAGGAAGCTAATCTTCTTGCTATATTGTTGCAGATGCAATGGCAAAGACAAATGATGACCCATACAGCATCATCAATTGAGGTTAGCTGTCTCTCTTAGGGTGCTTGTTGTCTTGAACTACTGTCACAGTGGCAAGTTGGCAACACTTAGTGACTGCATCTGCCACTCATCACTTGAGCCCTGAGTAAAGACAATTGTGACAGATGCTTACAGGGACTATCACTGGGACCTATCATTGCCACTTCATCTTTAGAACTATTGGTAGAAAGAAAATACTTCCTACATGAAACTGCTGACAACAAGGTCTATAGATTATCTTGAGTAACCGGGTCGTGATTTCTGAAAAGAGACCTTGCATTTGAGTTTTTCTAATGTATTTTTTTGGCGCTTTGAGCACCACAAGCTGAGTTCCATTATATTTAAAAAATGCAGACATCTCTACCAAAACAATCTAGATGGATAAATAGCACTACAGGTAAGAGGAACAATATGTATTTTTGATTTTGTGGTTAACTGTCCCTTTAAGAGTTGATAAGAAAGTGGACAAACACAATTTCAGGGTGATAATGAATCCTGGTTTTGTATTTTGTAGTGTTCTAGGTATTGGAGCAAAGTAATCTTGTGCTTAAGTGTTGACCTTTCTATTGTTGATCCACTATCAAGTTTCTCATATCAGAAAATTTACATTACATAACATTTACACTACTGCGGGTAATTTGTTTTCCTTTACCCCAATTTTATTCCATCATCCAGACCCTAAATTTGAGTGACAAAGTAATTGTATTTATTGTTATGTATCTTTATAACCATCTACTTTATATATGCCATAGTCCTTTAACCCACAATGGAAAGTGCACCGCAAGCTTTTCGGGAGAACTGCTGTAACAGAAATACCTGGTATAAGCAAAGCATTAAAATTAGATCTCATATTTCACGATATTCCCTAAAGATGGTTCCCTAAAGATTATTCTTCATATCAAGTGCAATTCTCTGGTTCATTTTAAAAGTAAACATAATTTTACCTTTTCCATGGCCCTCCTGTTGTGTGGGGAAGAGTACATATGTAGTGCAATCCATAATATAATAATCCTCTCAGTGGGGGGGGGTTTCACCCTCTACTGAATCACATTATTGCTGTGCACATGGTTGCACCATTAGGTCCATTATATTGCAATGAATGACTGCAATAATTATCTGGTTGAAGTATGCAATGGGTGTTCGGTAAAGAAAAGTGTTACAAAACCTTTTCACTTGTACTTGTGAGCATTTTATCATTGGCAGTAAAACAGGATTTCTTCGATGGCCGAGTGAGAAATGAGTGACAAATTAACAATCAGCTTCTAGTTATATTTCCAGCAGTAGCCGTCATGTGTTTAAAGTATTGCTAAAGCAGCCAATGTGTGGAATATTTCAATCCAAAATGTAGGAAAGTGTTTCACACAACCCTGAAATATCAACAACAAAAGTTTGAAAGAGAACACTATAGTACATTTTACCCAATAATTATTTACGGGGTTAATGGGGGATTGAACTTAATTTACATACAGATTGCAATATAATGTTTTAACATGTGAAGAGAGTAACACGTGCATAAATTGTGAAATATAGTGCTGGAAAATGTACAGTGCGTGTGTGGGAGGGGTTCTATTTGAGTGTGGCACATTTGTACCCTTTGATATCCTAATGTAAATGAAATGGACAAATGCTTGTGTACTGCTGTGTATTGATGAAATGGCCATAGACAATTCTGGCTTTCCTCCGGTTTTAGTGCTTCCACGAGGAAAATTAGCTGCATTTCCTGGACAAAAGCCAGAGAAGTAATTACAGCACCCCCCTAAGGCCTCGTTGGTACATTTACTCAAAGTACTCTAGAATGAATTTTCTGCCTGAGAAGTAAAAACCTCTGTGGAAATAAACCTGTGCCCGAAATACAACCAACACTCGGCTTGTTTCTAGTTTGAATATACCGTTGCATCCTCCAAAAACATACACAGGAAGTATGAATAATTTATGCATCTTTGTCTTGTTACTGTCCCCTTTTTTCCTTCTTTCCCTCATTCATTGTGTTCTGCAATCTCCTCCAGTTACTGACGGCTGTGAGGAAGCAAGGTAGTCTGTACTGGTTATTCTTGCCTTTCTCATAAAAGGTCATACCATTTTCAAGCACAAAGTGCAGCTCATCCTCTTCAGTGGATGCTAAGGTTTCTCAAATCTTTGGAGGGATTCTCTGACTGTGAACGATCCAGTATGACATCATCATGCAGCTTTTCAGGGAGCTGGAGCAGTGACAAAACATAAATCATTCATGCAATAGCAGCTGTGCATGTGTGTTTGCATCTGCATCTTTGTAAAGACATGCATGTGTTATGCAAATATTTATAAATGTGATGACAAGACAGGGATGACTTACTGAAGGTGATGATTAGTCTTTGATGTCCGGCTTTCGGTGACCTTTCCCACCATCATGTGTAATACTGTGATGTTCTCCAAATCTCTTCCTCATCCCACTTCTAAGCAGGTTATGTGTGCAGTTGGTGCTGAGAGTGTGCAAAAACCCATTAAACATTGATAACAACACTTGTCAAACGCTTTGACCATTGCGATTGTTGTTGTGTAACAGCGGTACCGATGCAGGGACTCCAGTTCAATTCAGAATTCTTAACTCAACTTCTTATTTACATGATTTGAAAAGGTCGTTAGAATATTATGCACAACACGGCATTTTTGTGTTAAAAACCCTCTTTAATTCTCATGCAGAAGCATGAAAAACGGTGGGCTGAAACCGGAAATTCTAAAAAGAGCTGGGAGCCTCCCATAAGGCTGTGTACTGGTATGGCGCTTACAAAGGAACCAGTACTGTGGTGCCACAAATGGACCTCCCTTTAACTTATTTGCCCTGAAAAAAAGACACACTTGAATACAATCTATGAAGGTTGCTTTCAGATTTAAATGTTAAACCTTGCTCATGATGTGAACATTCTATCTTAAAATTCAGAATATATTCTTGTACAACTTCTAACAGGTGGCTTTCAGTTCTCTGAGAGTGCATTTGGGATGGAAGCCTCAAATTCACAAACACACAGGCAAAATGACAGGCAGATGCTGTTTCGTTCTCACATTAAATCCCATTGTAAAGTGTGCATCTCTGGGTGATGCCACACAAGCTTATCTAGTCGGCACACTCCTAACATCCCTGGGTGCTAACAAAGCAAGCCATTGGGTGATGCAGAAGGGGCAACATGATCACAAATATGCCACCTCTTCCCTGAGTGCATAATAATCCACAGTGCGTTTCACAAACATGACTTCTTTTTTACTGGAGTAGAAACTGCCCCTTCAAGCATTTTATTAGATTGGTGGAGAGGGATGGTAAAGTAAGTAAAAATAAATAAATAAATAAAAGATCTGACATTATGATGCTTTAGTATTTCACCCCTTGAAGGGATGATAATATGCACATTCACAGCCTATGCAACCGTCTCGTCCTTGAGCATGCTGATCTTCCACAGTACATGGTTATTCTAGCAGTAAAATAAGAGGGAAATATGTATTACATAGATACATTGCTTTCTAATGCAATCCATTTGCCATAGCATCATCGTCAGCAGCCAAGCCGGAGTACCAGCAGTGACGGAAGGTAATGGTGTGTTGTTGCAGTAAAGATTCCACTATCTCATGATCCATAGACCTAAGAAGATTTACTGTGAAATTACTTCACACACTCTCCAAAGGATAAAAGATAGCCATTAAACCCTACCCAATAATATATCATCTCTGACAGTCATCTAAATGATTAATTTCATCTCATGTATTAAATCATGAACAATCTTTAATTCATGACTCAGGATGCTACAGAGGCTTGTAGCAAAAAATAGAGTACATTATGTTGGAATAATAAATACTAAATACTTTTAATAAATACTTTTTCTTTTTATGTATCTGAGGGGGTCGTAAGAAAAGCTTGAGCAACCAATGCAGAACCAAGTGCCCTACCTCAGGCTGATGTCATTTCAGTTCTTGTGGCATTTTCAATAAGACATTTAACTCCAAAATACATGTCCAAAATAAATTTTTTGTGTCCCTGATTGAAAACGTAGAGGTGAGCATATCCTCGCGAAAATTATCATGTAAAGTGGGGTGCTCATTTACATGTAATCATTATCACTCTGCATTTCAAAGGCAATCTGACACAAAACTGTGCAGAGACCCTCATATCTGATTGTCACAGTGAACACGAATGTTTCCCCCTTTTAAAATATATTTAGATAAAGGGTGAACCGTTTTAATAATACCCCAGACCAAGTGATACATTTGTGTTGATGTGAGGATAATGATAACAAGCAGGATGAAGAGAATGGGGTCAGAAGAAATTATATGATGATTGCTACTGTGATTATACCTCACTGGATGAAAAGATGTGCCTAATGTGACAAGTTAGTGGTACTCAAGACAAGTCTCTCCTAGGATTATAATCAACAGAAGGAAAACTCTCCATTGATAACACTATCAAAAGGCACATCCTGGTCCTGATTCACTGATTATAAACTGCCTGAAGGATACAGATAATGAATAAGGGTTAAATTGGAATAAAATCACCCAAATGTGTACATAAATTCTGTGAAGTTCTGTGGTACCCAACAACACATTTTGCAAGCCATTTTCTTGTTGCTGTTTTGCCTGGAGTTTAACTTGATCTCAAACTGAAGGGGCTTTTTCTCGAGTTTCATTCTTCTCGTAACAATTGCAACATTGTGTGTTTGCAACAATATTAAAAAGTATGAGCACTAGATGGGTCGTTTCCTTCTTTTCTAAGGCAGTATGAGGATCACATATTGTAAATTATATCTCTAAGCTTCCTTTATAATGCTCAAGTAACTGGTTATGCGTCAGAACGGTTTCTCATAGCTTTTAATTTTCAGATAAATGTGTAATTCTTTCGCACGTACCTTTTTGAATAATTTTCTCATTAGGAGTAAGAGACACTCTTCTGATTTATTATGCCAAGTATTTACCAAGTCAATAAAGTGCTGCATAGTCTTCATGATCTTCAGGGTAAAACCCAAAACTCTTCCCTAACCCAAAGTGGTAATTGTTTTGATTGCAAGGCCGTACAGAATGACTCTGTCCATGGCCATTCATCACTCTGGCATTTGAAAATGAAATGGCTCTTGACTGCTGTTCTCAACAGATGTGAGTGACCCTTATGTCACAATGGAGGGATTAAAAGAAGCAGGGAAACTATATTCCTCCTGAGATATTAACCTCTGATGACAGCTTTAAAAAACTGCAGCCCCGACCCTTCTTTCCTGTCCTCTGCATTCTCATCTCTTTGAATCACAGGATAAAGCGTGGGATTTTGTGAGCCAAGAGACTGCAAAACTTTATTATTCATCCCCAAAGTACAGCGGGTTGGGTGTAGTGATGGCCTCATTATGTTAAGAGAGCAGTAGAAGCCAGTCCAGGGACATTTTCTGATTGCAGTCCCTGGAGTGCCTCTCCTCTGGGCGGAGGGGAGGGCCCAGCTGGACACTGTGGTGGAATGTGAATATGTGTTCCAAACAGATGGGGGTTTTATGTAAGCGAAGCCTTTAGACTGTGCTTGTCACTTGGCTATGTGTGGATACATACTGCAAGCACACACATGTACTGTACCCATGCATATTGTAGTACATAGACACTGGATGAATAGGGGTATGCTAAAATCTCAAAGGAAATCTCAGTGGGAAGCTGTGTAGCTTTACAAGCAAAAAGGAGCCTGTGATCTTGTGCTGCTTTATGCCGCTTGCCTTGATCTAAATATAATAAAGTAGTTGACAACTCCTAAAACTCAAAGATTTATTCCCAGTGTAGCTTTGCTCCAGATGGATCAGGCCAGTGAACCAGATAGTGAAAGGCTGGGATACACTGTGAGACAACTCAGTACAGTAACCCCATCGTCACGGACCCCAATCCACCAAAAGAATAATATCTTGCTAACATGTTGTGCTGGGTTGCTGTCATGCACTCAAAACACGATCAGATGGGAGACAATGCGCTGCTGTTCCTGCTCTTTTCTTCTCCCAAGACAAAGAAATAAGGGTATCAAAAAAAAGACAATGCACACTGGCTAAAACAACATTTACTCACCAATAAAGGATTCAACATTAGATGTATTGATCATCACTTTTAGACTACCCTGGTTTCACTTTTTGCTTTTATCAAGACGTTTAGGCCATAGTTCTCCCCTTTTAACACCGCTACACTTTGTTCATGCTATAGTCTTGAACTGGAGATGGTGTTTTGATATTGTTAATGTGACCGTTTTCTTAAAATCGTGTGAATCTTCAGCAGGAGTTCATCTGCCACAGCTGCATAGCATCAAAGGGCCATCTAATTCAGCAGCGTCTTACTGACCTAATATGTTGGCTGGGAGTCGGTGTAATCCAATTTCCATGGGAGACATAACTTCTCTGAAGCTTTCAGTGATTACCTGCTCATTTCAGACTCTGTAATTGTCCTCAAGTTCAACAGGCTAAGCTTGAAAATAACTTGCTGTGTCTCCCCTCTAAGCCTGTACTGTGAGCTGACATGTTGATGAATGAGTAATTAATATGGCTGTCTACCAAAATTAAGTGCTTTTGAAAATAAATAAATAAGTGGTTAGCTCTGTAATGGATTGATTATGTAGTTATAATAGGAGTAGAGGTGGTGATTTATGAATAAAAAGTGAGAAATTCCGAATCATCACAAATCGTGGAAATATTTCTGTATTTCTATATGGAGAGTTATACTTTGCTTCATGGTTATAAAAACTAATTGTGTCAAATTGTAAGACATTTTAGTACCATCCCTCTTCATCATGATAAATGGCAATAATTAGATGTATTGAAGTTTATTGTAGTAGGGCATACAAAATGTCATTGGTCAATCGGGAGTGATGTTAAATTTGCTTGTGATTTCAGCAAACTGTGTTTTCATCTAGCCTTAACAGTGGCCTGTGCTCTAGCCCAGGGGACATGCTTGCAAAGTAAGTGACAGTTAAGGCTTCCAGCTAAGAGTTCCCTCTTAAGACCACTTCACCAAGATTCACCTTTCCTGAGGAATGGAGTGATAAACTGGCATAGCTTCACTGGGTCGGGGGTGAGCTGAGATTAGGTTTGTTCGTAAGTGAGGCTAAGTGGAGCTGGAGATCGACAGGTGGATTGGTGTCTCGGGTTATGCAGGCACTGCACTGCACCGAAGGCAAAGTTCACGATTAAACCAAGCAATCTATGTTCCAAACATTACTTATGGTCATTGGCTCTGGGCAGTGGGGCAGGTGAAATGAGTTACCTTCATAGTGCATCTGGGCTCACCCTTAGGGACAGAGTGAAGCGCTCAGATAACTGGAAAGAGCTCAGAGTTGAACTTCCCCTCTTTCCATTACATGTAAAAGGAGCCAGTTGAAGTTGTTCAGGCACCTGATTAGGATGCCTCCTTACACCCTCCCTTTGGACAAAATCTGGCCTCATCCAACTCGGAGAAGACCCTCGGGAAGACCAGAACAAGCAGGATGGGTTACATAAATATGCAATGTGGGCTGGAAAAGCCTTGGGATCCCCCGGGTAGAGCTGGGGGATGTAGCTATCAGAGGAATACCTGGTCTACCTTGCATAGCCTCCTGCCACTGTGACCCAGACACGGATGAGCGGCAGAGAATTGAAGGATGGATTTGAGGTAATGTGTCAATTTGTTTCAATTGTCTTTAGGTCCTCCAAAGCATTGTCTGTGAAGTTACTGAGAAAGTTCAGGACTGTGATGGGCTAAAGCTTGGTTGTCCTGGGGTGCGGGTAAAAGCTGTGGCTACAAATGACAGCATTCGTGTTCCAGTCTGTTAGGCTGGGAGAGGAAAGCCATGTGCTTATCTGCGAAATTATGCAAAACACAGACAAACCGTAGGGTTACAAAAACCAATATTTTCTTTCTTTGAGTAGTAACTACAAATATGACTTTAAGCAAAAGCTGTCAGTCAATGAATTCTATTAATTCCCTCATATAAAATCACTCTGATGTTTGGCAGGACTAATTAGCAAGACTGTGGTCAGCAGAGCAAAGGGGACACTAATTACCTGGCATACTTTTCTTGTAGTTAAAACTAACATGTTTACAGTGAACAGTCTGAGTTTTAATGTTTTGAGGACAGGTAGACTGTGGTCTGCAGCTGGTAGAGTGGGAACTGTGTCTCGCACAACAGCAGCTGTGTGTTTTTTCAATATAGCCTTATAGCCATTATATGCTAAATATGTTGGACTCTCAGTGATTTATAGAATCTAAAAATCGGGCTCTACTGTAGCCACTAAAGTCGTGCATATTGAAGCATATTGGATGGGTTTTGTGCTTTTATAAACGGAGCATAATGTAACAATAATTGTTCCTGCAGTATCATTGCCTTTTCATTCAAAACGATGTCTAAAAATGAATGTACACGGTTGAACCTCTCTGAAGTATCAGAGGACTCATCAGACATGTGAACTGTGAGATTGTGGTTTTCTGTCCTTCTGCTCCTGTCCCGTTCATACAGTATATGGATACTTTAGATTTCATGTATTTTTCTTTTCACGTTAATATTTGGAATATTGAATGTGATGAGATATAGACATCATTGTGCTTTTATTTATTTAAACTTTGAGACAGATTGACACATGAGCTGTGTGTTATGTATTCTCTATCTGAGCTATTATTTGGGTATTTTATATGTACTGCCCGTGTGTCTTTGACCTGACAAAGCCACAGTCAGTTAGGTATGCAGAAACAATGTGCAAACATTTTTGGGGAATTAACACAAATATTCAGCTTTCTCCAAAACATTGAGTTCAGCAGCCTTTTTAAGTCATCTAAATTGTAAACCTTTTTGTTTGAAATAGGGAATTAATAAATTGTGGAAGAGATTTTCAAAAAAGGATTCACTGGTTAGTGTAGATATGGTGTGACTTGACATGCAGTAAACACATTGGTTTAAACTGATCGATGTTTCTTTCATCTTGTATGTTGCCTGAATGAGTCTTGTGAAGGACTATAATATGGGAGACAACATTTCAGTACGTTTGTTTTAGCCAGCTTATTTCTTAGGTTACAGGCTGCTCTTCACATCCACACTGTAAAACTAAATCTTAAATCATTTTAGCACTTGTTATCTGTAATTGTATGTAAGGCTTAAATTATATACAGCATAATTAATAACAAACAAAATAATAACGCCACGCACACAGCACTTGGTCCAACTCAACCTGGTTCGCCAAATGTTAGGGAGGACTGAAAGTGCCAGAATGAAATAAATAAATACACCATTAAATAATTACTTAAATGTGTCATTAAATAATTAAAATACCAATTATTTCAATATTTACATTTACATTTCATGATTTACATTTACATTTCACGATTTACATTTACATTTCATGATTTAATGATTTACATTTACATTTCATGATTTACATTTACATTTCATGGTCCTGTGTTGCAGTGCTTCATAAATTGTCAAACTGTCAAACTCACCCATCACAGTCAGTGGGTGGGGCTAGCACTAATCTAGTCTGATCCATTGCTTTGGTCTGAAGTCTCTTTCCTTTGGGCTGTTCCCTTTCAGGGGTCGCCACAGCGAATCATGTGCCTCCATCTAACCCTGTCCTCTGCATCCTCTTCACTCACACCAGTTAACTTCATGTCCTCTCTCACTACGTCCATAAATCTCCTCTTTGGTCTTCCTCTAGACCTCCTGCCTGGCAGCTCCAACCTCAGCATCCTTCTACCAATATATTCACAGTCTCTCCTCTGAACATGTCAAACCACCTCAATCTGGCTTCTCTGGCTTTATCTCTGAAACATCTAACATGAGCTGTCCATCCTCGTGGATAACAGCAACAGTTGCCTGGCAGCCTCACCGGGAAGTGCCACTACTAGCTGATGCTGAAGCGGCAGGATTCTGCTGCGACTGAACTGCCGGAGCTGGAGGAGTTTTGGTCGGAGCTTCTTCTATTAAATTAGCTGCTTCTAGCAGCAGCTCCGGGCAACTTTTAGACAATTTGTCCTGGCGTTCTCAACGTTAGGGGTTAGAAGGTTCGACTCGGCGGTAAAGTTTAGTTTAATAGTTATCTAAACCAACATTAGAGGCGAAGCGCGCCACCCAGTGTATTGGAAGTAGCTCTGCATCGATCCGTTATCTGGAATTGATTTGTCTTGACTTGATGCACAGGGTAACCAATCAGGTGTCTTTGATGGGTGAGTTTGACAGTTTGACAATTCATGAAGCACTGCAACACAGGACCATGAAATGTAAATGTAAATCATGAAATGCAAATGTAAATCGTGAAATGTAAATGTAAATCGTGAAATGTAAATGTAAATATTGAAATAATTGGTATTTTAATTATTTAATGACACATTTAAGTAATTATTTAATGGTGTATTTATTTATTTCATTTTGGCACTTTTAGTCCTCCATAAAATGTTCACCTATCAGGTCGCTGATATTCCATGGAAACTTTATTCTGTAATGGGCAAATGAAACTGCTGTTATCTCTACAGCAAAAACTTATAGGGACCGCTACAAAGAGTCTTTCTGTAATAGTCATATGGCATCTTTCTGAATGTATTATGGTATTAACACAGTTAGGCTATGAGTTATGTGATGTTATTATTTCTATTACTACAGCTGGAATCGGCACGCAAGCTCCCACAATATGGCAAATCTCCGTAATCCTCCCTACAATGTGTTCGCTGGCAGGGCGCATCCTCACACTAGGAATCACGCATGCGTCAACAACGGAAACTCTCCTGATTTGACAACCCCGGAATCTACCACGCAGCCCACTATATTGCAAGGCGCCCCGTTACTAGCGCACCATCATCTGCACCTGCCTACTCTGTTGTTGTGGTTGGAGCGCTGGGAGGGCTCATTATTTCGCAGGGAGCCCGCAGGAGGAGGAGACATTTCCGAGACACCGACAGAAGCGTGTAGCCTCAGATTCAGCACCACAGGACTGAGGAAAGCGTCCACATTGAGTCGATTCTCACTGTTCCCCGTGGGTTAATTGAACAGGAGGACACCATTTTTTTGGGAATACTCAGAGAAACCAGGCGCTGTACACAGTTTGCGGAACTGCAAGAGGTGTCATCCCCAAACGGTTAAAGGTGCGTAGCGTTAGTTCACGTTAGTTGGATGCTTTGGTTTGTCAACTGGATGTTTTTTTTGTTGTTTTTTTGTGTTGTTGCTAGCAGCCCGGTAGCGTTGCACTTGCTGCACTGAGTGACCCGCTGTGCTGCTAACATTAGCTTAGGCGAGGTCCGCCTTTTCATTCATCATTGGGGCAAATAAATGCCCCGCACCGAAATACTTCCCAGCTCATTATTACCACAACATGCTTCCGCGGCGTCTGTTTCCGGAGCTGGGCTATTCTCGTTAGCTAAAATCCCAGCGTCGACCACTTTGCTAACGGTTTCTAAACCCGCACTCCGAGCCCTGCTATCCAGTGAGCCCAGTGCTGAAAGCCTGCTCCGACGGACTTGTGGGAGCCTGTCGGGCAGAGACAAGCTAGGCTGCTAGGCTAGTGGAGCGGCTAAGCTAACGGGCACCGGCCACTTTTATGCTAGGAAAATAACGGTCCCACATCTGCATTAACGGCTGGTTAATTGTCGAGGGGCTGGTTAGTAATCCTTCAGATACTTCGCTCGCGTGAAGACCGTTTAGCCTCTCCCCTTCGTGTGTTTGCAGCGCTCTTAGATGTCTTTGTCTCTTTCTTTTTGTTATATTTGACGTTCTTACGCACGTTTAAAATAAAACCATATTTATTTTTATCTTTTTTCTCGAGTTACAAGTCATACTAATCTTTCGCAAAACGATTTTGAATTGCGCGTTGCGCCGTCGTGCTGCACTCCGTGAGCACACAGCCTCGCCTCGCCTCGCCTCACCCCGCAAGTGTAACGTTACTTTGCAGCCAAGTCTCTTTTCGCTCTTTTAACAATGGGGGCCATTAGTTTAGGTAACGTGGCCGGCTGCGTGGGAACAGCTGATTCAAGCGTTACAATTTTCAGCGTCAACCGGCCCTTACTGTGCCGTTACCGTTAAGTAGCGAGCTGACATATTCAGCTGAGGCAGTGACAGAAATCTGTTGTTCATCCGTAGCCTGCGTTCAGTCAGTGTCAGTGATACATATCTTCTGTCTGCCTTGTATGGTAACGTTACTCTGCAGCTCACCGTTGGCTCACTATCCTCCTGTTCATTCTGCTATTGCAAAATTGTGCATTGTGTCAGAAAGAGCGTGTATGTGTGTTGTGGTGCATGTTTGCAGACATGCAGTCCGGCTAAGTGAACTCTGCATTCAACAGTGCCATGCAGCAGGAGTCAGAGCACAGCTTCTGTGACCCGGGGTGTGCCACATTTTCAAACTGTAACTGGAGATATGGAATCTCGGAGGCCTCCCGGGGGTCACATAGTGGCTGCATTTAGAATCTGAACGTTTGATTGGCAAGGAGGTATGCTCAGACTCACTGTCAGGGCTGTGTGGGTGTCTGTGCCCCCCCCCCATATGTTTACCATGTAATTTCATTAGCCACATGCAGGGACAGCATGATAATTCTAATATTTTTTAGTGGAAAAAATACTGTCTTAGTTGTGGCTTGTGAGGTTTAGAGAAGAGTTTAAGAGAAAAGCTTTCAAAAAGAAATATAATATGGGTGAAGTATAATTTGCCGACATTCATAATATCCCTTGATGTCCTTTACAATGCAATGAAAAAGGGTTCGGGTTAAGTCAGGGGTGCAACTAATGAGTATTTTAATTTTCAATTAGTCCGTCAGTTATTTGTTGTTAATAGATTAATCATTTAGTCTCATCTTAGTGACTAATGCCCATCGCACTTTCCCCGATTCCAAGGAGACGTCTTTAAATATCTTGTGTAAAACTTAAGGATATTACATTTGCAAGGATAAAAAAAAAAAGTGGGCAGAGCAGCAACATTTGAGAAGGTGGGACCAGCTCTTGTTTGGCATTGTTGCTTGTTGTCAATTAATACATAAATAAAACAATAAATAATCAGATAATGATTTAAGCACCCACATTTGACCATTTCCCATCCTTTGACATGGCAGAAAAACAGTGTAGTGAGTAAGAAAGTTTGTAGTTGCAGTCATTTTGCTTAACAAGATCTATAAACTACTAAAGACATCTTTTACTAAATATTGACTCGGCAGAAAAGCTGTGATTCTAGGCTGCCAAGCATAGACAGACTCTTCTCTGCCCTTTGGTAAATAACTGCATATGTGTATCACTGTCTAACCATCTGCTCGAGAGACCATCTTTTATGCGAGGTGTAGTTGTTTAACCTTTTGGGTGTTTTGTCATTTTATAGTAGACCACATCCACATTTAGGATTATGCAGTTGTACTAGATTGCTAACCATTGCTAAGCGTGCTTTAGTAAGTAACATGCCATTTTATAATGACTGTTTTTTTTCACTTTGATCCTCTGGACAAACTTTGTTTGCTAGCAACAACACAAAAAACCAAACAATTTGGTTTGATTTGGGAAAGTAAAACATATTTGACAAAGCTGGTGTCAAAATGATTCGTCCCCGATGGAGCAAAATCAGTCTAGTTTGAACTCCTTCTGATTCTGAAACACAATTATTTTTGGCTCGTCTCACATTCCTCATTTTATAATAATTAAGTAATTACAGGGTTTGACAGCCACCTGTATTTAAGCATTTGAATGTCTTGGCTCAATTACTATGTGCCATTTGCAGTATAAAGCCTGTTTCTGTTACTGGGGATAAGGAAAAGCCATAATTTATGGGTGAGACTATGCAATCAATGGCAGTCAGGAGTGCATTGTGTTCTCCGTCTCCTGGGAGAGGAAGCGATATTGGCTGAACACCATGGAACCCCCTGTTGTTGTACTGAAGCAGAGCTTTAAGGTAGCCATGGTACCCTCGCTAACTGGAACAGGATTGCCTCTCAGGCCTTCTCTCCCTCCAGCTCTTGCACACATGTTTGGTACTGTTTAAGAGATGAGAGATGAGGCAGTAGAAACAACACAGAACAATCAATAGTTGTAGCACTCTTGTCTACCGCATCAATTTGACTTCTTCTTACCCCAGGGGTTTGTATTACCCTGTGCTGCAATGTGGAACTGCACTGAACTGACAGCAAACATTATTACCATGGTTTTGGCTAAACATGTATTTCCTCATGTTCTCAAGACAACATATTGCGTACTCTTAGAATATTATTATTGGTCTCTATATTAGGACAGTCAACATCGAAGAGTTACCCTCTAAGTGCATTTCTTGAAACAATAACCATTACTTTACAGTTAGAGTGATATGTTTGTTTTGCAAGAAATAACTTCCCTTCTTGTTGTCTTTTTCAAAGATCTGCTACTTAAGCCTACTCAACAATATGTGGCATGGGCGTATGTTAGATTGGCTAGATTAAGCTTCTGTTTCCTAAACTGTTTATATGACATTATCCCCCACTGGACAATAAAGAGAGAAAAAAAATAAAAGAGCACTTTACTGTTTCGGGGGGGGGACAACAATAAAGTAGATGATCCAGCAATGCAGGAAGTATAGTGTCAGCATCATCTTGGTGCAGCAAGAAAGAACGAGGTTATTCTCTTTAGTTCCTTTTCATGTCTATTAGTCTGCCTAAGACCACACCCACACCCACAATGCCAAGCAAAAGAGCTGTTGCAGTGAAAGTTTATATTGTTACAGCCTAGCTTCATTCTCTATGGGACTATAATAAAAATTACAAAAATCCATCCACCCGTCCTTCCATTAATCTGAAGTCTGTGAGTGGGTGTGGTTGAAGAACATTTCACTAAAAAGCTGCTCACAGGGCATTGCAAGTCATCAGAAGTCAGGCTGATAATATTTTTTCGGCTTCTTATGATGCTAATGACATTTAAATAAATGCCAAAGAATGTGCAACCCACGTGTCAACCCAACTTTGCTTGTGTGGAAATATTCAATCAAAATGGAATATGTTATGCAGCTCAGATCTCATGTCGGCGCTACATTTTTTACCAGTGCCTTCGAACTGTAGGAATCCTGCCATTTTAGCAAACACAAGCTGCCAACAGATCTGCACAGATTTTAATGTGTAAGGTGGATTCAAAACCCATGTGGAATATGATTGATGATGTGGTGTCCAGGTCTTGAAGTTTCAAACAGGACGCTCACCTTACGCTGCACTCATCTGCCATATGGGTTGTATTGTTTTCATGCAGCTAGTAATCTGTATTGCATTTGCTTGTGGTCAGTTGATGTAATATGATTTGGCCTGAAGCAATATAGCTTGTATGGGTTGATGTGAGGATGAAACTGGATAAAATGAGCGAGCCATTTGGTGACCAAACTGATTTGCCTTCTGGTTTTAAGGCTTAACTGATGTGAATTCATATGGAAAATCTAAATAAAGACTTGTAGGTAATGGCTCTGCACAACCAGCCCCAGTAGCTAGTCAAATCCATCAGGCAAATCGACCTTTTTTTCAAGATTGATTTACTTTCTCATTTAATTGCTATTCATAGTGTCTGCCATAGTGACCTTTGTTAGAGTTTTAACACAATTTTTGGGTAATGGCAGCATTTTTCAACTTTAAACCGTAACTGTCTTTTTGTGCCATGAAAATGGTTTTCTCTGCATTTCTATGCATATCTTATTTAAAAGTGACCTTTTTAATGATAGATAAGCTAGTCTGTTTGCAGAGTGAGAGCACATTTTCTTCCTAAAATTGTTGTCTAAAAACTCCCAACTCTCCATCCTTTTTTCGAGAAGTCCACGCTATATGGTCCCACGTTACCAGGGTTAATGTATGATGACTGGTTAATAAGATCCAACGGGCTATGGTATGGTAAGGTTAGGCAACTCAAACTACTTAAGGCTTGGGCTAACTGCAGATCAAGGGTTTTAGTCTCACAAAATCAGATTGTACACTTTGGTTAGTATGCTAGAGGTTTTGACATTATTGTTTTTTGTATGTTAAGGGGACTTACAGGGGGATCTTGGGAACATGCAGATGTGCTCACTTATTTGACAAGGGTCTTCCAGCTGATCAATTATTGTTGGAAATCCTTCAAACTAGCAAAGCATGGAAACCAAGCAACTCTCTTTACAAAATTTAAAGTTGTTCTTTGATAACGACTTTAATTAAGCGGTGAAATGACCTGTGATACGATTTTAGTCCTTTAAGTGGACACACGCATGGAGAGAGAGCAAAAGGAGCTCACATCCCCGAAGAACTGAGAGAGTGAGATTTCTCACTGAGCAGACAGCACCTTTTCTCATTGAGATGTTGTAACTGGAATGTGATGCTAAGCTGCTGCCAAATATTTTTTTTTTTACAACTGTTTTAATGATTCTCCCCCAGCCTCCCACAGATGTCACAGTCTCTGGGGAAAAGTAATTGATTTTGAAGGCTGAATGGTTAATAGTATTTTTCTTCTGTTGGTCGGTGGACCTCTCGTTTCAAAGTGTACAAAGTGACACAGTACAGGCAGAACCACCTCAGCTAATTCTCAGAATTCATCCAGCTGATGTGGATCATTTCATCACCTTTATAGCTGGCTACGTCTCACTTTAAGAATTCATGTTATTCGTGCGGACTAGGATGGCTTGAACTGTGAGCATCAAAGACTCTCTTTTTAAAGTTGGAGCTGCGTGTCCAAGTCACTTTCAATGCGGTAGTCATGGTAAGACATGGAGTCACTTCTGGGCATGTTAGTGGTCCAGTATGACTTGACTTTTCCCTGGAAGCTGCCATAATGATGGCTATATATAGGTATTTTAATAATAATTAATCAAGTAGACTCTTTAAGCTGTACATAATATTGTGTTTTCAATGGCAATGATATGCTTGTTTCTACAGTATAATATGTGAGAGGTATATGAGATAGTTGGGATATGTGAAAATTAGCCAGGACATTTTCACATATAAGCAACTGATCCTGCCCTCGGTTAGTTATTGCTTAAGTTACTTGAACTTGTTTTCCTTCTTCCGTGATATGAAATATGTTCCTCTCATTATCCGCTGTCGCTAGAAAATATAATTATTTTTACCTGTTCAGACGTTAATGAAGTTATAAGGAGAACACCCATGGGTTTGGATGCCAGCCATGGTATGAAACTGGTCAAGACCATAGCTCATTAACAAGTTTCTGTCAGCCTCAACAGTGAGGAGAGAAGTCTTACTTCCATAGAAACAGGCATCCGGTGAGTTTTGTAGATGTCGCATGTAAGCATCAATGAATGGACACTAACAACGCAGTCTGGTGAAATGTGCATGATTTGTAAGCAAACATTCAGTGTCATTCTCATTCGCACAATCGTTGTTTCTCTAGCCATGAGAGGTCACGTGAACGCACTTCTGGTACTAGAAAGTGAACTCTGCTTCTGCCGTGTCTCTGTCTTCCACTGTGCCACAAACAAATCTGTGCAGAGCGTCTTGCTAGAGGCCATTTAAGTCTCTCATCCTCTCAGTTGTTCTGTCCTTCTGCGGCCTCACTTGTCTTTCTGTTACTTTCTCTCTATCCACCCCCACCATAGGCTACATCTGGGACCAGTATGGGCCCCAAGCATTGGCCAAGCTCCTCCCCCACAGTGTGCGTGTGCTCTGTCTTGGTGCATTAACTTTTCTATTGTTAGGTGACTGCTTTTCTTCACTGCTCTTACAGAAAATCTATATGCTGACCAGAGGCGATTCAAGGATTTGATATCTGGGGCTTAGGAGGCTAGAGGCTAGGAGTGTGAGGCTGGGGACATATTCTTTCAGGGCTTTTTTTCACTTGAAAAGTTAAATACATACGTTTCATGCTATTTGAAACGAACCTATTAGGCTAAGTCAAGAAAAGAAGATCTTTTCTATAAATAAACCAAAAACTGGGGTGTTAAAGGCTTAGAATGTGCCAGCTGCTTACTGATTTTCACTGAAATGCCTGATTTTTAAGTGTTTTCCCCACTCTCTCAGAAATTCTCCTCATATGTTTGTCTAGTTTGCCTCCTATTATACTCCATTCTCTCTTCTCTCACGAACGTATCCCATTAACAGAGCAAGGGACTTTTGCTGTCATGTTCTGTACTAGAAATTAAATTCTACCCATAGTATACATTAGAGTGAACTTGCCAATTAAGATTTGTATTTTACTGAACGTAGCCTAAAGATAATGATAAAGATAATGTAGGTGATGGAAATGAAATAATGCTCTACAAATGTAAAATAGACAGTTTTGTGTGATTTTAAAAAGTATTGTCTAAATGGAAAAGCAGATGGCAAGATCGATCTGTAGTCACGAACGTATTTCCACACATTGATCGAACAAATACTTTAGATTTACATTTAGCAGACATTTTTTTCCGAAGCGACTTACACACCCACAGACCGAAGGTGCAGCTTCAGGAGCAATTTGGGGTTAAGTATCTTCAAGGATACTTCAACAATGGCTGGGGGAAGCCGGGATCAAACCGCAGACTTTCCGATTGGTGGACGACCGCTCTGCCACCAAGGCACAGCCGCCCACTATATGTGTGTGAGAACACATGGCAGTTATCTAGCCTGATAATCAGATCAGACTGCCTGTTGTTTCCTTTCAGTATTCAGTCTGACATTGTGGTCATATTAGCTGTTTTTTCTTTGGGAGGGGGGTTATTTTGTTTTATTTCAACCAAAACAGTAATGGCTGACATATTTGCAGCTTCAGCTGACATAGAAGCTGTGGTAACTGACGCTAGGAGGTAAAGTTTTTCACGTCAAATGAACCTTCAATTTTTCAATAATATTAATCTTCCACCCCAAAAGCACACAACACAGCAGTGGCTAATAATTTTACATGTTGTAATACTAGACAGCAGATGGCTGTGCTAAATGTCTGCAGTAAATTCAAGATTAAATATAACCACAAGCGGTAATTAATATATGCACATTCTTTATAACTGTATACCAGATTCACACGCAAATCCCATGTCTGATGTGGGATTATAGACCTGTATTTGGTACACTGCATTTGACCCATTTATGCTAGAGCACTGTCATGGGTTAATCCCACGACATTAGTCTGGTTAACCCATGACAGTATAGTCTGGGTACTGTCATGGGATTAACCCAGGGCTCCCATGACAGTACCCAGTAATAAGGTCCAATCCTTGGAATGTAGTTCTGTGTTTTACTAATAAACTACAGAATTGTATGCGATTTACAATGTATAGTATTTGCTGAACAGAGTTGCTTGACTTTCAGTTTCTTAAAGGTGCTTGCTGCAGTCATTGTTTACAGTTAAGATTCAAAATGGCAGGTGAGTGAGATAAGTGGTGTCATTTCATACAGTTTCTTTGTTAGGGGACCTTATGGAGTGTTAATGCAACGGCCTGTGCTCTTCAATCATATCCAATTATCTGTGAGATTAAGAAGAGCAGAATTTATGGCTAAGAGGGTTACAAATCGCTGCCAATATCTCCTATAAGGTTATAGCAATCCTATAATCATACTAGTGTAACAAACGGTAATCCTACAGGTATTAAAGAAACCAGTGTTCCTTCTTTCAAATCAAAGCTGAACATTTTCCGCTGCGTTGCCAGCAGGGCTGCAAAGCTGGGTCAGATGACACCCATTCAGACTGATGGCAAATGCATCATCATCACAACATTTGTGTGGAATGGCTCTTAGAAAGCTCTTTGACTAAACAACGCGCAAAAAAAAAGGTTGCAGATGACAGAGGTCAGAATGGAAAGTTTTTAAGTTTTACCAATAGTGTTTAACAAACAGATGTCAAATTGTTGTTTGAAAAGGATTACTTTGAATGATGAGTAAACAAAATCTTGCCTGCAGGGCAGGAGAATAATAAATGGATAAATGAGTAAAAGGTAGATGGGGTTGTTTTCACTGTATGTGACAAAATATAGGTTTCATATGATTAAAGTTGCCCTGTGGAGTTTTCTTGTAAACAAACTAAATGTATTCACACATGAATAGAATAGAATGACAAATACTATATAATAATACAAATAATAAAACAAAAAGGTATAGTCCTATAAAAATACAGCAATAGGAACAGAACTGCTAACTTACTTTAGCAGGTTCAAAAGAAGCAAGAAGCAAGTTCCAAGTAATGTTGGAAATATGTCATTATTACCATATTGGGCTATTTAAAATGTTGAAGGCCTCATAGTCAATCCCATTATTATTATATATTTTTTTTACATTTCCTAATAACAATGTTATAACTATTAAAGCGTTATTATAATTAACCCACACTCAGTAAGGCTACAGCATGACTAAATGTCTTTATATCTTTTACATAGGATGTTAAATAATTATGCCTCTAGTCCAACAAGTGTGCCCTCAGTTCGAAAAATGTTAACAGAAATGTGAGACATATTATGTAGGTGAAACAAGCGAGATGCCGAGATGAATATGGCATCTAAGGGGGCTTTTACACCCGCCCCATTGAGTTTGGTTGAATCACACTACAGTTCGTTTCCCCCCTTGGTGCGATTCATTTGGGCAGATGTGAACGCAGCAATCGCTCTTGGGTGCACACCAAAAGTGGAGCAAACCAATAAACTCTGGAGCGGTTCGTTTGTGGTGAGAATGTGATCCGACTTCGAACAGACCCAACTGCTGGACGAACCAGCTGCACTGTGCATTATGGGATGAGGACAAGTGTTTGTTGACAGTTTGCACTTTAGCAACAGAGCCCCATGGCAACTCGCGGTCAAACTTGGAGTAGTGAGGAGGCGCAGAGTCTCATAGAAATGATCTGATGATGTAGTAAGGTAATATGACCAGCGCTACAATCACTTCTCTCTCCATAGTAGGACTTGCAAAAGCAACGTGTCGTCTTGCTGGCTTTTCTTCCTCTCTTTGTTTACTTCCGGGAGTTCCGTTGGAAATTTCCCGCACGTTAAGTCTGACCAATCAAAGAGCAGTTTAGGAAATACGTTCAATGATACATCTGGCCAATGAGTGATGTGGATGTTGTCACGTGACTTGTGTTGCTGGTTCGTTTTGGTTTGTGTCACCTACAGTGTGGTGTGAAAAGGAACTGAAATGGCTGAAAAATGCTACAGTGTATAATTTTTTGCCCTTGGTCCGGACCAAATGAACCAAACTACAGACGTGAAAGCACCGTAAGGCGCATAGTTGGAAAATCTGAGTATGTGGGATAGATATCACTTTCCCCCCAGATACTATTGGATTCTAAAGACTGATAATAGTTGTCAGAGAAACATATTGCATTTTTCACTAGAGCATGACCAAAGTGAATATATGGTTGTTATGTACAGTTTGTAGCAAATTGTGTCATCTGATTCCTATACTGGTGCTGCGAGTCACTTGGCCACAGAATGGCAAACACAATTTGCCTGCTTAACGCTGCTCTGTGTGTGTGTAGCTGACACATAGCGTTGTACTGTAGTGTGCTCACGTGCTATGGGAACCTGACAGAAATAATGAACAGAAGTCTTTATAATGAGGAGAAACTACCAATTTTTTGTGCTTGAGTTCTAATAAAATAAACAAACAAACTTGTAAATACAGTGCTGTTCAGCAGCTCACATGAAAGGTTTGGATATCTAGAACAGCACTGGTTTTATGAATTTATTTATCTATGCATTATTTTTATTATTATTATTTTATTTTTACTTTTTCCCCTTCTGTTAACGTTCACAAGTACTGGGGCCTGGCTTCCAGACTCAAAGTCTGATCAACATATGTCATACTCAACTCAGGTTACCATTTACAGTAAGAAAGCAAGATGGGCTGTATCTATAGGACGAAGGGGGATATGACCAGGTTTTAAAAGGCCGTGTAAAACACATGATCTGACACACACTGGCTTGCAGGAACAGCAATGTATTTAAACTTGCTTGAGGTTTGCCTGATATAGGATTCTAATAGACACATTCCAACCAGTCAGGCACAGATGTTGTTTAGGAGTGTTTATACAACTTTGCAGTGTGTGTATTATGTTTTTAAAGAAGGTTTTTGAATTCCTAAGACAACATGACTGCTTTGAGAATTTTACAGGTTGTGCTCTACTTTGATCAGCCTATTTTGGCCGCCCTGAGAACACGGCTCTGGAGAGCAGCGATATGACAAGTTGAGCCTTGACTTCTGCTTTTAGAGACTCCCCCACTGCTTCATGCAAGTGTGTGTATGTGCTTAACTCTGCTCTGAATCTGGGTCAGTGCAGTGTCGGCATTTTAACTTTCCATAATGACAAATGACAGGGATTGTAGTCACAAAGTTAGTGTCATATGGTAAAGAAGCTCTGATGCCCATTTTACGCAGTGCACGCAGAGTTTAAACTTTCCAATGTTTTTATCTGTGACAAATATGCACATATTTGCAAAACTCCAGGGCTAAGAATATTCTGAGAAAAAGAACGAACCCACGGTATATACCACTTTAAAGACATTTTCATCCTCATATTATAGTGAGACAAAGAATCAGCTTAACATACACTAACTTCATTGGGAGTCTATCTCTCTCATGACATCTTATGTTGCAAAATCCTGCTCATGTCTGTGTCTATGAAGAGATCTAGTCTAGCTATACATTCAGATTTGATTATCCATTTGTTGAGTGTTAAAAGTAAAATATTAACAAGCTCTCACTCTCAAGGACTCTCTTATTTGTGCTAATTTGTTAAACATTTTGTCCATGTTTTTGTAAAAAAACTATGCTGAGGCTGCTTTCCTTAGCAACCGAAGGTTTCATAGGCACACATTAAACCTTAAAACGGCTTTTTGACTCTTATGAACTCTGATATGATTACAGACATTTTTTTCAGCATTAACCTTGTAATTGTTACTTTATTTTCTTATGGATTTGTTGGGTAAATTATGTGTTGTTGCTACATGTAAACGAACATTAGGATTTTAAAAATACTAAACCCTGCTTGTTTTAGCACTTGGTTTGACCTTATTTCTCTGCTCCCTGAATGCTTATCATGTATTAACCTAATTTGTTTGTACATTCATGGTAGTGAACTCACAGAGGGAGGAGTCTTGATTTTGAGTCCTCCTTTAAGACCACCAGATGAGATAACAGATAGTGACCCCAAAGGAGCAAATTAAATTCATACTATTTATTATGTGAGCTTTATATATGCAGTTGATATACTTGAGATACACTGTCAATGAATCACAAGAGCTTAACATAAATTACCAAATGTGAATATCTCTGTTATGCATGAATGAAATTGTCCTCTGTTGATTCACTGAACTTCATTGATTTTACCTATTGAGAGACTGCATATAATTTGACATGCAGATAGTATGGTTCTAATCTACATTTGCATCTAGATTTATATCAAGATACACGTAGACAATCGTGCTGATTGGTTAAGGCATTTGTGCTTTATGGAGGATATTAGGGCTGTCATTATTCAAAAAGTTCAAATTAATTTGAACTTACACGTATTTCGTTAGAATGAATTTCAATGCAACCCATATAGTGTAATGCTCAGGTCTGAGATAAACTGAGCTATGACATAAGCATGTGTGGCCAGCGATGTCCATTCGTCGGTGGTCAGAGAGAGTGCCTTATCTTTAGGTATAGTCTTTATATTTTCCCGTGTGGTGTCATGCACTGCACTATGTGTCTTGAGGAGGCAGTCAGACGAGGTTGTAAATTTGATGTTGCCCCAGTCACTCCTGGGGCCTCCGCTGGGGGGGTGGAGTCTAACCCAGCATGCAATGGGTAAGAGGCAGGGTACAGCCTGGACAGGTCACCAATATGGCAGGGTTAAAACACACCAACAGCCACATGCTCACATATACAGTATGGGGAGTTAAGAGTTTCCGGTTTACCTCCCCTGCATGTCTTCTTACTGTGGGAGGAAAGGGAAGTGGTTTTGTGTTCATTAATGAAAAGTTTTTATGCAACAGTGTGTGAGTTTGGTTCTCTCTGGTTAGACCCAAACTCACGGTCTGGTGACCTTTGAAGCTGTGTGCATGTGACTTCCCTTTGAGAGACTGTGAGCATGCTGAAGTAGCAGATGGAGCAGTGGCAGAGGGCAGAGGGCAGGCTGCATGATGCTTCTCCATTGGAGGAGCATTTGGAGTGTGTTTCGAGTTAGTCAATGGGAAGACTGCTTGCAGCGTTTATGGATTTTGATGTGATGTATTGTGATGAGGTAAAAATCAAACCATTCAATTAGTATTAACATTTGTGAGCATAAAATGACAAACTACACTGGATGTGTTTTGCAGTCTTATGTACATGCTATATTCAGAATATCAGTGTATACATTTGTGTGCATTACTGGAGCACATTTGCGTAGTAAATTTAATACACAAGTCAACACACCATAGTGTGAAATGTTTATTAATTTATAGACATGGTAAACTGCTTCTGAACACAACATTCTCTCTATTTACTTAGCGCAAAAGTTAGTACAAAAGTATATTTTTTTGGAAATCAGGCACTCAATGATCATGGTTAATGTAATATAGCACCTAAACCACAGGCACATCATTTGGAGAAGACAGCAGGGGTTTTCTGTTTGTGTTAGGGTAGACCTGAAATAAAATTGCACATTTGTTAGTTTGTTACTATCTGAATCTCTAATGTGGGGAATAAATGTTCACAAGACTTAGAATTCATGACCCAATATTCATGACAGGCAGACTGAAATCCAGCTCCTGGATCACTGGTTCTTAGTAGAAATGCTTCTAGTGGTTTTAAAAAAGCCCTTCTGCTTCTTTCCCTGGGAAACTTTGGATTTGTACTCAGCAGTGAGTTCACACAAGGGTGCAGCTCATGCCAAAAAGGTAACCCTGTTACTGTACGACTCAAGCATAGTCAGAAGAGACTCAAGTCTTTTTTCTAGCTGCAGGGTAAAAGCATCCCTTTCCAGGAAGTAGTCTGTACTTGATTTCCTACTTTGTCGGAGCACTGGAATTGGGTTGATGATAGAACTCTCCTGCCTGATTTTTTTTTACAAGCTGTCCCTCAGGTGTGTAAGGTGTATCATTTGATTTGATTAATCGAAATGTCACTCAGGTCTAAATGAATCTGTAGCTGACAAGATTTCATCCATGAGTTGTTAAAATGTTGCCGGTGTTCACTGTAGTCTGAAAAGGACATCTTAATGAACTGTCAGAGGCCTTATCTGCATCTCTCTGTGCTGCTTGTTATTAACGCAGTTGAATTTGGCTTGGGCACTTTTTAATGAGATCTTCAGTTTTAGATGTTAGTCATACATCAGAATCTAATGTTGAGTTTGTAGACGTTCATACTGGATTGAATACTGCGATCTTCCTTTACTTCAAGTGCCTAGCAACATTAGCATCCATGTAGAGCTGCAACAATTAGTTGGTTAATCGAGTACATGGTCACACAGGCTTCTTAAATGTGCTTTGTTTTTAGATGACAAGCTAGTTGCTTGCTTGCTGTTAATTGGCTAGCTTACATTGTTTGTAACTCCTCCTCTTGTTTAATACATTTGTTACTGCAATGAATAATTACAATTGTTTTTTAGTAAAACTAAATAAATAAATCACGTGATGGTTAAATTTCACCTCAAACCACTGTTTGTTTGCTGTATAGAAACATGTGTAGATCCCACGTAAAACATTTTCTCAGCTCTGACTAATAAAACCAGAGGTTTGACATTAGAGGCAGGAATCCAAACAATTAGCCACCCGTCCCCAAAAACACACATTCTAAACACACACACCCCGCTCAGTTAACACCTGGTCGACTAAGGTAATTACTTTACATCCGTTAGCAGTTGTCTCTTAGCCATATCATCAGCATTATTTCAGAGAAGACCTGACTCAAGCAGAACTTAAGGTAACAATATTGTTTAATGGGCAATAAAAAACAAACACTATCAAGAAGAACCCACATTAGGTGACAAATGAGCTGACTTACAGGAAATGGCTGCATGCAGTGAGCTCGCCACAGATGCCATTGTTACCATTCCTACTTTGTTGCCACCCCTGCATCCTGATGATAAAACATATGTCATGTAATCAACAGTGACAGGATGTTAAATGTTTGTCCTGGTGCTCGCAGCCTCTGTGTACACAACCCTCGTCTTCTCAGTTCTCACTCACTTTCTCTTCACAGTTCAAATCCTGTAATGGATATTTGGCTAAAATTAGATGAAGAGAGAGTTTTGAGGAACCAGAAATCAAAGTCACAGAAAGAAATCACAGCAGCAAGAAGTGTGTGCACAGTTGTGTAATTCTGTGGTTAAAAAGTTTGTGAATATCTTACCCTTCTCAACTCTCAACAGTGACTTGCTTACATATTCTATCGCAGTTGTGCAAAATTCAACACCAGTACTATGTTAGAGGGGGCAGAACAGCAATGCAGTTTTGAAGTTGCTAATTTAGGAAACGGTGTGTGAAGCCAGACAGATACTGAGAGAATTGTGTGTGTCTCTAATGCTACATACAGGGCTGTATCATTTGTCAGATCTGTTGTTTCACCCAATGTATTTCTTTTTTTGTATTTTGCTTTCAAAGTGCATCTAGTTTATGTTTGTATGCTAATCCACCCCTCATGGGACAATTGAAGGTAAACATGTCGGGCTAGACCGTTTTTTGCAGAGCTAACTAACAGACTTACATATTCACCACTATTAAGGGAGTCTATTTAGAGTCTCCAATCAACCTATCTCACACTATATGGATTAAGATGGGGGGATGTATATGGGAAACTCCACACAAGCCTGCAGTGCTACTAACCACTGAGCATCTGGTCTACCCATCTGTGTGGTAATTCTATTAGAAAGGGTTTCCAAGCAAGAATTCACATGAGCAATAATAGCATGGCCTTCGTCAAGATGTTTTTATTTGTGTGCATATTTCAGTTGCTTTTGTCTTATGATGGGTAGTCTTTACTGCATGAGGTTTAATATCATAGATTCATCATCATGCCAGACTCTCCTAGTCTGTACCAAGTCAGTACTTATAAGCAATTGCATTTGAAAGATCTTTAGGGGTTTTCGAGTCTTGTCTCTAACGTATTGTGCACCTTTTAGTCAACTGCATGACATAACAGTTTGAACAAGTATTGAGGAAGCAAGGCAAACCTACACATTGATACTGTTTTGTGACTTGCAAATTATGGAGTGTTACTTTTTGATGTTTAAAATGGTATTGATGCCACTTGACTTTTCATCATTTATTCCTTTAGCAAGAAATAGAGGAAAGCGTTCCGACACTTAGGCATCTTATGTCTTGAGTAGGCCGAAATGATTAATAAACGGAGACAACTGATGTATTATGTACACCAACACAAAAAACAAGAAGCCTAATTAACAACAAAGCTACACTTTGGCGAGCATCCCTCGCCAAACTCAGCGGGCGCAGTATCTGCAGGCTCGTGATGAATTGAGCAGGGAGAACGTTGCTTTCCAGCACTGAAACGAATCCATGAAACAGCAGCACTTGGTGAAACTAGCAGTTATCGCCACCTGTGAAAAATAAATTTAAGTTCTAGTTTTCAGTGTATCAGCCATGGAACTTTACAGTCGCAGGTAGCAGTGGTGTCATATTAGATTTGATTCCGGGGGCAGAATATTAGAAACACGGGGCGCCCCCGTAGTTCACCTGGTAGAGTGCGTGCGCCATGTACAAGGCTGAGTCCTTACCGCAGTGGCGTTGGTTTGAATCCATGTCCTTTGTTGCATGTCATCCTCTCTCTGTCCCACGTTTCCTGTCTCTCTTCAGCTGTTCCTATCAAATAAAGGCAAAAAACTTGCCTATATATAAGAATATTAGAAACACCTGTGATGATAATGCAATGATGTACTTTGAAACAGTAACTCGTACAGTATAAAATGAGTCCACAGTGCATTAAGGTTCCAATACGTCCATAATGAACACTGACAGTGTGTCATTAGCTTGGTAATATATGAGTGCAACCAGCCAGAAAGAGCTGTTGCTCGGACTGGGAGGCTTACTTGAAGCAGGGTGCACCACTGCGGACCTGTTAACTATCAAACTCAAGTTGCCCGGCATCTTGCGTCAGGATCACACTTCTCAGTTCAAGTCTCCAAAGAGAACTGAGAATTGTAGACAACAATTCAGCCATGAAATAGCACTTAAAGCAATCAAGCACATCATTTGTTGATCATAATAAAATCATGTACACTATTAATCTCAATAAAGTAATAAACGAAATAGCTGCTGAAAACAGTAATAAAAAAAACAACAATGCCGCACTTACAAGTTTTCTTTTTCCTCACTTTATTTCAAAACTTATTTTTGTCGATATATCAGTGTCTAGTCGAAAGGAGTAGATTGTTTATGCAAATGCTTGTGCAGTGCTTTCTTTTCTAGAATAAATTCTAACAACTCCAGCAGATGGCCCATTTTCCTCCCTCTGCATTGTGTTATTCTAAACCTTCTGAAACATCATCATCCTTCCCCAAGAGCCTGTCCTGGGGCGGAAGGAAACAATCGTTAGATTTATTCCGAAAATAAAGATGAGAACATGACAGTAAACAATGCTTGCTTCACCTGTACTCTGCAAAAGCAGGTATACATACATTTATGAACACAGTATACGCTACATGTACATGCAAAGCCCACAAAACTCCTGTACAAAACACACACACGCACCAACAAATGGAGGCGCTCATAATAATATGTGATTTTTCTTAGTTAAAATGCGAAGCAAAAACAATAAATTGCCTTAAAAAAAAACAACACTTAAAAAAGCTTAACTCGCTTTATCTTTATTTGCATTTGATTTTCTAATATAGTGAATAAATCATTTTTTATTCCCTCTTTGTCTCGTTTTGCTCTACTCATGTGCCAGTGACAGACGTACACACACACACAGTTGTACACAGCAGATGGCAGGACATCTCACAAATTACAACAACTGAAATGTGACTCATGCTCCTCACCAAAAACATGTTGGTTGAACAAAACACATCCGAGAGAGAGATTTTACCCTTCCTCAGAAGAAGGCTCACTGTGGGGTGTAAAAATACCTCGGAATTTATATAAAGGACAGATTATTAGTAAAATCGGGTTGTCTGGCCGACACGTTGTACTGCTTGACCTCATGATTGGGATGAAACTGTTTTTGTTTGCTGTAACTCGAAATGTTGCTGTTTAACTCAGCTTCAGGACTGTCAGGGAGGAGTGAGGGTAGGAGGCGTGGCCTCGTTGCTACGTAGTGTGTGACTCGGAGCATCAGGGGACTCGGGGGAGACTGACTGACCGCAGCTCAGTAGCAATGATGTATAGCTGGTAGTCAGAGCTAACCAGCCATGAGAAGCTACTGTCAGACCCCTGTTTCTCCCCTGGAAAGACGAAGAGGCTGGCGAAGCTTTGACACTGACTAAAAGCACCTTTGAGAGAGTTACTGTGTGGGTATCTGTGTTGTAGCTGGTCTAGCGGCACTACTACTAGAGTCTCTCCGGTTTGTGTTTCTGTGGGGGAGTGTCAGTACATAGCCATAGCCATGCTGTTTACCGCGGTTAACGTTGCTGTTCGTAGTCCCTAAACATATGTTTACGCTCTGAATACAGCAAATTCTCTTTCATGTACATTTACATTTACATTTAGTCATATGAGGAAGACAATGGAAGCAATTATAACAACACAAGGTAACAAACAGCATAAGTGCATCAAAAGCCCAGCACAGTATACAAAGCTAAGGATAGGAAGGTTTTTTTTGTTTTTGTTTTTTTTAATGTACAATGTCGTTTTTCCGCCAGCACTTAATCAGTCTTGCTAATGTTAGTACAGCCAGCAGCCATGTGGGACTGGGGCACATAGGTATTAGATCTCGAAGTCTCTAAACCATAAGAAACATTAGGCTGTAAAGCATAGGCTCAGATATCAGCCTTGTATTTGCTTGTTGAATAATAACTTCGACTATTCTATTGAAACAGTGGGGGTGCTTTCTGCGGGATCCTAGCCAGACCAACAGGGAGGCACTGCAACTATGATACATGGAAGAGAAATGACTCTCCAGATATATTCTGTATTATCATATTTGTTGTTGTGCAGATGCATGTGCTGAATAATGAAATTATAGATAGCAGTCTCTTTGACAGATGACGGTCTTTCAGCTGTTTTTGTTCTAGCATTGTAAGAAAGTCCCTCATGTAGAAACCTGTTTGACTGAATTTTGCTTTGCTTCCCTGCTCATCCTCTGCATCACCAGAAACCCTGTTTTTGCAGGTTTTGAAGATTTATGCACTGCATATGACGAAGAGCGGGACATGTTTTTCTAAATTTTACAAGTATAACATGCGGGCGTGAAGAGCATTTACAGAGATCTCCACCATCAAGAAACTACATCGCATGAGTCACCAGAACATTCACTGTCACTGGCAGTGATGTAATAGTATTGTGCACTGTAGTTTGCATGCTTTGCTTTCAGTCCGGTATCTTTCAGTTGATCCTCCCTTGTAATGATGGCAGCATTTAAATTCAAATTAGATAGTCACGTCTCCTTTACTTACTACATAGGTTGCATTCAATCTGCCCATTATTTTGTTTGATTAATCGATGAATTGTTTTGTCTATTAAATGTCAGAAGCTAATGAAAAATGTTGATAAAACATTTTCACGACTCCTGGGTGACGTCATCAAATGTATTATTTTGTCCGACGAGCAGTCCAAAACCCAAAGATATTTAGTGTGCAATGATATAAAACTTAGAAAAGCAGACATGTGAGAAGCTAGAATCAGAATATGATTTTCATTTTTGCCTTAAAAAAATGACTTAAAAGATTATCAAAGTAGTTAACGATCAAGCTCCTGGCGTCAACTGATCAATTAATCGACTCATTTCAGCTCAGAATTTTATGTTCACTTCTTTTAATCCTTAAAATGACAATAAATTGTCAATCAATGACAAGAAGCATTATTTGTTAAATATGGTAATTGCTGCTGTTTGTGATTTTCAACCATAGTGCACTGTGAATTAGAACAGGCAGTAGCAGTTAATTTAAACTATCAAACATTTCTAGTTTAGTTATAACTATAACAATATTTTGACAAACTGCTTTCTATTATTGTGTTGGTTACATAATGTGTCAAGAATAGTTTCAACGCTAGTGTCACACACCAGTTACTCTGTTTATTGCATTACAGTGGCACGCTGCTATTTTTCGCAGTGCTGCTGTTTTCTCAGCAGTGGCATGTTCTTCTGCCTGAAGCATTTGCATCACTCCTGCTTATTTTAACCCTATGTATCATGCTCTGCTGCAAACTTTTAATATCATAAAGAAAAGCTGCCAAACTACTCTTCAAAAAGATAGGCTGTCATGAACATAATTTTTTTCTAATTTATTCTCAACTACTACTTAAAGGTGGGTTATGCGATTCTGGAGAAATCCAATACCATGACAAATACCATGATATTGAGCGAACACTGTTGCAATTGTAACACAAATGTAAGCTTGTTAATTCACAATTTGCAATGTGTGAATATTTTCTAGTTCCATTGTGCAAGTGTTCAGGTTTTGCAAGAAGTAAATTAAGACTGGAATTCAATGGCCCTCTCGATCCCACACTTCAAACTAATACAACGTGTGTAACTTTGAAAATGTCAGAAGAGAGAAATTACCTGCCTCATTCCCTCAGGTTCTGTCAAACTGCTGTGCATGATAGATTGATGAGTTGACAGTCGCACAAAGCTTCATTCATTGTTCCCATCCAGATTTCCTTGTGTGGCACAAAAATGTAATGACACCAGCATAAGTGAGGGCCTCAAACAGTTTTTGAGTCTAAAGGTCCATGCTCTTTTGAGAGAACTATAATGTCTAGTTTGTAGTTTCATCAAAAGTGCCATGTTTCCTACTGTTCATCCATCTTAACCCACAGTGTGTAGTAGTAGAGGCCTCTGGCCCAGATCTGTCATTCTTATTCACATTCTTTATTCCCTTCTGCCTCATCGACATTGGCAGTATACTGGGCCGGTCCCAGCTGGCCCATTCTGAAATTGCTTACTGTAGAAACACATCTCCACAGTAAAACAGACTGCTACCCCCATGCCAGCTGTTCAGTCCTCACATTCACCTAATATAACCCCACTGAGTTTAAGGGTTTTAAAAACTGTAATGAAAAATATCCCAAGTTAAAGAGCAGATTGTCTAAAGAACTGTACAATTGAGACTTATGTTGCAGAACTCACCTCGATCTCAGGAGTGTATCTTTTTAACTTATGTGTGTTCTGTTTTTGCCATTTTATACGATACAGAGATGTGGCTCTTGTAAAGGTAGTCAGATTAGCTAGAGTTGAACTTCAGAATAATTTGATGTCCAACTTTTTTCCTGCTTTTCTTTGTTTTTGCCTCCTTTCCTTATTGTTTTTCTTCATTTGGATGCTCTCATAGTGCAACGCTACAGTACAATGAAATGTTTCTACCTTAATGACTTTAAGTAATTAGAATTCTGCTCAGGCTCCCTCAAAAGCAACGTGGACAAATCTATGCCAAAACTCCACTGAATGACAACTAGCTATGCAAATAAAGAAAAACAATACCATTCTCCCCAAATTTAATGGAGACTTACTCACCAAGTTCCAGCTTTGGAGAGCTATAATGTAATGGTGGTGTTAATTAAGAAAGTTAATTAGAGAAATGTAAGGTTAGGGAGGTGACAAGCCATTAACTTAAGGTTTGCTGGAATTGTGCTTTGTTTTATTTGATGTGCAGAGCTGAGATTTGCTGACTGTCAACAGTTACGGGACTGACTAACTGTCAACAAAAACTACCTTTTTTTATATTTTAATTATATTTTGTGGAAACCTCAGGGTGAAATATGGTCTCTGCGAGTACTTGCTTCGGATTGGTTAAAGGTTATTTGTTAAGTGAGGCAAAATCCATTCTAGGTTATGTTGTTATTGGAAACAAATCCTTATGATATGTAGGCTAATTACCCCCTGACACAGAGGGGGGTTGCCTCTGTGGACTGCACTATTTTCATAGCCACAGAGTGGTTTGGCACATTGAGACTTTGTCAACCACAGTATAAACATTACTTTATGACAAGGAAATGTGTAAATACTCCATATCCTGGGCCTCAACAACAGCTGGCAATCTTTTATCAGCTCATCATAGAAAACATACCGTGTACATACAGTGAGTTAGCAAGACTGCACAGAGCAATAGAAAGGCCTGTTGTCTATGTGCTGTCTTATCAACCTCTCAGCTTTGCAGGAACATTTATGCCTGATCACCTATATTCAAAACAGCTTTTTTAAAGAGCTGTTTCACAGCTGAACACTGCCGACAAACTTTGTGAACACCTCCAGTTACCCTGTTCCCTTGGGCAAATGAAATGTGCAGTGTGGACTGCCACAGCTGTTCAATGTTTTAATGAGCCAAAAGCTTTTCACTGCAAAACATTCTTCTAACCTTTGATCTGCTTTTGCTCCCAACAGAAACCATGACGACCGCCACCTCACCCATCCTGTTGAAATGGGACCCGAAGAGTCTTGAAATCCGCACCCTGACTGTGGAGAGGCTTCTGGAGCCCCTGGTCACACAGGTAGTTCAGTTAACAAAAGTTTCAAAGATAACTGGAGCATAATGTCTTTCTCAAAGTGGTTGATGTCCTTTAATATATGTACTAACACTAGACAAGAACTAAATCCAAGTTTATATTTTGTGTTGCTATCAGTAATGTTTGTAAGGCTCATGGCGTCAATGTTGATGGACGTATAAACACAAGACACTTATGTTGCTCCGTATGAGAGCAAAATTAAAAAAATTCTTCCTGGTTGCACCTTTGCTACACTTGTTACAAAGATGTTAAACTGGATTGGGTTAATGCCAAGGACCTTGGCTCATTTCCACTGACTTTGTTTGGCTTCCGAGCTGAACAGATGGCCAAACATGACTTTGGTCACCCTGGCTTGTTGTGACAGTGTCTGTGACTAGGGTTGGTTATCATTGAGATTTTCTAGATTCTGAATTTGTTTATCGAATCTGGCCGAATCTTACTGAATCCTGGTTCAGATTACAGTCATATTATTTGACTAAGGAAAAAAAGACAAAGTATGTTATTAGTAAAATCAACCTGTAGCTTCTTCAGATTTAGGCTCCTATTACAGAATTTTCACCTGACTAAGAGCATTTGTAAGTTGTTATAAGGTCTAGGATAAGGGTCAAGTCTTGGAGGGGCGTTCAAAGTAGTATGCGTATCTTCCAAAGCATAACTTGGGTTTTTAGATTGATTGCAAGTCTTTTTCATACCGTCTTACGAGCACCTGAATGTATTATCAACTGCATTACACTGCAAAAGTAATTATAATGCCTTACTTTGTCAAAAATCAAAATATGGTATGCTGTGTACAGTGATGAGTTACCTCAAGCAGCATTTAATCTTTGCAAGTCCATTTTAATACTGTGCTGATATGAAGAGAAACCAGTGACTACCTGAAAGGTACTGTAGGAAAACAACGCATTCAGAAATCTAGAAGTCTTTGGGCTGCTTTGGGAAAGAGATTAAACTCTGCTCCAGAGCTGACCAGACTCTTTTTAACACATTGTGATGCAGGTGCTTGCAGGGTAATAAAATAACGGCACTGCAAATCCCCTAGTTTTTTCACAATTCCCACTACAAAATCAAGCAGACTTATTTACAGTAGTCGCAACATGAACACAGACTCCAGGTGGGACTCTACCTATTTATTCCAGAAAGACAACCTTGGCAACTATCCCATTTCTGGCTGACCAACTGACAGTGGTGGATATTACATTTGGAAAGGCTAGATTTACTCACAGACTCAGAGCCCAGCCTGTTTACTCTTTGGTCCCCTAGTGAATGTTTAAGTATTGATTTAACTTTTTTTGCCAGCAATACACAGCCCTTTTATCTCCTATTGTCAACTTTCTATGTTTGTTTACCTACGAAAACAGCGCATACTAACACAAAACCCTCGTATACTCACTTGTATCAAAATCATTGTATTTAACTCAGAAGTGGGACTAAGTCATTGTATTGTTAGTCACAAGAAAGTCTCAAATATTTACTCTCAGTACACAGTCATAATAAATTCTTCACCAAACAGAACAGGATATTGTTAAAAATTGTATCAAATAAGAGTAGAATATGAATGCTTTATAAAATGTGTCTTTATTTTTCATGGTAATCAATGGATAACCTTGAGATTCTTCAGTTTAATACTAAAAGCTTTTGAGCAGTTACACACGAAATTAGAGTTTTGTTGCTGTTTTCAAAATAGGAAATAAAAGCGCTGAACTCAACAATAAATATTCTAGCAGCGCAAACATAAGCAGGAATTGATTTTATTGCCCTTGAAATAAAATTTCTTTGCAAGCTATCGTTTCATTATAGCCCATTCCTCTGTTTTAATAGATAATAACTGCTGGCATCAGTAAAGAATCCTCCACTTTGACATTCGAGAAGGTAATAGGTCTATTGAGTCATAGCTCCAGATGGAATCACCAATCATTTGTGTTTAGTTCCAAGTTGAGTTGCAACTCTTTTCTATATTGTTAAGTCATGTTGAAAACATTTGAATGGCTGACCCAGGTTTAGGTCATGTGATTCAAGTCCAAGCTTCCATGAACAGACGTGTAACATGCTGAAGTGTTGTTATATTGCTTCCATTGTCTTCCTCATATGTAAGTCGCTTTGGATAAAAGCGTCTGCTAAATGACTAAATGTAAATGTAAATGTAAGTGCAAATCTCGATCATCCTTATCCATGACCATGCTTGCACTATTTTAGATATTTCTCCTGAAACAGCTAATTTTGTTCAAGTTAAGTTCTTGGCAAATCACCAAAATACCAGTCAGGGGAGAAAACAATATTAGCTTATATTTAGTTGAATACAAGCAGAGGTTGAGAATGTGTTTCAGTCCTGATTCATTTTATAGGATTTCTAAGCTTGAGTTATTGCCGGCCTTCAAACTCACCATCCATCTCCTTATCCCTGCCCATATAACTTTATGGGTTTTGGGCTTATTTGCTTTAATTGGATTACAAAAAAACTTCCAATGAACCACCATTACTGTTTGCATGGCAGAAAACCCAGACATGCATTTTTCAATCGGCATCATCACACTAGTTTGAAAAATATTGGCATCAAATATCTGAAGTACTGTTGGGCGATGTCTACCAAATTGACATATGACGATGTTCGAGATGAACAATGACATCATTGCATCCTCACCTACTCACCCAGTGTTTCGTTGCTTTTCCTCCCAATTTGCTATAAGAGTAGCGTGGCTCCTTTTTAAGGAACAGCTCAGTGCGTAGTGAGTGAGGGGGTAAGTGAGAGTGTGAAGGGGACTGCACTCAGAGCAGACAGGTGTGTTGGCGATCAGATCGGAGGGAAACGGTCGCAGTGAAGTTGTCTAGTGGCAGTAAATGTAAAGTATAGTTTACAGTTTTCCCATGAATACACGCTGCAGCTCCTCACTACCCAAGATGTTCCCATGTCTTGCTTCCCAGCTGCTGGGTAAAGGGAAGGTGGTTAGCCACGAGGTCTCAACGTCAGCCCTGGAGGCAAAAAAAGTCTTCCCTGTGCTTCCCGACCACGGTCTGAAAGCTGCAGCAGGAACGGTTAACACTATGCTTAAGTTACAAAATCATATGATTAGAAACAATATTTTAAATACTAGTTATGGTGATAAACTACTGTTGCTGGCTTTTAGTGCACTTTCAGTAATGAGATTTTACTTGCGAAAGGGGTGGGAGGCGGGCTTTTAAATCACGATGTTAGGATGGTAGAAAGCTCAGTGCTCGATGGCAGTCAGCCATATGCGATGGACGATGGCATCGTTCATCGGCCCAAACCTAATTTGAACCAACCCTAATGAAATATATACTCTGATTTTAGGCAGGCTTGAGCTGAAGTTTGCAGGTAGACAGTATATCAAATCCAGCCCCGTTGGTTTCCATTCAGACTTGCATTGTGTGTAGTCTGTCAGCCACATCCTGTGTTTGTTCTCATGAGTTGCCATCAAAGTGACAGGTAGGTAATTGCTTAATGTTAACAGGATGGAAGGTTGATGAGCTTCCTCTCTTAACACATAGTGATCATTATTAATTCCTTTCTATAGCAATGCCTGACTGCCCTTGCAGCAAATTATGTGTCTGACTACCAAACGTTTTTTATTTCGAAAATGATGTGTCTTCCTCTTGACATCTTAATTTCTTTTTATTGAAATCAACTGTGGTGTTTTTGTCCTCCTTTCAGATGCAGGTCTTTTGTCAGACAGGTCTAGAAATAATAATCATCTGATCCTTTCAGTGTTATGATCTAGAGGGGTTTCACTACCAGGTACTTGACACTGAGATTTAAACTGAGAAATGTTGTGATGTTTTTAATGATCTGTAACTGTATTTGCTTCCTCGATCTGAGTGTCACCTTTCTGAATTGATGGATTTTACAGTTAATGATGATTTATTATCTACTACGCTGCACAATAATAGGAAAATGCTGCAACAAAGATGGTATTGTGTCAAAAGGCATCCCCTACATACCTATAGGGATAAGCACAATGGCCAACTGTGGTACTTCATCTTTTCTGCAATTGCATTGGAAGTGTGAAGCATTTTCGGTTATGAACGAGACACTGTGATTGTTTTTCCTGTCATTTTGGATGATTCAGTGTTTTTGGATGGAATAAAAGGTTGCCTCAGGAGGATAGACAAACAGGCTCACCCTGACATTGCTTGAGGTAGCAGGCTCATTTATCATGACCAAGCTTCTCTCACCCCTGCTAGAGTACTGGGCAAGTCCATAGCTAATAATACTGAGGGACTTACTTCATCACTGCGTATGGAGGCAGCATGCCTCTGACATAGTAAACATTTTTATACTGCAGGCAATAGCAATATTTTTTTAAAGAATTATAGGGAAGTAGCCTTGAGAGGCAGGTGGAAAAACACAGGTAATGGAAGTTGGGCTGTTTTCATTTACTACAGTCCAGATTTTCTGTATGCTGGTATGGAAACATGGGAGCCAAGAACAGAAACCAGCTGGCCAGACTGGTATAGGTATAAAAAGCAGAAAGGCTTTGATATAACCACAGACAATGATGACAGAACTTGGGCATGTTGTGAATTTGAAACTTTAGCGTGCTTCACTCACTCGTATGCAGTGTTGTTGTAATATGAAACTTTGAATTACAATTTTGACATGTAAAAATGTACAGCATTTAACTTTGCTTGTGATGGGAGGGGGTCAGCTGCTGACTCATCAGGCATTTATTAATGTGTGGTACACAAGTTAACATTTCAAATGCCAATTAAGGAAATGTGTTACATTGCTTGCTTTTTATTCATATTATTGTAGGAAACATTATACTATCCTTTATGAAAGGATACTTTGTACTTTGTACTTCTGGTAAATATAAGTGTGCTGGTCCCAGAACTTGTAAGTCTGTGTCTCCTGTAATTGTTTCACAGCAGGAGCTTCTAATGAGGTAAAAACTCAACCCAAATATTTAGGGTGAGAGGTAGAGGCTTCATCAAAGCTTGCATTTCTACTGTCAAACATTATTTCATCAGAGAAAAGACCTCTTCATCGCTCTCACTCACTCACGCGCACACACACACACACACACTTTGTATGTTTATTCAGTCTATGTTTCCACTTCTTGCTCACCCATTCCATTTCATCTTAACTCGTAACATAGAAATAATTCATTGTTTATCTGTGCTTGCTTTGCTTTATTTGTTGTGTGTGCTAATTGGACTTCCCTTTCGAGGAACAACTGACATGGGCAACTATAAATATACCATTTACAAAAAACAGAGACAGCAGCACATTTTTTAATTAACTAGTCAATAAGGGTTGCCTATTTATTTCTTTAATATCAGGCTTGTTCCTTGCTTGTTGTTTTTTGTTAACTAAAAAACAACAGCTGATTGGTGCTTTCAATTAAAACACTACAGTAATACAATTTGCTGTTAAATTAATATCCTTTAACAAACACATTCAACTTTAAAAGGGCCAAATATGACTGTGACTTGCTGTGACAATGATTACAAATAGTAATCATATAGACAGTTATACCAGGAGTATATTTCTGTGTTTATCTACCACAGTGGTCGAAAGTAACTAAGTACATTTACAAGTTCTGTACTTAAGTACGATTTTGCGATACTTGTACTTTACTTCAGTTTACTTGTACTACCATTTTATGCTACATTTCAGAGGGAAATAATGTACTTATTGACACTTTTGTGACCGTCATAGTTTCTTTTCAGATCTAGATTTTTCCACAAACAAAAGAGCAATGAGCTGTTGGCAGTTCCACCAAAGAGACATTTCCCTTGACTGTTGAATCCTGAAGAGGTAAAATTATCCAATATTCTTTTTTGCTACCCCATTAATCATTTCATGACCCCTCAGATTTATCTTGGGGTATTTTTTAAATAGTTGTATTGGTACTTTTACTTAAGTAATGGATCTGAGTACTTTTCCACCAGTGATCTACCATAAAAGTATCTTCTATTGGTCCTTTATTTCATTTAGGAAAGCCAAAGGATTCAATACAATAAGCTATTTTTGCTTTCCTGTTGAAGAAGCCAGTCTTGCAAACACTAGCCAGCAGCCGTACTAACATCTACCCTGTTTCTTCTAAATGAATGAAGCTAAGCAGTTGTGGGCTTGACTGGTACTTGCATGGGAGACCTCCTGGGAAAACTAAGTTGTTGTTGGAAGTGGTGTTGGTGGGGCTGTCTTCCCTCTGGTCCCTGTAAAATGCCAATGCCCCAGTGCATTGACAGGGATGCTGTGCTGTAGGAGATGCCGTCCTTCGGATGAGATGTTAAACCGAAGTCCTGACTCGCTTTGGTCATTAAAGATCACATGGCACTTATTGCAAAGAGTAGGGGATTCCCCAGTTTCTTGGCAAAAATTCCCAACCAGGCTCTCTCCATATGGCCACCTCATCATCCCCCCAGTGTAATTGGCTCTATGTTTGCCTTCCTCTCCACCTCAAGCTGATGTATGTTAAGCGTTCTGGCGCAAAATGGCTGCCATGCATCACCCAGGTGGGTGCTACACATTGGTGGTGGTTGAAGTAAGTTTCCCCCCTTCACTGTCAGGGCTTAGAGTATTCAAGATAAAATGCTATACAAATTATAATTACTGTCATTTTTTGAAATAAAACACTCATAACTAACAATTATTGTATCTTTTTCTGCCTTAAAATTGTAGATGTATTTTATTCAAGATGAATCCGCAGTCTGAATTTGTAGTATATTGACTAATTACTGTAAACGGTCCTTTTGTTTAGTTAATATGCAGTAGCTAATGTTTTCTTTGGCAGTCTTTCAATTGAATTCTTGTTATTTTGATGTGCATGCCAATTAGATTGATCTTAGAGATTATATTTGATGCTTAGTAAAAAGTATTGTCTGTAGTTTTGAATTTGGCTAAAGAGATCAAGACTCTTGTCAGACTTTATTTTACATTTTACGGTTTCCACTGTATGTGCAAGTGCACAATCTTTAGCTATCTTCAAATACAACTGGGACTTATTTGGTAGATTTTTATACATTTTTGGTATTTTATATACTGCATTTGTGTCGTGTTTATTCCGTCAGCCAGACTTACCTGGTAAACCCAAAAGAAAAAGTGTTAGCTCTTACACGATTAAAACATGACATGAAAATGGATTTTCCCCCTGATCTCTCCGCACTAATTCCGCCTCTTGGATGGGATTTCCACCGACGGAATGTTTGGTCAATGACATGCCATTCTGCTTCCATGTGTTGCAGGGAAGTGCCTCTCTGGTGCACTGCCAGGCCAGAGCGAGCTATCAAATCATGTCCTAGTTATGGTTTCTTTCTTTAGGGGGCTCTGAATCCCCTGGTTGCTTTTGAAACTCTAACATGGATTCATTCATGGTGAGTGCTCATGCCAACCTCTTCCGTGCAACTTGCTCATTTAATGAATGTTTGATCTCAGAGGTCATCTCATAAGTATTAGCTCTGTATCTTAACATAACTAGAAGGAGGTCTGTGCTACATGCACAGCTGATTCTGCTCCAGCACTGTATTAACAGCCGACAATTTGGACCTATCACTCAATGTACAGTATACACTGATAACGGCACCACCAGTGTTGGTCTTTGGTTCTATTTCATTGTCAAACGTGAACACTGGCTTGATAATGAAGGCCTTCAGGAACAAGTTCTGCTTTGAAAGCAGACCGCAATTCCAAATGAAAGAGTGAGGTTATTGAATATAGTGAATTAACAGACAACATAACATGAGTAAGGCGCTGTTTGTTAATGCTTGTCAATATTTACATAAATCATTGATGAGTTGTGTTTTTGGGACACAGGAAAAAAGTATTGTTGTGGATAGATCCTTATTTATTTTGGTATTCTTGGTTATTAAGTTGAAAGCTCTTTTTCCTTTCCATATTGGCATATTTGACTTTACAGCCTGGTAATGGGCTAGCAGGGAACCTGAAGGGCAGAGTTGGCTGTCAGCAGATGATGCTTTGACCCCCTTTGTTTTTGTATATCGTCCAAGCCCAAGGTTTGGCTCCTAGTATTGGTTGGCACCTGACACACATACACACACATGCTCTAGTCAAGGGGCTTAACATAAAGGGAGGGAAGAAGACGGTGGCAAGGGGATTAAGGCTTCATGCTGCATCACTGTCATAATCCATTAAGCCAGCGGAAAAGCAGGAAGCCTGGACCTGAAACAGACACTTTTCGAAGGCAAGAAGGGATGCTAAACTTCTCTTTAGAGTTTTCATTGAAACCATAGAACAGTTGCTCTCAAAGTTGGGTAATGTTGGGAACTGTTACTAAAGCTGATCTAAGTTTGGAGAGTAGTCATACTGTTAGGAATAAGATGGCATTTTGTTTTTCCTTAAAAAGTAAGATGGTACTATTGTCAACAAGCTAACAACCTTTATTGCAGACTAGCATTATTCAGATATTACGAAGTATTACCCAGTGCTTGTATGCACTGAAGAAATGGGTCTAGCACGTCTTACACTTCATTTTTGAAAGCTATGTGCTGAAAAAGAAGGGAAAAGGCTCACTGGATTTTGGAGATGTGAAGTCCTCCACTCTTTGTACTCTTTTCTATCCCTTGTTTGAATTTGGATGACAGTATTTCTAAGAGGCTTTGAACCCTGCTAGAGGCGGTGATGTTCAAAGGCAGTCTAGAACCCCTGCGTCTTGGCATGCTACTCATCGGGCACTTGCCATGTTACAGGAAGCAATCCTTAATTTAAGTTTGAAGGGGAAAATAGGGAAATGACTTGGACAACTGGAAAAGCAGTGACATCTTGTCAAGGCCAAAGTATAAAGTTTAAATTCTCCACGATGTTTTCCACGATAAATGTTACAGTTAGAATTTGTGCTTAAACGAGTTAAAAGGTTACATGGAATGGACAAATGGTGATTGATTATGACCTTTGCAACATCACTTGCAAATGATGGGTGAAAGTGTAGTGAACTATTTGAGTGAGGAAATTAACTTTCGGTTTTACTTTAAACATTGTAACATAATTAAGTTCATATCTGTTTGCCATGACTGTATTTTCTATTGGATCTTGGGAACTACAGTAGTGAACTGCACTTGCCATGTGTACTTGCATGATTCCCTTTTGTCAAATGTTTGCCCAAATGAAGGCCAAGTGTCCAAAAACCTTGCTTTATCATAATGTAATGTAATGTAAAACATTTTTTTTCTATCTCTATTTTCCTATCTATAAGAATGACCTTTAGTCTATAAATCCTGGTCACAATACCCTCACCTAATAATTGAAAACATTGCAGGTGGCCAGCATATTCATTCCTAAGTTAATCTGGCAGTGACCTACCTCACAGCAATTTTTCTCTCTAGAGGCCTCAACTGCTCTCGGGCTCCTGTTGGCATCTTGCTGAAAGTCACTGCAGTGTTACTTCTATTCAGTTCAACATGTGATGTCTCACACACACACACACACACACACACACGCACACACACTCACACACATTTGTTTGACTATCCCCATGGGGGACAGTCATTGATATAATGCTATACCTAGCCCCTGACCCTAACCTTAACCATCACAACTAAATGCCTAAACCTAACCCTAACCCTAACCTTATTGTAACATGTACCCTAAAACCAAGTCTTAACCCTCAACAACGCAAAACCTAAATTTTTGTCCCCACAGTAACACAAGTCCCCATGGGTGCTTGTGCATTCAGGGTTAAGTCCCTGCCGAGATATAAGAACAAGGAACACACACACACACACACATATGTTCAATGCAGGAATGTACTTGCACATACTTCTCTCTTTTTTTATCTGTTACTCTCTTCTGTGTTTCTCTTTATTGCACGTCATATTGGGCTTTTGTCATCTATCTCTCTCGCACTCATTTCTGTACACACAGCAGTGTCAACTAACACACACACACGCACACATCCACACACTGTATTTAAACTGATGACTGCAGAAAGGTGATAATAGTAAGTAATACTTTATTTTTACACAGTAGTATGATAAGGATGACAGCTGTGTCATTATGCAGGAGTGCTCCCTGTTAGCTTCTGTCTTCTCATTACCTCTGCCAGTGCCTTGGGGTCAGTACTGGATCTTGTGAAACACACTTTCATCCGTCTTCGGGCTGTATCTTCTGACACCTTGCTATGTCAGCATATGGCTTGCCCCAAGGTTCTGAGCAGCAGCCATGCACAGATGCTGGTTTTCGGCACTCTCTCTGCTTTTCTACCATAGAAAACACGCCACATCAGAACACAGCCCTCCTGGTTTTAGCATTATTTTCAAAAGGCACAAACTCAACTAGCCTCTATGCTCACTAGTCAAAAACAATCTTGACTTTATATTATTTTTATTATTATTATTATTATTCATGGCCTAAGCCACTGAAACCCTGTGCCACAAATAAATACATTTTCATAGCGTTAACTCTCAGTAAATCTTTTGAGTGGCCTGTACTGTTAATTTTGTATGGTGTTAGACCAAAAATAAGGCACTTCTCAGGTTTTTCAATGACTTTGACTTGTCACATTAGGAAAAGAACAGCTGTTACTAATAACATTAACCATGTCTCCATTCTGTTCAAGTGTCCCAGTAAGTCGTGACAGTGAGCCAGCATGCACAATAGCAGGACCCTGAAATTGAAAAAGCTAAATGGAATTACACATGTGCTTTGCCAACTGTGACATGTCAAAATGTCTCATGTCATTTGAATACAGGTACTTTATAAATCCATTATCTATTTTTAACTATCTATGTTAATGGTGTTAATGAATGTCAAACAAGACAGAAAAAGACATAATCTATACCATTAAAATGATTCCAGTACTTCAGGACAGTGAGTGCAATGCCCCAGAGTAAAGGTGTAACTAGACTAAAGGAAAACACGAATCTCACAGATGGCAACTTTAAATTTAGGTTATTGCCAACTGTTGGAAAAAATGATTGTATGTATGTCCTTATGCTTCAGCTGAATAAATTCGACTCTGGTCTTGAAGCATAACAGCATGTTTTATGAGAACAGCCTTAGGTGGTTGAAGAAAAGTATGTTGCTATCACGTCACAAAGCCTTGAATTTGGGCAATCCATACATATGAGGCTCCATGATTACAGTCGCTTTTGAGATGAGAAAACGCACAGTTTGAACAGCACGCCATATATGATGTCCCCTTCAGGGTGATAGGGACATTATCAGGCTAAAGTACAGCTCGTACTTGCATTTGCAAACATGTTGCTATTATCATCAGGGACAAAAGGGACACAAAGATAAAGCCTGCACACTTCCAAATATCAAAAGCTTAACAGATTAAATGTTAAAACACAGAAGCGTTCCTTTGCGGTTTTAGTTTGACAAAAGTTTTCAGTTGCTTGTAAAACACACATTGTGCACATAATACCAGAAAGATTGAAATCTATAGATTAATCACCCATATCCTCATAAACCCCTTATTTGAATTAGCTAAATTTAATTGAATTACAGCTGTCATTAAACATTAAATAAACCTTTAATACTGCTTGTTACTTGTATGTTCTTTTATCCTGTGTTTCGTTCATGTCATTTATTTTCAGTTAGCAGCTCTCAAGGCTGCAGTTTTCCATGTCCTTAAATATTTTTATTGAGCCAAAGAAGATTATACATACAGTATATTGTTGTCAATGCTCATTTTAATTTATATGAAAGAATCATAAAATTATATTCATGTACATTCACAGATATTAAACAGATGATATGATAAGATACAGGATTGTATTTTGAGATTGGAACAGTATAAAAAATAAGCAAATTAAAAACAGAAAGGAACACATTTCAAAATATAGAAATAATAATAGAAATAAATAATTAAATTTAATAAAAATTGACAAAGATAAAATGAATGTGTATATATTAAATAAAAGAGACATAAAATGAACCTAAATCTAAGAATGGAAGCATTACTCAGATAGGCCAGTCCAGGAGCAATCATTTCCTACCTTTATCTTCCCCCTTAGTCTTCCTTATCTTCCTAAACCTTTCCTGTTTCCCTGTAGGCAGTTTACCACGTCCCAAGTAGGCCTGTCACAATAATTACTTTTTCGAATTATCTTACGATATATATTTGTATTTATTGTTTTGGTTGTGTGATTTCATTCATGTTTTTATTTAGGATGTTTGAATATTTTTTTCACATACCAATTTCAATGTCTGAATATTCTTTAGAACTATAAGTTGATCGAAAGGGTGTACTTGCATTATTATGTTTATCATTATATCAGTGGCATAAAATGGTCTTAAAATGACTCTAATATTGTTTATCGCAATTATTTATGGGACAATCAGTCTTCCAACAAAAGTAGTTATCGTGAAAGGCCTAGTCACAAGCACTTATTCCTCCTACAAAAAAAAAAATGAAAAGCTTGTATTAATGAGAGGATGAGAGCGAAAGAGAGAGAGAGACAGAGAGTCACTGTTTCTATATTCATTATTGAGTACTGCCTGTCTCATGCCTGAGAGCTGTGGGAGCAGCAGAGGAGAGCCCAAGGTCAGTGCTGCATGCATTGTACCGTCTGGTAATCTGTGAACCAGGACATTATTTTGGCAGGCCAGTAGGATACATTTAATCACCAACGGTGCATCCATACAATTTTCCCTCATCAGATATTTTGTAAATCAACACAAAAATACTTACTCTCTTCCATTAGTTAGTGCCCTGGACTGATAAACCTTTGACATAATCCTGCACAGTTTAAGCTGTGAGGATGCTGAGCAGATGTACGGGTTGAATACAACTGATCCATTTGGGATCTTTAAAGGACTCTGAAAGTGAGCCAGCAGTTACTCCCTTGTTCTCTTGTATGTGTCTGAGAGCGAGACAGAGAGGAAGAGGATGAAAGGGAAAGAAGCAGATAATCTGAGATTCTGACTGTCTGCATATTTGGCTGGGAGCAAGATCAGCACAGATTTAATCTAAATGAGACTGAATAGCCAAACGTGTGCCTGCCTGTTCCTTAAATATGTATGTGCGCTTTTAAAATGTTCTTTCTGTGTTACTTTTCTCTAGACAGCCATCCTCTTCCCCTGTGACCTATAAAAATGGGTTAACTTGATGAACGCTGTCTTATTATTTTACAGAACAGAAAATACAACAATAAAAACAAGCCCATTGACATTAATAATTTACTTGCAGAGCTCGACTGTGAAAATACTTTGCTCTGCGGCTCTTATTCCGGTTTTATCTCACCGTGCGGAGTGAGGACAGACAACTGAATTTTTAACATTGATTTTGTGTTTGTGTGCATCTAATAGGAACTTTTGCTGATGACATTTCTTATCATTAATTTGACTATAATCTATAGGTTTATCACAGCGAAACATAGGCTGTACGCTACAATGGCCTCAAGACACATGAAAACATAACCTGAGCTCCAGCATATTGCTCTTTAGAGGCGACCCATGTTAACTTCATTTAGCTTAAGGCTTAAAAATATGCCAATGATTTAATAATTTGTGAAAACAAAGGTTAGGTTTTCTGTAACATAACTTTAAAAGTCTCTTCATCAGCAAGGTCTGAAGTATTGAAATGTGAATCAAGAGTCGGGTGTGACTGTAATGGCTGCATGCTCGGGAAGCAGAGAGTATACTGTACTGTAGGTATACATGTCCTCTGTTGCTACTACTGTATCATCTCATCCAATGTCCAAACCTTACTGCACTGTTATATTCTCACACACTCCTTGAAGCCATGTTTTCTGTGGATTGCTGCACTGATTTCTTTGTGACTGATCAATGTGACCACACCTCACACTTGAAGCCATTTCAGAATGAGATTTGAGAAAGCTTTCATGTGGTTTGTCTTTGAAGTGAACGGCACATATTCTGCCATTTGTTGTGAAGATTATGTGAAAACCTCAAGGCATGTCACGCAAACATAAAACCCAAGTCAAATGGGGACTCATTGGCATTTTCACCAAATGAAAAACACAAAAGTCCAGTAATGTCTTATATTCATATTTTAAGTAGAAGTGGAAAGTTTGTGAGTTAAAAAGAGTGCATTGCTGCTGAAGTGTTCTAATTGGCTAGTGTTTTCGTTGAATTCAAAACTCTTGTGCTGCTGTTGTTTTGTTTTCCTTAGATTAGTTCCCCAAGGACTAATCATTGGCTCTTTTTTTCACACAGTAGATGAATGGTATTTTTAGATAGTTCTTGGCATCCAAACAAGTTTTCTTCTCACCTTTTTTTCCTAAGGTATGCTCATAATTCTCGCTACAGAGAACAATGTGACCCAGTCGATATGTGGATCCACAGTTTGTGGAAGGTGAATATGATTATTTTCAAACGGGTGCAAAATTGTTCTCACAAAACATCAAGTGGTTTAAAACGTGTCCGCCTGAAAGGTACTGCCTGAATGTATTGACCCCCTCTGTATAGCTCCATCAACTATGTATCAAAACATGTCCTGTCATGCCTGAAAACTGAATTAGGTAACCTCATTGATAGCAAAAAGACATCTGTGGTGAGAATGATAATGAAGGAGTGGGAGGATCAAACAGAGTATAGCAACATGGGCTAAGAGGGTTACTAATGAGGAAATATTATGGGGAGACTGAAAGTCTTTTGCACTCTCAAAGATGACTCCTGTTCTTACATCAAAAATAGACTCAATGCGTATTCACCTCGCAGCAAAGCTGCTTCTGGGACGCTCTGTGGCGCGTCTGGTAGGATCAAGAATGGCCGCATCGCAGCCGTAATGCAACGCAGCCATGCTCGGTGGAATTCCGGGGTTACACGTTCACCTTGTAAAATGTGAGAATCATTATTGCAGATAACCCCACTGATTCCATTGGCTCTGCTTTTCTACTGTATCACATTTTCTTGCCATTATTTGCGTGAGTTTTTATAACAATTTAAAGAAGGTAATGTGAGACCTAATATATTCTTGTGGTGTACAAAATTGGCGGAACTGCAGTCCCCCCCTCCCCCCCCCGCCCCCCAAAACACACACACACACACACACACACACACACACACAAAATGCAGGTAGTTATATAAACCTGGCAATTCAGTGAAAATCTATTCAAGTAGGAAAAATAAACCAAAAAGGATGAAAATGTTTGACAACCAGTGCCGTGTTTTATTATTCATCAGTTTTTCTTCTTATCCATCATTGTGCGGCACAGTTCCTCTCCAACATTAATCTCTAGGCTATAAAACTAAGCATGCTTCCGGGAGGTTTTATGAGGATGTGGTTGCCAGCGAACAAACTGCATGGTTGAGAATGTCAGAGCTTGACACCCCTGCAATGTGACACTTCTTGCTAAAATCCGTTCTCTTTCCCACCCAAAAACCCATTCAGGTACCAATTTTAATGCTCACTAATCCCCACTGCTTTGCACTTCAGCACTTGTTAACTTCAAAAGATATTTTAAATAACAGTGTATGTTACAAAGTGAGCACAGCCTTCAGTGTCAAAATTCTAAGATAACATTTTTATATGCAGCTCTGCAGGATTCCTAGGCAGGGCTGTAGTCCGGTTCGAATCCCAGACCAGACCACGATCTCTCTCTGGGTGGAGTCTGCATGTCCTCCCCGTGTTACCGTGGGTTTTCTCCGGGTTCTCCGGCTTCTTCCCACCGTCCAAAGACATGCATGTTTAGGTCAATTGGTAACTCTAAATTGTCCCTAGTGAATGAATGTGAGAGTGAATGGTTGTCTGTCTATCTGTCAAAGCCCTGCGACGAGTAGGCCACTGTCCAGGGTGTACCCCGCCTAAGGCCCAAAGTCACTGGGATAGGCTCCAGTCACCCGTGACCCCCAACGGGAACAAGCGGTAGAAAATGACTGACTGACACAGTATATTTGTAAATGTTTCCTTATCTGCAATTGTGCAATGCAAGTGTATGTAGTTCTCTGCATTTGCAAGATTATTTGTCTTAACTAGTTGACATGTAAATAAATGTACAGTTTGCTGGCGATTAGGCACTCGGTAGTGTGTATTGTTTCTACTCTGGCACACTTTGTGAACACCTAGTGTGGAACATGGCCTGAAGCCATCGCAGCAGCCACCTTGTGCAAACAGGTTTCTATATTGTCCCGCTCACAGCTAGGTGATTGATTCACCCACTTGGAAAAATGAAGAGGACCCCCTCTTGCTTTTGTCCCCTGAGCTTTTGCACACATTATGCACTTTACACATGGGCATAAATGGCCTCATAAATTATTTAACAGGGAACATTATGTATATCACTAACTGTAGGAGGGGGCCAAAGGTCAACAGAATCTCTCGGGAGCTGTGTATTGGGTGTGCATGATCATGCATGTGTGTAGTTGGCTACTTCTCTAATGTTCAACAGTTAAAGTGCATCACTCATCCGTTGGATGCAGGTCTCAGAGGCTGAAGGCGGAAAATTGAATGGCTACGCAGAGCCAGAGGATTTACTACTGAGTGGAGAGTCCACTGGCCAGTGCTCTGGACAGGAAGGGCCGCATGGCATTTAATACTATTGATCAGCAATAAAATGGGAGGGCAAGGCACAGCAACTCCTTAGGCTTGAAGGAAAGGTTAGCCTCACCACTGCCGCAGCATAATCAGTTATGTATTACCTGTTAACTGTTTCCTATCTGTGCCTGTATGTTGTAGGGCGATGGGAATTCATTGATATCTCATTGCTTTTAAGAAAAAATAAATAAATGTTGTCTGATTCTGTTAAATAGAGAAGGGCTTAAAGTTGTCTAACACTTCACTGGATGTGCACATTCCACTGCATGTCCATTTTAGATAAATACAATAAAATCTGTATGCAAAGGCTGTGGTTTTGTTCAGAATTATTACAGCAAAACATTTCAGTGTCCAATGATGTGCAAATATTTGTTATCAAATCAGCAGTGAGCTCCCATATCTGAGCTGCAGTTTAAAATCCTGCATACTTGAGTAGGATTTAAGAGTGAAGGCTAAATTAATTAATTCTGGAAGAGACATAACTGCTGTTGAAGAAGGTGTGAGAAATAAATGGAGTTGGACAAGGTTGGGTGGACGATGGGAAACTCCTAAAAACATGGTGCCCCATACTAGATGAATCCAGCTAAGCTTGTTTCTCCACCATGTGTTTGAAGAATTTACAGTAGTGCAGTGCCCATTCAAAACAAGCCTGTTCGGAACCGGCTGATTGCTCGGCCTCCGGTATTGCTGCTTGCAGCTTTCTCCAGGACCACTCAGCCAAATAACTTCTCTCTCGTCGCTGCGCTTCCTTGCGTCCTCAGTAACGCACCCGCCAAGTGTGAAGTCGAAGAGATGAACAACTGTCGCGAAAAAGGAAGGACATACATAAGAGACTCCTTCCTTTATTTTAGTTTGATTGCCGTAGAAGGGAGTGTTAATTCAGGACAAGAAAAAATACTCTGCCATGGCTAATCATTTACAGTGCACAAAAAAATGCTGTAATTTATCTCATGAGTTCTACAAATAATGTGTTGCTAATGGAAATACAAGCCAATCTGTGTCGCTGTGATTTCCCCCTCTTCCTTTTCTAGATCATCACCTCTCCTCCCACTGAAATGGGCTTGAGAATCCTGTGCAAATGTGCTCTTGTGTCTGCTCGAGTATGGCTCAGCAAATTTGTGGATTTGTTCTCATTGCGCCTCTGTGGTCCTGTGTCTTGTTATCCAGTGACCGAGTCTTGATGTCTCTCTGTGGTCATTGCTGTGTGTGCATCTTTGGGAACATCTGAAAATGCTCCTTAGTGGAGAGCACTGACCCAAGAATTGCCTGTGATGTACATTCACAGTAACTGGCTGTCCACTTACATTTCGTGCAATATTTGCCATGTCAATATGTGCCCAGATATACTTATTTGTAGTTAGTAGCATGACAAGTGCTGCCTCTTTTCAGCTGCCAGTTTGTTATAGATCTTTTGTTTGTAATGATTAAAACCTTTTTTGTGGACTGTCAGCTTAATCCCTGTGAATCCCTGCACTCATGCCCTGAGACATCACTAGTAAAACTAGTATATGTGTACACTTCTTACACATATAAGTATAATTCACAATAAATATCATTTACTGTAAAAATTGTTTAGCTTGAACCATTAATATCAACTGTGCTATACTGACATCTTTTAACATTATTACACAGCAAGAGCAGTAATGCTGCTGTAAGACAACACCTGTAGCCCTATGCCTAAAACTGTATAGATTCAAGACTTGTGTGCAAATTCTTTTATACATACCAATTCATATGTGGGAAATGGCAATGACATACGCATTGTGTTTACATCTTGCCCCTGGAGAACCACAGCAAGTTAGAAAAGCACCATTTAATGATAATAATGTGTGGAGGACATCTGTGGTTAAGCGTATAACAGCATAATGAGCCAAACTATTCAGTGTGTCTATATTCAGCCACAAGAAGTGTTCACACAGACATTTTCATTCTCCCCTCATCAGGCAGCACACAGCCAGACGAGAATCCCGCTTTTTAGTTAGCTAAGAATTAAATATTTTATACCGTTGCAGCATCTGTGCAGACGGGCCGCACTCATAGTTTCCCTATCTCTCTCCTTTAACTCTTTTTTTCCCCATCCCACCACTAATGTATGTCCATTGACATCATTTTAATCTGTTAAGATTTAAGACCTCTACATTTTAGTCTTCATGCTGTCGTATAGATTGTGCTCACTGGCTGATATTTTTATATTCTTCGTGAAAGCCAATTGTGTAATTGGCTTAAGTAATAGTGACAAGTCAGTTAACTCATTCATGCTCCCACGAGCCCTGATGGAGCTGAAGTACACTCTCATTAAGTCTGTGACAGTCATTTAAAGCTATTATCCTTTGCTATTTGCCCTTCAACATTGCTGGGTGGTGATGTAGTGGACTGTAATGTTCTGCCAAAATATCCAAGAATTAGTTCCGAGCTTAAGATATGTAACAGCTCTATACAGGTTATATACAGTATATATGACCGTAGTCTACATAGTAAAGCATGTGGTGTCTGAGTAGTCGGGGCTCAGGCTGAGAGAATGACATAACTTGTGGCTGAATGGAAATAACCCCAGTGTGGTCTTGCATAAAATCCAAGCAGTGCTGCTAATACACACGATAAATGGACTTGCCCAGGGCCAATTACCAGCTGGCAGAAAAGGGCAAGGCTGCCTTGCCTTGACACTGAATTTATTTTGTTTTGTATTATGCCACATTTGGATGCACTAGGCAAACATTGCTGTAGCCCACTTCATTTCTTTTTGCAAACTACTTTTGTTTCTACCTCCTTCCCTAAGGGATCCATTTGATTAGTCTGTGTGCTCAGTTCTTATTTTGTACTTGGAATAGGTATTGAAGCATTCTGACTTTTTTTGTGTTAGTCATGACATGCACAACATAGCTTTATGACACCATTTATCATTTCACTGTGCTACAGTAGGCCTCGTGATGTGAGAGAACAGGTTGTATCCTATACTGCTCTCCCCTTTAATGGCCACATGTGCCCATAGAGGGGGAATGAGTAAATGACTATGTTTGAGGTCACGCAGGGGATTTAAGTTATATGATGGTATATGATAATTCACTTAATCTTAATAAAATCTTGCAACTTGTTTACTAAAGGCGCAATAGCAAGTCTGCTGCAATAGAGATGTCCTGGAATTTGTTTGCTCTAAACCCGATCCATGCCCTTTTAAAAAAAAGATTTTTTTTACTGTTATTTATTCCTTTAAATTCTCTTTTTCAAACTGCTTAGTGAGAGAAAAAATTACTACAGAGTAAAATGTGTTTATCTACATAATACATTGTAGAAAAACTTACAAATTTAACTTGGTAAGATGTTACACACTCGTATACTTGCCATTTACTCTGTTTTTAAAGGGGCACAGTTGTGTTTGTAAGTTTGTGTGTGTGTCTGTGGATATTGCTATTATCCTTCAAACTTATTCATTACTTGCAGTGTTGTAGGCTTACATCATGTTGCAGCATTCGTTCCCTGTTTTCTTGATAGGCTGAGTATGAACTTGATGGCTGTCAGTGCTGAACATGTTCCAAAGGTTAAACAGCCAGACTATTTGTCATATCTGTCTTTGTGAAACTTGGATGCCTCAGCAACCACAATAAAAAGCTGTGGCGTCTGAGGACCTCAAAATGTAACGTCATTCAGCCTGAAACAAAACGACTGTCTTTCTGCCTCGCAATGTTTGTCCCTCTCAGGGATGTTTGTTAAATCTGATTTCCACGCTTCATCTAATCAGTGTAAACTCTGCTACTCTTTTATGTAGGTCCTTCAAGTTAGTTCTCGGTCTCTCTTCAGTCAGCTTGCTTGTACTATATCCTTCGAACTCATCTGTCTTCAAAACGTATAGCCAGTAATTTAAGCTGTTAATACAATACAGTATACGAGGGTCGACAGGATGATGTAATGCCTTATGGGGGGAAAAAAGTTAAACAATTACTTGTAATTGGAACAATTACAAACACGGCTACAAAGATGGATTATGTTCTGTCCACGGGCAGTTGACAGAATATAAAAAAGGCTAAATCATCAGTGCCAAAATGTCATTGCTATTAGTCTTTAACATGTTTACGGAGACCAGTCTCGAACATCCTGACGGCACATTTCAAATGTAGACAAACGGCACTGACAAAGAGGAACAGGAGTCACTAGTTGCAACTAACCATTTATGCCAGCAGCTTAAAGGGGGGCTGACATACTGCTAATTGTCGTGGAGCCTAAAAGGCATTTTTCATGGAAGACAATTTGACATGTCACAGTAGGAAAAGCACAGGTGCAAATAATAAAATGAAACGATCGCTGCCACTGGTATTGTGCGATCTGACTCACTGTCACACTGCCACGGCTTATTGGGTCACTTGAATAGGACGGAGCCATCATTATTGTCATTAGTAACACCTGTGCTCTTCCTACCTGTGCCAAGACCATTATTTCAGTCCATATTTTTTGTATCCACTGTACTTCCTTTAAGCTCCTTGTGAGATATTTAGCTAGGCATCTGCGTGCAGAGACAGCGAGAGATTTTCATAAAAATAGCACAGTTAAATCGGTATGGTAGATAAATTGGATCAGTCTCAGCGCACGCTGTGAGGTTATTGCGTGCATAATTAAATATACATCAAGCTTTTTAAGTCACTGTTGCAGAACAAAATGTCAACACGCTTTGACTTGACTAAGTCAATCCCCGTGGAAAGCTACACGACACATGCAATAGCCTTATCTCTGTGTATTCTACAGCCCAGCACTGTGGTAATGAATAAATGAGCACTTGAAGGGCAGATGAATCATGCAGACCCATAACTCAACATGGAAGAGTTGCAAAAGGCATTGTTTAGACATCAAAGTTAAAGATCCCATTAACTCAGAGGTTCAGCCGAGATAAAAGAGAAAAGTATACAGTTGACCATTAATCTCTAAGCAAACATATCTGAAGAAGGTAGTGGCTGCAACAGACAGCATCCAGTGTTTGCAGTCATCTTGGCCTATAACGCCTCTTGTTGACATTGTTTAATGTAATGACTGTATATCTGCCACAAACCTACAGCCAGAGAACCTCTGGGGCTGTAGAGAATTTAACCACCTGAACACCTGAACCTTCTCAAAAGGCATATATTTTAGCCCTTTTAATTTCAAAACTCATTTACTAATGCACAGATCTTCTAATTCACACCAGGTTGCATGTTGGGTAATCAGGTCACACATCAATGGAGCTGATACAATGGACACAGAACCCTTAACATGAAGCAACTGAAAACAGTAATGTGGTTGAATGACTTATCTTTCATGTTCCTAGACATATTTACATTGCTGCCTCTAATCCACAGTGTCTGCTGCCAGCTGTTGGCAGCGGATCTACTGTGTAATGGTATGGGCTGCCAACTTATGGATGTCCTTAGTCCCAATTATTGCTTTGCTTGACTGAAGAACAGCTAAAGAATATAATGCCATTTTGAAGGGCCAGGTACACTGCACACACTATTCCCACGTTATTGGCACCATGCACAGTGCCAAACAAATGAAATCATGTTTTCATAAACACCACATTGAAGTCAGATGCCTTCCATGGCCTCCCCAGTCACCACTTCAAAACAGTGACCCTTTCTGGCACTTTATATACGCAGATCACATTTAAGCTGTTCTGCGCACAAATAATCAGCTCCTTATAAGGTACTTCTGTGCTTACTGTCCAGTGCCTTTCTTCTCTTTGACTGGCTATCCAGTTCTTGTGGAAAACAACACTATGACTTTAAGAGTTAAGCAGTTGACAAAACACAATGTAGCATTATGATTAATGAAAATAATGCATCATGTTAAGTTGAAGAAGGCAATGAGGGAGCTTATCCATTGTTTTGAGGGCACTTTGTTGTGTGTTAGTTTACATGTACCATGACAACATAATATAACACATTTTTTGCCACTAGGTTTATTGCAATCGTGAGAATCAACTACTAACATAGCATGAAGCTAGCATAATGACTGAGATAAGTGGCCCAACTGTTGACCAGCTGCCTGTATTTGTGATGTCCTGATGTTTGATTTAAAGAGAGACCTGACAGCCAATCTGAAATTAGTATTTCCTTTCCTCAGTACCTGGTGTATCACAAATCCAAGACTCGGCAACAAACTAGAAAAGACTGTTTGGGGTTTCAGGTGAACAATAAGGCAGTGTCAATCAGATGTATGGATCAGGCTATTGTAATGTAATGATTAAGGACATGCGAAGACAGAAATCTAATTTCTGCATCTCTAGCTGCTTTCGACTCGGCCTGAACACATTAGTGTACTGTTGATTTACTTGCTGAACAACAATCATAGGAATCCTTAGTGCGGTCTGTGAGGTAGAACTTGGCGGATCTATGCTTTTATGTGGACAGCAAGCATATGAGCGCTTGTTTGCCTGTGTGTGAGGTGGAGGGGGTTTTCACGCGCACGTTTGCGTGTGCTTTCATGTGTAAATATAATGATGAGTTATTGATTCAACAAACTTAGATTGAAATAAACACACCATTGCACTTCACAATGAGCACTCGTTCAGCTGTGTAAGGTGATGTTGAGCAGATGAGCCGATGGTAAACAGATGTATCAGAGTTTGTTGTCAAAGCAGCTTTGAATACAGAATCTAAAAAATAATGTTGTTAAATTATGAATTCACTTTTTAGACAAAAATACTTTAAAAACGCATAATAACTGAAGCTGTTAACTTGGTCTTATATCAGAGCTACTTTTCCTGGATTCATCATGATGCGAGCACATACATCATTAACGTTTTTATTCCAGTGTAGAAGCCCTTAAGTAATGCAGCCTAGACAGGACACAACTTTGCTCTTAGCAGCTTTTCATAGTGAAAGCTTCTGATGTACCACAAACTAATCATATCACCCCATTGTGCAAGTTCAGATGCTGTCAGACTGATACTCCCACAGCAAACTCTGACTGGAGGGTGTAATGAGCAGTTCTGTCCATGTGCTTCCTCACTGGCCTCAGACAGACGTGTGTCATTGTGTTCAGCAAGCAGTAGAAAGAATTCCACTTTAATAAATTATTAACAGGCAGGAAGTGATTGCTGCTCTTCTGTTGCCCGTCCTGTAGGCTGAGTGAGTTTAACCTCTTACTTGTTTCATAGCTTTCTGTTAATTACTTTCAGAGTCAGATTTTCACTTTCAGAGGAGGTGATCATTTTGGTTTGGTGATGATGACGCTTTCATGATAGCAGTCAGTATCATTAATATTGATACTGATTGATTCCCGATTCTCTCCAGGTGCTTAGCAGATATTTATTAAATTATCTTATTACATTTCTCCCACAAAACATACTACTGTGAAATGCTGACTGTACCAACACAATTAGATCAAGGGCTCATTTTGTAGAATTCAGTAACACATCATCCTATTGATTCTGTGCATTGTAGCGTATCCAAAAGAGCTGAGATCAAGAAAATTGTTGCCAGAGGCTCGTTTCAATTAAATTATTCTTGCGATGAGAAGTTCAGCTTGATGGACAGACTGTAGGTTACAGGATGCCTCATTATATTTGTGGCAGCCGTGACTGTTTGTCACTGTAGTTTAAAGGATTTTTTCAAAGTTGTTTCACTTTTCACAATTCCATTATTATACGGGAATGCACATCTTCAGAAAAGGAGGAAATAAAGACGTAGATTGGTAAAAATGATAATTTTATTGGATTGGCATTGCTGGGAGATAGCTGGACACAGTTCAGAGTCTGTTTCAGTATTAAAAAGATTGTAATATTTATTTATCTTTTAATTTTGCTTTGTTTCTTTAAATGAGCCCTTTACTATCAGCTGTTGACATTAGCAAACCATGCCACAGGTAATAAAGCCGTTGGAGTCATTATGAATCTTTTAGACAACATAATTAAGCACTATGAGCTTTAAGAAGTGAAAACATAATTCAATAAATATCTGCTTTTCTGTAATTTTCCTGTTGAAGTGTTAGTCCTTGATTTTTGTTGCTCATGCTATCGGTGGCTGATCTCCACAATAGCAATGTGCCGTGACCTCCAAAGCCAAGACCGACACTTTCACCTTTGACAATGCACAACAGCTGCAATTTTTCACCCTTGTACATGTGTTTCACCTGCTGTATGTTACTCAACCAACCGTAATGTTCGCTCCTCTTTCCCAGGTGACTACACTGGTGAACACCAGCAACAAAGGGCCATCCAGTAAGAAGAAGGGACGCTCCAAGAAGGCCCATGTCCTGGCAGTGTCTGTTGAGCAGGCTACCCAGAACTTTCTGGAAAAGGGTGAGCAGATCGCCAAAGACAGCCAGGACCTCAAGGAGGAGCTCATTGCTGCTGTGGAAGATGTCCGTAAGCAAGGTGAGCTTGTTGAGTGTCCTCATGCAGACACAATGCTTGTGCTTTTCAAGTTGTTGTGTCATAATCTGGCTTTGATATTGATCAGATAACTGCAATGTCATTGCGCAATATGCCTGCTATTGGCTACCAGACATCTAGTAATTCCTCCTTGCCCTCAGCAATATTATTATTGCTTTTCTCCTTCATACAACAATATCTGACTCACATACTCTGTATAGTATAGCACCGTGCGGTGTATGACTGTGGGTTGTTTCTAAACTTCCTAGAGCATCATCCATCATCAGTAAAGAATTGCCCACATGCTGTCAGTCCCCATGGAGGTCGTTCTGTAACCCTGTCCAAAAAAGGCCATGTCTTTTGTCTTTTCTCTAGATAACCTTTGAAAGGCACCACTTTTTGAAAATCTTGGAAAATTCCAATCCATCTACTTTAGGTTGTTGGTGACTGGATAACAAACATGTTATTTTTGTTTAACCTATGAAGTCAAAAACGCTAGTCTATGTCTTAAATTCTTCTTGAAGGATTTTAATTTACTTAAATGGCAGCATATAATTGTCTCAAAATGAGTAACTAGATGTGCAGGCCGCATCGGCGAACATGTGATACCTTTCTGTCTCTTATCTTGAAAATGACTGCATTTTCTAAATTGTAATGCATGCAATTTTCCCGTCAAGTTGTCAATCCAATGTGCAGACACTATTATTACAAGAGGCACACAATGAGGAAAGGACTGTGCAATACATATGAGGTTCATAGGGTTGGCACAAAAACATGAACACCTTTACAACGTCATGTAACTTTCTAAAACAGCCCAGTAAGAGAAACTACTTTTGTGAAGTTCGTTTTCATTTTGTTGAAACTGAGTCAGAGGTGTTACAGTAACTTTTGAAGCTGTAGTTTGCAAAAGTGTTGCATTCAATTACATTAATAAGGCTGTTCATTTTTTTCCTCCACATTCAGTATGTTCAGTGTATGGGGTGGACAAAATAACATTCAAACAAGAAAACCAAGTACCATGCTGGTACTGTAAACTCAGGCGTCAGCTGCAATAACAAAACCAAAGCACATTGGAGAAATAATGACATCTATGTATAAGGTGTGAATAAAGTCGTAGTCATGGCAATGTTAATAAATGCCTCATGTTGAGGTATCCATTAGCTACAGCTTCAGAATAGCTTCCTGACTACTGTTTTTGCTCATTTAGAACATATTCTGAACATGATATTTACACACATTTTACCAATATTGTTGAGCTGGATCTCAATTCAGCATAATTTCTAGCTGAAATGATTGGGACTGCTGGCACCATTTTCTGTAAACGGACAGTAATTCTAACTTTTTGCATTACGGTCCATTCACAGGAAATGGTGCCAAGCACCGAAGGCTACATGGGGAGAGTAATTGATACAAAAATTGTAATGTTTGGGGAAAATCTTAAGTGCTCTGAATGCCAGAACAAGTCAAATGTCTACGCAACTTTAGACAAATGTAGAGTTAAGAGTGGCGAGGCAAATCCATAAAATATAACAGATTAGTACCCATTAGTTGTGGGCTTTACATGGAGCATGCAGCCTCATATGAACGTAATGAGCCTAATTCTCGAGTTGTTTACCCTAAAGTCATGCATCGTTAAAGCTTCGACTGTCTGTGGTGGTGGGGAGCCTTGCTGAATTTTAAGACATTATAGATGTCCATTCTCATTAGCAACAATTTGGAAAATTTCAGATGATTTTTAACCCTGAAACTTCCACATGGAGTTGCGTTCTCTTCAACAAGTCACGCTCAATCTTTCTGGCAGCTCTTGCTCAGATGGGGCAATGTCACAGTTCCCAAAGTTTCCTTGCTGTACCGAGTGCGAGTCGGTGAGCCTTTATGTGAATCAAATGTTTGTCCCCAGAATGGAATTGGATTCCCCGTTCAATAACTACATCAGCAGAAAGAGCAAATGGAGCTCAGCATATGTTGTTTGGCAGCCGTATTCCTCATCCTGCACTGTCAGCTCCACTTGGTTGCTGGTGCTGTCGAACACTGAGTCGACTGCGTTGGCACGCAGCTCTTTTGAGGCGTGAAATAGACTGTTGCCATACAGGCCATCACCACAGCTGACATCAAAAAGGACAAGATCAATCTTCCCACTTGTTAGGCATGTGAGCCAAAACCAAAGGAGGTTTGTGTTAAATTTAGTTTATGGAAGAAATTCAAAATCTTCAGGGCATGTTTGGAACTAGTAGCACATTTTTGCATTTGTGTTTGCAAATGTTTTGTTAATACTCCACATCTCCTAACCTTTTACTACCATTATGAAAAGATGGGCATGTACAAAAGCTCTTCATAACAGAAGTGGGATGCTGATGGCACACTCTCTTCATCCTCTCTTTACACTCCACTTTATTGCTAGGTTGGATATAATTACATGTCAGGTAATCAGGGAAAACCGTGCTATATTAATAGTATTCGAATTACGCCTGAAATATGCTATGTTTACTGTATTTGGTGGACTCTGAAAGAATAGCAAATTTGTACAAATCCCTTTAGCAGCAGCTAGAGCTGTCCCCAGCCAAATGGCATCATCGGCCTAGTTAAGGTCATTGTGAATTGTAAAACACCAATCTGTCATCACCTCATCAGACCTCTGTCATCGTGACCTCATCATCCCAAACCCCTTTATCTTGTCATGATTAAATTATAGATGCTGATTTCAGACCACAGAGGGGTTGAGTAATCAGGCCCTTTGTGGTGTCACTGTTCAGTAGCTCATCACTGGGCCAGACAGACTTATCAGCAACAATCTGTGTGTGTGTGTGTGTGTGTGTGCGTGTGTGTGCGTGTGCATGTGTGTGCGGGTGTTCATGAGCTTGTGTGCCTTTGTGTGTTTTTTTTTTTTAAGTTTGAGTGCCTGCGTTGTGAATGTATGTTTGACTGTATCAGGTAAATTTTTCTCTGGTTAGTTTTTTTTATGGTGTTTTAAGGCCATTTATACACCTAACGTCATCATAGGAGAAACAGCTTTATTTGCTCAGTATTTTTAATTTTGCTAAGAGAGCTGGCACTGACAGTGTTGACCTGCTGCCACTTTGCTACTGACCCAGTGGGAAGCCTTTTGCATGATAATTTAGAAAAAAGCCTATTTTCTTTCCAGTGGTTAGTTGTATACAAGCATCAAAATATCAAAATAACATTTTTACTGGTAAATGAACACTGAAAAAAGTCATAGTTGCTGCCTAAAACAAAGAAACGCATTTATTAAAATAATAACTAAACATTTTATTCAGTTTGTTCGAGCTGTGTGTTTTTCTCAGAGACATGGAAGAATTAATGCTTGCTCGAATATTACTTACTAAGGTGAAATGGTTGAAGGGAGGTCATAACTAAACCACTTTGCAGCACATTATGTTGAGGAACAGCTCACCAGTTGTGATTATTCTGAAAGGCCCAAACCCATTGATTTTTTAAATCTATGTGGTTTGTGGGTTTGAGCAAAGCTGGGTCTTCTTTGAAGCCAAATTCTGAACCATCGATTTCCTAACAAACAGCACAGTTTCATGAGCTCTGAATTGGATGAAGGAAGTTATTAGCGGGCCTTAAATGGGTTATACACAGTACAGTACATTGTACTTATACCACAACATTTGCTCACTTTATCTTCAGCTGGTGTTTAATAATATACATACAAATGGGTGTAGTAGTGTGCACACACACGTACGCAAACTCACACACAGATATAAGTAACAATATATTGTCCGCTCTAAGGTAAATTATAACGTCACACTTTTCCACTTTCTCCCCGCCCTCTTGCAGGAGAGACGATGCGTATTGCCTCGTCAGAGTTCGCCGATGACCCATGTTCCTCTGTGAAACGTGGCACCATGGTGAGGGCCGCCCGCGCCCTGCTCTCTGCTGTCACCCGCCTGCTCATCCTCGCTGACATGGCTGATGTCATGAGGCTGCTGTCCCACCTTAAAATTGTAAGTGCGATCATCACCTTATTTTTAAAACAAATATGATGTACTTCTGCCAAAGAACAAAGTGTTGGTCTTGAACAGCAGTGTTTGCTGCTTGATGACCCTGTGACCTCACAGAGTTATGAAGCAATGGGTTTGTGCTTATTGGTCATGTTGTGTTCCAGTTGCAGTTACAACTGTGAGTTGGAAGACTTAAAATACTCATGTTAATACGTATATCAAGCACGTCTAGCACACTTGTACTTAAAGGTATGGTCAGGATTCAAAGAACAGGCTTTCTGACTCTGTATAGTTCACAGAAGCAATGTATGCTTTTATCACAACCTCTGCACACATTAGCATATAGATGAGGCATGGGGGAGTATCCTGGGAACACACACCTGATTGTACTGTATTAATATCATACCATGGTGCCCTGATGTGATTAACCTCACATACCCATCCCACTCACCCACTGTAGAGTCATTTGAAGATCGCAGGTTTCTCAGTCTTTTACTTTGAAAGTGGCTCAGGGCTTTGAAGGAGACGTTAATACAGGGTGCTAGAAAGAATGATACGCACTTGGCATAATCTGAAACAAACTCAGGCCTTCGTGCACCTTCATTGCCTCACTTTGTCCCTCTCTCACAAACACACTCGCACTCAGAGTCCTTTTATTCCAGCTTCGTTCTTGAGGCCCACAGAGGGGCTTAACTCAAGCCAGTATAAGCCCTGCCATCAAAGGCCACTTAAAAGTTATCTATCTCTCGTCTCCCTTTTCCATTACATCTTGTGCGTCACTTCCATTAGGGATAGAAAGGCGTTTGGAATCAGAATGTACCCGCAAAAGGGATGCAGACTGCTAAGAAGAGACCCATTAAATTCCACAACAAAATGGTTATTGACTTTTTAAACCTGGTTTCAATTACAAAGGAGTACAAAATCATTTTTAACAAATACAAATGTTGTGTTATTGTTTTACTTAACAGTATGTTTTAACATGGATGGCTTATGGTTCATTACTAAATTAAACTATTAAGTCAAATGGATGCTAATTTTCAGGTGGGAGATTCTGTATTTATTTATCTGTGTGTGTGTGTGTGTGTGAGACAGGTGGAGGAGGCCCTGGAGGGAGTAAAGAATGCGACCAATGAGCAGGACCTGGCCAACCGCTTCAAGGAGTTTGGGAAAGAGATGGTGAAGCTTAACTATGTGGCAGCCCGGAGACAGCAGGTAACTGGAAGCCTCCTGTTTCCTGCTCTGTCTTTCTCAGAAACATGAACATGAACATGAACATGGCCCCCAGTTTGAGAAAAAGTGTTTTTTTTCAAGAGAAAAAACACTGAACTGAACATCAGATGGGACATGAACTTTGACCTGGGGTCAGTTTGCGGTCTGTTTGACTCTATTGGAAATAACGATGCCATCTAAATCCCATGCCTTTTTCAGATCTTGAAGCAATAGTCCAACATTTAGAGAACTACACTGTTACGTTACGTATACAGTATTGTACAGGATGTTTTTCAATTCTTAAATTTGCCGTGGCTTTTATTAAGGACTGACTAAGTGTAATGTAAAGTGGTTATTAGTGTTTACTTGAGAACCCTTTGTCACCGTCTCAGGAACTGAAAGACCCCCAGTGTCGAGATGAGATGGCAGCTGCACGTGGGGCCCTGAAGAAAAACGCCACCATGCTGTACACGGCCTCGCAGGCCTTCCTGCGCCACCCAGATGTGGCGGCCACACGTGCCAACCGAGACTACGTGTTCAAGCAGGTTCAGGAAGCCATAGGGGGCATTTCCAGCGCTGCTCAGGCCACCTCGCCCACTGATGAGAAGCACGGCCATGCCGGCATTGGAGAACTGGCTGCTGCCCTCAATGAATTCGATGTAAGTCAGCAAGCATTCTTATTTTCTTTCAATTACTACACTGAGCATATATACAGTATATTCCGACTCTGGTATACATCAAAGTTGAAAGCACATTTATGATGGCATCAAAGCAATAATCAAATGAACACACCTAGATTTCTTTGTCTCAAAGCTCACAGAGACCAAGGCTCCTGAATTTGTGTTTATTTCAGTTTTTCAAGTGTGACGTGTGCTGCATGAGTACATTATAGCACCCTGTACTTAAACATAACAGTGAGAACAGTATAGTTTTGTGTACAGCAGGTGCATCAATATGATCGGACATTTCCAGGTTTCATATCTCAGACATTCTGTCTTATCATTTTCCAACTATAATAAAGAAACACACATATCATTCAGGTTACATGGGGAACTCTGCCTCCCAGACTTTATTCCAAATATCACTGTTATCTAATTTTTCATGGTACCTCTATTGTGTTCATGTAAACACGTTCATTACATATTATTGGAAATACTGCATGGTACAATAGGAGGGGTTCTTATCTGCAGCGCTTTGTGAAGGCTGCCTGCGTTGCTGTATCTACATGAACTTTCACACTGTCACATTTAACATCTGCGTAAACATTATTTTTCAGTGTAACAATAACATATTTAGGTATTACTTATTTCTCTCTGTCTCTCTGTCTCCTACACACGCACATACACACAATTAATATGGTGCTTCCAGTGGTAAATTTTCCTTTTATATTTAATCAACCATTACTTCTCTACACTTTGACGCTTATGCTTACCCTGTCTTTATTTAAAGACACGCAACACGCTGAACTCATTTACCTAAACATGATTCTCTGCTGCCATCTAGTGGTTGTACATTGATGGTGAACTATTGGTGTGGTCACAGCTGGTAGCTTTTTGCTGTTCAGGTGATCGCGTCTACAGGTCAGGACATCGAGGTGGTTCTGAATGTTGTATCAGGATCTCGAGCCCAGCTATTTTTCATTACAAACATCTTCATTAAAATGTGTTGTGAATGCAACATGTCTGGTAGAATAGAAAAACAGCAGTACGCTGAGGAGCAGGCTCATGAACCACTGTTTCAGGGTAAAAGATGTACTGTAAGATTTTTGTATCAAATTTTCTCAGGCATAATTTGCCCTTCAGCTTGTGTTATGTTTGATGAGACCCAGACTGTGTGTGCATATAAATTTAGATTTAGACATGTAACTTACATATACAGAACAACTTTAAATCAATTCTGCACATTTCCCTTTAAGACTCCCAACATTACAGCAGCATTACATCAGATTACAGTACAATTAAGAGCCCACTTCTTCCTGATAAGAAGTCTTTACATCAGACACAGAGAGTACGGATTGTTTTCCAAAAATACAACAAAGACTGCAGCATTTTCTCGACATTTCCCCACTCTGGCTACAAAACAGGGCTTTTAACAAATACAAGCAGCTAACTTGTTCACTTTATTATCAAGTAACATCACTTACTGCTTTATATTAACTGCACTGAAGAATTTGTCATAGAATTGCCTGCTGTGATTTGTTTAGTGTAGTGCATGCTTTATCAATCACTGCAGCCCTGAAGAACAGGGCGCTAACTTTATGAATATTAAATCTTTTTACAGCCCCCAAAGTGACAATGCTATATTGTATCATTACCCAGTGTGTACCCACTGCACCTTAGTGGTATTTAGTTTGAAGCGAATTTAGTAGTGTGTACCATACCCACCTGTCTATCCTTGGCAGCAGAAACAGTCTTAGCTTTTTCTTGTTACAATGGTTTGTGATCTTGATATGTATATATTATACCAGTTGCCCATTTCTACTGTTAATGTGTTGAAAATGACTTTTATATTGCTGTTTTATCCCTTTCCCACTAAATCATATGACTTGCTGCACACTGCAACTTCCTCTTTTCCTCACTGGGATCAATAATTTTATTGTTCTCTAAACCATCTAATCTGGATCTGACTACAAAATCTGATTGGTAATTTGTTACAAACCCAGTTTATTGAGTTTTTTAACAAATGTCACACAGTCTGCTTACCCAGCTGTACCTTACCCAGTTCTGTGACAGCAATAGACTTGAATATGTTTTGCAGTTTTGCTCCTTCATGTATCTACTTTTACTCGATGTTACTGAACTGCCACAGAGTCTTCATGGCCACCTCCATAATGATGCAGAATCAGGGGAAGACACTCAAGAATATTCTGCATTTTATTTATTGTTAGATGTATTTTCTTAGGAACACACAGGTCCTAGGGAGCGGACTTAGGTGTGTAATGTTGCACACATTTTTAGATTCAATACAATTTGATTGATTTGATGAATAAACCTTGACTCTTAAGATTCAATGTTGTATGTAATTAGGCAAAGATTCAAGTAGCCTGGGTTTGGATGACAGAACTCTGATGGGAAACAATAGACAAGTTGTATGAAGTAAAGAAACACTTGCAAACTCTCAAATATAATTGAATATTATCTTATGTGACTCATGCTCCGTTTCTCATTGAAGTCATTTTATTTAATGATGTTTATGATGTCTTCATAGGTGTGATGCCATCATCGTTTTGATATTAATATACATGTGGCACATACATATGTGTGGTAGAATCTGAAAACTGACATTGTTGTATGAAAAGATGGATATACTCATTCATCTAAGTCAAGTCAAGTCAAGTCAAGTCTGCTATTGTCAATTCTTCCACATGTACAGTACATACATACAGAGAATCGAAATTGCGTTACTCTCAGAGCCCCGGTGCATACAGATAACACTAACAGTAGAGCCTAAAATCTAGATCAAATATAAAATATATGCTAAAACTATACAATAAGGGAATATTAAAAAAAAAAAAGACATAATAAAAAAAATTAAATTAAATTAAAATGAGGTTAAATAAAAGCAGCGCAAGGCACATGGCAGATAAAGTGCAACAAACAGTGCAGATAAAAAGATTTTAAGTGCATAAAAAAAATAGCTTATTCAGTCTGATTAAAG
>CM022472.1:14168129-14401521 GCA_011952105.1 Coreoperca whiteheadi | reverse complement strand
ACGGTGTGCAGTCGTGTGTCAGCAGAGTGAAGAGGAGGGGGCTCAGCACACATCCTTGGGGGGGCCAGTACAAGTGTGAACACTGAACTAACTTTCTAAACCCACTAACTTTCTAAACTAACCATCAGTTGGATTTATTTTGAGGTAAATAATATCACATGTATGTATGTAATGCTGTGATCAATGACATACACTACTTAACAGTCAAAAGACATGAGCTATCTTTATACACTCTTAGAAGATGTGACGCTGTATACTCTGGTGCGGCACTTCACAGTGTTACTGAGGGTTGCTAGTTTACAGTATGTGAGTGACCCCTTGTGGTAATACTTTGGAATCGCAAGTAGTTTCTGTTTTTAAACTTAGTGCTGCTGCTGTGAGGAGAAATGTCAGACCAGTCGGCTGAAACATAGACTTTGACATATCAAATAAATTAGTAAAAGCTATCTAATGCTAAGGGCCTAGACTCTTTGAGAAGAGCTAAATTCTAGTTTTTTCTGAACCAGCTTTCCTGTTATTCTGTGCGAGGCTGTGGCCTATAGTAATCACATCGACTCTATTTTTATGTAAAACAGTATGGCTCTTTAGAAAATCAAAAGACCTGCATAATGTGATTCAGTTCGGCAGACAGGCAGCAGTTAAATGAGACAAATTGCCCTTTGCTTAGCCCTCTGTGCTTGCCTGAAGCTGGTGCATGTTTAATTCCTAACTTACCACAGAGACAGACTATGGTCAGATCCTCCCAGAATAGTAATGACCTGATATACTAAGCTATGAGGCATAACACGATTTTGAGCTTGAGCTTGTGTGGGCTACGTGTTTTGCGTATACGTACTTTTATATACACTATATATAATACACACAATATTGCAAATAATTTGCTGTGTATATGTTATTTTAATTCAATGATACAGTGTGAACAGCTGTACACGGTTTTCCAGATAGTCTCAAACTCTCTCTTTTTTTTCTTTCCATCCACACAAACCCCTGAGCACTCACATGCACGCTTGCTTTGTTTTCAGTAATGGAGTTTGTCTGGATGCTGTGAAGATGGATGATTGCGTTGATCTGTTTTAGGGTGCTGCTCCCTGTCCTAAGTCAGCTTTGATCTGTTAGTCATTCTTTGGCTCTCCTGCAATGGTTGGATGCATGGATGGCAGACCTGACTACACAGACGCAGACTCAGAGAGACACAGCCTGTCCAGAAAAAAAACAGCTTTAACATTGGAGCTGTGTTTTGGTAATTTCTTTGTTAACAAGCTGTAGTATGATGGTACTCATTCCATTAATGAATATAAGTGAGTGGATACGGACAAGTTGTTTTCGATGCCAAACAGATGTCATCATTTTGCACTGGCTATTGGTTTTGACTCCTTCATTTTCTACTCCTTCACCAGGGATTTAGTCACACAAAAAAGCAGATGCGCATCTAAACGGGCACAATAATTTATATCAGCCTCACAGTTACTGAGGAATGAATAATCCTGTAAACAAGTATTCCTTTTTGGGTCGACTGAAGAGTACCTTTCATCTCTAGCTTATTGCCAAGAATGTGCAATCTTTTGTAAAAGCAGCACAACAACACAGACACATCAGTGAGAATATAGATTGCATGCTATGTGGATTGTTTTCCATCTTTACCTAGGGAAAAACATCCTGAGGACTGTATGTTTTTGAAGGATGACAGTGGCTCATATGCCACTAAAATGAAAATGGCAAGGATGTTGAGCGCATTGCCTCAACTGCTCCTGAACATGTACAGTCTGTGACACAGAAGGTTAGACAAGATTTTTAAATGCAGGGCACAGATGCGGGTCTTTAGCTGAAGTGAAAGGGCAGCTTATGAATAAGACAAGAAAGAGGGGATGACCTCATCTATACTTTTTTTCACTGACACCCAGAATTAGTTTGGAATGAGTCAACTTGGGACACTGAGGTACAAGATCTATTAAGAGAGAAAAGGGAGGTCAGCATCAGTTCAAATTCACTCAATTTCAGTGTTGTTTGGCATATAACAAAGAGGCGACGTGAACCCCCCTCTCCACCTTTTACCTTTAAGAGTTCCTCATCAAATATATTGGAAGCGTTTCTTTTCAGAATGCTCTGTACATGTTGGGAGTTTTTTGCTTCCAAAGTTCCAAAGTTAATATTTCAAATTTTCCAATTATTTAAGTAACTTCAATAGTCACTAACATTGGACCTTAATATCAACAATTAGTTTGCTGTGGATATGTCAATGGTTTCAAGTGATGCAAATGTGATTCAGGGTTTTTCCTGGCTCAAAATGAGGCAGACAACCCATTGCACTAAACATTGATTGACTTAAAATAAAAATTAAAAATAAAATCCTAAGCAGATGTGAATGACCTCGATCTTTGTCTATGACAAAGATTTAAAACCTCTTTTCATTGAAATAACAAAGTGGTGCTGTTATAAAAGATCTTCAAAGATTACATTTATAACCTTCTAGTAAGTCCGTTACTGACAGCAAAGTTGACATTTGACTCTCTTGTTTCTTGAGCACTTAGTTTACTAGTAAAACAGCGAAAGTTTTCTCTTTACAAAAATTTACCCTTTTTGTTGTTATTAAAGGGAATTATGCCTCTAATGCCTAAGTCATCCAAATACATTGCCTTTTCACCTAGCCCCACCCTGGACTGATTCGGTTGTTGCAATAACAGTTGAGGATTTAACATAACGCTCTTGAAATAGCTTTTAGTATTGTGGACATGCTCAGGTTTTGGTAAAGGCGGCAGAGAATTTGAGGATGGCTACCTTTAAATTCGCTATGCAGGAAAAGCCCTGTCATGTTGGAATTAAAGTCTTTATTTGGGGATCTGAGCTCAGTGGGAGGACAGATGGAGTCAAGGCCCTACGGGTATGTGGGTAAAGACACACTGTAGCACACACACAGGCATAGATTTTTAGGTCACAGCACACATGCACAGTGTAGCAATTCTTTTAGATTTAAAGAACACAAAAATATGCCAGAGTAGTGGAGTTATGCATTCATTGTAGCACATTTTGAAATGTACAATGATATTTTTATCATGCAAGTAATATACCTGCCTTGTGTAAGCTGTTTGTACCACATGTGCATGTCGAAAGGTCTGCTTCTGAGGAGGAATGGTCTGTGGGCATTTATGTGCAGGCAGGAAACAGACAGCCTGCAACACCTCTCCCTCTCACCTAGTAACTGCACGCCACATTTTAATATGCAAACAAAATCTCTCTTTGTCTCCCTGTCATTCTCCTGCTTTAAGCCTCCTTATCGTTTTACAGTCAAAAGAAGGAACAGCCTTTTAAAGTGATGACTCTGTTGGTCTCTCCCACGCTCTCAAACATATTTAATGCGTCATACATAAAGGCATCAGCTCGTGAACAGCAGCAAAGAAAGTACTTCTCACAGATGCCTCTTTGAGTATGAAGAAAGACAAGACACACTATGACTCAGGTAATGTAACTGAGATGGGAAAACCCTGCCAGTTCAAGTATGAATTATAGGTCTTCCTTTTATTCCACTGCTGCTGCTCCCTTTCGATTAGATGAGCCAAGAGGAGTGGGGAGAAGATGGGGATGGCGTCTTTTAACATAATTGTGATTGCATCAAAATGATTGCCTCGTCCTCAGTGGTCCTTCCTCTTTCTCAACCAGCAAATACAATTAGCCTCTTTCTGAACAGGGTTATACTATGGCATTGTTTGAATTTGGAAGTTTTTTCTTATGATGATGTCAACTTTGGCCCAGCGCTGCGTCCTTTGTGTGTCACATCTGCTTTGGTTGGATCGATGCAAACAGGTGGTCAAAGGTGCAGCTGTTCAAACACATTAGCCTCAGACTCAAAGCATACAGCACGGTCATACCATGACCAGCAGATGGCAGTGTTTAATTACTTTCATCACTTGTCCGTCCCTTCCCTCTCTTTATTCCCCACCCTCTCGCTATCTTTTCCATTTTTATCCTTTTTTCCTTCAAGTGCTTAGGAACAAAAGATTTTCAGTCTGGCTCATTCTCTGCTTAGGGCAAAAGCCTGTATCACCTTGTACGGTTTTGTACCATTATTGAGATGGAGGCTATCTTCTGATGCTGAGATGTTTTGATGTATGTAGATCCTTGACTTGAGCTTTGTTAAAGAGAATTCAGTATTAGCGTTCACCAGATACAGCCTTACCAATTTGACACAGCCCACATCTCTTCCACATGCCCGCAAAAAGAGGATGACACAGTTAGCAGACCTGTGCTATATACCCTTCTCTATCCCAGTCCTGTTGTGTCATCACAGCTCTCGTGTACCTACAGCCATCTGACATAAAAACACAGCGAATGGTGCTCAGTTGATGTGTATGTACTGTATACACACACACACACACACACACACGCGCGCGAGCACACACACATAAATACACGTTTCATTCACACACAGCGCAGACATGCATCCACTGGCAGAGCATAGTTTGAGCCTGCGGCAGACATCCAAGTCGCACTGGATCATTTTACCATGGTTTTTATTTCCATCTGCTTGTCCTCTACCTCTTTTTCTTCTTTTTAGGGGGTTATTTACACAGCATCTTTCTCACTCCGCACCTCTCTGTCTTCTTTTCCCATCCTCTTTCCTCTCTCTTTCTCTCTCTCTCTCTCTCTCTTTCTTCTTATTGTCTGATGTGTCTTGAACCAACAGAGGTGTTTGAAATTCTAGCGTGCTTACATGCATACTCTGATTTAGTAGCAGCATTGTATTTTCCTGCGAAACTCTCCTCTATATATTGCACAGGGCCTGTCCTCACACTGCACAGGCATATGCCGGTCCTCACTCTGCATACATTATAGGCTAACTATAAACGGATTTACTTGCTAGCTCAGGGAAAGTGTGCATGGCAGCCAGTCCTTTAAATCTCACTGTGGCCCGCATTGCTTCCTAGTGTAAGTCGCTTTCAGAATGCTGCATGCGTCCATCTGTGCAGTAACAAGTAATTGCCCACCTTCATGTTTACGGGATGACGCACTGAGACTGTCCTTGAATTACAGCTAATAGGGGAATTCCAATAAACATCACAGATTTCAGACCGGTGAGGAGGAGCTTTCTCTTTTCTGTCCGTCTGTCATTCTTTTTGTGTGCAGTGTACCTGTATATGAAGATAGACTTCTGTTTTTCTTTTTTGGGGTGTGTTTTCATTCCTCCCTTGCCAATAAGATGGATTTCTTTCTCTTGTACTGTGAGCAACATGCTCGATAGATGGGGTCTTCATTGTTAGTGTGTGCATAGTGACTGCCGGCGATGACCTTTTCGCGTGCTCCGTTTGTGTATGAGACGCTACTGAGCCAACCTCAGAGAAACAGTGGCTGGAGAGCGACCCGGCTCTAATGTATGTAGATGTATTCCTAGCTGAGGGATAGCTTTCTTGGTAATTGCTATATCAATCTGTGCACTCCTATCCTTGCTGTCTCATTTCAGTGTGTCTCTTATTCCTGCCCCCTTTTCCTCTTCCTCTCTTGCACACATATACGGGTGCTCAGACACATGCAGATTCTGCCGCTTTCTCCCTCCGCATTGTCTTTCCTTCCCCGATTTTTCTCTCAACTTGACTCACATTGATTCGACGCTTGAACGTGTGGGTGTTCAACGCATTCTTTAGTTGCCTGTGAGAAACTGGCAGAGAAGAAAGAATATATCCTGATCATCGCACCCACTGATACCTGCGGAGGAAGGTCAGAAATTAACATGCGCAGATGCACAAACATAGATGCGCACAGAACCCAAGCTTTAATAACAGCATCGAGCACGATGCCAAGTGGCAATGTTATTAACAAGAACCCTGTTGTGTTCAATAAAACTCCACTCCCACCGTCATTTTCACCTTGGCTGAGCCACGTGCTAGCCCAGAGGTGCACCTCTAAATTATGACATCGTCTGCCTGCCGATTAAAACACTGCCTCATTCTCCATGGACAGATGCACCTGTCAAGAGAGATATGAATAGGGGAACTAAGCTGAAGTAATGGGACATGACCAGGGAGACAGAGAAGTGTTGGTTTGTTTGTTGCTGTACAGTAATTAGCCACTGCCTGTCTTGTTGTGATGGCAATAAGGCGAGCTGTGGAGGAAGCAGAAGGAGAGTGGAAGGGGTCATTGGTAAACAGGATTCAGAGATCCATACTAGTTACAGTTGGAGCATATAGCCTTGGGTCCACTGTGAGCAGCCTCTCCACTTCTTTTTTCCATAAAGCTCAGTTTGCAGCTTTCAGGAATTTCTCAGCTCTACTTGTTTATCTCCATTTATATTTGTATTTTTCTTAGATTAGACTGACTGGTGTTGTGCTCAGACACTTTGGCAGTTTTAATTTACATGTTTCGATGATGCACACAACATAGTGAAAGTGCTTTGTAGTAAAGTAGACATTTATCATAACAATGCATCCGCAAATATCCCCAGACTTTTGTGGTTGGCTTTTAATTTATCTCTATTAGGATTGCATCATATTTTTTTTTTAACTTTATTTTTTAGTTTTATAATAAATAAATAAAAAAATAGGTATATATAGTATTGCATATTATAAGAAAAATTCACACTGTTTTTCACACTCACTTTCACAGTTCGAAGGAAAGAAATGATTAACGGAGTGGTTAGAGTATATTCTAACCACTCTCTCCATATGCGGACTGCCACCCTAAATTAAATGGCAACAACAACCAAAGTGAATTACCTTGCTGCATCTTCAGACCTCTCTCAGCATAAAACTCTTGGGAGTTGATTTCTGAGTGGGTGCAGCAAATTACTTTTGTGTTTTTTAAGGTGTCTTGCCATCCAGTCAAGGTCCTCTCTCTAGGAGCCCCAGCTGCTAGCTTGCCCACTCAGCTCTGTTCAATCTGATGGATGTGGGGACATGCTGGCTCTTGCGTACAGTACTGGACCCAGGCAGTTTGTATTGTAGCGAATTGTCTAGTTTTAGCTATAGGAGCAATGGCTAAGGTTCAGAATGAACCCTCTCTGGCCAAATGTGTCTTATTTTTAACAGATAAATGCACAAATAGAGAAGGAAGGCTAGGACACATCTCTCTGTATCTCTCTTTAAGGCCAATCTGACTGTCCTTGCTCACACAGAGCTACAGTAAAAGGTTTTGATGACTTTCCGCCCACACATATTCTTAAACTCCTCTGAACAATAATATGGGCATGCGCACACATACACACAAGCACAGAGTCCTGTTATGGAGGCTAGCTTTTCTGCAAAGGGATGTGTCTGGCAGGGAACTCCTGGTGGATTTGAGACAAAACCTAACCAAAAGATTATAAATGAGCTGCTTGTCTGATTTTCGGTCTCCACGTTGCTAAGCTAAGCTCTTTAGTCTGACTGTATAGAAATGCAAAGAGTTTCTTTTCTCTAGACAAAATACTACAGACATTCCCTGTATAAACGTTTTAAAGGACCTAAAACAAACTCAGTATCCTATCAAAATACTCTACAGACTTTAGCTGCCATTTTTTCTGTAATTTGACATATCTATATGTACTGCATTCACCAATAGACTGTGAATCTTTATAGCATAATATATGTATACATGTAGATTCCTACATATACATGTAGGAACCTTTTTAATTATGCTTAGTGGTAAGTATCCAGCAAGCATTAATTTACATGGGACATTGTTTTTTTTTTTATAGACTGATAAACCTGAGGCGTAGAGGGGGTGTACAGTCTCTCAAGGGATGTTTGAGTCCTCCACAGCCTGGAATGGAGATAGTGGCGTTGCCGTAGGGATTTACCAGACACACATTCACGAAAGTTAATTCACAGGAGTTTAAGGAAGTAACACTTGGTATTGGCTGACTTAAGTTGCCTGCTTAGGTTCTGTAGTTAAGTCTGTAGATACACAGGGAAGTTATTTATACTCAGCTAAGAGCTAAAAAGATTTTGGGGTCCAGAACAGGACAAAACAATTAATATTTGCATGGGTTATGTTGAAGGATGTAAGGTCAGTTGTTGACTGGAGTGTTATAGATACAAGGATAGATATATAGAGTGGCTAGTTTAAATCAATTCTCTTCCTTGGAGCTGAAGTTGAAACTGCCAAAAGAACTTAAGACTTTAAATTAATTACAAAAGATCAATTGTGTGCTACTATTCTTCAGCAGGACTTTTTTTGTGTGTTTTTTTAATGTATTCATAAAAATACTTTAGGTAGACATAAAAATACTTAAGCAGCCCGGCTAGGATTTCAGTAGGCAAGGGAAACATACCAATAGCCAAGCTTGCGTGTTTGAATAGTGCAGCACTTAGAAACTCTCTAATTTCCCAGAATGGAAGAAATGCCCCTTATCCCGGATCTATGTTTGGAAGAAGCACTAATGCACCAGTGAAGTTGCTTAGATGAGTGTAGCTTTGTTGACAGGCCAATTTAGCTGTCATTGTGAGATAATGGAGTGTTCTGTGGCAGTAACTACATCCACATACAGCAATGATCCAGAGCCCAGCTCTCCCAGATCCTAACCGAAGGCAGTTCTTCTCCTCTTGTTCTTTTTTGTTTTCCAATTCTTAAGAAAAACTGACTGCAAGTTGGTCCTATCCACCCATCCATCCATCCTTTATATGAATCTATGAATGTTTTAATGCAATGTTTAAAGCAAGTCTGCATTATCAGATAAAAACAAAACAAAAACACATTAACTTCCCTGAAGGACAAGGAGGTGTTCTCATTAAACTCATGTTTTGATAATCTCAAGGTTTAACACAATGGGTTCATAAGGTCTTTTTCCTTTCAACTCTTGAGTTGAAAAGAAAATACTTCTTGAGTGATAACTTAGCATAGTCAGATGATGCCTCTCCTCTCATCAGCATTGATTTCATTGTCAAGACTTCTTTTGCAGCAATGAAACCGACTGCTCTCTTTCTCTCTACTCTTGCTTTCCCGGCATTATGTCTTCATCTTGTTAGTTCCACATCTTTTGCCTTTATCCCTTTTCCGGTCTTTTAAATCTTGTAATGGTGCCTTCTAAAGCAACCCCTTACCATTGTGTGCAGTTGTACTCTCACGTTCAGCCTCAATGGCAGCCAATAGCAAATAAGTCTTGGCTGAAGTTTGTGAGCTTCTTCTGTATCTTACAAAAGCTGCAGCAGTTAAATGAGAAACTTCTGAAAATGATCCTTCCTTCATTGCCAAGACCACTGGCTGCCTGTTCCCCATCCCAATTGGCTCTCTTACACATGGGTAAATACCCAGTTGCAGATTCACTAGTGGATGCTCTGCTGATACATCCCTTCTCATTTAGCAAATCATGTGAAACCCAAACAAACAACTGAACAATCAAACAAATGACTGTAAATCTTGATTTAAAGGCCATGATGTAATCTGCCTGTGTGAAAACAGTGTGCGGTTTCACTGATCTAAAGCTTTTCATGCTTTTGAAATAAGTGAGGGATGTAGAAAATATTGTTTGCAAATGTACTGCTAGTCTTGTTCTTTTGTGCTGGCTTTGCACCAACCCCTTATTTTAACCCTACTATTAAATGCTGGTTCAGTGGGGTGTCCTGGTTCAGTCTGGTAGTGCAATTGACATGTCCATGATTCACGCTGTGCTGCTGCCTCACTGTCTGCTATTAGAACATTTGTTCTTAACTGTTCTGTCAAAGTTAATTTAGTTTGTGAAGGAAGCAACAGCTCTTCTAAAATTAATATTAGGTAATCATATGAACATCCATGAAAACAAACATTTAAAAATGAGCCAGAGGTAGAGGGCTAATTTTCATCCTTCGTCCCTGGGCCCTGGGCGTTAAAGGCGCCCTAAAGGTGTTTTTTATAAACAAAAAAAAGTTATGTTTGCATCCATTGCTACTCACTAAAACGCATTGTTTGCACCCTTGAGGTCTAACAAATGTGTTAAGTGCATTTCCTTTCTCATAAAATATTTGCAAACTCGATGTTTAAAGTATCTTAAATCTTGCATCCATGTTTAGTAGCTAGCAGTCTTCTTCCTCCCTGCCTCTCCCTGTAGTTCAGTTGAATAGTGTGACACCACTGGCAGGACTGTGTCTCGCGGCAACCTCGTGTGCGTGCACGGGAAAAACTAAACGAGGACCCACTCCTAGCATTACTAGAGGTCATAAACTCCACAGGACACCTTAAAAAGCCACCCTAAAATCAAATAGAATTGAAATTTGTTATAGAATACTAATTCAACATCACAGTATAAAAGAAAATAAGAGAAAACAGAAAAGTTCGATTTGCTGTTGAGGTATATATGACACATATATTAAAGATTAACAGTAGGAGATGTAATAAAAAAAGAGCAGCAGAGGGATAAAACAATCACCCACTTACTCACATCTGTTGTCAACAGTCTGATCTGTCAGTCACAGCTTCAAGTAAGTATTCATTTGTATCCGTGCCTGTAATACTTACAGGCACGGATACAAATGAATAATTGTTTTATTTCCATGTTATTTGTATGAAACAGAGTTAATGCAGCATGCCCCATACAGAATTGTTAATATTTTGGCCAATAAACCCAGAGGTTTGCATAACATTGTACTCATCACCACGAACACTCTGCTGGAACAGTTTTACCCCAGAGTCCAAAGGTGCTAAGGAAATACAAGCCTAATACCTTTATTTATTTTTTTTTCCCAACAACAAAAAAACCCTTCCTGTTGTTCCTTTTTGGACTGTCTGCATGACTTCTCATTGTGAAGACCTTGCAGTTGCACTGTCTGTAGGTCACATCCCACATCCCACTATGAACACAGCAAAGTCAGACATTCAGGTCAGCCTACCGGTTCAACCCTAAGAGAGGCTCTGCAGCACGAAAGACTGTTGTAATGGATTATTGGGGTAATGTCACTGAATGATTGGACTTATTTACACTCTTGAACTTTTTTTGGCCTAACTGGGCTCTGTTATAGAGTTTTTTGTGCCCTCTATCTACAATGACATGGATGAGTACAATGTTACACTGACCTATAGCAACAGTACACAGACCTTCACTATAACCATAAAACCCAGGTTGCTTTTCTTCCACATATACAGTAGAAAGTCTCCAAGATTTTTTTTATAGAGGGAATGCTTTTTTAAATTTTCCAGAAGCCATTGTATGAAGTGCTGATTTTGAGAACAGCTGCTTTGGACAAAAGGGAAGGAGTGAAGGGGGGCTGGGTCATTGGGAGGGACAGAGGCAGTGTCTAGCAGAGTGATTTCTATTGAAGGGGTGGCAGTGAGCGAGGTTTGGGGTTAGCGTTTTGCTTGACAGAATTTGAAAAAGCCGAAATGAAATGAGAACTGTATTCATATTCAAATGGAGACCTGTCCCCATGTGTCTGCACGGTTTTCTATTATGGGGGATATGTATATGTCTGTCTGCTCCAAAGGAAAGTGGACAGGGCCTCCTGATGCTTTTGTATGGCTGAGCATCTGCTGTGTTATTCTGCTGACAGTCTGAGGCCTGCATTTGTATTGTTGGGCGGCCAGATGAAGAATTTGGATTTATGTTCCATAAATACATACATACATTAAAATATATATATGACACATACTGCACATATGGCATAGTGCTCTTTGATGCCTCAGAACCATTATGGTCTATTACAGACAGCATATAAACATAAACACATATAAGCAGAAAAGGAGAAACATTTTGTCCATGCACCAGTAGCAGAATGTGATGAAAAATGGTTCTGCAAGAGACTCCCAACAATTGATTTGAACTCTTCTCACTGGTGTTCCTCCTCTCACTGCCAGCCCACAGGTGAAGCAACCCACCTGGAAAAGTTCTAGTACTCCAGCCCGCCCCAGGGCATGCTAGTAAAAACCTTTAGCCTACATTCATGACTGTGTTGTAGATCTCTCACTCACTCTCTCTTAGTTGCTGCTTCTCTGTCTCCTCTCTTCTGATCCTTCCTTCTCTTCAGTGTGTGAAGGACTGTGAATATTAATTTCTTTCAAAACGCTAAACAAAGGGGAAATATTCTATAAAACTAAATAAGCCCTTCAAATTATTGTTACTGGAACAGGTTTTTGATAATTGCCATATTCAGTACTGTTTCAGTATTCATATTCACAAATGTTGAATGACCTATCTAAGATCATTACTATAACATAGTGTAGCATTTTTTTGTTTAGTATTTATTACATATCATTCTTAATATGGAATCAGTTAAGAATCTGGATTGGATGTCACAGCTATTTGTAACTCCATCACAAATTGTGTGTAAAGTCCTTCCAAAGGTCTTCGTAACTACTAGCTTCTTTCAAACTAGTGATTTACTAAATCAGTTTGCACCAGTAAACTGTCTTAGCTAGTAAAGACTTTATTAATGTATAAATCGGTTGCTAGGAAACATCTGTAGCACAGTCAAATCAAAAGCAATGTTATTTAAAGTCCTCCCAGTTTACATCATTTAGGAGTAACTTAACACCCCCTGAAACTGTACTTTTTGCTGATAACTTCTCACCTTCCAGGTGTACTCCAGGACCCCGTGACATCACTGTTGTGCGTTGTTACAGGTGCAACAGAGCACATTTCTGAGCACACCCAACATACACCCAGCAGTGATGCTGGTGGGCGTGGTCAGAGGGGAACCAAGCTTTAAACCTTCAACCTTCAACCAGAGAGGGGGCAGTAAAACATTGCTTTTCAGCCTGGTGTTAGTCAGGTAGTCAAGTTAGTCTTTAAACAGAAATGTGGTCAGATCAGATATGACAAACATAATATCCCATATTTCCTCTTTTACTCCTCACTCTAAACGGGTTTAAGGGTGACTAGTTTTGTAACAACTAAACTCTACATAATAAATAGTTTTTGTATGGTGTGCTTTTCATTCAGTGAGGTGTTAATCTCCAATTAGTGAACGCTTCTTACATTATAACTACACTCTCATTACAACTACACTAAGTTTGGGCTTAAGAACAGGTGGTGACCTGACCTCTTTGTTCCCATAACCGTCCACCAGTTACATATACAGATGTGCTGTGGCAACTACACTGAATGTAAAAGCCCCTTCACTGTGTGTCTGCATGTCTGATAGCACAGCATGAGAGATATACGGTGTCATGGTGCAATGTATTCTCATACAAAGGTTCGTATGATATCTTACGAAAAAGTTATGCACAATTTTTAATGCAGAATCCTACTAATGTCCAGCAACCAGCAACAAGTGTACAGGACCTTCACCGTCATGGTAACAATAAACACGTGGTTAACATTGTGAAATGGTCGCAGTTTGGTTAGGTTTAGGCACCAAAACTTGGTTACGTTTAGGAAAAGATCCTGGTTTGGGTTCAAATAAGTAATGTACGTTAGTTAAGTCACGTGACAGTAAGTCAGCCATGTCCGGTGTATGACCAGTCCATCCAAGCCATCCACCTCCCTACATGGACTTTGTCGCTCTTTATACTATCTCACCTGACTTCCTCCTTTGCTCCCGTCATAATTACTTATGCCAAGAGAGGTCGCCGCCTGACAAAAAAGCCTTTGGGCTCACGGTTACCTGGGTTATATTCAAAATGATAGTGCATTACTTTTTGTAGATACAAAAAGGTTTTGTAAGTACAAACAGTGAATGAGAATAGCCTGCATGGTAACACCTCCGGTGTTTACCCCGGTCACTGTGGACATTAAGACACCTTGCAGTATTGTGAGTAGTGTCTTAATCTTCTTTGAGACACAGGGTGTGTCATTGGTCTGACACACCTCCGCAGAGCGTATGAGAGGGTCTACTCCAGCTCCCGCTGAGTAATTAGTAAAGTCCTATTTTTCTCTCCAACCTCTTTCTCCTCAGTCAACCCCACAGAGCAAAGGGAAGGACAAAGAAACATACATTTAAATGTTAATTGCATCTTTATATCCCTGTAATTTCTAATTACCTTTACTTTTTCATTGTACTTGCAGTAAACAGTGGTTAATGAATGAGGATTAGCAGGTGAGCCATGATGGCAATAATCCCCCTACAAAACCTCTGTGGCATATTTCTCACTTAAGTCTTTTTTACCACAGAGATGATGTGGCATGTTGCTACTACTGCGGACATTTGGTGGTAGCTAGTTTGTAGTCCTTGAAAATGGGATATTTTTTCCTGACATGTTGCTATACCTTTGCTATTACTTTTTCTCAGTCACAACAGCTCCACTGGGTCACAGCCGTGAATAAACTGCCATGTCATCCACTATCTCTGCACTCCTAGTTTTCTATGGTGCCTATATAAGGGCATCACCAGAGAAGAGCAAGAACTCTTCAACATCTGCCTGTTTCATCGGCTGTGCTCAGCTGGAGGCAGGGGACATTATACCCCACTTCGCCCTACAAACTCCAAGATCATGCAGTCCCCTCTAATGCTAGTGTCATTATGGTGTAGACAGTCACAGCCTGGAGTTAATACCAGCATTAGAGAAGCCTACTGGCTGAGGAGGTAATGTCATTCAAGTAATTGGATCACTGCACTTGTGTAATTTTAAAGATCTTTGTATATAAAAAGACAGCTCTGGAAAGGCATTTTATATGTATTCTGAATAGTTAATGTGTGAGGACCACTCTTCACACATTAACTATTGGTGTGTTTTTTTGTGGGTGGAATTGTGCCGGTGGATAAAAAAAAGGTCTGTCACACCTGATGATGAGACATATAATGCAATAATAGGTTATTATTATTTTTTTTCTTTTCCCACTGCTCTTGCTGTGAAGGCAGTAGATGGCTGTCAGGTACGGCACTATCAGTACTTTCACTTACTGACATCTTGGCCCCGGCGAAACTGTGAAGGCCACGGTCACAGGTATTTAGAGATTGGTTCTGAGAATGAAGGGGGGATTTCTGTCTGTAACAAGATCTTATGGGTAACACAGACTCACTAAACCTGGGCTGGAGGTCAGTTAATCGCCTCTTCTCCTCGAGCGCTGTTGCAGAATCTCAGAAGACTGATTGATGCGCAGTTGTTGTCCTTGTGCTTCACTGCTTTTTGTTTTGTTTGCTGTTGTTAGAAGGCAAACATCATCACTAACCACTTCCAACAATGAGTATCGCTTAGGGACATAAAACCTGGAGATTGGTACCAATATCTCAGTGAATAGCTGTTATACCATTACTCTTCTGTGAGGCTTCTGTTAATCACCTGCTGTACTATATTTACAGTATAAGCTACATACTAATGAAATAGTTGTGTTCACAGAGAGCTTGAAGTAAATGCCTGTGAGGCATTTTTGCTCTAATAAAATGTAATTAAAATAATATACAGTATATCTAAAAGTAATAAAAATACATTTTAATTTCAATTGTTTCCTTTTATAGGAGTGAAGTGCAGTTAGTAAATGATCAAAAAACGGATAGTATTTCTTTGCATACTCGATTGGTTATTGAAAGTTGAAATTTGGTTAAAGTAATCAAAGCTTTATGGGGCATCTAATTAGCTCTTAACTTTGCAGAAAAACTGCGCACACTAAACACATTAATATGAATTCATCATTAATCGTGTATTTAAGTGTGTTTCCCACATTGACAGACATCAGTTTGGCAAGTAGTTCCTGTTTTTATTATGTTTTTTGAGAAATGTGTTCTTGTTTTCTGTAACTTGCCAAGACGTCATTATCTCCTTACTAACTGGACTCCCAGGTGTAGCAGAACAGACCGACTTCCAGAAACATTGATTCTCCCTATCTCCCAAACACATCAAATGAGATTAGTGGGGAAGACGGCAGGTGTGCCTTTGCTGATGACCCCCAGTATGTGTCCTAGCACTGCTGTCAAATGACCATCTGCAGGAACACTGCCGATTGGCGTTAGGCTAATCAATAACTAAAGCACACTAAAACCTGCATGCTGCTTAGTGAACTCAGTAACCCTGTGACAATGTACCTGCAGTCTGTCAACAGTGTTGTCATTGTAGCTGTCTTGACATTATACAATGATCCTTAGTTAATCAAGTGATTTGTTTGTGTCAGCAGTATTTCAAGGCTTTCACTGTTCTATCAGACAATTAGCTTAAACATGATGCATTTATGTGCATAGACAATGAAGAGACATTTCCACGACTAAGCTATAGATCTTTTTCTGTAAGTCATAAGATTTTGATACATCAAATCTTTTAATCTGTTCAAAAATTCTAAAATGCATGTGCATTTCTCATTAGACAACCTTAAATACATTAACCAACAAGTCATAGAAATTGTTAACATTGTTGTACTTAAAATGCATTTCAAAATGTTAGACATCTTTGCCACTGGCCCGTTGATTAAATCCGTGTGTATGGGGGTAAAGACCTATGAATTTCAGCTATTTCAGAGATCCCCTTAGGGGGCCATAGGCGGGTCTGTGGTGTAGGGGTGAAGTGACATACATTTCAAATAACAGCAAAGAGATGCAACAGGTGAGATAGTTAAATACCCTTCAGCCAGGACGATCACCAGTTGAACATCAAACAGATGAGTTCAACCAGTGAGTTCGTTCGATAACAACTGAGAGGCAGAGGCCTGGTGTGATTAGGAAATTATAATGATCATTGTATGGCTGCTTGAACGTGCACTAAAAGCTTCATATGAGATGCAGTTTGCACGCTGGCCTTCGTGGCTTTAACTCCATGGGGGAAAAAGCACCTTAAGAGCAGTTTGTCATTTTGTAGTAGAGGGGAATGTTGTTTTAAAAAAACAGGACCACTGACAATGTAATGCTTAATTTAATCAAACAAATATGTCTCTGAGTAAATATGTATTTTAGAAAACCAAGGACCATTCTGATAAAAATGTTTGCTATATCACAATGGACATTTTAAACCTAAAGCTTGTTTTTTGTCTAGTGTTCTTCTGATCAAAGGGTCAGAGGAAAAGTTCAAATATTCCCATGCCATCACCCAATACAGTGAAATATTGGAGACAGTTTAGTAGTTTGTGCCAAACCCTGTTTCCCACCCAAGCCCACCCCCACCCAATGCTCCCCTGCAGCTTACGGTGGGTCCACATTCACAATCTACTGCCAGAGAGACTGGGCACTGCTCCAAGTATCATTACCTGAGCAGGCGAGCAGCCTTGTTGGCCTTATTATGCTACTGTACTGTATGATTTATGACTCTGTCTACGTGCATCTGCTACATTAATAAACATTCGGGCACACACTCATAATTTAACCTACACTGTTTTGAATACAACCTATATCATAACTTCAGTATCATGAGCAACACTGCTGAGAATCATATTAGTTTAGAGTACATAGTTTTGGTGATTGCCTTTTCAGGCCTCATCGTATAGCATAGAGCCATTCATCTGTTCAAAGACGGGTGACCTTCAGTTGGTACTTAAGTGTGCCTGAAAAAAAAGACAGCGAAACAACAAAAGAAATAACAAAATGCTTTTTTTTTACGGTTTTATGATAGACTGTTTCTGAGGTTGTCATGGTAACAAACCCTTGATGCAGGCAATGGATGGAGTCACTTTCTTAGTTCTTTTTCCAGACCTGCCATGGCAGATGTGTCTGAGCCAGGACGAGGAAACAGAAAAATCATTGCTCTCCCATTGAAACTGCTGTGAACTGGGGCATCATTTTGTCTGCTGTTTCACTTTTTGAGCAAACGTATCAAGGAAAAAAAAACAGTACGGGGGAGAGCAACGAGATGTCAAGTAGTGCAAACCCAGGGGGAACGAGTTACGCTTGCGACGAGACAGGCATAGTGTTACTGAAGAGGGAATGTTGATGGCTCGAATGATACAAACATTCAAACAACGTGCATTTGAGTATGAGTTTCAGGCATATTTTAAGCGAGCATTGCCCACAGAGAACTAAATTTGTTAATGTTATGTAAAAATGTTGATTGTACTGAAAGTTATTTCTTTTCCCCAATCAAGTTGATTATATGCAAAACCTTGATATCGCCCCTTAGGTAGCTATAGCCTACATGAGGCAGGTCACATTCAAACTTGATGCAATTAAACCAGCAGGATACAAGTTCAATCACTAATCAAGATGTCCTGACCACTGGGAATTGTCTCACTTCTAAATGTGTGCGTGTTTGAGAGAGAAAGTGGTGTATTTAGAATAAAAAACCTATTGCTTCCTTTTCTCTTAGTTCTGTCTAGCTTTCTCTCTTTTCCCCTCGCTTTCACCTCATTTCCAAATAAACAACACAGCTCCAAATCTTCATATACTGTAATTCCTCAAACACGCTGAAGACATCTGGAGAATAGAGTCTTGCTGTTGACTGAATATGTCCCTGTTGGCAGTTGGGACGGCTTTTGTCCTTGTTCAAAGTGCAGTTCTAATTAACATGAGTACAGTAATTTCTTGTTTATGTTTCGTCTAAGCCTCAACAAGCATGTATCAGTGCACATGTTTTCGTGGTGGATAGTTGTAGGCTTTTTTGTGAAAATATATTCAAACTGGAAACCGTTAGCATGATGGGGCATGCATTCCCTATTTTAGGAATCCTGTGCTTTTAGATTGATTTCCTGCTGGTTACAGTATTTTACTAATTCATGTGTCTTTTCCTTTCTTGGCTCCAATTGGCTCTTCCTTTCTTCTTCTTTATTAATCATTTAAGAATGCCTTACTTTTTGATTTTTAATGTGATATTTGTGTGGTATATTTTGCTGCATTCCATAGTAACACATGTTTACTACACAACATGTAGTAACAAAAAGGAAAATACCACTCAACTTAATAATTCATATAGTCCTCCAAGGGCCAAGGGAAGACAATTGCAGATATGAATATCTACTCCAAAAATAAACCTTTATATTTCCTGTGAAGTCTTGCTGCTGAACCGTATACCAATGAACATCCTGGAGAAGTCTACATTTGTCGTATCTTTTGTATATTTGTATATTATTTTTTTTGAATGAATGAATAATTTTTTTCTCTCAGCTACACATCTATATGACACTTGTAGTATATGTTGAATAAATTGTATGTTATGTGATAATTCTACTGTCAACATGCTGATGCACTTACAGTAATAATGTACACTAATTCTCTCTAGAGTGATCACTCACATATCAGGCATTTATTTGGGTTGGGTTCAGTTACTGGCACTACTTTTCAATAAAGTGATTGAAATAATCAATATATCAAAATTAAACAATACAACATTTGTTTTTTAGGTGTCTTGTTGGTGTGCTGGGCTAATAAACATGACGCACTTCTGTATAAACTTAGTCTATGTGACGTCATTGCCAAAGCTGTGATTTGAGGTTCTTTCAACACGTTTTTTAATATCGTTTTTCAAGATCACCAAAATGCCTACAAGTTATGTTACTAGATTTTAGTACAAATCACAACTTTAGATTAATGCTGCTAAAATGCACTGTATTTGTCATATCAGATAGTATGTCTAGTTGTAGTTTTCTCTTTAGCTGCAGTATTGTATATGGGTGTTGACTCTTGATGATATGAATGAGAAATTACCTGGAGATTTATGCTGGCCAGCATGAGTGACAAAGGTCTAAAACCTTTTCCGGTCTTTTTCTGTCTCTCTTTGAAGCCAACTAAAGAATAGAAAAATTGATGTTTGAGTTAATGTGGCTTTTTGTGATTGAACATAATTACACATGGTTGCATGGTCCAAATAATTTGTAGGCTGTTTTTTGTCTGTACCTATTTAGTAATTAATCAAACATTTTTCCCCCCTCCACATTTTGAGCTTAAAAAGCAATTTGAGGAAGACAATGTTTTTCTTGAGGAAATTCTAGTTTTGTTTTCTTCAATAAGCAAATTTGAAATGGTTGAGCTCCCAAGTACTGGGGTGCAGATTGTGTCCCCTAACAAAGCAAAGTTGTTCTATCTCATCTAGGGATTTGATGTAAAATTAATTAAGTAATTTGTGTTGCTCACATTTTAATCAAGAAATGACTTTGTCCAGCTTGATTCAATTTTATTTTAAACTTCACAGTGACACAACTGTAACTTAAACCTTTGGTTATTTTAGCTATTGTTGTGTTAAATTGCTTAAACATGGATTTGTGGTTTTGGTTTTCTCTCATTGTGTCTGTGGACCCATGGGGATTATATGATATGATACTGTATATGATATGCATTTTCTTAAAAATGTTTCCTTTTTTTACTTAAGCCCCTCTTTAGTGTTATATGAAGCATTCAGTGCTGTTTAATAGACGGTGACCTGTAAGGATCAAACAATATGCGTCTCTTTGCTCAGATGTCCTACTGTTTTTGCATATAAAAGTTTAGCTTGCTTTCCAATATAAAGACACGGTTAAGGCTCACCCTTGAAATATTTAGCGTACTCCAGGAAGTCTACCAGGTGGATGGATAGATAATTGGATGGATGAAAAAATTATCACACATCCATCCATATGTCAGGGTACATGTGCGTAAATTACTTTTTTATCCTACAATACTAAGAGCAAAAGACAACTTCATTACTATCTCAAAGGAAATTTGGTTTGCAGGCAGGCATATAATACTCAGGTCACAGGAACACACTCACATTTAAAGGTTAGTGTATATTTTGTTGACCACAAAAGCCACAAAATAATATAGCACACATGTACACTCATTTCATGGTGTGTATTGTATACCAGCTCTGCTGCTATGATTTCAAAATGTGGAGCAGATGTTTGGGGACAATCTGCAAATACTGTTTCTGCCCTGTGTATAATCACACTTACTCACAGTTGGCCTGTGCTCCTGAACACAGGAGAACTCCATCCATCAAGCAGAAACTTAGAACTTCTTACACTAATGGGGACAGCAGGAGGATATTATTGTATGTGCCAAGACTAAACGTTATTAGTCACATGATCACAAGTATAAATGCACTCACATGCACCCACTCATTTGTAGGTTTAACTTTTTTCCTATTTCTAATTGGCGGTTAGTGGTTTTAAAGTGACGAAACTAATCCACGGTTATTTACCACTCCCACACAAGTTGGCCTTTGCAAAGGTGCTTTATTTGCCTTCCACTGTGTGGCGATACAAGGCCAAACTCTAACTCTGAGTCAGGCACTCTTCATTAGGTTAATCAATCAGAGAGTGGGTTATGACTAATGCCCCTCCTGGGCCAGTGTGGGCAGAGCTTTGTCAAACAGCGTAATAGTCACAACCACATAGCCCTTGAACCCTGGAATAGGGCCACCAGAGGCAGTACAGTGGTTTGTTCAAGACTTTGTTGAACTTCCCTCTTAGACAAACTAGTTGTCATCAAATATTGGAAAGTCCTGGAAGGCACATTTGAAATACGCTGATGTGACATGTGCCCTGTCTCACTGGTTGATGCCCCAAAGTGGGGTCAAACTAATAACCTCACTCTTTGTGGGGCAAACATATAATGTTGCCTCTGGCTCTGATACACTGTCAAAATCAACATTCACATTGAATTACAGGCTTAAAGCCTGGCCTAGAATTCAGGAAAAAAACTTAACTCTTTCATCAGCCTGCAGGTAAGATTTGTCTAACTGCTCTATGCAAGCAACCTATCATAAAACTACAATATATCCTTTTACCAAACCATTTGGAAATCTGGAAAACCTTATAAAAATAAGGTAGGTGACACTTGCCAACAAGTGGCTGTTCTCATTTCAGTTAGCTGCACAGTACCTTACAAAAAGAGAGAGTGCATTTGACCTAGAATTATGCTGAGATAAATGTACTCTCTTCTTCAAGAAATTTTGAAATGTTTCAAGATTTTGACATTCTGCATTGAAAGGCTTCAAAATTCAGTGTCAGAAAATATGCTCTGCTGAATTATCCTTGAACAATACACTGAATCCCAGTCACACTGCTCAGAAGCTGCTCTGTGAACTTCCACAAGAAGTGATGAACATAAAAAATCCTTTGTCAAATATCGTTTTCGTCTTACAGTATGAAATATACTGAAGAACATTCATGAATGAGTGATCTACAAGGGAAAAGGTCAAATTGAGGTTCCACAGTATATTGAAACATAAAGTTGTCATCAGATATATTAGGCACACAAGGAAGCTTTACATTTAATTTTAATTGTGGCATTTTTTAATCTGTCAAACTGTGTCATTATTTACTGTGTGCACCTGTCACGAGATACGCTTCACACTATCGGCTAGTTTGGGCCTGCAAGCAGCAAACAACAATATAATTGATAATGAGGATCAAAGACAACAAAAGTCTCAAAAAATGAGTTTAACACTGAACCTCATTGAGGGAACTGACACGCACTATCAGCCATGTTTGTGTGCTTCTTGGAGAATGACTTCAGCCATGGCCAATTACCTTGAAAACCTCTCAGCCTTTGTCAACCCAGCATTTGCTACTCTTTCTACTCTGCCTATTCCCAACTCCCAGTGATAATTGCAACTTGACATCCTGTGTGAAACTGAGAGGTGTAGGGGATGTTCTCAGTTTCGCTTCATGTTCTTTTCTTCTTCGCATCTTTCTTTGTTGAGATCCGCGGTGTATTGAGCTTTGTTGTGTTCCTTTTTGCCTTCTTACAGCTCTAATTTCTGATGTAGATGTCAACACAAGAATAGCCGTTCCACGACAAGGGAAGACAAAGTGGATCAACTTAATGGGAACTACCTAATGTCATGCAGCCTTTTTGTACATTTTCATATAATTCAAGGATTTATGTGTGTTACAGTATATGGGAATGTATTGCTTTCACCCAAAATGTTCTTGTGATTATAACATCCATGTCTTATGGTTAGGACTTAGATTTTAATTATGAAAAACAATGTCATTTATGAGAAAAGAAACATGATCAGTAGCTCTTACGATTTAAAAAAAAAAAAACCTGACCATGATCTCACTGTCTGATTTAATTTGCTTTTATTATTTGCTTGATTTAAAGGTCCAGTGTGTAGGATTTAGTGGCATCTAGTGGATGAAATTGCAGATTGCAACCATTTGAATACCCCTCACCTCACCCTCGCCTTCTAAGCGTGTAGGAGAAACTACGGTGCCACGAAACTCGCGAAAAACACGAAAGACCCAGTCTGGAGCCAGTGTTTGGTTTGTCCGTTCATACTTATACTTACTATGTTCCATTTTCTGCCCAAAGCCCCTTCTTAAATTTTACACTCTGGACCTTTAAACATTGGGCAATGTAAATGGAACTGATCTCTTAACTTCAATAATTGTAAAGTTGTTTTTGTTTGATAATGCAAATGTTACTAGAACTAGAGTTCTGATTTGGAGGCGATACATTACTGTGAGCCAGAACCAAATATGCTTTTTTGGTCTCTTAATCAGAGTCAGTTGAGAAGATTAATATAGATTTCACCTCTATGATTCCAGTATAGCAGTAGATCTGGAACACATAGCATGAAACTGGAAGCAGCTAGCCTTGTCTCATGTACATGCTGTACCTTTATTTAACACCTGTAGAAGTATAATGTGAAAACATTAAAGATGTTGTTTTAGGAGCAGACGGTAAGAAAGAGGCAAAGAAACAAAACGAAAGAGAAAAGGAAAGAAAAGAAAAGGAAGAAGGACTCAACAACGTTAACAGCATTACATTCATTCATTTATTCACTAATGTTGGCATAGGTGGGCTTTTAGACAACAAATGAATCAATAATCAATCATTTTTCACATTATGCTATTTCTGCTGTATCACACAGCAATAGCTGTGAAATATAGGCAATAAAAATGGATTTCCATTCAAAGTCTGCATATAAACAGGTTACATTAAGGCTGTACATTATACATGACTTAATGTTGTAGGCTTTCGTCATGGTATCCTTTTTTAAACTCTGTGTCTAAATCATGTCATGAGTTTACAAGGTCATTCAATGCCAGCAACGTTTAGGACAGAAAAAACCCCAGCATCTAGTAGGTCAGATTGCTTGTCTTTTATGTTGAACCACTATTGATTGTATTTCTCTCAGATAGTTTTTCTGTTCTATATTTATCTCTTTTTCCCTTTTTTGCATTTCTTGTCTGCATTTACTCTCCTTTTATCTCTACCTCCAATCTTGTTTGTTTTTCTGTAGCCCCAAAGTCTACCTCATCCTTCCCCATCTATTTTCTTTTTTTTTTGTTTTTACTGCTAAACCTTGTATGTACTGCAGTTTCCTGACAGCTGAAGATGAAAAGTAGATTATGCTTGGTCCTTGCACTGTTGTACCTTACTTGTTATTATGCATCATTTGACAGTCTGTCACCCAGCCCCAGGATTAGACTGGCTGAGACACCAAACACTGCACATTTGCTCCATACTATTACCCAACACTCCTCAGAGTTATGGGTGAATGTTTAGTTTATTTACAACTTAGATGACACTGAAATGCAACTTTGGTTTGGCTAGGGCGCTGAAGCATTTATCTAATTGGTTTTGTTGAACCTAAGGATGGAAAGACTAAACTCGAATTCCTATTAGGTAATATTCCCCAGCGAACAAATGGAAACGGGATATGATAAAACACTACATTAAATTGCATAGCACATGTTGTTCTGCCTCAAGAATTGGTGATTCTATTCACTGATCCATGGGTATTCCTATCGCTCCAAATTGAACAAAACAAGATAACTCAACATTAAAATAAATGGTTTTTATATTAACGTAGCAATAAAGCTATATAAGCCACATTATTGTCAGAGAAGGCTCGGGAGATTAACACGTGTTTAAACTTAAGTCCTATTGCGCACTATATAATACTCTATCCGTTAGAATCATATGTACAAAAGCATTTTTGCCTCTAGGTGAGACCTACTGTAACACATTTTGTTATTATTCACATAAAGATACAGTAAATGCCGCTACCTTCCACTACCATCTGCTTTTTAGTTCTCCTGCCCCGGAGTAATATGTTTCGGTGTTACTTGAGTAGTTTTTTACACAGTATACAAGGTCACCATACCTTGCATTCAAAATAAACTCATTGACAATTTGTTTCCATCTCATCAATGTGAGCTGTTGAGCGCTTGCAGAACACACAGCGCCAACTGCATTCATCATCACAGCTGAAGAGCCACAAATTACAACCTCTTTCTGTATGCCTGTGTAAAAGCTATGTGCACTATGCTTTCTGAATCTTCTAAAACGTGTTAGAGCAACTCACAGGGCACATGAGGCAGAGTGCTGATTTATATGGATATAGCTAAAGAGTCCAGCATGACATAACCAAAATTATAGTCATTTCCCCACTGTGGAGATCATATAAAATAATATAAGGTATGTGGAAGGGGGCACACTGCTGTGTCTTCACACTGTGCCTAAGAGGTCCATAATAAAAGGGAAGCATGAATTAGCAGAGCTAGAAAAGCTGTAGAGTTAACATTATGGTCACCCTCTTTTTTTCTTTCCTCTGGATGCTTCCTCAAACAGACAGCCCTGAACCTTGCAAGTCAACAGTGAGTGAGTGTTTTATGCCCAAAGAGAGTTTGGGTGGAGTAACACCTGAAATGTATTATCTTCCCTGTCTCCGACCTTTTTTATGCACCCATGGTTTTGCCTATCTTAGTCATGGGAGCCGATTGTTGTTGTTGCGATTCAGCCTCGTTCAGTGCTACAATTTGCATACATCTTAATACATTTGTAAACAAACCTTAGTGAAAATTTGAATGTTGTTTGCCAACGCTTTAATACCCTGTGGAAACATGTTATAACTCTATTATAAACTTCTATGCACTTCTAAGATGGATGTTCATATTTGTAATTATAATTATGTTGCATGGCCAAAAAGTGATTTAGTTGTGGGTTTTTACCAAGAAGAAGTTTTTTTTTTTTCATTTGACTTCCATTTTCTCCTTGAAGGGATTTATTACAAAACACTTTGGGGAGGGAAATGCAGCTTGAAATTTCTCACTCAATATTTCAAAGCTCTTTTGTAAGCAAAGGTCTCAGATGGTTCCAGACCCTAATGGTATCTGTTACTGTGCTTGTTTTTTTCATGCATGTATTTATTTTGTTTAAATCTATATCAAAATCATGTGTATGTTTTCCATATGCTGTATACCTGCCATGGAAATATAACACATATAATTGTTTATGCAGAAAGAGGCACATTGCTCTACTTTTTTGATACGCTTAAACCGTTTAACTAGTTCACTGGCTGATTTGCAGGCTCCCAGTGTGTTTTTGTATACGGTCAACTGATAATGCTGCGGTTGATCTGATTTCAGAAATGACTCCCTACAGGCAAATGCTGCTGTCTTATACCACTGGGATACTGTCAGAAAATCACTTTACACACTTTATCCAAGCCTATGATGATATCTGAATTATAGCTTATCACAGGATATAGTTTCTCCGTTTGGTCCTCCATTGGTCATGCTTTACCCCAGATGGGCCCTTATTACTGTCCTGACCTTCTACTTGTCTTTTGCCCTACAGAACAAGATCATCCTGGACCCTCTGACATTCAGTGAGGCTCGTTTCCGGCCCTCTCTGGAGGAGCGCTTGGAGAGCATCATCAGTGGTGCCGCACTAATGGCTGACTCTTCGTGCACACGTGACGACCGCCGTGAACGCATCGTGGCTGAGTGCAACGCCGTGCGACAGGCCCTTCAAGACTTGTTGAGCGAGTACATGAACAATGTGAGTTTCCTCTGTGATAATTTGACACTCATTAGCTAATTGCACCTGCACACATATTCATTTATGCACTTATTTGAACACACACACACACACACACACACACACACCATAGAAACAGACACACTTGCTGCTGAGCTCCTTTGACTTTTCTACTTAATCCTGACTACATTTCTCTCTCTGTCAACACTGGTCGCTGGTCAGTTCTTCTTGTTGAAATGCAGAACTAAACACCTCTCTCCACTTTATCTCAAGTATTATATTTATCTCATGATACTTTCACTTGCCACCAAGCATCAAGTGTGGCACCTAGAGCAAAAGCCTTCTCATCAGGCTCTCTCAGCCTTTCTTAACCAAAACGATGTCTTTTTGTGTGACATATGGAGCTCTATTTTTATGTGAAGTGCAAACACTAGTGCAAGCCATGTTCCAGCATGAATTGCTTTTTTTTCAAACCCTTTAGTATTTTTGTTCTTAGAGTAGTGCGACAGGTGCAAAGGTGGGAGGATATGAGACAGGTAAAGATACGGTCTTTTTTCAGCGTTACATCACTTTGTTGATCATTTCATGATCCATAATGATCAAGATCAGTAACTTCTTAAAAGAAATTCACAACAACAAAATAATGCTGAATGGCATGCAACTATCACTGCTTTGATGATTTGAATGTAACCATAGCCAAATGTAATGAAATGCAACATTGATAATCACTTTATCAAAACAAACTAAAGGCAACCAGCAAAGTGTAACACACACAAAAACTTCCTATCATACTTATTGTAATATAGCCATCGTGAGAGTCACTGACTAGACAGTCAATGACGGTTGGTAATAATGGATCACTGTGAGGCAAAATAAAAATGCACCGCATAAAACATGGAAAACATGCTATGAGTGGACTTTCAATGCCTCCACAAATGTAAATCCAGGTTAAAAAGGCTTATTTTGGGCATTTAACTACACACAGTACTGGTTATGTCTTATGTTTACATGTTGTGACTCTAAACCTCCTGGGCAACAATAGTATTTTCTTTCTCTGAGGAGCCGGTCTGGATTTTTCCTTTCCATTTGGGGAGCCATTTTCCTCATGCACTACTGTGATTGGCACAGCTGTTTTAAGGTTATGAAACTGGCCAAGACAATGATTAATCATCACACACATCCAATTTATATTCTACTTCAACAGACCCTTTTGTGCATAGTGAGCTGTGAGCTGTGTCTACATAAGTGAAATTAGTAGATGCACTTGGATACACTGAGCTTGTTCGTTGTGTGTTTAGTTATGCTGCTGGTCTGAAAACCAAAAATGCCTTTTCTGGGTGATCTCATTTTATCATCTTAAAGCCAGGTGTGTTTTAATTGTTAGACTCCTTCCTGCATTTGTGTGTAGACACGTGCACAGACATTTTGATGGGCAGTGGTTTAGTTACAAAGAATGAGCTCCGTGTCCTTTCCCCATTCGCCATTTGCACTGTGCCCATTCTTCATCAAACTGTTGGCACAACACTTATAGTATGATATCTGCCTAGCACACATGCACCTTAACGGTCTACCCGGATAAATTACGTGTTCAGAATACATACGTTAATTGATAGACTATTCAAGGGTTCACAGCTAATGTACAGCACACTAAAATATTATTAAACCCAAATATAGCCATGCACGTGGGGCACTTTATGCCAATTAACTGATTAATGACAACAAATTAACAGCAAAATGGTCATACAGTATAACCTTAGTTTCACTCATACATGCAAACCAACCATAACTGCTGAGTAAATGACACATATGAGGATAAATGATAGCTCACTCGGTCTTCATTAATACACAAAGAAAGATGTAGAGGGAGAAGTGTGGAGTTCCTCCTCAACTCTCTTTACTGAAAGACATGGCACTAAAGACGATGACATCATTGTTTACTGAATGGAAGCTTGGTTGGCTTTCTCACCTTAATACTGTAATTGTAAGAATAACCGCAGCAGTGGTGGCAAAAACAACACAAATACATAGTAATTATTGTAATAATATATACTTCTTTACTTAGTACATAAGGATATTTTAGTCAAAGATAAGTCTGAATGGAGTGAAACTTCTGACATCCATTATTTCTTTTGCAAGGTTCTCCAGGAAATAAACAATGAGATACAATCAACATGGCAACCTTTCAGGTGCCCAAAACAGAACCATACATCACTGAAAAGCCTTAGATAGAGTTCTTAGATAAACCCTAATGGGCCTCGACTGTTGGGGAGTTAATGCTGTCTTCAAAATGACTGTAATGTACTCAGGTGTCTTACTAAACTGGGACTCAGAGTCCACATTGGTTCTTGTAGCCTGAGGTCGTACAGCCATCTGTGGAGGCAGATGCTCCAGAGGTGTTAGTACTTCAGTTATGCTGTTAGTGGTAAAAAATGCATTAACAGTCCGCTAATATGTTCTCTTAGGAATCTGTTATTGTGTCCTTTCCTTTAAGCTGTTTAGTGTTAGTCTTGTAAACATTTGCTTGGGCCTAAAATGAGAACTTGCAGGGTTTTAAAAGTGAACTAGTCATCTGAAGTGGACAATCTGTTCTGCTGCTGTCTCAAGGAGGGAACCAGAGTGCTGTGCATTAAGGGTCGATCCAGCATGTATTAAGTGTCATTTGTGGCCATTGAGCAATTGGCTAGCCAGCTGTCTATTGATCTCTACAGTATCAGGTCTCCTGCTGGCAAAAGGCCCTCTGCAGTTCTCTATAATCTTCAACCTAATAATGTGTATTTGTTGTGGCATCTGTGCTCATAAAGTGGTCTGGAAACAATGGGGGGCTATTAGATAAGGGTTCTTATTAGATTAGAGATCCTCTCTGGTTGTAATAGAATATTATCAGTGCAACAGTTAGCTGTAGTTCTACACTCTGCATGCATGTGTGTGTGGGTCTGTGAATGCTGGGAGGAATGACCTTCATTTGTTGTCAAAGCTATGCTTATTGGGGTTTTTTGTTGCTGTTTTCGGAGTTGACTATCCTGCTGTGTTTCACACTAGTTCTCTAATTTCACAACTTAGAGGTGTCATGATGCTCTGCTTTTACAATTATTTGGATATTTTGAAAATAGAACTGGTAATCCCTTTTAATTCCCTCTCTTTTTACCCTTGTTTGACTGTAAAACTGACTTTTTAATTATATCCATATCAGTTTGCAAAATTAGTGAAGAAACATAAAAATGATTTTTTTTTTCAAATGTTAAAAGAAGAGGCTGCTGCAGCTCTGTGATGTTCGTAAAATGTAGGTATGGTTCTTTCATTCACAAAAACATTGCAGCCGTCGTTTTCTCAGAGTATGGTGTCCATTCACAGAGATTTTCTCCTTTTAATTACTCTTGAAACAACTAAAATCATGTGTGTGTTTATGAACACTCAGATGCCCTTTTCCCCTCTTAAGGCACAGCAGCTTTTTGCTAAAGTAATTGTGTCTTGGTTCATTAGGTCCATGAGTTGTGTTTTAGAGGCTACAGCTGGGAGATTGCTGACAGCCCCTGGCTGTCCTAGCAAAGAACAGAGAGTAAATCACAGAGACACAAAGAACAAAATGCTTCCACTTCTCAGCACAGCATCCCCAATAAGGGTAAATCAACAACCAAGAGTGAATGTGGAGGATATTGTTAACCAACCCTACTCATAAAGTGTATTATTTAATGATTAATGTAGATGCTGTAAATCTCTAAATCTCGAAATAAATTAAAACTTGAGGTTTGGTAAGCCTGACCCTTCTCTGAAAAACAGGAATAGCTACTGACCTGAACTCAAGATGTTTTTACTCCAAGTTGTACAATTTCACATAGTGATGCATTTGATCACTGTGCAACACAACAAGAATCCAACATTTTTATTTCCTTTCTAAGAAATTTACATTTATTCCTTTAATTTTAGACTGCTTCAAAAAGTCTGTCTGAGTGATGACTCACAGTGGCACGTAAATTAATGGCACTGTGACCCTGCCTGAGATTTTGCTTTACGGTATATAGTTTTACTGCCGTCTGGTCAAAATATAAAAAACTGCTTCAAATGACAATTCCAGGGTTCAGGCATCATGGGATCTGTGTATCATGTCATCAACTATTCTTAGTCAAAGAAGAAGATTCCAGCTGCAGAGGAATCACTCGATGTGAAATGTTTTAGTTAAACATGTTGTTTATCACTGAAACATCAAGAGACATTAGTCGCCCCAGCAAAATGTGACAAAGTTTCTCCTGGCTGTAAAGTCAAAGTCCTTTTCTTCAAAGTTTACTGAAGTAATGTAAACATCCACTTGCCTTTATGTTCCCTCCTCCTTCTTCATTCAGTTACCACCTCACCCCCTTCCCCCTACCAACACACAAATTTTTATAGGAAGCTTGAACCACAGCACAAGGTTAATCAATGTGGTAGCTGGCAATAAATTAGGTTCAAGTGACAGGAGAATGTCCATACCTGTCTCAGCTGCTGGTGATCTGTGATTGGTGACAGCAGGCCCGGCTCCCTGGCTGGTGCTGAATCATCAGGAGCAGCTGATTTAGTTACGGCAGCTCCGACAGGGCCAATCTATCAATTGATCTGGGGAGTAATGCATTACCAGCTTGGGTCAAGGGAGCCTGGGCGGAATATAGCCATAGTCAGAAACCATGGCAGGTGAAAGGGGGTAACTCGGCAGGACTGGGAGAAGCAGAGAGAAGGATTTAGGGCGTGTGATAGCAAGCGTACTAATCTCACTGTTAGCTGAGTGTGGCACATAAAACTAAACAGGGGTTGTGAGGTAGGATGATCATTAGGGAGAGACTGATGGCCAAATTGCTCACACAGCTCCTCTGTGAGTTGCCACATGAAATGCTCAATCAACAATTTAGGTGACTGATCACCTACTGTAAAATGTGTGTGTTTCTATGTGCTTGTGCTGTCCATTCAGATCATCATTCTCCTTTCTTGACCTGCCTGTCTTAAAAGTGAAAATGAGAATATTAAAACGAAGAATAAAAGAGAGACACAGTGAGGGCAGAGTAAGCAGCTGAATATTGAGCATTGACAGGTGCAGCCAAGGGAAGGTGTGGGCCGTGATCAATAGAGAACCCCTGGGCTAAAGGCCATTACATAAAGATGTGCTGTTTGGACAGTCTGACAGCAGTAAAAGCCCCTCACCAACAGTTGGATATAGGTAGGTGAGACCTACTGCATTTTTTCCCAAACTGCTTTGACTGCTTTCCTTCTTCTGCGACTTTATGAATTGCAGCAATAGAATGCTGGTTTACTTTGCTGGTTTAACTACTATTGATACATGACAAAGTTTCGGAGAAGAGAAAATATTAATGTTAAAGTTTTCTTAATTTTTGTTTAGGCACAAGTTAAGATAAAATCTGTGTGGATCTATACTTGAACATTGAGGCTCTATGGCCGTGTAAAACAATTTGAGTGTCAGTCTGGCAATTTAAACCACACAGAGCCAGCAGTTGCCCACACTGTCTCTCCACATTGTCTAGAAATCTCCACCACAAAGAATTTGTATCTAACCAAACCTGACACTGCCAAGATACCACCACAGAACAAGCCGGCTACTGTTTTGAGTATGATTCTTGTGTTTACAGTGCAACATGATCTCAGTGTCACTAAAGTCTGGATTTGAAGAACAGAGCTGAACAAAACAGACATGATCAATAATTCCTCGGTGCCCTTGCTCCTCTGATGTGCACCACTGTATATCACCCTAAGCTGGCTGAAGAGCACAGCTGTAACAAATGCAAGCAGGCTGAATCAACTAGACCTGCACAATAAAAAGTTACAATGTGCGATAACATTGTTCAATATTGCGATGACGATATGACTAGCGATAGAGTTGTGTCTTTTTGCTTTAATAGGTGCACTACTAACATAGACCCCAACATTGAATAGCCTATGCCCACTGAATGAATTATTTTGAGCATTGCACATGAATACCCAACCAATTAAATAGAACATTCATTTAAATAAGACATTATAACTATAAGAAATTAAAGGATAATTTCCCCTGCTACCTATAAAATATTTTCTTCTAAACTCAACAAAAACATTTACATTATTATAGATGTATATTATGAAATTGAAATAGACTAGAACCAATAAATCAAGAGAAAATTAGATAAAATCTGTACAAAATCTGGTAATTTTTTCATTACCTTAAAATGTCTGCCAATTATCTTCACTGGGAGCGGGTCCCCTTCCACAGAGGCCGCCATGTTGCACCGCCATGTTTCTACAGTAGCCCAGATCAGACAAACCAGACACTGGCTCTAGACTGGGTCTTTCGCGTTTTGCAGCTACCGTAGTTTCTCCTACACGCTTGGAACGGGAGGATGAGATGAGCGGTATTCAAATGGTTGCAAACTGCAATTTCACCGCTAGCTGTCACTACATCCTACACATGGACCTTTAAGGCAAGTTCTTGGCCAAGAAAACCAGCATGTTATATTTGATAGGTTTCAAACATGCACAGTGACATGTTACCGCATTCCCTGATGTGCTGAAGAGCCTCTCCGAGGGTGAACTACTTACTGGCAGGTATACAAAGATGTCTCCGATAGTTTGCTCAGCTTTGGGTAGGTGACCTGGTGGAGTTTTCAGCAAGCCAAAGGGTCTGCCTCACTGCCAATGGTGGGGGACAGCAAGTAGCTGTAAAGTTCAGCTTCAATAGCTTGCTCCAGCTGCATGGAAGATGCGGTGGGAATGGTGCCTGGATTTGTTTTGAGCAAACTGTCCAGTGATAGCTTAGCCTTCTTGTCGCTGGGTGGATCTATGCTTTGGGCCTTAGTGTTGTCAGAAGGTGTTGCTTCCTAAATACGTAGAAAATGACACACGTTCCATTCACATTGAGATAATGCACCATCTGATTACAGTGTGTGACATCTTGTATCCCACCACCTTGTTCATGTCATGAAAATTGATAATCGAATTTCCTTCCGTGCTGTTTCTTTCATTTATGACATCATCCTGGTCTTGATGTCTTGGACTTTTTTGCTACTGATGTGGCAGACCTTGAACCTGGGGTCCATGAAGGATTCAAGAGATGAAGGACTGGTTTCACATATGAAACACTCATATAGCTTTCCCTGGAAAGAGCATCAGTAAAGTCTTGCAAAGGGTGTAATCCCAAGTTTACAGACTAAAGTACATCCAGGTCCTGCCAGGAGGGAACCAGATGTTGTGTTTTTCGGTCTTCCGAGAGGACATCAGATATGGCCCGCCACTGTTCCAAGAGGCTCTCCATCATCTTGTGCTTCGAGCCCCACCTGGTTGGGCATTCTGTGATGAGGGAGTGCTCTGGGAGGTTGTGCTCCAGTCAGTGCCATCTTCTGTTTCCAGCTGTGGGAGGAATGACCCTCAAGGGTGTTTTAAGAAAGTCAGTTGTCTATTCTTTGCATGTAATTTTAACAAAATGGTAGATGTAAACAATGTCAGGAGCTGTAAGGAACCAGGCCACTTTTCCATCTGTTTTCTTCTTCACTATCCATGGCCAGCTCATTACATGAACCTTCTGTCTTATTTTTTCATGTTGTTCTCCTTGGATTCCTAGAATCTAGACAAGCCAATGTCCCTGTCTCTGATAAGGCTCTTATCACTCCTGAAAAAATGAACACAACCCCATCTAACCACGCAAAGGTCTGTGTAGTTACAAGCACACAAGGTTGTTGGCTTCAGTCTGTTTATTTCTTACTCACAATCTCCCAGTTTATTTATCTTTGTATTAATTTTTCAGTATTCAAATCACTTTTTATGGCTTTACAACAACACAGTAACTAAAAGACTAAGCAAGACTTACATTAGATGTGTAGTTATAGCAGAAAGAGAATGCATTATTTATATTATTAACACCACGCAATCAAACAGCAGGCGTTCCTCATAAATAAGATGTTTCTGTCTAACTTTTCACTTGAGAGTAGTCTGGAGGAAGTATGATTGATCTGTTGAATTTTCATTGATTCGTTTTTGACACATTGGTATTTTAAAGCTAACCTACATGCAAATGTCATTGTTCGTCTGAACTCCATGCAGCAGAAGACATTTAGCAATTTGGTCTGAAAGTTTGCTCCTTTTAATGTTTAGTGTATTATACATATGAAAGAACATTCAGGTGTGATAACAAATCAGACTTGTGTGTTAAAAAAAAAATGTCAACCTGGACATCACATCACAAAGCAAATAGTGTACATAATAAATCCTGCTGTTTAACATATGTTTTTCTGTCAGCACCAAATTATTCTTATTCGTTGATACCAGTGTAAGACTAAAAATATAATGATAAGTTACTGAATTTCCATCATCTGAAGTTTAAAGACCTGGCACGCTCCATAGTTTTTACTTTTGACAATAATTAACAGTACATAAATGTACAAAATAGATAGATCTTGCTGCTGGAGATAAAAAAAAAAGTTTTTTAAATCATATTAACTACTCTATTATCACAAATGGCACAGAAGGCATTGAGGTATAACCAATATGCAGTATTCAGCACACCAGTAGTGATGAGTGCCATGAAGACCCTCTTGTGCCATTAGGGAGATGTAATTCCTATCAATAATTTGTATGTTCCCCTTCATTTGATATCCTTAGTAGTAAAAGTTTCCTTAGTATTCTAAGAGAAGCATGTGACTTTCTTGTTACAACCATGCAAATATTTCCTAACAATAGATATTTGGGAAGATATTTCTCTTCCTGTGATGATAAGTGATCAAATGTGCAGTACCTCCTCTCTCTTTTTAGTTATTCCCTTTGTTTATTCCTCTCTTTTTTCCAATTGTCCTCACATCATGGTCCCTCCAGACTCAGCACTTACACCCCGTTAAGTGTCCCAGGCCCAGCAATAAATCATTGGTTCCCCACAGCGTCCCATGCCCTCCCTCCAATCTGTCAACACCTAATGCGCCACACGACAAGCTGCAATCCACTGTGCACCAACAAACCACTCACTTTGAACAACTTCGCTTTCTCAGCCATTGAAGGCTGGCTCAAAGACATTGGCCCTGAAGGGGATTGACCAGAAGGACCAGGTAAAATCTGTAAGTCTATTTAAGGCCCCCTGGAGACTCAGAGGACTCCTTTATTCCCACCACTTCAGTCTGAGAGCAAGTTGGAGACAGCTGAAGCAAGTGACCCACAGTCAATGTCCTCTACTGAGATAGCAAGGCCACCTGCCTGTGGATGGACCAAAGCTCAAAGAGACTCCCTGCTGTGAAACATTCACCAAAATCCTATTAGGTTTAAGAATGATATTTTTCTTATTCTTTAACCGCTGAGTCCCAGTCCAATTCATGTATGGGGCCATTCATGTATGTGCATTATTTTTAAGGTTTTTTCAATGCCTTCTAACAAAAGAAGACTGCAATCTAAAGCTCACATTTACCACTGAGTTGAATCAACTCCTATTTGACACAGTTTCAACAAAAACTGAACAAAAGCTTCACAGATAGCAGTTATTGAACATCCGTTATGTTAAATGGTGGAGGGGACGAGTGGCTTGGGTCCTGCTTGTTCGGCTCCACCTGGAGCTGCTCGGTTGTCCATCTGGACCCATCATCTTCCCTTATGTTTTACATCCCACAATTTTCATTATAATTATATATACTACAATTTTGCCATTGTCATCATAATTGTATGTAGTATGATTTCTATTCTGTACATATGACATCTATTGAATGTCTGTCCGTCCTGGGAGAGGGATCCTTCCTCTGTTGCCCTTCCTGAGGTTTCTATCTTTTTTTCTTTCCCTGTTAAAAGGGTTTCCCTGTTAAAAAAATCTGATTTGTGATATTGGGCTATATAAATAAAACTGAATTGAATTGAATTGAATTAAATTGCATTGAATTTTATCTACCAAAGACAAATCATTTTGTCCAGGCCATGAGCATCCTCTAAACAATCCTGTACAAACACAAGTTTGGTTCTTGTCCACTGAATGTAACAATTCAATGATATTCTGCAATACTGATGTTGCTGTAATACTATTTTTTCTACGTTAGGATTATTACCAGGCAAGTCAAGTAAGGGAAGTTTATTTGTATAGCACCTTTCAACAACAAAACTATTTAAAGTGCCTTAAATAAGGCTTAAACCTTTCATTAAGGTCTCTCTTAAGGATTTTTACAATGCTGATTCAGCAGTGTTATGTAGCTCCTGTTGATTTTTTGCATATGCATTCATGTTACAAACCTCCCACACTAGATCCCACAGGTGCCCTATATGGTTGAGCTTTACAGACAGTGCTGGCCATTAGAATAAAATGAGATTTAGTTAAGAAGTTGCTGTCTTCTTAAGATGATGCCTTTTGATATGGTGCAATTATATTTATTTGGAAAATGCTAGTGGCGATAAAAGTTTCAGCAATGATGCTTAGATACACTGTCCACTGTGTTTCGTAGGCATTATAGGGCCCAATATTTACCAAAAAGTAGTTATTCTTTTATTCACTCTGTTCTCGTTAAAAGGCTACTTCAAGGGTAAAGAGAGACAGAGAGACAGACATAATCAAGAGGATGGAGGGTAAGAGAAACAAAGTCCATGGCCATGTTCATGGCCTTCAAATACTTCAGCCTTGAAGACAAATTCCACAAAAATAAAGAACAAGCTCCATATTTTATTTAGACAAATTATTATCAGTCAGTTAGCACTGTTACATTGTGACTAAGGCTGGACTTCCCTTTAATGACCCCACGAAAAAAGCTTTTCCCGTAATTTACCAATGACAGGCTTTTAATGTCAACCAGCCGCATAAATTGTTAGGTTTGTATGAGAGGTAACTTAACAGCATCAGATAATTACAGATCTGATCGATAGCACTGATCGATAGATTGTTGATGGAGATTGGTGGGTACTTGATTGTTATTACTGGGTGGTCTGTCCACTAATCTCTGTGGTAGGGGAAACACTGAATGGCAGTGCTAATATGATATCAATGAAGCCGTGTGGGGTTTTTTTATAGCTTAATTATAACACTCCTCTATCTAATGAGTTCTAATAGGACCTATGCTGAGACAGAAACAGTGGCGTGCATCTAATCTCTTAGGAGCAGGGGTGAAAATAAAAAAGAGGCACCTTGAGCCTGCACAGGGTTTAGGATACTGTAAAGTTTAGGGTTAATTGTTGGCTTTAACTGGCACTATAACTTACCAGAGGAACACTTTGCCAACCAGAAGGATACTTGGGCTTACCAAAGGTACACTTGGGGTGCACCTGGGCCATCCAGATGTGAGTGACACTTAGGCTGACCATAGAGGCATTTGAGAAGGACTTGGGCCAACCAGACAAGCTATTGAAGGATACCTAGACTTAACAGAGGGGCACTTGGACCAACCAGTGGGGCACCTTGGTAGCAGAGAGACAGTTGGGTCGAACATAAAGGCACTTGGGGAGCACTCTGGGCAACCAGACAAGTGAAGGCACTTGGATTAACCAGAGAGGCACTGGGGCCAACCAGATCGGCAGTTGGGCTTACAAGAAGGGCCCTTGAGCTGGCCATAAGGGGCAATTTAACAAGAACCGGGCAAGCTGGTGTTTTTGTTTCACCAAAACATGAAGCATACATGTTCTTATTAGGGCACAGACTGACGTTTTTAAGAAAAGTGTACCTCACCACGCAGAGCAAAAATCTGTGTCTCACCCCCCCTGGCGCCCCCGTGCACTTCTGGACAGAAATACTGGTGTGTATTTTTGAGGGGCGTCCTCACTATCTGTATTGGATAATGTTGTGCTTGGACTGATCAGAGCAATTGAATCTGGCATGATTTTGCAGGGTTTGTCAAAATCTTGCCAAAGAGAAATCCCAAAGCCATGATAATCAAGATCTACAAGAAAAAAACCACTGACCTAAAGGTAATTTGGACTTAATCATGAAGTCTAGTAATGTCCAGCTTACATCAATTATTGTTTGGCTCTTTACACTGTATTACATCTACACCTATAGTCTATTATATCCCCTAAAATCGATGAAGTGATCTGTGTAACACCTCCTCATGCATCTCATAACAACAAGGCTCTTGTTTTTTCTGTGTGCTTACCAATTGTGCAAGTGGTAGCTATATTATCAGCTTGAGAATGCTGCCTGCAATACTCTCAATTCCAATTATGCTTTGCTCTGTGTTTGGAGAGGAAACAGAATCCTCAGTAGGCGGTAGCAAGCAGCCATCACATGGCTGTCTGAACACCCTCATGTCACCATCTCCGATGAGGTGATCGGATAAATGAGACTTTAATTGGGTTTTTAGGCCAACTCATATTAGGAGATGAGATAGAATTATCCAGGAACATATTAATGTAATAAAATGCTCTCAGATTTGGCAGCTTTATTGCATTAGAAAGCTGCCAGCCCTTCTCCTCCCTTTCCCCCTCCCACCAATGCCAATCCCCCTCAAGGGTTTGCTGCTTTGAGCAGCGCTAACATGATTGACATTGATAGCTGGATCAAACTATAGAATCAACCCTAATATCATTAAGTGAGCAGACATGGAAGCAAAGACCTGGGCTCTAACTGAATTAGCCGCTACATGTGTTAGGGTTATGGATGCAGGGGGCTAAATGTATTGGGAAATCAAGCATGCAATGGCTTTTGCAGGAAAAGTGTGTATGTGTAACCTGTGTGCTGGTGTGTGTGCAAATGCATGTGTGTGTGCAAATTATGTAGAATGAATCCTGTTGGTGTTTGCTTGCTTTTTACATTAATCAAGCATTATTATAAGTCGTGGTGTCTTGTTGCAGTCACTTCTTCATTTTACGTAAATGAGCTGACACCTGCACATGTCCCTCTGTCTGTCAACAGGTGTTTCTGAGGAAAACGGGATTAGTGACACAGATTATCTGCATGTAGCAGTGAGCAGTAATGCATTCTATTCAAATAACTCGACACTATTCCAATAACTAGGAGCTATTCTCACTAATACTACTAAATGCTTTGGTATTAGTGAACACAACTGATGAAATAGCTTCTATTCATCCTCGACTTGCCGGGTCAGACATTTTTGTGTTCATTGTTAAAACCTCTTAGGGCCAACCTGTCAACCATCTCATCCAAATTCCAAAGAACGTCTTTTTGATATATTTGGTTTTATCTTATTCAAGATGGAAATACTATGGAAATAAGGTAAATAAAAATTGTAAAGTACTGTGAAGTATCAACCCGTTCTCATTCCCATGTCATCAAATACCGACATTTTGTCACGCCCCTTGGTGTCTCATACAAACGCACAAGGACACTATCGTGTTTTAGTTTTGAGAAATGTTGAGGATATCCTATTGCCGTGGATGCTTTTACACTGGAGTTAATTGAAAGCCCGGTGTATCGCATACAGGCGCTAAAGGGTACCTTGTATGAGACACCAAGGGATGTGACAAAATGTCGTTATATGATGATCTGGGAATAAGAACGGGTTGGAAGTTTCATCAACTTCTTGTACATTGTGGACTTCCCAGGCAGAATTTCTGACTCTGAGTCCTGAAAAGTTCATTCGTAGGGAAGTACAGAAATCAGCCTGGTACATATTAGGTTTTTTGCATAGCTTCCATTATTCCTGCCATGTTTTATATCTTTCTCTTTTTCTGTCTTTTTTGTGTGTTCAGTTCCATCCCTTTACCCTCACTCTTGGCCCTCCTCTCTGTGATTGAGCAGTTCTGTGACGTAGTGGTGCACCGATACAAAGCTTTGCCCCTTCTCATGTGAAACAGCCGACTGCCCTCCACAGCCTCACCATCAGGCTTTTATATGTAGTTTCTGTTCTACTGTCAGCTTTTGATGATGTGTAAAGTTTTGAGACGCCTCCATATTCTATAGTAATTTTAATACTATCTTTTGAAGCTTTCTTGAGATCCAGTCCAAATCAAGGGAGACTCTGAAACATTGAAAATTGTTAGAAGAGACTCTTGCAACAATGCATATGTCTCTCTCTTTTTCTATCTCTGTCTCTCTCTTTCCCCAACAGTTTTTGCTCTCACAAGGAGCAGCGTAAGCATGTGGTGTTACTGTAGCTGCCAGAACCCAATCATTACTGATTTGACCTCAACAACGCTGATCAAATACACAGGTCTGAACTGGGTTTTGTGGAAGGGTCGAGATGAATGAATGAGAGAAGAGAAAGCATGGGTGCAACTGATTATAGGTAGAAAAAGATAGCATGTGAGCTTGATTGTGAGATTAAATGTATGGTAAAATAAATGACCAATGGGTACGGTCAAAATACAAAGACAAAGAAAGCATGCACTGATAGAAAATGAATATGGAATGTGGCACTATACTTCAAACCATAATCTTGAAACAATCTTGCAGAAAAATTGCTGATAATTTTGCAATTATTATGATTAAAATGAGAAACAGAAATGTTGGCACAGGCTGAAGACTTCTTCAATTCTAACTGAACCTCAAACACTGACCAGCCTTAGAATTTCCTCAAATCCACAAATTTCAACTGCATCTTATTAATGCTTGAATCCACATTTCCTGACATGATTGGGTCTATTTAGTTAGAACACGTGATGACATATCCTGTTAATTATTTTAATTTAGTGTTTTGCTAATCAATTTAAAGTTATCCCGTCACTTCATTACATTCAACAAGAAACAGACAAACAGATGGAGCATGTATCATATTGACTCTTTGCCTCCCTCTCCTTTTTATTATATTGTTACTCTATAGCAGAGTCAAATTTCATTATACCCTATGGATCCATATAACAGCACAAACTCATCTTTGTGTCACTAATAAAGTGATTACTTAGATGGAGAAAAGGTCTAAAATGCTTTTTCATGGCTTATGGGTGATAATTCCCTAAAGTATTGGAAAATATGAGTGACTATGGTGTCAGGGAAAAATGAGAGGGGGCCGTGTTGTTTGAGCAGGCTTTATAGCTCACTGACCTTTTAAAGAAATAGATTGTTGTTCTGTTAAATCATGTACTCTATAGACACCCAGTTCTTGCCTGTTCTTTTATAATGCGTTATTGATTTTTGTTAGCTTTATTACTCTATTTAAAGGCCAGAAAAAAAACTTGCATTTCTATCTCTAGAAGAGGATGGGCATGAAAGATGAGTTATTTTTTTTCTTATATCAAGCCTTTATGATTTACTGCTATATGCATTACCATGCAGTTCATTTAGAACAGGACGTGACAGGAATCGACACTGGTTGGTAACAAGTTGAGTTTGATTCTTGCTGCGCTGAATTAGGGTGTTTTGAAATATCAAAACTTGATTATTTATTTGTTTTTGTTTTTTCTACCAGGTTTATCATCTTATTATTTTTTTTTTTCTTTAGCATTTACCACATACCCTTGTTTTGAACGGATCTTAGGGTAACAGCGTGCTCTAGGAAGTTTGGTCTTCTGGTTTGATTGTTGCTGCAAATGGATTCTCCAGAGAGCCCTCCCACACATACACTCAAAGTCATACTCTTACACAAAAATGATTGATTCCTGTGCTTTATGTTGCTTTTAAGAAGTTATTTATAAATTAAAATAATTCTCCAGAGTACTGGTGCCTGCTTAGTAGCCTCTCACTAGTCAAAAGCTCCCCATTTCAATAGAGAGAATAACACCTTACAGAAAAAAATACCACAGGTCCGAACTATAATAACCACTTCTGATCACAACACACCCAGCATGCGTACAGGCATATTTGTTTATTCTTTACTTCTTTATTTCTTCTGTCCGTATAGGCACAATACATCAATATTTATTTATTAGTAGTATCATTTTGCTTCGTCCTTGCTTGAACTGCTTGTCTATTAATTTTTTTTTCCTGCTTGTCTTTCTATTCCATTTCTAAAATAACTCATAAATAACACACACACATCTATTATGTTCATTATCATTTTTATTATTACTGTTGTTGTTAAGTTAATAATAATTTAAGTTCCATGATAGAAAACATTAGTTGAAAATAAATAAAAAAATGTTTGCAATATTATATACTTAAAACAAAAGCAAAAATAAAATGATTTCTCCCCTAAAAGGACCATTCACCTGCAATTGTTTTTAAATAAATGTTTTTCTAGCTTTATAGCAAGCCCTTTATGTATCATGGTAATCAATCTCACTACACAGCTGCTCACTTAATATTCCAATTTATCATTATAGTTTTCCAATGAAACTGAGGCTACTTTATGATAGAAGAAAGTTTCTACACAGACAGAATTAACCCACATTAAAGGTTTAGGCTTGTTCTGCCGCTATTTGGGCCTTCGAATTGTACAATATTTAAGATATTTTGATTTTGGCATACGATCAGGCTTCATATACATTTCAGAATGTTAGAGTTTTGTCACCTGGTACAAGTTGAGATCTAATGCACACATTAGTTTACATTTTGAAGCACATGAAATGTACTTTTTTATGCCAACATACTGTAAATATAAGCACAAGCTTCACTGCAGCATGCTGGTTAATTAATGACCTTGCAATTTCTTTGTCTGTTTGTTTGGGAGTTGTATGTAAGTGAGCTAGGTGCTAGATGAGGTGTCAGTATTTTGGTAAAAATTGTGTCTTTGATGTTGTGCTGAGAATAGACGTCCACGTAACAGGGGCCTGATTTTTCAAATCATGCAAGTTCTAAATCTGTGTGGAAGACCTGCCTCTATGCACAAGAAAGTTGGTATTAATCAAACACGTATAACGTATGTACACCTGTATGCAATGAACAATGATAAATCTTACCTGTTCTACAGCCATCTGCTGGAGCAGAAACAGGCTCATTTACATAAGGAAACACCCTCAATTTGCCATACTTGGTAAAAATCATGCTTTAGAAAAGACCTACTACTGAATGTAGGACAACTTTGCAGAGAAAGGAAAGTAAGACAGCCTTAAAAAATAATAAGCTTGATGCACTGCTAAATCGGGTTCACTCATGGATATATATACTGTAAAAACAAACAGACAAACAAAAAAACTAAAACGGGGAGCAGGTGAAAAAACACTGTGAACACAGTGGTTCTAAATATATACCCAAGTAGAAATTGATACATTTGATTCTACATGTCGAAATGAGCGCTTACGGACAAAACCGTGGGTACGCTCAGCTGAAATGAGGATAAGATCATGCTAAATATTAAGAGTAAACAGCTTGATCACATATTGCCCAACCAGAAGACCAAATTAGATTGACAACAAATCCAAGTTTTCACTTTTGGACTGTTTTAGGCCACCTCTACGGTACACTGTGGTGAAATTAAGTTTTCATTATACACATTTCATTTGGAGTTTTCAGAGCTACATGATGTGTTTTATCATGCAGCATTGGCTTTGACTGTAGTCTAGCTTTATGGGAGGCCTAATAAATTGTTCAGAGAGATAATGTTCTATCTCTCTCCATCTGTCATAGCTTTTAAGTGTAGGAATGCTGCAGTGACTAGGTCCATTCTGGACAATTACACCTGCCAGTACTTGGACTGAAGCTTCAATGGCAAGAAATCAAGTCAGCCAAACATTTTTATTGATTCATTTTATTCTAAAATTAATTAAAATATATATATATTCAAACAAACAAACCATCAAAACATAGCCATGTGCCTCCGTTGCACGTATAAAACTGTTGGCCCCTCAGTGAACCATGCTGGCCCATGGCCGAACCAAGTTGCAGGCCCCTGCCCCACAGGCAGGATACAATTTGGCACTGTGTTCTGGCATTAAAAAACTGCACTTATTGGCCTGATTGGGTCTGATAGGCACATTTTGTAAAGCCATAACTGCTTCACCTTGGGTCTAGTTTTAATTAAATTTAATGTCTGTGTGTAAATTGTGGGGGATGTGTGTGTTATTCGTTTTTCAAAGCGATGTGTGGTCCAAAGTGGCTTTTACGATTTTTATTTCTTTCCCAGCAGTTTGCCTTATCTCATGTTAAGCATAGTAACAAGTCCTTCTTTTCCTTTCCCGTCCACCTGATGCTGTTTTTCAAGTGCATTCCTCTCCTCAGATAATACTGAAATGGTGATGACCTAATTTGCATGAGAGGATTTGTAAAATGGGGCCAGAACTGGAGTCTTCTGCCTGTGGTAATCTTTTAGTGTGTGGTAATGCTGCCCTTAGTCGATTTTGACCTGTGACTGTACTTTATTATTTTTCCTCTTTTCTCGTCATTTGAACCATAAATCCACGCATACACACACAAGCATGACATAGAGAGAAAACAATACACTAAGGTAAACTCACGTAGGACAATACAGGGCCTTGTGGTGTTAGAAGGGGTTCCTGTAACTATTACTGATCGCAAATAGGTTCATTAAAATACTTTATTTTGAATAGGATCCTGCGCTAATACAAAATAAGACACAGTTACTAATAACATCACTTCAGCTCAATCAGTAAGACACAGCTGCACCTCCAGCGTGGAATGAGACAGCTGAGAGAGTAGGGAAAACAGACCAAAAAGTTTTCATTATGCAGCTGTATCACCTCCTCCTCTACTGAACATTTATGAGACTGTTTGCACTTATTCAGCCTAACATAATCATTTGGGTAGAATCTAATTTTTTTACCACAGAGATGGATATACAGACCAACAGAAAGGCAAATACGGAACAGAAAAACCTTTAATTTTGGTTTCGACAATTTCTTTTACAGTTTGGTGAACGTAGTTGCAGCAGCAATTATAGAACCACAATTTTATTTCACTGTATTATTTAAATATACTAACCCAGAACAAAATAATTTGTAAGATATTAACATATGATTCTTTTTTTACTTAGTATATTTATACATTTACTTGTACAGAGATATACTCAACCTATTGATGCCAACGTTTAATTATATGTTGATAAAAATTGTAAATGTCGAATGTCAGGCACTTTTGCTTTATTTAGGTTGGATATTCACGTGAACTTACCCACAGACGATTGCAAAGCACATGCAGAGGCCGTTACGGCCATGCTCCCACTTTCCTGAACAACTCTACTTTGTGCTTAGCCATGGAGACACCACATAACCAAATGTAATCATGTGTGATGAACATAAATGGAGCATGTGAAAAATTCACACCACTAAGTATATGAAAATCAGCCCAAGGACGTGTGTTTCCAGTGAAACTGGAGCTGTCAGATAGTTTAACCTTGTAAGAGCCTTGGCTCGCAGCACAGTGAAACTCAAGAAACAGTCTGAGGCACAGCTCAGAACAGCAGTGAGCTTGGCCTTAAGTAGGACAAGAGAACTCTCAAGGCTGGTGTTGAAATCGAAACAATCCCTCCAGGAATTTTCAAATTTGCAACCATAAGATTTTTTCGATTCGCACTTCATCACAAATATTGCAGGGATTTGCAGTTTTTATAAATCAACACAGTTTCTGCTCAAGTCCCTTGCAACATTTAGTAAACTCCAGTTTTCACAAATGTTGCAATTTCAACACAATCAATGCTGTATTCAGCGATCTATGACTAAATGTGAAATCAAATCCTATTTAGTGTTAATACCCGTATATATTTTCCTGAGAGAATTCTCTTATCAACCAAATTTTGTAGAGAAATGTAGAGCGATTCAGTGAAACCTAAGCTGATTTGTTATTTTTTGTCATAAATGGTTCAGTTTTGACTACCAAAATTATCAAACTCTGGTCTCTGGTCTCTGGTCCACATGTCTCCAGCCTAAAATGTATAGAAACCTGACAGTAAACTGTAATTCCTACCCCATTATAATATGTACACTTTAAAATGGCCTATCGATAGACTGGATGGAATATAGCAGACATTGCTTTTAACTGCTGCTACACATTTTCAACTCAACCAGCATATTTGAAAAGTTAGCCAGTTGAAAATGTCTATTCACAGGGCAACAGTGATGCTGCAGTGATACATCTAAAATTTGTAAACAGAAAAAAAAGAGACCACAAAAGGGGGTACAGAAGGAAGGTCATCAATAATTTATGAAAAAAATAAAAAAGCTTTTAGACTTATTAGACAGTTAGACTTCTTGGTATCTTCTACGTGAGATGATACAAATAAATAACAAGGTCAATTTTCCTTTCTTCACTAGATGCTTTGAGTGTATGACTGCTGTATTTTGCACCTTCAGGAAATGTATATTTTCCTCTGTGTACTGTACTCATAATCACTTTGTAAATGTTTCCCTTGTGTAGTGGAGATAGATCAGAGCAGGATGTAGAGCAGGCATTTGTTTCCCCCAGGAGAATGCTAGAGCCTCTTGTTTAACACAGCATAAGCATTAAACATATTTTGTTACATCTTATAACATAGTTCCAAGTGAAAAATGAAGTAACATAGCTGTTACTTACGTTTTATATAAACGTTTTGTTGTTGTTTGTGGTTGTAATGGTTTGGCATTATACTCTCTATGTACATATACAGAAGTAGACATAAGTGTGTCCAGTGCTCTGTAGTGCCTACCAGAGAGTAGAAGTTCTAACAGGTTGTGTGCAGGGTGTGAAGGAGCTGCAGTGATGTTTCCTGACTCTGGATGTGTATAAGTCCTGAATGGAAGACAGGTCGGCACCGATGATCTTTTCTGCAGTCCTGACTGTCCGCTGTAGTCTGTTCCTGTCCTGTTTGGTGGCCAATCCAAACCCGACAGTAATGGAAGTGCAGAGAAAAGACTGGATTATTGCAGAGTAGAACTGGATTAGCAGCTCCTGAGGCAGGTTGAACTTCCTGAGCTGGCGCACGAAGTACATCCTTCCTGGGTGAGGCCGATGTGTCATCTGCAAGCTTCAGGAGTTTGACAGATGGGGCTCCTGAGGTGCAGTCGTAGACGGCGAAGAGCAGTGGGGAGAGCACACAGCCCTGGGGGGTTGGGGGGGGGGTGCCAGTGCTGATTGTCCGGGTGCTGGATGGGATGTTCCCCAGCCTCACCTGCTGGCCCTGGTCAGTCAGGAAGTTTGTGATCCACTGACAGGTGGGACCTGAGACAGTGAGCTGGGTGAGTTTGGAGTGAAGGATGTCCAGGATGATGGTGTTGAACACCAAGCTGAAGTCCATAGACAGGATCCTTGCATATGTCCCTGGAGAGTCGAGGTGTTGAAGGATGTAGTGCAGTCCCATGTTCGCACAGCTCCAGTGATCTGTGTGAAGATGGGGGCCAGCCGATCTGCACAGACTTTCAGGCAGAAGGGTGACACGTCGCCTGGTGTCCTGGTGCCTTCCTGATGTTTTGTCTCTGAAAGAGCCGACACACATCCTTTTCACAGATCCTGAGTGCAGATGGAGGGGCAGGGAGTGTAGGTGGTTGATTGGTGTCGGAGCGGGTGAGGGGTGTGAATGTGGGCTTATCAAACCTACAGTAAAACACATTCAGGTCACCAGCCAGTTGGTGATTCTCCACAGTGTGGGGGGATTGTTTCCTGTAATCTCAATGTGCATTAGCAGCGCAGTCATCGCTTTATCTATTCACAGCAGAGATCACAGGATATATGCAGTGAACAAGTGAAGAAGGATGATTTCAGCCTGACTAAAATGCAAACCAGGTGTTTGATTTGCCCGCAGTCTAAAGAATTTGTGATCCAAATGGGCATATTGGAGCACTGGAAGATTGTGTACCTCACAAGGCGTGACTGAAAAGTCCTGACAAGTGTGGTCTCAGAGTTTTACATTTGGACAGCTAGTCGAGTGACCTTTGTTTGTTTTTTTTCTGTTTCTAAAAAACAAACATGCTCAGATTCAGTTTGAATCCAATTCGACTTTTGTAGTTTACGAGCAACGTTTTCAACGTGACTTTTAAACGCATGCTGTAGCCTAGTGATTCCACAGTCATATCTCTACAAGCATAATAGTTGCAGACTAACATCTTAAAATCCTGTGAAAAACTGAAAAACATTATAACATATAACAAAGTGTGAAAAATGAGCAGGAACTATGACGACAGACACCTCTATGCATATGTATAGACACTGTCGTGCTCGATATCATCTCTAAAAGTTCAAGTTCAAGAAGTTAAATTAAGCTTACTGCACAGGATGTTTTCAGCTAGCGTACGGTGCTTATCTTTTAGTAAAATATGAGACACAGTAGACTAAATGCCTCCCAGTCCATCCTTTTGTAGGGATTTTTAACAAGCCTTAGTGAACAGTTTAATGTGAGCCTTGCAAATGGAGGGCAAATTATCTATCTATTTTATTCAGAACACACCTACAGAAGAGTCACACTTACATTACAATAATTACAAAAATCCCTAAAAGAGCTCTCTCGGTTTACGTTGCATATAAATCCAGTTTCCTCACTTAATACTGTTATCATGCCTTTTTTCCCTTCTCTCCCTCTGTACCCATGCACCAAGCTGTTTTGGCGATACGAACATGCCACCGCTCATGCAGATACAGTGGGACATAAATTATTCTGCCCTGTAGGCATGCAGCTTCGGAGTTACAGTGCATATGGAGTAGATAGGATTAAGTGAACCCTATAAGGGGACAAGTTTGCTTTGCACATGTATTTACTGTACATATGATAGTTCTATATTTTACCTATGAACCTTTTACCTAGAAAAACAGATTAGGGAAATATAAAGGGAAGCACACAAAAGATGACCTTTTTTTTATGTGTATGATTGTTTTTCAGAGGAAGATAGTGAATGCTGGTTAGCACTGGTCGTGGGTTTATCATTCATTATTCAGAAAGTAGTGCGACATTCACATAGTACAGCAAAAAGTGATGGTGTGAAGGTCACGGTGTAAGATGGGCGTATAAAGTGTTTACTTTCAAGTAGTCTGTGTGATACTTTTATTATATAACCATAATCATGATCTTTCCATAACTTCTACAAATTGGTTTTAGTCATCCTAAGTTACCTTAACTGATGCATACAACTATATTGCCATACTGTAGGTATAAACATTTGGAAAACATTAGCAGTGAATTTATTGTAGATATGTACAATGTGAACTTAGTCTGATAAGGTGCATAAAAATGTTAGCGTAGCATAAAAGTTGTATAATCCCAGTTCATAGCAGGTACAGTTGCTAACAGAGTTTAAAAAGTTCACACACACAAAATTATTTTGTCCACATTGTTTTAATAGCACATCAGTCTTATTAAATATCTGCATGTGAGAGCAATAGCCATATGTAAATATAATACTTGTACCACTTGTTGTCTAGTCTGTGTTGAATATCCATGATAAAATGTTCATAATTGTGCTGTAAGTTTCATTCAAAGAATGTTCATATCATCAGACTAAACAATATTTTTTTTATTTGATGCGTGAGCCTGGAGCTCACCGCTCTGTTTTGCTGTAATAGCCACTAGGACTTGTCACTGAGAATAGACCAGAGTCCCAGAGAGCCTGCAGCCAAACAAGGGCCATGGGTAAACAGGCAAAGCGAGAAGGGAGTGAGAGAGCGGGAGAGATAGGAGGCCAACAGAGCAAGGCAAGAAGAGGGAGGGAGTGAAACAAGGGGCAAAGGGAGAGGGGCAGACGGAGGGTTAGGGAGAAGCTGCCATTCTTGTAACCTACCTTGGGGTTAGTGCAGTGAGAGAAGAGATCTAATTAATGGCTTTAAGAGGGCCGTTCTCATAGAAACTCCCTGTGGGTGATTACTCACCTCAAGGCTGTAGCCTTCTCAGAGATAGCATCCACACGTGGCCGTTAGACACAGTCACACATACAAGCCTCATCAAAAGTCTCTTTTGCTTATCTCATCAATTACAATGCTAGCTTCATTAGCAATATGAGGCATCAAATACAAGCAATTGTGAAGTGAAGCATTTTTGTGCTTATTCACTCGGGTGGAATGAATAAGTCTCACCCTCTTAATTGTGGAAAGCACGCCCGGTTAAACAATATTCTATCAATAAATACAACACTAGTTAAAGGAGAACGTGGAGGCTTCCTTTGGGCATACAGAAATAAATATTTTTCATTTATTAAAGGAGGTGAGTCATGCTCTGTAGCAGCTTAAAAATAAATGGGGGGAGTTGGATATTTTTAGCTTTTTTGCCTATCAAATGGTTATGGAGAGCTTCTCTAGTAGAGATTAGTAAACCCAAATGACAACTGAACATCTCTTGGCTTCTTGTACATGAAAGGGAAAATGTTAGGCGAGGCTTTGTTTTATTTTAAATAATTGTCCTGGAGGTTCAGAAAGGCTCAATTCAGCACTAGAAATCTGCAGCAAAAAGCAGGCACTATAATGTGTTTGTATGTTTGAATGTGTTTTCGAAGAATCAGAAGCATCCCACGCAGACTCCGGAGCAGAATTAAACTTAAACAATTAAAATTCCAATAAATGCATTAGGGTATTTTTCAGGTTGTCCTTCACTTAACTCAGTGGTTGCAAGAGTTAATGCACTGTAATGACGAGGCATGCCTAATTCATTGAAATGTTTCAGAAACACACAGCACATCCTGCAAGTCTTAGACAGCACACCCATATGATCCTGCATTTGCATGTCAAGACAAAAAAGCTAAATTGCACTGAACATCAACACATCAGGATCATCAAGATCTGGACTGTTTCGAATTAGATCTAGGCAATTTACAATCCAATACAAACTATGTTATATTTATTAATTTACTTATACCTAAATGTATACTTGAGCTTTCATGAAAGTGCATACATGTATTATTGTAATATTAATGCAGCGGCGCGTAGTCAGAAACTCATGGTGAAGATTGGTGCCATTAAAAAAAAGAGTCAGGAAGAGGGTGAGTTTGTTCCTTTTTTGAACAGAAAAACAGAAACAGCTGGATGAGAATCTGTCTGCAGGTCAGAGTTAATCCCCTCCATAGCAACTAAAACATTGGGACACACTTAATTTGTGTGTGTTTGTGTATGTGTTCTTGCACAGTGTGTTTATGAAATACAAGGCAAAATAATAATATAATGGATTAGTGCTGGGCGTGGAACAAAAAAATAGTTTTTTGTTTTATCCTCACTAGTATTTTAAGATGCAATCTGTATCTTAAAATACAAAGATTAAACAGATGATTAATAAAAAATGACATCTTTAAAATGAGTTGATCACACAGTAACCAACTGCCACAAAGAAAACCTGCAGTGGATTGACCTGCTTGATGACTTTGACTGTCAGCTGAATGACATCATTGTGTTTTTCAGTCACGTATTCATATACTCACTCCTGTCAAGTTGTTGGAAGCAGTTGGTTTTGGGACCACAGAAAGATTTTCTCAAGACTCTTTTTGGGCTTACTACCTCTGACACTGTATTTCATGCCTCATCTGTGAACAGACATTGGATGACGTTTTTCAATTATTAAGAATAGAGGTGCAAATAGGCGGAGCCTTTTTGGTCAAAGGCCTTGGCCATTTCGGGGCTTACTGGATAAATTGTGGCTGACTAACTGCACTATAGACAAAAAGGCAGCGTATTAAGTGTTGAGGCTTGAATCAGCCTATAATAAAATTCTCTCTTTAGGTGACAAACTCACTCTGTAACACAAGGGCTGGTACTTGACCCCCTCGTTTCTAAATGGAATTTACATAAAACAAAAAACAGCCCTATGTTCGGGCCAGTATTGTGAATTTCCCATTCAACTTAGAAACAACTTTTTGTAGAGTCAAAGCTGCCAGTGCACTTTCTCCTTTCAGTTTAGGACTATTTGATGTCTATAATGCCTTAAATTATCCATCTGCTGTTTCCATCTTGACAGACGAAAACAGATTGATCATAAATGAATGAATGAATGAACTTTCACTTTATTATAGGCATGATGTTGGATTTTATTTCAAAACTGTGATTTATTTTTGGCCTCATGTTTATGAGAAAAACACTTGACTTGCCAACTCATGACCTAATCACAGTTTTTATCTTTTTGAAAGGGCAGTTAAGTGTTGAACTGAGAGTCTGAAAGTAGTCTGTCAGTGCTGATCTGAGGTCACGCCAAGTTATTAACCCCTCCGCTTGAATCACTCTGTCACAAGTAAACAGCCAGGAGTAAATAATTGCACTCTGCTTGCCCCCTTCTCACCTCTGACCAATTGAGATCTGCTTGGACAAACTTCCAGCTGCCTTTTTTTTCTCTTAACATCGCACAGAGGTGTATTTCTGAAATAATACCCCGTCATGAGGTGGTACCATGGAAGTCCCATGGGTTGTTTGTCTGCTGGGTGTGCATCCATAAATCCCATACTTTCTATAATAGCACCTTTCCATTCAGCATTTGACATCCTAACCAAGGGCTCTCCAGAGACACATTCAAAAAGTGATTTATCATGGAATATGGATACAGCTAAAACAATAAATCAAAGTTATGTTGTGCGCTGTTTAATAGATGTTGGATGAGATGGGAGACTGATGTCATACTCCCACTAAGAACCACTAAACTGTTAAAAATGTAATGTATTCCCTGAAATATATCGTAATGTTCAAGTTGCTGGTTTCTTTAAAAAATGCATTGACTTCACTCATCATCATCATCATCATCAGCTAATGGCATTTGCAAGAGCACATAACAATCAGCATTAAACATGTTAGTTAGTTGGCATTTTTATCTGAAGCACCTTACAATATCATGCTAATTTAAACATTTTTTAGTTGACTTATAATGACCTTTCTACGAGATGGTAGGCTAACACAAAGTGGAGAGACATAATTGAATTTCTATACCTGGTGCCACCTTTTTCTGCGAAGATTTCTAGCGGCGTACTAGTATAAATTCATACCCATACCAGTAATTCAGCAATTAGTTGTTGTTACATCTTTGAGGACAGATGTCTCTCATATGAAGCTCCACAGTCAGTGTGACAGTCATTTTCAGCCAAGGATTTTGGATGATCCGAACAAGTTTTAGTGTAATTAAAGGAGATTTGGTTGCATTTTTATAGTTGTTGCTTTTGTCTTGTAATTTCCTTTAGATGGTGCTATTGTTGGTCTCACACCTACATACTCAATTTTACATGCCGCCGTGTGACATCAGAGCCAAAAGCTTAAACGTCAGGAGAAGCAGCGGGTAAAGTGGGAGTGGAATTAACATAGCCATCATAAAGTCTGTGTTCTGGCTGTCATGTCCTCCGCTTTCTGGCAGAACCATCATCGCAAACAGGCAGTGGAGCTTTAACTCTGCTTAGGCTCCTATGGCTTTGAGTACAGAAGTTGCTATTCCTTTGTGAAGCCGAATACAGAATGTGATTTTTGTGTGTGCATTTCCTATGAGTATTTGTGTCTGTGTTTTGGTTTGTGTGAGGGGGGTGGGGTCTCAGGCCTCCACCATATTATAAATCCACCATTGATTCAGATACAAGCATACATACATGGCAGTTAAGATGTGTGAGATAAAGAATGAAAATGCTGGATTGAAAGACAGTGAGAAGCCATTTTCCAAATAATTAAAGAAAGATAAATCCATTTATAAATACCTTGGCAATGAAACGGTGATAACCGATGTCTCATGCTTGAAGCATAACAATCTTGGAGAACCTGCACACTTTCATTGCTTGTGGTAAAAACGTAAATGTCAAAAAATAAACAAAACAGTATTAAAAGCTAGCGAGAGAGAAGTACTGTAGCTGTAATGTTAGACTTGTTCGATTTTCCATATTGAACTTAAAGCCAAGCCCGAAGTGATGGACAGAAAAATGTGAACGTAGAAAATGGAGTGGCAGAGAGGATGGGTATTATGAAGATATCTAACATTCCCTTGCTTAGTTTAAATCCCATCCCATCCCATCCCAGCCAGAGCTATATTCCACTTAATTTCATTGTACTTTGCTGTCTACTAAATGGAACACTGATAGGAGAGAGTGAGAAAAGAGGAGAGATGGGAAGGGTGGTACCGTGACTGCGCAGTGCAAATGCAATGCAGGAGCTATATAACTGATAAACAGAGCCATCTCAATTGTGCTCACTGAAGCAGTGCGATGATAACTGGATCATAACCAGATGATCTGGCTCCGTTACAAATGATCCACCCTCATTTGGAGCTGCAGAGGCCTGGCCAAAAAGGAGTCCTTAGCTTTTGAACAGTGTCTCACATCTTTCCAATTATTATGTTAATTGATGCATGGGCTGCTTAATATGTCAGAATTGCTGTGAAAACATGGATGCCCAGTGTTCTAAGGTATGAATAACAATTTAAATAGAGTCAGTAGAGACAATCTGTGCTCTGTCTGCCCAGGATCTGGATAATTTCTCGTTAACTCCTGTGTGGTCCCATAATCAGTCGACGATTTTCCCCCAAAGGATCACAAGAGCTTAGGTCATGTAGTAGGAGTAAAACCTGTGAGCTCACGAACATTAAAGCAGTCATTGCACTGATGTAAAAGTTAATTTACATGCAACTATGTACCACCAGTTTTCTAATCATGAGGCATGTTATTGTGGTATTTAAGCGGACTATAAATTGTTTATTAGCCCTTTTGGACAGTTAGGAACAGGAACATGAAAGCTTACTTCAATACAGTGTGAGGACAATACAGGTCTGCGATTCTGACAAAGACATTACAGCTTTTTCTGCCTATTATGAGTTTCTTTTTGTTGCTCGTAGGCTGGATATTTTCTATCTTTCAAAGTTATATTTTTGCCTGACAAGTAATAAATACAGGCCATTTTGCCTCATAACCAGTATATATTATGGTTTTACATATGCCCAGATAGATATGGGCCTGCTTCGAAGCTGATACAATTAGTCTATAATCAATTAGTCGATTGACAGAAAATGTATGACAAAGTTATATAATTCATGAATCATTTCTGTTACTTTTCGATCACAAATACCAGGTATTCGCTGGTTCCAGCAAACATGATGATTTGACATGACTTCTTTGTCATGAATGATGGTAAACTGAATATCTTTGGATAAAACAAGCAATCTGAAGATGTCACCTTGGGCTCTGGGAATCTGCGCAGGACATATTTCACTTTTTTAAAGACAAAATTATCAATTGATTGAGAAAGTAATTGGCATCAATTATGACAGCAATCTATTAGTTGCAGCTCCGGACGCACTCACACACATCCCCGCTCTCTTGCAATCATACACACACACACACACGCACTCTCACACACTCACATACATAGTGTACTGAGGATGTGGGTCTTTTGTAGGGCCCAATTGAATTTCTTTCCTTGCACTTAATGTCAAGTGTTATTCATGCATTTTTTTCTTTCATGTGTCTTTTGTCATCCTTGATTACACTCACGTTTTCTTATTCCAGGCCAAGTCATTGCTTTTAAAATCAGTTCTCTTTAAGACTGTCCAAAATGGTGAAGTTGTCGAGAACTTAATATGCTGTCTGCTTGACAAATCATGGCTTATTTCTTAATCAGCACCCTACTGCTGGAAAAGTTTCCCGCTTTGCCATTTTCAAATGAGTCTCCAGGATGGGTGGATTAATGAATAGATGCATTGTTTGATTGATTGATTGATTGGACAGTTTTATTGAACTAAATAAGAAAACTATTTTATTTACTCATATTACTTGAAATCTACAATCAATTACGCAGGGCAGAGTACAATAATAGGCACTAAAAAGGCCGCTTCTGTTGCGCCACCTGTCTCTTGTCAGCACTCAAAAGGTTAGGTATCTCTAAAAATGGCCTCTTGATTCTAAAATAGCAATCATATCACTAGCTTTATTGATGGTAGCAGCTCAGAGATCATGTGAACCAATCCCAGTGTTAACGTTAGAATGCATTGTGTTTTGTAATGAAAGAAATGCAAAGGGATTTCAGTGGAGGGAGTTTTCTGCAACCAACTAGTAATTCCCTTATACGTTGTGCACAGTGGAGGAAATATGTATTCCCTCCTGCTCACTTTGTGTAAAGATGTGACTAACTGTCATCAGCAATCATGAAATGCACCGCATTAAAGGAAACCAATGTGTGGACTATTCTTTCATCCCCAGACATGCACTGGAGACGCACAGACACTATGGAACACCAGTGGTGGCAATGCAGTACTGTGTCCCTTTTTCTTTTTGTTGCCATCTTCATCTTCTATTTCCCCCCTTCTCCTCTTTTTCTTCCTCTAGGACATATCACATATATGGTGAAATCTGAGACTTTGGTGACAGTAATACTGTGGGAAGATGTACCCTGCTTTCACAGCAGTGCACATACATTTAAATGTATTCTTATTTACAGTCAATAAATTGAGTTATACTATAAAGCTATTGAAGACATCTTGTTCTGGCATATGTAGCATATCCGGCTTTGATCTTTGAAAGACTGCAAATGCTATGCCTCTGTAGTCTTGTGCCATTTAATTTCATATTGCGTCATTGCTTTTTGTACTGTTAACCCAGAATAGTATACTGTAGAGAAGATATAGGAGAAGGATTAAAACTGTAAATGAACACAACCTTTTCATAGCATACGGGTAACAATTTGCCAAAACCATGGTTGAGTAGAAGAGTCACACATAAGGTCCTCTTGGTATTTCTTAATTGAAGTCCCCATGTGTGTGATAATGCAGAACCTTTATTCATTCCTGTGATCTTTTCTAAAAGTAGTGATTCCTTGATCTATATACGCTTGCACAATAACGGAATCCGGTTCGTTATATTTGATGCAGATCCTTCAAAACAGAACCGCTTTTATCTGCAGTGATAGATCTTGGATATCAACTTGTAACATCTGTCAGAGTAATTAAAACAACTTCCGTAGACTGTTAAGGTTAGGCAAATCAAACTTTTGTAATGGTTGAAATAAAGTTGGGGTTATAATAACAAAGAGGATTGAATGCTGATGATCAAAACATCACTCACCAAAGGAAAACAGGACATTCCTCACACTGCCCACATTATGAGGGGTTGCTGGTAGAAATCCCACATTTGTCCTGGTTGTATATGCAGGCCTGGAATTAAATAATTTTTAGGGCAAGGCAACTTTGGCCTTTGATAAATACAAAACTTTATGTTCATTTGTAGTTAACCAACACTAACATGTATTAATACTTTCACTGTACAGCGTCGATAGCTAATGTTAGCTGGCAGGTTAGCTGTTAATGTTTACTGTTTAAGTTAACACAGCTATTGAGTTTATTCGCTGCGTCGCATGAAGTTTTAACCGAGGAAATCTCTAACTTTCCTTTAAGGGCACAACTGCCAGTTCAAAAACGGGCATGCCAAAGTGGCCGTATTACGGCCACACTCCGGGGCATCCGTGGCACTGGCCGTTTGGCCGTGGTATAATTCCTTCCCTGTATGTGACTGACAGTGTTGAGAACGCTGACGTAATTTGCAAAATTGCAATTTTTTTTGTCCTGTTTCTTCTTTCCCACATGGGCTGTTTTCTTTGCAAGCACGCACAGTCATTGTGCGATGTTTGCGAACCATCATTATGACCAGACACTCACAGCATTAAACAAAATGTCTGCCAGGCTTCTTCAATCTAAATTCGTCTCTCTGAGATGTTGATTCCACAGTGCTGGAAGCAACTCATACACTGCACCAATTTCCACTGGGATTGTCTCATGTTCTACAAAAACGTATGCCTTCAGAATAATTTGAAAGATGCTGTAATCACATAACATTTCTACACATAGGGGACTTAACAAATATGACCCAAATGCTGCTGAGTTCCTGCAGCAGGCAGCGTTTGGGTTATTTTCTTGAGAAGTTTTGTAGTTTTTGAAGAATTATTTAGGGAGAGTCGAGAAATGTAGGAACCTCTAAATTTAAAAGCCATATATCTTTTGAAGCCATATTTTTTTCAAAAGAGCTTGAGGGCTCAGCCTCACAGCTGAGCTCATCATCTTTTGGCAATCCTAGGAGATGCAAAGGGTCCTCTTGTAATATTCTTTATTTAGCTGCACACAAAATACAAAATAAAGAAGGAAAAAAACTCACTAATAACATGGAGGATTTTACCAACAACCAAAAAAACCCCAATATTGTCCTCACATCTTGTGCGGCCCTTTTTCCTCAAGAACATACCCAGTCTTTTCAAAATGGTGAATTCTGAGGGGGCATTTCGAAGAAAACACTTTTTTGAAAAGTAATTATACAACATTCTTGACATGGACATCAATAGCCCTGACAATGCCAACACAATCTTAATAATTTATTGGCAAAGTGAACATATATTAAAACAATGACGGCATGATAGAATAACTTGATTGTGAGAAATCACATCTGTAATGATAATGTGTAATACTAGCAGTCATTCACCTTAAGCTGTAAACAGACATGAGGACTTTTAAATTTTAAAGACAAGACACCTCACACATAGTGACTGACTTCGATAGAGAGATTTTTTTTTAGTGTTGGATTACATTATACTTGCCACACTGCTGTTATTTTGAATGTTGGTGGATCTTTTCTCAGTTTTAGAAAGCTAAAGCTGAACAAATACACCATTTGTCCTCTTACAGTGAGGTTCCCCTTTATTCTGTTCCAATCTAGACAGCATTCTGCATTCAAGCTACACTCTAATATTATAGCATGCAAACATTAATGTGGGAACATTACTTTATGTGTATCTAACATTATCATATTCACCATTATGTTAAACAACAACCAAAAATGGATATTGGTGCCATCAGTGTTTTTTGATACACTGAAAATCACAATATTAATAGTGTTAAATATCACAAATAGCTTTATTAGCCACAGTTTAGCAACCATACAAAATGGGCCAGCAGGCCTTATACTGTTACTTTCTTGTTTACATGTGGACTTTGGCTACACCCACAACACCCATTCCCAAATGCAGCTGTAGCCCCAAGTTGAACAGAAGAGAACTGTTTAGACATCAAATCCCACTGTTTTTTAACTTCTAAAGTTGACAGGGGCTGTGACAGCAGCCCTCAACAAAGGAATCAACTGGCCTTTGCAATTATTAATTTGTAGCTAGTGCAGCTTAATTGCCCACGTTTAATTTTCTTTGTCCTAATCCAGTTAAATTGAAAATGTACACTTGAGAGTTACAAAATGTGAGGAACAGGACATGAAGAATTGACTAAGTCAGTTTCTTGATAAGTCATACTTATTCAGAGCCCTGGATTTTAATAACATGGTAGAGGTTGATGTTCAGATAAAGGGGGAAAGCTCCTGGTTTCAGGTTAGAGCTCTCTCTGTTAGTGCTTAATGTTTAGGGCTGGTTTAATGATAAGTGCAGCAGTCAGACTTTATGATCAATGCTTTGCTGTTTGAGAAGCACATGTCGTGTCATGTCGAGTTTCAATGTCACGCTTGGTGCTTGATGGCAGCGGCCAGTTGTAATTAAGGTTTCATAAAGGAGACACATTAATGGTTGTAGATTGAAAAAGCAGCATTTCATTAGGATTTTCAGAGAAAGAAACACAACCAGGTGTATGGAAGAAAGCTGTTCACTGATGTACGTAGAGCATGTTGTTGGGTCCTCTTTGATGTTTCCCTGTGGCTGATTCAATGTTACTTATTAAATCCTGTGTTGATGCATAGATGTACATTTATATAAGTACATTAAAAGTACATTGCAGCCATCTAATACTATGTGTTTTTGCAGTAGAAACCTGTCTCTTGTGTGTATGTGTGTGTGTGTGTGTGTGTGTGTTGTTCACATAGGCCACCTGTATTGAGGCTTAATGTTTGTTAGCATACAGGCCTCTGTGCTTGACAGCAGTCTCATCTAACCAAATATCCATCAGAGACAGGTAGATATTGCAGAGATAATGTTGTGTAGTGGACATTAGAAAAGTTGTAGTTTGTGGGTTTCTGGGCATCTGTTCATATTTGTTATTATTCTGTAGCTGTAGGGCTTGAAAGCAGAGTTTTCACAAGTTTCGCTGCAGTTTTGAGTGATTGCTATTTCTTGGTACTACAGGGATAAGGAGGTATAGTTATTCATATTTCAGTTCTTTATAGTAGATGTTATAGTGGCACATTTTGTCTGAATATGCATTTTTATTGACTCATGTAGCTAAATGAATACGTTTTATTGCAGTACACTGTAGTTAAATTGTGCATATAAAATTTATATAAAAGTCTCTTCCTCTAGGCTTAGGAGTCGGTCAGAGTTTGGGTTACACAGTCTAAAAGATGCATAAGCATTAGAAGAGAGGCAGTTTGGACCAGCTGAAACAGATGAATTATAATCAGTGTTGACAGTTAATGTTTCTTCTCACACACCCAATACATACTGGGAGTCATCTGATATTCCTCTCATGAAAGACCATTTCAGAGTCAATGCTGTGAATTGTTGAGTCAAAGTTGTGAGATTGTCATGAATCCCATTTGGTTACTTATTGTTTAGACACTCCATCACAATCCTTACAGGGATTTTGAATAGCTTATCCTGCCTCTATTATATTCAGTGGATATCAATCTCCCATGCTGGGGCCAAGTCTAAAGTACAGAAATATACAGCCTGCCAAAGCCTATCAGACTATAGCTTCAATCGAAGGGGGCCCTGAATGGTATCCCTGTAGATTTGAGGCAGCTATTTCTTTTTTATATTGGGGGGGGGTCCCAGAGGGGTGGTGTATATTGAGTTTGTTTTGAAAGTGATGCTTCCATTAGATGGGAGTCAGTCATCTGGTTCAGTGCTAACACTGGCAGAATGCCTGATTCAGCATCACTCTCTGGGCAAGTATGATGGAACACTGCACCATTCAAAAAGGACTTGAACATCAAATCATCCAAAACTGTGAATTGATTTCTATGGATACATGCATTTAACATTGCAGGCTGTAATCTAAAACGCATGTAAGTTACCAAAATAATTATTAGGTCATCAGTTTCTCTTAATGTGGTATTAGTGTTATTAGGGTTCCCGTCTTGCCTTTCCCTTTTGCGCTTTGAACTTAAACAGTTGGTTATTTAATTTCATTTAAATGTTATAAGGTTTAATCTACAGTATCTACATTTACCTTTTGGGGCATAACACATCCTCTCCAGCAGTCTGTGCTGTAGAAGAGGAATGAGGTCTGAAGTGGGTTCCAGCTGTCTGTCTCTTCTTGATATAATGTAATCCTTCTGTGTGATGTGGTGTTTGAGCCAGGGAATAAACACATTAATAAACATTATGCCATAATAACAAATTCAAAGGTGCTTATTGCTTTGAGTCAGGCTCTAATTAAAATCACTTTTTGTCAGTGTTTTGCTTCCATTATTTAGAATTTCTGACCTTTTTGCCAGCTGACAGCAAGTCCCTCTCCTGATGAACTTGTGCATTATTAAACCAGATTAAACAATGGCCTTTGTGTTGTTGTTTTGCATTGCATATATGGATTAGTAAAACCAAATGGAGTCTTCACGGTCTCTTATGGCCCATCTGATCAGACTGGCCATTCAGTGGGAGCCCCCCCTTTGCAAAGTCAGTTCAAACCAAATTGGTTCATTATGCCAAATGCAAGCTCATTCATTGCAGTCCTTGTAACTTCAATAGATTTTATGTAACCCAGAATAGCTGGTTTATGCAAATTTTGCCTCCACATCCACAAAAGATATCAAAACAAATTATGAGACTGAGGTGTTATTGAAGCAAACAAGTGAATGGATGAATGAATTAGTTAATGCAGACCCAGACATGAGGACCACCCTGAGTGGAAGTACTGAAAGGGGCATATACTGTACAGCCCTGTGACCATGTCACTTATGAGTCGTGGTCAAGGTCTGCACCGTAATTCACAAGAGCTTCCTCTACAACCTTCTCCCTTAATACCTCTCTTAGAAAAGGCACCACAGTAAATTTGGCATGTTCTGAGTCAGCATGAAAGCAAAGCCGTGAAACAAAAGTGGGAACACTCTTCTTCCCACCACAGGCTTTTCCACAAGCTCTAAGATGCCCAAGGATTTGTCTTCTATCAGATGTCTGTAATAGGTGCAATAACATAAAAAAATGAACAATATAAATTTCAATTATGAGCCTTTCAGAGTTTCACACAAGCTGTGCAGTGGACCATACACCATTGTGCCATACAGCATACTGTGTTTTGTCATATAAACAATGGACAAATCATCTGTCTATTGCATATTATCCATCTGCTATACATTTAGATCATACCGATTCTGACTATGGCAACGGCTGCGCTTGCAGATGCTGCATCCTGTAGCATCTCAAACTCTGCTAGCTACATTCTTACTTTGCATCTGTTATTTTTTTATTCTTTGGCTTTATTGCTGAAACGTGTGTTACCTATGGCAGTAATACATCATCGTTGTCATCGAAAAAGAAAGGAAACCGGGGTTTGTATTAAAGAGCAGCGGACCTTGAGCCAGATCAACCGGATCATTATTTCATTTGATTTGATTTATTTTATGTTACCCTATTTGAAACTGAATTTAATTATATCTTATGTTAAATGTTTGCAGCATGAAGAGACTACAAACTTTAATTATATTATACTACCTTGTGTTGTAAAATGATATATAAATTAACTTGTATATAACGGCCTGACTGTGTATTGCGCTGCAGTCAGTGCCATAGTGATAGTGTCACCTCTTATTGTGAGGACAAAGCAAGAGTTTATCACTAATCATTAAGTCTTTTTAATATTTACAATGTATATATAATATTCAATTGTCACTGTATATAACTGGGTTCAGTATTCTTGTCTAACGCAATTGTCTATTCCCATATATCCTAATACTTTAAAGTCGAACACACTTTTGTTTTTTATTGTAGTGACTCGTGAGCAGAGTTGGAGAACATTTGTAATACCAGTTCTGCTTTACAGCCTGGACATTACATGCATAAAATTAACCTTTTTTTCTTTTTTTTAATGAACTGCAATGCAAAAGAGGAAGTGTAGGTGGGTTGTCTGAGTAGAAATTGTGATACATACTTTGTCTCTTCTGTGAGAATATCAGTTTATTCTAATTCCTGCTGTGACCACCTTTTTGCCCAAATTAAACTCAAACTTGAAAGCCAAGTATTTTGCAAACGACCCGAGGGTGGTGCTGACTTTTTGTTGCACTTTAAGTGGGCATTCATTAATACATGTCTGTGTTTTCACAGTTTTCAAAACACATTTTCATAAAAGACTTTTAACTTTAAGGCATGCTTTCCCCTAAAAGGCTCAGGGATAAAGAAAGGCATCATGCTTATTGCATGAGAGCCACTTCTTGTTTAATTGGAGAGCTTGCCTTTTATTTATTTACGAGGCTTTCAAGCATTTTCTCCAGTACATGATTTCCTCTGGAAGTGATGTGTAATTAAAAATATGTATCGCACCTCTTAATGTAAAATTATAGAGAGAAGTTGAGGTACCCCAGAAACCAGAACTTTTGGTTAAAACATTCCAAATTCATTCATGCTTCAGGGACCTGTGACAGAGGATAGACTTAGAGCTCAAAAATCTGTATTGCTCCTCATCTACCTGGGTCTTCAGGTCATTTCGGTTGTTAAATTTGTATGATGTAATTGCTAGTCCCCGTGGGTGGGGTTCTTTTTGTTCACCTAAAGTAAGCTGAGTTCAAAAAAGGTGAAATAGATGAATCTTACAAGTTTTTTGCCAGCTTTCTCACCTTTAGACAAACAAACTCGATCGAATTTTAAGGTGAATTCGAGGCTCACTGTGATTGATGTAAGGTTGAGCTTGCCCCTACTGCTTTTTCCTGACATGGTTTTCAGACAATTTTGCTGAATAAACTCGATGCCTCTGTCTAAGAAAAGCCTTACAATTCGCTTTTATATCTCCTCTTAGGCTGCTTGGGAGATTCTTCCCCTTGTTGCCATTTTAGATGTGTAGACATTTAAAATGTTTATACTGTATTTTTTAGATGTGTAAAATAATGTTTTCTACTTGATGGAACAGCTCCAGATATCAATTACAAATACTTAAATAGAACTCTATACCCAAAGCCTTGCAGAATAAAATAGTCTATATGAAACTCTCAGTGCCTTAGCTTACATTGTCCAGTGAGAAAAGATAGTTGTTTTGCTATAACTAGAGACAGAATAGACAGAGATTTGCCAAAATAAACAAAATGTGCTCTCAAACTAGTTTGTTTCTAACTATGGCTGAGTATTGTATTCTATGATGATGATCATGCATTTTAAAACCTATACACAAATGATAACTTTTCCATTTTGTGCACGCATGGGGCATACCTACTTACACATGCATCAGAAACAGGACAACATGGGCATCCCATTGTAGCATTTGTCTTAATTTTTGTCCTGTATTCATTTACGTTTTGGCCACGTTTGACATAATGGTGACTCTAAATGCAGTCATTCATTTACTTCGGCTCTCTGCCATTCAGCACTCTTAGTGTATGTCAGTTTTTGTATCAGTTTCTATGCTGAGATTGGCTGCTCATGGTTTTATACTTAAGTTTTGCAGTTTGGATAACCAAAACAAACAGCTGAAAGTGGTTGAAAGAAGCATTAAGCAGCAGAATAGAGTTTTGATGCTGTAGGTCAGCGAACATTTCTTATAACCGGGAATTATGTAGTTAATTGTTAATATTAAAAAATGTATAAATGCATAATTTCCTCCAGTTCCACGCATGTGCCAGTTTCACATGAACTTTATATTAAAAACAAGGAGAGAAATAAAGCCCGTGGTGCTTTTTGTTTAGTGGTAATTGTTTTTTTCCTTTGTGGTAGTAGGTTTTTAATCACCCTTATTAATCCATCAGGCCTGCAGAGATGCCATGACTTCCTTGTCTTTAAAACCCAAAATATCATAATGAGCATTGTCAACATGTGTATCACCAAGCTGTATCACGCCTTTGAAGTTGACCATTCAGCAGTGGCCAAGGAATAAATACTGTGAGTATGATGGCAACTTCTGACAAATTAAGTTATTTAAGGTGAGACAGTTGGTACCTCTTTCTGTGGCCGTGAGGTAAACATTGTGCACATCACATCAAGTGCGATGCTTAGGTACATAAATCAAATACAGTTATTTGCATAATTGTGTAGCAGTTATCTTTGCAGTGCAATGTGATGGTTTCATTCTTTAGGTGATAGTGGAAAATAGCCACCCACAAATCATGTGTATGTACAACAATTTGATCAACCTGTGAAAGCCCCTTCCTATATATATAGATCATTTTTGTCAATTTGCAACTCACTGAATTCATACATTTTGCATTGGTGGTTATTTTACAAAGTGCATTTTACTTACTAATGCCACATCTGCCACTAAATTATTCGCTCCTAGCCCAAAGTGTCCATCTGAGACAACGCAAAAACATATTTTAAGACCATATCCTAAAACTCTCACTGGGAAAGTCACAAACATAGTGTGACTTTAGTTTTCATTTTTCTTTTGGTTACATTCCCAAGAGGAAAAATAAATGTTTTTTTTTATCATGTGATCGGTAGGGCTGCCCAATTATTCGCAATATTATCGAATTCTCAATATGGCCAAGTGCAATAACCAAATCGCAGAAGCTGCAGTTTTTTGATAAAGCTAAAATGTGTGACTAAACAGCGTTGTAAAGAAGTACGGTAGTGCTGCCCAGGCCTACAGATCTTGTTCTCTACATGATGTAAGAAAACATGTTTGTTTGGTACAGACCCCCCAAATAGTTAATAGTTTTTTCAGTGAAAATGAAAATTGTGATGCAAAAATGATCATTCTCAGTAATCGCGAATCATATTGCAATAGTTATATCTGTCAAAATAATCATAATAAAATATGACTATTTTACCATATCATGCAGGCCTAGTGAGCGATCAAGCTTGAGTAACAACTGTTACAGTAACCTAAAGATGTGTTTTTCAAAAAGTCTCCTGCTTGTTTTTCAAATAATGTGTTTTGGAAGTCAATCTGGATTTAGCACTCTTACATTTTGGGATCAAGCTGTTCTTTTTTTACTTGTTTTTTTATCTTCCAAATGTCTACTCACTTCAGCCTCTCTATCATCTTACCTGCACAGTGTGTGTATGTGACAGTCACACAGGGAGTGTATGACACTATTATCTTTTATCAATCAGAAACATTCAAGTTGTTCAGTCAACAGAGTGTCACAAGTCTTATTTATTCTTGTTGTTTCATATTTCAGTGTGAACTGTCCTACCGTGTCTGTATGGGGAAGTTTAATTCTGACACATGATAGGATTTTGTGATCATTTTTTCTCATTTTTAATCTTTGATTGAAATTGCTTTCAGGCTGTTGGTTGGCATCCAGCTAGAATCACAAGTATGCATATTTGCTATTTCTATAACCACTACCAAATAACAGTATTTGCTGCAAACGCCATGACTGGCATTTCATTAACAAATATATTTTCACAGCAGTTGACAAGACAACAGGAGAATATTGGCTGAATCCAAAATATTTAACGTTAACGTGCCCTGTCATTGGGGGGGACTGCTCTACTTTAGAGGTTTGTAATGCATGACACACTCGAAAGGCAGAACCTTTGTGGGAGTGTGGGTTCAACAAACTGATGTAGGAATAACACACCAAAGTCAGAAGTGGCTAATGAGAGATTTAGGCAATGTCCAAACAGACTCTTTAGGAGGTATCCAACAACAGGCTTCAGAAAATGTGCTCAAGTCAACATCAAAACTGATGAACATAAGATAAGACATGAAAGCAAAGCGAGAATTATCAAAGTAAAACAAAAAGGGAGGTCGAAATGTTAAAGCATCGCTTCAAAAGACCATATTATAGAAAATAGTTTAAGTAATATGTACACATTTCAGAAGGAAGGTCCTTAGGTTCGTAATTCTAAACTTTTGACATGTTGATGGCAGATGTTTGATCTGTAATTTGTGCAGCCAATAAGGACCTTCTCTGTCAAAATGTTATCAGCACCACGCATTCAAATCAAATAATAAATGCTCAGAGCTTGCATATTAGAACGTTATGTTAATCCACTCTAGCTGTGTAGCTATGTCTATATAGATCTTTTTGTGAAAATAAAACTATACAATGACCACGATGTTCCTACATTACCTACTCAATGATTCAACAATTCCATGATCCCAGAAATTCCATCTTTACTATAATTCACAAAGTTAAACTCCATGTTTTATTCTTAATGAAACACACAGGGCTCAGTTACTGGCCCTTGCCTCAGTAATACATCATGTTAACTGGAGAATGAAGGAAGAATAATGGTTATGCCTGTTGCTGCCACAAATCTGGGGGTTGAACAGTGAAAGCCAAGATGAATAGGTTTTCCCTCTTGACTTCAGATTTCTCTGTGACGGAGACATTTTTTATCCACTGGCCTTCTTTTAACTTTGAGAGCTGCTTTGTATTTTTAACTCATCCCTGCAAGTCATGTGCAACTTAACAGCACTGTTTTTTATTATCAAAATAGATGTGATGCAGAGATGGCTTACTTACATAAAGTTATTAAAGTATGTAATGAGATATGCAGAAAATCTATTCATATCCACACTACAATTGCAAAGCAGGTACTTACAACTCAGATATTTGACAGAACAGAATTCTGAAAAAAGAAAAGACAAAAGCCATTTTTAAAGACACCTTTGATCTTCCGAATCTGTAGTGGTTTTCATCTACCCAGTATGACATTTCTGATCTGAACATCTGCTTTATATATTTCCTTGTCCAAATATTTACTTGCTTTTGTCAAATTAGATTTAATAGATTCCATTAATACCTACATATATGTAGCTATTCTTTTGTTTCTAAATAAGATTAAAAATCCCATTGAGATGGAGATATATTTAAACTTTTGATTATATTGTTTTACCACTGCACCACTGCAGCACTTAGGGGCCACCAGATCTTCAGTATATGGGCCCATTAATGATATCCAAAGTCAGTTTGACACCTGTGCTGGCCTATCGAGGACAATTCAGCATTATAATTTATGTCATCAGGGGCCCTAACAGAAGGCAAGTGTTGGCCTAAGTACGGCCTAAGAACTGGTTATGATTGTTTTATTTATTTAAGTCAAAAAACACAAATGATACAGCAGGTGCGAATGTGGTGTATTAGTGCAATATATTTTCAAATGTTAGCCTATATGGAGAAATACTGTGACACTTATCTACCACACAAGATTCAGTGTGAAATAACCCTTAAACTATGACCTCTAAAATATCATAGTCACAGTAAGTGAACAATTTACTGTCACACTCTCAGAATTGTATTATATTTAGCAGGACCAGGAGTTCATATTTTTTAGCCACTGACCAGACGTACTTTTTAAAAATGCGAATAAGTGGTAACAAAACAGCAGCACAAATCCCATTCATTTTTGGTTGGTTTTGGAAAATCACAAATGTTAACAGTTAGTACTAAGTTACAGAAAAAACCCTGTCTGCAATTGTTGTTCTAAATAAGCATTCATTTTGCAACATTTGCTGTAGCTCAAACTCAAAGTTAAATAATGATGCATGCACTGAGAACATTTTTTATTTAGCTCTGTTAGAATTTAACAAGTACTGCTCACAATAATTATTCCATCAATCAGACGCAGTTCAAACTGGGAATGCTGAATACGGTCATAGAGCTGTATTTTCTTGTCATTAAAAGAATGAACTTGCTTACACAGATTTCCCTTTACTTTAACATTTTCATGGTCATTGTTAGTCAAATGAAACATGCAAAACCATGAACAAATGGGGAGCGCAATCTCCAAATGGAAATTCATTTTAACACTCTGTAAGAAGGGGCTGTACATGTCAGACCTAGCCATCATTCCCCTCACGAGCATACTCTATTCAATGCTGGTAAAATTACTTTTCAATTAAACCATGGAACCTTTATCATTAAGTCATATCTGTCAATTAAAGTTAGTATCCATATAGTCCATGCCTTTTTTTCCATGCCTTCTACTCTCTATATCTTCTTCATCTTCCTCTTTATATCTCTATCACACAAAGTACGCCAATGAGACCAATGTGATATTTTTGGGTAAAATACTTAATTACTATCTTACAATATAACGGTGATAAACATGCCTCTTAATCAAAGGCTCAGTTTTAATTAAATGTATTTGCTTGTTTTAAAGAAATCGGATGTGTTTTTTAGTGAAAACCATAACATTTTAAATATAAGGTTTACTAAACCTTGTTTAGTATGTGCCTTGTTAAGGCATAATTGTTAAGGTGCTAGAGTCCCAGTATAGAAGAAGACATAATATTTTCCTTACAAAGTCAAGACTTTTCTGTCCATATGTTTGATTCCTTCACTTAGTGTGAGGTTTTAGGTTTTAGCTGTCCTGTCCTTCACAGCTTCTAGTGGGGTGTACCACATTATGAGAGAGAAACAGACAAAGAGATATTGATGTAGCTGTCTTGGTGACAAATGTCATCAATTTTGCATGTTTATTTCCTCTAAATGACTGTCACAGTCTTTTCCTCTCCTTGACTTCACACTTGTGTTTATTGCAATCAAGACGAGAGCATTCCAGCGTATAGATGAAAGGACTAAATATTGAATTAATAGGATGGTACATATATATGCTTTAGGTGCATGCTAATGAGTTTGTTTATTAAATATAACTGTTTAATTTGGAGAGTTGAAGGCCTCATTTGGATTTGAATTAACAAGGGCAAGGGCAAAATGCCATCTAATATTTAGATGGCATTTTAGAAAGAAAGATTTGTGATCTGTCATCTGCCTGGTCTAAAATATGAATCCATAGGATTGCTGGAGTCAAAGAATAATTTATGTCCACTTCATGTAATCAAATCATGGTTGCGCGCTATAAAAACAAGCAGACCAATTGATCCTACAACACAGGGGTTAGTTTAACCTTTACTGAAAGCACTAAAAATAGATAAATAGCAAAGTAATTCCCAATCACTCAAATAAATATAAAAAATCGTAATCACGTGCATTTTTTTTAGGATATTGTAATTGCATACAGCAAAACCGTCATCCTTAAGGTATCTTTTTGCCTGCAGCAAAATCTAAATTAAAGTACAAGAAAGTAATTATGATACACACAAAGAAGCAGCAATAGTTGTGTGGCAAAAAAAATAAATTCAATTTAGGCTGATATTTTAGTGACATTACTGATGGTTTAGGGTTTCTTCATTTTCCTCAAAAATGAAGGTGAAATTACAGTTTTACTTGCAGTGACACCGGGGTTTGCTCATGGACAGCAATCAATGTGGAGTGTTCCAGAGCTGAAAACCCTGCAGATAAACACAATAACGCTGATGCCCACTGATGGGATTACTTTGTTGTCGCCATGAACATGGCCTTGTTAGATGTGACCTTCTCTTGGGCCAGAACAAAGGCCTTCACATAGATAGATTATCAGACATTGCAGTTTGCTACTTAGATTTGAGCCTGTCACTGTATTTTTAAACAATTTTATTTTAATTTATTATGCTGTAGCAATAGAATAATTAAGGAGATGGTGGAGGTTCTGGGGTAGGTCTGACACAAACATGGACCCTGTGTGGTCACCATCACGGTGGTATTTTCTCCCAGAAGCCAAGAAAGCCAGAACAGTCCCAAAATATGGGCACTGTCCTTCTACTATGAAACTGTGAATAGTCAGGTTTTCTATTTTTGTCCATTGCAATCATGTCTCCCTGTTTTCTAAATACTTAAAGTATAGGCCGCTTCAAGTAGAGTTTACCTCCGTTACCTGTACTGTAGACAATGTACGGTCTTGCTTATGTGCAGGTTTCTTGGTTTGGTGTGTATATTTGTTGAAGAGTTCTCAGGAATCTAGTGCTTTATTATATTTCCTAATTTAAACAGGTCTATGACTTCCACCCACAGCAGTCATTATTTGATTATCAATTAATTAATTAGAGAGGTTGTGCTTGGGCTCACGATCCCTTCCAAGCGAGCATTGCAAATCAGGTGGATTGGACTCTCCGAATTGGCCATGTGTTGGACCCATCCAGAATGTTCTCCTGGCTCCAGTACAATGTGTTTAATGCCCAAGTCTTACACAAATGTGTGATTTGCACATAAATGTTCCGATTTAAAACCCATGCTCAGTTCATCAATTGTGGTTTTCACTCACTCCTGTGTGTATTTTGATGAATTTCCAGTTACAGCCAATGAAAAAATAAGACATATAAGACTACTTTATAGCAGAAGCAGTATCTTGACATAAATATACAACAATAAAATGACATGCATGGAGATCACTAAGCAGGTGAAGGCTGTTAGATCCTGCGGAGAACTGTGCACAAAGTTAAAAGAAAGCAGTGTGATTCAGAACTTTTCACTTAAGGGCAAGTTTGCAGCCAAGAAAAGGAACACTAAGGCCCCAGGAGAAGGCTGCCAGTGTGCTCTCCCACACCAAGCACATCGGTGCTCTCATTAAAGATGGGTCGTCTCTGGCATCATTCTAGATGGGAGCATGAACATCATGCCCAGCAATTTACTGGCCGATAATTGGTAGGCGATGTCTCTGGAGTCCATATTATTTTGGACTGCAGCATTTTAGTCTTTTGAAAATTCTACAATTGCAGAATACACAGCATATTTGCCATTAATCAAGTCATCAATTGAAATGGCATTTATATAAACTAAATGTCTTTTTAATCAGTGAAGCCATTCAAGATTATTTGAGTGGTTTCTGTTTATTTTGAAACTTTCATTGTGAACATGTTATGATGCCGTTGCAGGAATCTGACAGTTGATGTGGCAGTTTATTGCTGCTGGTTTCGATTAAATTATATTATTAGTAATCTGTCCAGGTCATGGACTATCATTCTTTGTTTGAGCAAACTCTGTAATGCTCAATGATTGGGACTAAGGTTTACTGAGAGGGAAAGTACATTTACATTTACATTTAGTCATTTAATAGATGCTTTTATCCAAAGTGACTTACATATGAGGAAGACAGTGGAATCAATTATAACAACACAAGGTAAAAAAATGCTTAAGTCTACCAAAAACTTGTCTGTTAAAGCCCAGCACAGTATAGAAAGCTAAGGATAGGAAGTTTTTTTGTTTGTTTTTTTAAGAAAATTGATAGAAAGGAAGTTGAAGTTCCTTTAACATAGCAATGGATGCTTTGTGGTTCATGTTTGGGTTAAAGGGAGGGTTCACCCCAAAATCAAAATTACATATTTTTCCTCCTACCTGTAGTGCTATTTATCCATATACAGTAGATGTTGTATATGTGGTGGTGTGAGTTGCTGAGTTTTCAAGATATCATAGAGATGTCTGCATTTTTTTTATATAATGTGACTATTCTGCACTCAACTTGTCGTACTCAAAGTGCCAGCAATGTCTCTTTCCAGAAATCAAGATAATCCACGGACCTTATTGTCAGCGGTTTCATGTAGGAACTATCAGTAGAAAGAAAATAGTTCCTACATGAAACTGCTCACAACAAATCTCTATGGCCGATATTTCCAAAACCCAGCTACTCACACCAAAACAATCTAGTTGGATAAATAGCATTATAGGTAAGAGGAAAAATATGTTTTTTTTTCTCATTCTTGTGAGCTGGTCAACTCAGGAAAAGAAGGCTTTAGGAAGCTGTGGATGTCTTACACAGCAAAGTTTAATGAGACTTGATCAAGGAGACAATTGGTATTGGCACTACAAGGTGTAACCCTAGTGCAGTGCCAAGCCAAGTCTGAGGTGTCCTTCTGTTCACACACTATATATCTCTCAACTATGTTTCCCTACTGTAGTCTAAATATGTGCTCTTTATATTTGGGGGATAAGAGTAAATCTCACCTATGGTCACAGTGAGTTCTCTCATTGCAGTTCACTGTGGTACCTTACTCAGGGAAATAAGTCAGTATACTTCTCGTGGTAAAGGACCAGAGCTACTATCAGTGACCTTGTGGTTGTCTAGGTAACGGCCTTCACCCCCTAACCAGTAGCTTTCTCTCAGCTTTGGAAAGACAGCTTTAGGAAATAATACAATGAACTACAGCTAAAGGAAGTGACTTAAACAGATGGAAGATAGAAAATTCCATCACAATGTTGAACTGTCCCTTTAAGAGTGTAATTCTGTCTGAGATTAAAGTTTTAAAAAAGTAGAGACGCAACTTCAGAAAGCTCACTGAGTAAAGGCCCCTGTGGTCCATTAGGACATCAGTGGCTGCCACTCCTGATTTTGGAGTTTTTAAGGCTCTATTACATTATTACTTTTGATACGAACATTAAAACAAATGACTCCATATTAGAAAAGGGTGGCTAATACTACCAAACCCCCTGAGAATTAACACCAAACTGCAGATCTACATAACTCGCAGCTTAATTCAACTTTGATAGATATCACATCATTGTCTCTTGTGCTGTACCATTTCAAGAGACTAAATGGTTTAACAATTTTGTTTAAAATGTGTTCAAATTTTAAATCTTTTTTTTTTTTACTTTTTCATAATAGACCTTTTAAAGGTCCAGTACTTAACATTTAGGATGAGCTATTGGCAGAAATATAGTATAAAAAATCATGTAAATTTAGACTGAAAATAAATCGTTGTGTTTTTGTAACCTTAGATAAGCTGTTTACACTGGGAGCAGGTCCCCTTCCACAGAGGCCGCCATGTTGCACCACCATGTTTCTACAGTAGCTCAAAACGGACAAACCGATGACTGGCTTTAGATTGGGCCTTTTTCATTTTTTGCAAATTTTGTGGCCACCGTAGTTTCTCCTACATGCTTTGAATGGAGCGTGAGACGAGCGGTATTTAAATGGTTGCAAACTGCAATTTCAACACTAGATGCCAATAAATCCTACACACTGGACCCTTAAGGTAAAATCAAAGCTCATTGAATTAGAAATATCTGAAATCTTCCAACTAAACTACTCCAATACCCCTGCAACATGAGGTTTACATACATTTGAATAACACAAATATCCGTGATATGTCTTTCAAATAGATATGTCCTAAAATTATTATTATGTCAAAATCTCTAATTTCAAAAATTATCCTCCCTGCTCAATCAACTAGGTGTTTTTCCTCAACACCCAAACCATAGTACAAATTGCTTTGCAACAGTGATTGATTCAATGTTGACTGTCAGATATGCTCTATATCCACACAGTACTGATTTGCTGAACAGTCACTTGTGTTTAGCAGGGTACAGAATATTGGGAGATTTAAACAAGCAGTCTGCCTTAAAAACAAATTGCTCTCATGCGTGTTTGTTATTTTCTTCCTTCTCCACACTTTCAGTAATGTCATTTCAAGCATTTTTATGGCCTTTTGGTCAGATTGAAAACATATTTTGTAAGCTTTAGCCTTTTCTTGTCCTAAGTAGGGTAATAAACAGTCACAATCCTATAGTAATTATACAAGGTATTTAGGTAATTTGACACCTCTAAATAGTTTAGCATTTTTAGGTTAATTTTCTTCTTTTTTGAAATTGTGACCTGGAGGGTAATTTTCTTCACCAGTGGTCAACTGATTCTGTGGGTCAGCAAAGTGATATGTGATGCCTGCAAGTTATTTTAGCACAGCAGTCATGCAATATCAAAAAAGCAGCTGTACCAACTGACTTGTCATTTCTTCACAAAATTAGCTTTACTCTAGGAAATCTTGGTTTCCTGTTGCTGAGGCAACCAGTCTAAGACAATACAGCAAGCTAAAGTATTTTCTTTCTTTCTTTCACTCTCTCACTTTGCGCTGGGGTCAAACAGAAGATTGTATCAGCATGCTGCATGGCACAGAGGATTTGGACACTATTTGATTCAGAAGACCGCTAGGATCAATTTCAACCTGGCCGGCTCACTGCTTGGGTAGCTACTGTGGCTGCCAGTTCAGGGCTCTGACCTGGATGACAATGCTCAATCAATGGAACTCAGGAATTTTACCCAAAGCAAGCAAGAGATAGAAACTTGGTCCTTCGGCATATGCACCCATGCTTTCTAATGCTCACATCTGACTCATTTTTCTTTCCCACTTCCTAACTTCTTTTCTCATTTCCCCTGTGATATCTGATGATGGTGGAAGCACACATTGCACAAATTGTATAAGAATGAATGTAGATTCCCATATTGGCTTTGTGGTGGTTTAAGATTTGTACAGAGTTGATATTAAGGCTCTCTGTATAAAGCAAATACAGTAGGAGTGCCACACACCTCTCTATGGCTGCATTAACATTAGCAACAGGGAGCAGTTGGAATCTTCAAACCATATGTCAGTATGACAGGATTTGTTGTTTGGCCCATCAAGTGGTCCATTACCAGAGATAATAGTGTTTTTAAGCTCAATGTTGCAACAACATAGTAATCCTCCATTTCTTTTTCTATCTTCTCATTTTCTGCTGTGCCATCCTGATTACCTTCCATTGGTTCCTTCTATAGGTAAGTCAGTGTTTATTTTTCAACATTATATTTATCTGTCTGTTTGAGTGTCTGAGCAGCGATACAAGGTTAAGATAAATTGATTTGACAACCCCTCTTATTACCTTTATTGGTTATTGAAGCAAACGCAGTGCCACATGAGATTGAAAATCAATAATAATATATGCGGACCAGATACATTCTGAAAATAAGACTGCATTTCAGTTTGCTAGCAATCTTTTGCTTTATTAATTTCTTTTACAAGTGCAGAAGAGGTTCGAGGAAAGTAGTGAATTCTGAATTTCAAGATCCTTAAGTAAAGAATTTAAGGAAGTTACTGATATGGCAGTAACACCGCTGATACCCGGTAAGCGATTTAATGGTAGTGTGGCAATTCATTGATTAGTTCTGTCCCTTTAATCTGCAGTTTGACAAGTGCATTAATTGTTTACAAAGTTGACACAGTGGAAGTGTCCACATTGTGACAGTATTTAAAGCAACCAACTGACATTTGGTGTATTTTGGTATCACGATGGGTTTTGTGACTTTGCTATTTAAGGCAACATTGCAGACCTTTGCTAGTCCTGCTAAAACTGTTGTCAAAATTAGGCAATATTTCTTGTTAAATTTAAGAAAGCTAAATCTAAATTAATTTAACTATGGCATTGTTTAACTTGGTTACAAGGAATCAAGTCCTTCTGCAGAAGGTACTCTTCAAACATTACCTGCCAAAACAAAACAAACAAAAAGCCCACATATAGTTATTTAAATTATATAAAATTCTGTCCCAGGATAAAAACAGTTGTTATACGCTACACTGAACATATGCACTGCATCATGCGTTTGTGTGTGCTGTATTATATTCCACCACAGCCACGCTGTCATTAGCATTGTAAGCCCTGCCACTCACACATTTTGTTTCTGTAAAAGATCAGAGGGTTCAGGCAGTGTCGAGTTCGAGCGCCTGTGGATGGATGGGTGTTTTGAGGCAGACAGCCATACTTTATGGCTCCTTGGTTTTGGAGTGGCAGTGCCAGAGTGAAGTGTGCCGACACAACAATGATCACTCAAAGCTGCTGATGCAATGCTTGACAGCAGAAACGCTTTCTTTCATGCACATGCTCACATGTATGCGCACAACACAAAACACAAAAATAAAACCGACCTCGTCAATAGTTGACTAACAACAACCATGTCAAGTCAGCTGAAATTAATGCAGCAACAGATTTTAAAGAGAAAAAAAACAGTTTGCTGTAATTGTTTTTAAACAACCACGGGAAAACTGTTGCCAGTGTCGGTGAATGATCTACACATCTGTACAATATGCCCATAAACACAGACAAGCGCACAAAAAGACAAAGAAAGAGTCCAAGAGATTTAGTCATTTTCCAATCCCGTCCAGTTACTAACAAAACATAAGCACTTCAAGGTAGCCAAAGCTCAGAGTGTTCCAGGTGCTTTCTTATACTGTTAAACTTTCCCATCACATACCCCTTCTCTTTAAATAGGACAGAGAAGAAAGAAAGCAACAGAAGGAGAGGGAGGTTCAAGGACAGAAAGGGGAAATGTGATTGATCTAAAGGGAGATGTGTCTGGCCAGGCTCTCAACTATACCCCCCACCAACCCTGTTACAGCCCATAGATCCAGCCGTCCTACCTAAGTCAGGGTGATGGAGGACCTTGTCTGCCTCTGTGCTGCAATGAGAAAAGAGATGGTGGGGAGTGCAATTGTACAGGCAGTTCTGGACAAGTCTGGGAGTCGGCCCGACACAGACAGTAACCTAACAAATTTGAGGTTTCAGGGCCAAGTCTAATAATATCACATTTTTACTTCACATTAGAACACATTACATAGATTGGTGCTGTAAGTGCATATATAATTGACGTTAGAGATAGTTTCCTAAGTATTTAAAGGATGTCTACCATGGAAGGCTGAAGTGCATGTTTTTGATGCACTTGTGCTTTTTGTCACCTTGTGTTGTTATAATTGCTTCCATTGTCTTCCCCATATGTAAGTCTAAAGTCTAAATGTAAAGGCAATACATATAAAACAAAAGGTAGCCTTTGATTTAGTCTAAAGGTGGTACACTGAATTTCAAGCGCCACATTCAATTCATCATTTAGGTTTTCAAGGATACCCTTTATACATGTCACTTTTGACTTGTGTAATTTCCAAATAACTCAATTAATGTTTATATATTACATAGATTTTTATCCATTTATATATTCAAAGCAATACAACTAATAATCACATTCTCATTTCCCCATTTAATGAAACAGTAAAAAGTTATACTGCTTCAAATCTACCTTGAAAAAGGCAAGCCTGCTCCATTTACACTAAAATAATAGACTAAGTCCACCATGCAATTTTTTTTCTGGCAGCTGTAATACATGAAATTCGGCCTAAATGGTCTGCCCTCCCACCACAAGCTATACATCTCAGGGATACAAGCAGAATCATTTACTGCCAGAGTAAGGGCGGATGTAGCTGTGGGTAGGAGTGGATGAGCAGGGTTGGGAGAATGTGCTCTTGGGCTGCAATGAGGGATGTGACTTAACTCATGTAGGTCCTCTCTCAAAACGAATTTGGCCATTGTGCTCTTCATGGGGTGAGAGTCCATTGTGATGCCCTCCTGAGTGACTTTGAATGAGTGGAGCGCTTTACTATGTGAGTGATTAGCAGGAAAAGGTGGTCTGGTGAAACAAAGGGACAGAGGAGGGGACCGAAAGAGATCACATGCTGGCAGAGAAGCAATAATTAGGCAAATAAGAAAAGTGAATGAATGGATGACATTGTCCAAAGTGAGAAGGTCAGAGGAGGACAGTTTTGAGAGGAGTTTGCTTGGTGGTGGATGATGGCTGTCAAAAGAATACAAGAGCACCTCCTTTTTGTGTGTGAGGAGAGGGTTTGGTCTGGCCCTGGATCCACTCCAGTGTGCCTTCTGGCCCTCCCTGAGGGAAGAGGATACTCTGAAAGTTCCTGGCCAACCTGTGGACAACCTTGGCATCACTAATGAGCCTGGTGGGTCTGAACTTCTGCAGCAGACTGTAACCCAGGCAACAGGATAGCCACCACATGCTCCTTGAGATTGTTTACAAAATGACAAGTGGCTGAGGTGAGAGCCTGCTGCTAAATCAGATGTGTTAGTCTCAGCCGAACTGACAGGGGCTTTATAACATAAAGGCACTGCCTTTATACTTCACCCATTTGTTTTGTGCGTGTGGTTTTTTTTTTACACTGGGTTCTTTGCTGCATTTAAAGCAAAACATTCAGAAATCATAAATCACATCAAGGGGAGTTCCCCTGTGTTTCTTCCTCTCCATTGGCCTGTTTGTTGCTTTCTCATTGTTCTTTTTGTTCTTTTGTTTTGTCCTAAAATGATACATTTTTGCAAGCCCACAAGTCCTTGAATAATCAAATTTAAAGGATATTTTTCATTCATCTACTGCTAGGACTGCAGAGCAGAGACGTCCAAACATAATACTGGCTGTGGATTCCAAAGTGTCATAGTTTACATGTGGTTGTCCTGTACAGTGTCAACATCGGATATAGAAAGTAACTAAGAACTGTTTACGTAAGTACCGCACAATATTACTGTTCAACTGCCAGCTTTGCTGTCTAGCTGATAGGTATGTATTTAGGCCCTTCTGTTTGGAGTTTGCATGTTCTCCCTGTGCCTGCTTGGGTTTTCTCCGGGTCCTCTGGTTTCCTCCCACAGACCAAAGACATGTAGGTTAGGTTAACTGGCAACTCTAAATTGCCCGTAGGTGTGAGTGTGAATAGTTGTTGGTGTCAGCCCTGTGATTGACTGGCGACCTGTCCAGGGTGTAGCCCGCCTCTCGCTCAATGTCAGCTGGGATCGGCTCAAGTCCCCATGTGACCTTCTAAGGATAAGTGGTTATAGAAAATGGAAGGCTGGATAGCTGATGTGTAATAAAACCTCATGCGCGTCTGTCCAAATTGTTGAACCAATTAGCTATAGTAGCATTATCAAGTTATACAGCTATGCAAGACAACTAATTTTTATGCCAATTGTTACCTTTAACCATGCCAGTCACAGAGCTGGCTGTGGTGGATATCTTGCAGTCACAATGAAGCTCTTTTATGCCACACACATTCAAACACGTCATTCATCCTGATGTATTGCCGGTCTTTAAAGCAACTACCTTTGCGCATATTGAGTCACTGTTCTCAGTATGTGAGCTTCCATCTGGAAGAGAAGGCTTGTTTTTCAAGTCATGTCCACCACATGTGAGCTTGACAGCTAAATACCAGTCAAGATCACACTAACACATACAAACACACTTTCACACTAATACTCACTCTCCCTCCTGATGAACAACAGAGAAAGCTGTAGCACGATGAGATAAAAGGTAAAATAAATAAATAAAGAGTGTATTTGCAATAAACACAGGTGCTCCTATTCATAAATGTCAGTCCCAGTCTCTCTAAAATTATTGCATTCTTGAGCCCTGTATACTTTGGTGAAAAAGATTTGAGACTAAAACTACAGCAGACTCAGGTGAATGAACACTGCTCTATCTTTTAACAGGACCGAAAACTTCCTAATTTTCTGTCAAAGTAATAGGTTTGGGTTTAACAAGAGAAAATTCACCCATCAATAATTTATGAAAAACACTGGGTTCTCTCATTCCAGTCCATGTGTTTGTTGAAACACATCCAGTGACACATAATATCACAAATTGATGTGTTTTGTATATTTGAAAAGCAATTATGCCACAAGCTGTTGGACATTTTGTACTGTAGTAGGTGTAGTGGCAAATGCGTCTTTGCAAGAATTAGCTTCACTACCTCTGCCTCCAGCTGTCCAGAAATAAGAATAAACAGCATAGGACACTATTCATTGGAAAAATGTCGGGGAGTGGCCAGCTCTCAGAATGAATAGTTTGCGATAGCTTCATTGTTAATGAGAAGTAAACCATCTGGCACTGGTTAATTTAATTTAATTTAACAATTTAAATATTACTTGTTGTCAATCAGTAGTCGGAAACGAGACTGGGGATGTACATTGTTTCACTCAGTTCATCAGTTTACAATTGTTTCTGTAGATTGTTAACAAGACTCAAGGGAAGGGGAAGGTTCAAGGAGCAAATAATGTCACATAGCTCATTTTTTTTCCTTATTTAACTGTACTGTGTTAGACCTGATATGTCCAGGTTTACCAAGTAAGCCTGATAATACACCGTGGTGGTAAAAAACATCTGCGCCATGGTCATGTTGAGAGCAGAAATGTGTTGGAAGGGTGTGGAATTGGTGTGCAGTGATGGTCAGCACTCATTGGTCTGCCTAAGGATGGCGAGAGCCCTGTTTCCATTGGAAGGCATTTGAGAAAGTAAGGGAAAGCTTAACTCTCTGGGGGCTTTCCAGCTTCTCACAGCCTTAGTGATGAGGTGATGAAAATTTCAGAGCTAAAAATAAACATCTTTCCTGTGCTAACGAGCCATGAATGATGTTTTTGGCATCAACACAGAAAGAGGTATTTAACAGCAGACATGTTGCTAATTTGCACAGGTCCCCTTTGGTTCCAATAGCTTTAGGGCGTCCTATCTTTTAGTATACAGATCTCATCCGTCTATGCACAATAACAAGTACAAAGTACTTAATTGTTTTCTCAATTATATTGTGATGTCAATTGAAATGGCTGCTTGGATTATGTTCAGACGGAATGTTTTTGGAGGGAATGAGACAATACATTTACGTACTGACCGGAGTTGCAGGGAAGTGGTCGGAGTGGATGGCGGGCGCACAAAATGCAGGACTGTGACACCAGAGACCAGCGCATTTTGAGTCCCATCTGTGGTTAGGTGTGGGCAACAAATGGTTAAGGTTAGGGAAAGATTGTAGACTAATGCCACTGTTACTGCTGCTAAATTCAAAGCCACTGCCCTCTGCAAAGGATAAAGCTACCAAGTTGTTAAAATCACTTCTAAAGTCTACAGACTGTTTCATACTGAGAATGTTGGGTGGAGTGGTGCCACATGATGTCGCAAAACACTGTGGGTGTTTGTTTATCACAGTGTGACAGATAAATGTCCAATGTCACTTTTTGAAATCGTTGTTTCCTTTTCATCATTTCTTAAAAGTTGGGTTTGTAAAGTGCTTTTCTAGACTCAAAGCAAGAGAATTTAAGACCAAGTGGCATTCATTAGCATATTTGGAATAAGAGCCAAATCAATTTCTTGTGCCGGTCTCATGCATCCTAGGTTATTTCTTCATTAACCCTTTCCCCATGCGTAAGAAATGGTTTTGTCTAACATGTCTTTCAACTTTGTTAAGTTCATTGTATCAGAGACAATGCTAACTTATTTATTTAATCTAACCTCAGCTTTTATATTTTCAACTTTCATTCAGATAATATATGTTGTATAATCTTAGGACACAGTAACCCGCAATCTTCCACTACCACCTGATATATTATTTCTCAATTGAGAGGCAAGAGGGTCCAAAGAGCAATCTGGATGGGCAGATTGTGGAGCTCGGGTGGTTCAAATTGGCATAGCACCCCCCTCCCGTCCCACCATCCCCTGCAACACTGCCAGATTCTCCCTTCAAGCTTTCTCAAGCTCACTGAATTATTGGTTTGAGGCTTGGGTGCAAACCCTGATTTAGGAGGCTTTTTTTCTGTGCAACACAACCATGAATATGAATATCATTATCTGCTGACATCAGAGCACAAGGCAGATTAAAACACGATTATCTGGCTTGTTGTTATTGTTTCAGGCAAGAGATTTAAACTAAAATTTCAAGATGAGAGAGCTGAAATAATTTACATCCAGCTGTGCTGTTTGTTTACATGTCTTGGGGTATCACGGGCCTAGTTAGAATTTGTGTACATGAGTTGTTTTTGAATCTCAGTAATTGCCATCCTCCTCCTCTGTTTTTATGACTACAGTATTAAAATAATGACGAGGTCTCTCATTCCCCCCAACAGGCTGTTGAGACACATCTGATTTTGAATCAGTGGAATAGGAGAAAACTAGAATTAATTTGCCTTTGATCAAGAACCTTAATATATAACCCATAAAACAGCCTTTTAAGAAATGTTTATTTGTTACCCAAATGACCATGGCTCTCTGATACCACATATCGTGACAATATAATCTGACCATTTATACTCAAAGAGTGGTTCAGATGATCGTTTGGATGCAGGTCCTACTTTTTCCTCAGTGTTATGAATTGGTTTAAGCTATCACTTTTTTCTCTCTCACTTTGCCTCTCTGTTTCCATTTTCTTTCTTAAGTTTGTCATGCATGCCATCAGGTCTGTCACAGACAGGCAGGTGACAAAGGTAATCTCAGAGCCTTTGACAGGGTGTCTGCAGCGTCGGCAAAGCCCTTTAAACATGGCCCTTCTAAGTTAATGCCGCACTCTGAAGGGAGAAATTGGATAACCTGAGAGAGAGAGTGCTGACAGCCTAAAGCACGAGAACACACACACACACGAGTCATCGTGTGATTCTGACATTCCAACAGGTATCTCGGATATTGCTCTCCTGACAGCTGCAAAGACACAAAGGCTTACATGCTCATTTCCTAAAACCACAGCTTGAAAAAAAAGTGATGATTACTGTTACTTCTGCTGTTAGACAACACAGTGAGATGCCGTAGTGATGTTTGTGTTCGTAGGTATCCAACTCGAGTGACTGTTAAATATAAGTATTTTGTCAAAAAAAAATTTTTTTTTGTTAATATGACACTATTTTGAGAAACATGTTTGAGAAAAAAAACCCAGACTGTGGAACCCCATGTGCATGTGTGTATGCGTGCATACATATGTGTGTGTGCATGTTCTTACAAAAAGCTGTGATACCCCCTACATCGCCACCAATTTTCATACCTCTATTCTCAGTTTGAACAAGTGGGTGCAAAGTACTGTGACTCTGCCCCTGAGGCATTCTATTTATTTGTTTATTTGTCTACAAGCATTTCTCCTGTTCCTGGCAGGGGCTGGGGAGGGTAATTACTGGTGTGGAACAGCAGGAGAAGAAGCCAATTTAAGTGCGGGCACCAGTGAGGTGTGAGGCCGGCCCCGAGAGGCTCCGGCTCCCCACCTGTTCTATATAGGCCTAGAAGAGAAGAGGGGCCACTGGGGCAAGCCACAGTATGGGATTAGACACAGCATTTGGACACACACACATCTCCCTGCCTTTCCCTCTCCAAATCAATAAATAATAACATGGGGACAAAAATGTTGCATCTAACACGATATTTGAGTGAGAATACATTTAACATTGTACTATAAAGAAAGCTAGAAAGTTATTATCTCACCATGCAACCAGAAAATCTAAATCATTACACTTTAAACATTTGTTAAGGAAAAAAACTTGAGACTGGATTGTATTTGAAATCCATCTCAACGTGTTACCTGTTTTTTTATTCTCTGATGCTGAGTGTCCTAACAGCTTAAACGTTTAATACACCAAGCTACACACATCAAAAGTGACAATATTAGCGTCACTCTTTTAAATAGACAGAGGCATGAAGAGGTATTGTATGGTAGACATAAAGGAAAGAGAGACAGACACCAACTTAGAGTACAAGAATGGGATTTAGAAAGAAAAACTTTAACACACCTGTGACAACCTTCCTCAGAAGCTATGGGCAAGGTCATGGAAATTGTGAGTTTCTCTAAGTCCCTCTGGAGGGACAGGTGCAAAACAGAAACTCTGGAACCTGGAAAACTGATTCTTCTACCATGATAGCTCCATTCTAACACCCGCTGTGAAACCCAATCACCTTCCTTCCACTTTTTTCATACCACCCGAAAACTCTTAGTGTGCTATAAAAGATTTTCAGAGCCAACTGCAAGAAAGAACAGTGAACTGAAGGAAAAGGATCCATTATTCCATTTTTCATCTTGTTTCAAATATTACAGATTAATATACTAGACACAAAAATCTTTTTTGTTGACACTCTGCACATATTAAAAACCAGTAGTATCGACCCCTCACTCACGGAGCCCAAGAGAGGCAGTCCAACAGGGACGTTAGCACCTAGCCAGTAGCCAGAAACATTTTGGAGGGGAATCATGCAACATCTTTAAAGGCTACAGATAAGCCTAATGTTACGCAACTGCAGCATCGTTATCTTCTTTCCCAACTGTTAACATATTATACAGCAATATCCCAAAAATGATTAATACATGAAAACGTGTTTATTCATTTAGGCATATGCTGTCAGATTGTAAGTCATAGAAGATACATTTGGTGACATGACCACATAGGTAACACTTCATTTAATGAGGTTAGCATAACACTGACATAACACTTTCATAACTATTACATGAAAACTCACATTAAAGATAATTATGTGCTATTCCATTAATAATGTTTCTTTCAGTTCAAAGCTGGCACTGCTCTCAGTTGACAGAATCTGCCAAATCCAGTAAACACCCTGTTCCACGTAGTATTAGTTTGAAGAGTATTTACAAGTACATAGCCTATAGCTAAGTTCATGTTCGAGGGAACGACACTGGATGAGGACAGCATGAATGATCAAATAAATAAAAGGCTGTTATATGAAATGGAATAAAATCCATGTATAATAAAAATAGTGCAGTATCCTTGCCACAAGTGCAACACAAGACAACACATAGGCCCCTAGAATGGAGAAAGTAATTTCTGGGCAAAATAGAGAGACATCATTGTTAGGCATCCACAAAGAGCAGGACACGAATTTATTTCAAACAGCATTTGCATCTCTATGTCAGAATCCTTGTAATGCCATATAACACACATGAACGTTATGTCATCATCTAACCTCTAACTTTGATCACAGGTTCAGCAAATACAATCCAGCACGATATATTTTGTTTATAATGTATATGGATTTAGGATGGAATCTCCACATAAATACAGTACTTACTGTATAATCCATACGTACTGTACGTAAAATTTATAGGCTAAGAAAAATAACTTGGTATTTTTTTTAGCATTTACATAAGCTTCAGGTCACTGATTTTGAAACAACTTTTGGATATCCTTTGAAAATCACCATTGCTGTGTTTGCCGTATACAAACATAGCTAAGCTCCATCTCTGTCTCCCCTCTCTCTCTCTTTGTCTTACTCACACACATATGGGCATGCAAACAACCATATGGCCATTGGGCCACATAAGCTGTTCTATACAGCCTTTTCCATGCTCCAGTGGTCCTGAATTGGACGATCTTTCTCTATTTTTCCTTTTCTTCCACCTCAGTGTGGATGACACCAGTACTGGCCAAGGTCTGCTGAGTGCTGACTTAGCTAACTGCTATTGTTGTTTATACCTCATCTCCACAGTACGCACCGTAGGTCAGTTTTATCTCCTGTATTTAAGAGTTGCCTGGGGCCACGTGCAAGTGCACATAAAATACAGGCTTCCAACTTGTCCCATGTCGTCTTTTGATACCGAAAGAATTACTAGCTTTGACAGTGGCCCCTATAGATACTAGTCGTCTTTATCAAACATCAGTCCTCATTAACAACTTTTAAATGAGCAGTTTTCTAATCTCTACACTTGTGTCTGCTAAACCTATCACACAATTTGTCAAAGTTACACGTGCTAGACAGGCCTGCATAGTTTAGACTCCCATTTTGATTGAAATTGACTCGCGTCCTTTCCCTGACTATACTAATACTTCTGCTTTAATTGCAGTAATATATTGGTGTGTCATGGTAATCGCATTATATTTGACTACCAAATGGCCTCAGAGCCTGCACTATTCTCTGAAACCCCAAAAGTGACATTAATCAGTCAGCTGAGCCATACTCAACCATGCTCTGTAAAGCTTTCCCTCATTCATCTCTGTCTTCTGTCTGTCTGTCTCAAATCGTTCTCTCTCAAACTCTTTCCTTTGCCTCATCTTTTGTCTTTCTCACCCATCCGCTGTTGGATATCTACCTTACCATCAATGTTCATGTGGGGTCCTCTGTTTAGGCTGTACGCCTGTTTTTCTGATTTTGTGATGCCATACAATGTTAGATCCACCCGGGACTAGTGCTCACCACTCTTCATGCTTTTTGTTTTCGTCTCTTGATGTGCATGTTCTTTTCTCTGAATCTGAAATGCTAACTTGCACCATTGTCACAGAGGTTTTCCTTTTTTTATGCCTTTGATCTTCACTTGCTGCAGTGATAATAGGAGCTACCAGGGGACATCTCTTACCATATGTACACTCATGCTGATATGAATAGTTGTTTTGGAATAACAGGGTTTACCATCTACCTGCCCCCAGACACAGTGCCTATAGATCTGTTTCATTTGAAACCTTTTGCAGTCCTTTTGGAGATGATTATCGCGAATCATCTCCCGTAGCAGTGTTTGTGTTTTTGTAGCCACTTTGTGTTGATAAGTAAATTCTATTTGATATAATTAGATTCCTGTCACTGTCTCCTTCCCCCTGGCTAATTTGTTTTGAAAAGATGCCAGAAAACTAGTAAGCCTGTTTCAAATTCCATACGAAGACTCCAAGAAATGTCCAAAATGAAGTGTTACTCATTGAACTCTGTATTAAGGTAAAAGGTTTGCCCACTTGAACTAGGAAAGAACTGGGAAAAAATGCATACTACTTTTTAAATAATTGAATGCTTTGCAGTTACATTTCCTCAACATGTATACATTGAATCGCTTGAATCCACTGTCAGATTTCAACCCAGACTTCTTGAGCCAATTGATCTCATTTGACACTTTGTCTGATATGTTATTTCAACGTATTGCAGCATCCACTAAGGACATCATCACTCTTTATCATCTCTATAATTGGACCCTCTCTACCTCTCTTTATCCTTCTTGGGCGGGGTGCTAAACAGATCTCCTAAAATTGTGTCCTAAAATTTAAGGAGCACAGATGGCCCCAGTTCAGCGACTAACATAGCAAAATAAAAGTAAAACTTATTCAGTAAAACGTATGTACAAAAATTGGCAGCAGACTTGAACACACATTTAAGGAAATATTCTCTTTTAAAAAGATAAAAAGGACATTGTACTTCCCTAGAGATAGCATCTGCTTTGGCTCAAAACACACCCTGTCATCCAGCACTCGACTACTACCCGACTATTGTTGCGTTTATCAGGATTGGCATGTTAGATGGAGGTTGGTAGATATTGTTTTTACTGTACACACATACATTTTTGTTTTAGCAATTAATGAAATTAACAAGACTACACCAAATCAACAACTACATTTCCTTAGTTAAACTCTTCCTCCAAAAGACTATCATCAGCACACTTTATGATGTGACTCATCTGATATTCACTGCAAAAAGCATTAGTGTAGAAAATATTGAAAATCATTATTTGGTCAAAGGTGGTAAGTTTTGGTGCAACACAGCAAACTAATGGCCTTGCTTGTAATAATGTGTCGGTCAGAAGCCCCTGACCAACCCATGCAAATCCCTATGCACTTCTATGTTTTACTTTCTGCACTGGTGTTCCTTTGAATCGTCTTTATATACTATATACTATTCCTAACAGATTTGTATTGTCTGTTGAACCATGGGGATTGATTTAATTAGTTGATGTCATGATTTGTATGCTTCATTGTTGTACATAAAAAATATTGGCTGTATGTATGGTACCTAATATGGTGATATACATTTTACATTTTAATTCAGTGTTGTGTTTCTGCTAAGGCCAAATCTGAAAACTGCCATTCTCCATATTATATGACATTCAGTTTAAAGAAGGTGAGCTTCACACTTAAATAAATTTGATAAGCTCTAAAAAACAAAACATCTCTGCTTTTATCTGAGCAAAGAAGGGAAAATACAGAAAGAGGGTAGAGGGGTTGAATGAGAGGGGGTGCACAAATGAGGAAGAAAGGGATTCTGCAGATCTAACCAGTGGATAGAAAGACGTCGAGAGAAGTATTAGCAAGAAGGTGTGAATGAGTGAGGAAGAGGTGGAGACAGACAGAAAGAAAGTGAGGACTGATGCTCCAGACTGCTTGCTATTGGATCCCACTCCCTCACTACCTCTTTAATCATTTCTTTTTGTGGAACTGGCCTTGGGCCCTATGTGATGCTGCTCACCTTTACTCAAACAGGTCAGTCAGGCGGACGGCCTACCACTGATGAAAGCTAAGCTCAGGGATTCACTGAAAGACACAGAGATCAGTATTCACAGCACATAGAAGGGGGGAGAGAAGTGGAAAAAAAAAACAATTTCTTGTGACCTGTCATCCCGCTATCATTGAAAGACATGCTAATGAAGTTGTGTTCCTTCAGCAGATGTTGTCACTTCCAATATTTTTCTAGTCAACACGAAAGTGGCTTTCATGGTGTTTGTTACATTTATTTGGTGAGAATAGCATCCAGCATGTGTGTTGATTTCTTTTCTATGCTCCATTTCACGGTTACAAACACATGTTTGAAGCTGCCACAATGATTTTAGGCAGTGTCACCCTGCTGTTTTTTTCATGACACTTCACTTGACACATAGAGCCTCTCTGTTTCAGATCTTTCTTTATGAAATTGCAACAAGGCAAGGAAGAGCAAGAATTGCACAGACGCACTGTCAGCTAGAATTCAGGGAAAAAAAAGAATGAATTATGAGTGTGAATGGGTGTAAGGTTGGGATGTAAAAGCCCGTACTTTAAAGGATGGTAGACAGCAGGTCTTGGAGTTGTGAAGTTGAGAGAAAAAGAAACCATCTTTCTGTTGATTCCCTTGCTTTTTGTTTATCTTCTCAGAGCGTCAAACATTTTTACGCTCTCTTCATGTCATCTTGAGGGACCTAGATAACAAGACATTCTCACCACAAAGAGTCAGCAGTTCGCAGGCTCACAGCGGGTCACAGACTAATCAGAGCAAGCCAGCAAAAAGTCCTGTTTGGACCAAACCCATAAAACGAAGCAGAAGGGCGACGTCATTCTCCATGGGTTTATAATCCAGCTGTTTAGGATCCCATGGACTCTTGAAGAGCATATGTACATGCTCATCACAGTGATCCCCTTTATTTTCCAGATGATGTATTTGATCATACGTAGCATTTCTATCTCATTTGTCCTCTCTGGGGCATATGTTCTTAAGGAGCATGCTAAACATTTACCATGCTCTCAAATTTAAGGACCACATCTGGCACCAGTTGAGTGACTGATTTACTAAAACTTCACATTTAAATCGCGTCAAAGGCAATTATCTAATTAGAAGAGCAGGGGCACTGATAGCCCCATACTTCACGTTACACAATGGTTCATTGAACTAGAGGAATTTAAGTAGTGAAAAATTAAACATTTACTAAATTCTAAATTATATTTACAGGATTGCGGTCTTTCTATGATTTGGACTGTTCTGCTATGTGTTCACCTTGCCTACACTTGTGTTCTGCCCTCTTTGTTGTTGCTGGTTTACTGTTAGTATGAGTGTTGCATTAGCTAAATGATAAATAGCATGCAGTAAGTAAACCATTAGGGAATAAATGAGCTGAGAAAGCAGTAAAAACAGGAATATATTCTTAAGGCAAGATGCTGTTTTGCCACAACAACAAACATGCTTTCATTCTCAATTTCGCTCTTCAACAAGTGGCCAATGTGCCCGCCCTGATTTTCCTTTTAAAAACTGGGTATATTGACAGAACACTCCCCATCGAGAGCCAAATCCATTTACGTACAGCCATTTCAACTATTTGACCATTAACTCAACCGGTCTTCTCTAAAACTGGCAGTGTCAATTGCCTTATTTCTACTGTTATATTTTCCGTTGTTGATTTTTTACTCAGTCAGTCTGTCAGATTTTTATTTTTTAGCATTTCATTTTTTTGCCAGATGTATTGATTTGATCAATAGTGGAATTCAGTAGCAAATGGGCTGTCAGTCTCTTTGTCCATTGGTCTGTTTGACCACTTGTTCCAGACCAATTGCAGACAGAGACCATTTGGTAGTGTGTCTGGTAGTGGACACATTTGCGGTGATGTGAACCACCCTGACTGACTTGCATTTAAGTCTTTCTGCCTCCTTTGATATTTTGGATGTAATTGTGGATTGTGAAAGTTCCTCTGATTTTCAAGGTTGTGATGTCGGTGACTTTAGGATTTCTGAGAAAGGACCTCCTTCACAGTGGGTCTTAAAAAACTGTTGTTTTCAACCTGCTTCTGTCTTGGGTTGCAACAAACATCTTTTTTTGTATCAAATGACATGGTAATCTCTACATATAGCAGGGCATGCTTGGGACAGCTCCTATTAATAATTGCATAGTTATGTGATTCAGAGATAAAGGGTTTCTAATCATTTTTTTGCGTTATGCTAATACCATGCAGCACATTATGGGAGAGTGATAAAATTCCTGGTAAGCCTTGCTAATCCGTCCTAGTGCTAAAATAATGATTGCTTTTTGTCTGCTGTTGAGAAAGTGGTCCACACCATGTGGGTCATGCGCCGCCTGGAAAATGTGTATCTGCATGCTTCATTTTAATACCGCTCTCTCGCTCTCTCTCTCCCTCTCTCTGCATCTTGCAATAAAGCCTATTTGCCACTATAAGTCAGCCCTGGGCATTTCTATTAACAAACAGTGTATGGGCCGATGTGTGCATGTGCACATACAAACACACACACAAGTGCTTCTCTTCTTTCTCACAAATGCATCCCCCCTACGCCTACAACGCAGTTGTTGTTAACTTTTCACAGAGAAACCCGCAGGAGCATAAAATGAACATGAGAAATACATGCAGGAGAGTATATTTAACAGTTCTCATATGGTTATTTGCTTGTCTGCCAGTAGACAGCATACAGCAGCTAGTAATAATCCTTGACAGGGACCCAGGGGCTTGTGTCCTGCTGCAACCCACCACCACCACTTCTGTGGCTGCTGTTTTGCTGGCCTGATTGTGTTACTCAAAGACCCACAAAGTAGCATTCATTTGCTGAATATTTATATTTACACGCCTTTGCTCTCCTGCATTCAAGGACAATACAGGAGAGAGAGATGTCTCTTCATGTTCCTGTAGCTTTAAATGTGATTAAAGCGTTGTCAAAAAGCCCCTAGAACCTCGCCAGTGTGATAAGACTTGGTTTGGAGGCGACTGTGTGAGTAAGCAGGCTAGCAGAATACAAAGTTCCAGTTTTAGCACTTAAAAATCTGGGTGTGCTTTTGCCACAGTGGCTCGTGTCCATAGATACTGGATCATAGCTATCTGACCAAACTCAACAATTACCCAAGTCACAGGAGAGAGCTTAGAGAGTATGAGATGGTTTGTTCTATGCAGTGCAACAAGATATTACTTTAGTTTTTGTTTTCATTTTACAACATGGTGATATTTTCTTTGATAGTATTTAGTAATAAAATCAAAAGGATTTACATAAAGTTGTGCTGTATAGGTATGTATAGTAAATATTTATTGTTTTATTTCATTCTATTCAAATTTAAATATTTGTATGAAGGGGCTACAACTTACATTACATTGTTCAACCCTGTGTTGTAAAATGACAATAAATGAACCTTGATACCTTGAAGTACAATAATGGCGACGTGAATGTCCACCGCTTCAAGATTGATAATGGGCCACCATAAACACTGATCCTTACTTATAACATCAAAGCATTGTTGTTTTGAAAGAAATGAGAGTATCTAATCCCAGTGTAAATTGTCCCCTACATAAGATCAAAGCACTGCTGTTTCAAAAGAAATGTGGGGGATATAATCTTTATGTGAATTAGCCCGAGTGTACAAACCTGTTTTTCTGCGCGGGGGCAGTAAATACATTTTGACTTGTCATTATACTTTCCCTTCGTGGATGCAGCCCACATTATGCATTCCCTGCTCCAACTAAATGCATAATTAAAAATAAGCATCTCTCTGCATTTCAAACGCTCTCTCTCCCTCTCATTCTCACGACCAGGCAAAAGGAGCAGTCTCTGTGTACGTTAACCGCTGCAGTGTTGTGCAGCAGCTCGTGCACAGATGGATGTCTGTTGCTTTGATGGACATTATAACGCACGCTATCGATTGCTCTTTACTCTGATTTCATGTGTGTGATGGCTGAGCTGCATCTAGCTGTGAGGGGGCTGCGCCGTGGGCCTCGAAACCACAGACATCAGCAGGAATAGAGGCCCCAGAGAGAAACAGGAGGGGATGAGGAAATGGAGGACATTTGCCAACTGGGAAGGCTAAGGGGGCAGACTGTTTAACAGGAGAATGGATGGGCTGGTGGGGTGGGGAATTTGAGCATGTGAAAAAAATTCATTTGATGCAACAACATGCGTTAAATGTTTGTTAAATCCTTGAATGAGGTTGGATCCATAAGAATGGGCAGATATAAAATACTATAGCACAGGCAGAAATATTTACAGTACAGTGCAGAGCAGTGACTAAGTAGAAATAGGGAAACAACTGAGCCAGACTTCCGGGATTGAAGGAGGAAGAGCAGCATTGCCTCAGCTGCTGGTCGTCTGCCATCCATCAGCTCCCTGCCAGCTGCTAGGTTGGCATGCTCCTAGGGGCAAGAGGCAGAGATATGTGTTTCTCGGGTGGAGGAGCGGGGTTGTCATCACTGGTCATGCTGCCTTTCTAACCACAGACAAACCTTCTGATGATGTGTTTTTAAAATGAATGTAAGTAGGGAGCCTATAGCTTGAAATTGGCTATGTGTCCGCAGTCCCTGTGTAATTAAACAGGCTTTTGTGATAGTTTTCGCTCTACCCTGACGAAAGATTACTTTTCTTTTAATCATAGTTGCTCCAGCAGGACCCCTCAGAGGGCTCTGGAGATGGAGATGTAGCGTGCCATTAGACTGAGGAGCTAAATTAGAGGTTTCAGCGGGCCTGAAAATTCAAGCATTTGCTTAACTGTCCCATGTGAGCTGAAGCCTGAGCCCAACTAGGCTTTAATTATCCTTCACATACTCATGCAAAACCTGATTGCCAAAAACAAATTTGTATTTTCTTTCATCTGTTCTCCACCTGACTCTGTAGTATTGAGGAAAAGTCTTAGGATGCATCCACAAAGGGAATAAAAACTATAGTTCACCTTTCATTTTCCGTTCAGTGTAACAGAATAAATTGTTGATCGATTTTAGGAAAAAAAAACATATTCAGAAGAGCCTCATGTTTTTCCAACTTTAATCACATTTGGCTGCTTTAAAAAACTGTGTACTAAACAGAGATTGGATTATTTGTAGTGAAGCTTGCCAGTTTCTCATTTGGTGTTCACTGCCCAATGAATAGCTGAAAATGCTGCTCAAAGGTACTATTTTAAGACATTTAAAGACCCCAACCCAACAACATGATAACTATCTCTCCGCAAGGGAAGTAGGCTTGAAGTTAAGTTTGGCAGAGTTTATTCTGTCAGTCATAGAACAGTGTGGGCAATAGCTGGCCAGCTCTTTCCTGCAATTCCAGGCTCAGCTAGCTACAAGATTAGCCATGCACATACTAAATGAGCCTTCATACAAGTGCCAATTGCATACACTGTACGAACAATGTGAATTTAAGTGAGTATAACATATAATAAAATGCGATGGCCCTCTTAGAGGGTCCTGTCAGGTCACAGTAGTCTTTGACTTGAATAAAAACTCTAAGCTAAACGGAGCCCTCAAGTTTCTTCTGCTCATAACGGAGGTATTCGAGGACATATAGGTCTGGCTTGTAAGAAGTCAGTTACAGTACTATGACTTCAAAGTGATTTTTCTTTTTAAGTATATTGCATGGGATTGCTGTTGAAATCATCCCTGAAAACCTGCCTAGGATTTCAGATGGGTCAGAAAATGGGCTTCTTAGTAAGACATCACAATGCTTCATGTCATGTGTTGACCATGACGTAACAAATGTGGTTAGCCAAAAAACACATTGAAGTTTCATCTTAAGACTGTGAAGAAATTAACCACTGATTAAGCTGTTTAACATTCACTGAAAGAATATTGGAAAACCCTTAGCACCGAGTCAGGAAGCTGAGAGAAGTTGGGCAATGTCTACATGAAATAAATTATCTTGTTTTAGACATGTATAATATCTTGGACGGAGGGACATTAGAAGACACATGGAAGTAGAACTGGATACCGCATTCAAAGATGGCGCACAATTTATTTCTATAAAAGTTGCTCTCTGGGAACGTACGCTGGAAAAGTCTTTCCGGAGGCTTCCTCACACTTCCGTGTTTTGGATCCAAGGAGCATGAGCACTAGAGTCCTCCTACTGAGCTGGTTGAGAGTATGTGTGTCCGAGACTTCTGCTGGCCAAGCTGGCTAACTTCCTGTTATTTTATCAAAAATTAATGGGATACAATAATTAAATCCCTGTCTCTTCTAGACTTTCAAAATGTTATTGGACTGAATGGATCAAATTCTGATTTAAAAATGAATAATTATGGTGGGTTGGTGGTGCTCAGTTTTACAGCCACTGCTCTTCCACTGATTGTGAATGGGGACAATGCTTTTTGGGCCAGTGTGACTGTATGTCTGTCTGACCTGGTGATGAGGGGAACAGTTGGGGCAAGGGTAATCAGAGTTTAATGAACCAGGGAGTGGCATGGCTGCCATCAGCATAGATATGTCCTCACCCTCAGCCAAAAAGATGCAAGATAGGTGATGTAATTCATTGTAAAGAGACAAGAGTCAATGGTGGAAATTTGCTTTGAATTATTTCTGTTTTAGCTGGGCTTGTGCTGTCCTTGTCATTGTTAGCATTGCTTGATAGATACATATAGAATGAGAGAGATAGCCTATCTGTGCACGTGTGTGTGTGTGTGTGTGTGTGTGTGTGTGTGTGTGTGTGTGTGTGTGTGCGTGCATGTGTAAGCATAGGCAGGTGCAGGATTTCTGCCTACCTTATTTATGGCAGGGACTTGTAGTATTTTAGTTCCTGTCAGTACATTTGAGCTGAGTTGACAGTCCACTTTATCTTCCTTTTGGCATTATTTATCTGTGATTCAATGATGACTTTGTGCAATGCAATACAGCATTTGATATGATGAGACACTTATCCCTCCACTTGTGCCCTTCCCTGCTACTCACAGAGAATGAAATCACAAACAGAGCAACAAGGGAACAGGGAAGGCAAAAAATATAATTAGGAAAACAATTTGTCTCTCTCTATTTTCTTCTCTTTCTCTCTTAGTCTCTCTGTCTGTCTTTCTGTCTCTTTCTCCTTCTCGCTCTCTCGTCATCTAATAACTCTAAAATCAAATTGCATTACACTCCACTTTACTGGTCATTTGCTACCTTCCGGACTGCCTTTTCCGCTGGCGAAAGGAGAAAATGTCTAATGACCCATGATGTATTAATTGAATCATCCCTCTCTGGCCAAATCATTCTGACAATGTGACCACTAAATTCTATAATTGCTCAGAATGGCACCCTTAATTCTTTTGAGTGTTACTGGTGCTTCTAGGTGGCTGGTTGAGGGCAAGGGGTGCAGTTCTGTGCTGAATCTTTTGGACTACATGCTCTCATTGTCACAGTGACAGAGATTGCTTTACTCCATGTGTATTTCTATGATTTACATTTATGATACATGTCTGCGTATATGTTTTTATGTAGTATAGTATAATATTATATGGTGAAATATTCCTTTATGTCATTGTATCACCATCTGAGTATGTGTGCATCGTTCACATCGGGGACATGGATCACTTATGCATACAATATGCAAATAATGTATGCATATATGTACATAAATCATAAAATAAGTGTAACAAAGTACTGTTTCAGAGCTCTGGTGTCACGTTTTACCTTGGTGGCACTGCTGTCAGTAAGTTTAAGTTGCAGGCTCCAGCACAAAATATGGTTTTTGTGAGGGAATAACAATTGAGTTTAGTTCTTTATTGTCTCATAAGGGAAATGTAATTTTGAGAGAGTATTACATGTAAACAAATATTAACTGTAAACAGTCATTAAAGCCCCTGAAAACGTGGTTTCAAATTTCAAGTTTTTCTTGGTAACATTAAATATTTATGATTAAATAAGAAATAATCATTATTCACGTATTGAAAAATTCTGTATTGAAATTTTGTATTCAGTGGTATAACTTCTCGTCTTGCTGCAGTGATGTACACGTGCAATCCAGGACGCTGTGACGTCATTGTTCGGTGTGGTTTCAGGCACAACTGAGGACACTTCTGACCACACCCATTAGTGATGCTGGCTGTGGTCAGAGGCGACGCACACTTTCAGCCAGAGAGGGCAGTGAAGCACTACTTTTCAGCCTGACTTAATTTCCTCTTTAAGCACTGTGTGGGTGTGACGGATGTGTGGCTTTGATCAGATTTGATTGGCAGTGGCCTGGCAGGCCAAACACACAACTGTCATCACATATTGATTCAAATATTGCCCAGTTTTGATTGGTGCACTGAAGTACGTGAGATCACCTTTTTCCAACAGACACTTGTCTGCTTCAAACCAGCAAGAGGAGCACAGACAAAACCCTCAGAAATGTCTTGTGTAAAATAACCAAAACTGTTGTAACTCAAACAGAAGATTGCATGTTCACGTAGGACCCGATAACTCAGTGTAAGCAGCTGACTGAGATAATGTTTTGAGGGCCTTGAAAAAACACAAATGTCAAATGTTAATGTGAAGGCTATTAACATCAAAAAACAAGTTGTGATCAAACTTAATACAAATCAGGTAGTAGCTTATACACCCTCTAGCTTAAAGGTAAGAAAGTCTAATTATTGTTTCAAATGTAAAAACAGCATCCATCTAAAACATCGATTTAGCATCAGTGTCTTCTTGTTTGAGTCTGCTTTTTTTCCAAGTAGTAAGCAAAAATTGTGCCAGTACAGTTGAGATACACTAATAGAACTTCTTCTCAAATGTACATTAACATGTTTCAAGTGCTTTCTGGAATCAATTAATGTTGGAGTAAAGAAGTGAGCTGTGTAGTATTTATTATAGGTAAATTATCCAAAGGGTTAAGTGAAGTTATTTCAGGTCACTGACATACTAACCTGTTTGTTTTTGATGAAGAACTACTTATATTACATCGTATGTTCCTTCTATATGTGATCATATATTTAACAGATTCTATAAATCTGTGTCTAACTGGCTAATATGTCTATACGGTATCTGCACACACTATAAGTTTATCTTAGGACCTCATGGAAGAAAAAAAACTAATTTGTGCTCTCAAATAACTAATTTGTGCTCTCGATTTAATAATTCATGCTCAGGGTTTATATAGTTTTTTGGCTTGATATAGCCGCTTTCAAGCTTTGTCTCATGCTCTCTCGCTTCCCAATCATAGTCAGAAAGCCACTCCTTAATAAAAAATATGCAGTAGCTGTGTAGGTTAACTGCTGCCTCCTCACACAGGACGTCTGATTCATGCTGTCCATTTAATCATTTGTGTGCACAGACTACTTAATTTGTGCTCTCAATTCAATCATTTGTGCGGACGGATTACTGAATTCATGGTCCTGATTTTGTATTGTTTTTGGCATAATACAACTGCTTTTATGCGTAGATTAATACATCTTACCAATTATGTTCATGTCACTGAATAATCAGTTTATTTATGTTTATTATTAAATACCTATAGCTATCACACAGCAGCAGAAATGATACGAGCATCTCCAAATTAAGATATTTATGCTTGTGGCACAGCAACTTTAATTACATTTTTATTTTACTGTTGGTCAGGGGCCTTTCTAGGAGTTGACTTGGTCTGGGGCTTAGCCCAGGCCATCTGGGGCTGAGGACTGCTGTTCTGCCTGGAACACGACACATGTCTAGGCATCTGCATTGTGTGACTACTACTGTTTGCTGTGTTGGATTACTAACATTAATAATGAAATTTAATACTAGCTACTTGTCTCAAGACCTCGACTCTGCTCTTGACTACAGTTCTACTACTTACTAGTGTGCTATTTCACTTGCAATATATTTTGTGGTGGACAGTGACAGAACATAAAACTTGTATTACTGCACTTATCCAAAGACTACTTTCTAAACAAATAGGCTATACTGTATACTACAGGCTACAGATAATACAGGTAATTACAGCTCAGGGGTTCTTTTACCAATCAGTTACTCAGTTACAAATAAAAATTGTCTTATGTGTTGACAAACAGGCAGATGCATAAATGATGACAGACACAGAACTGGTATTTACCATGTAGGTATTAGTAGCAGCCTGTCTATGGAATCCACAGAATATTAAATTTGATGCCTCAAACTTCCCTCTAACAAACGTAACCCGCCAGAACCTCTGACAGACAATAACGTTTTTAGTCTTTTTTTTTACAACTTGTTTTTATTTAAAATGTATTATGATTATTGTAACACTCAAAGTATTATAATAGTTAACTTATCATCTTTAAAAAAAAATCTTGTTATTCTATAAGCTATTCTATATTTTATGACTAGGGCTCTTATTGTTGAGCTGGTTTTCTTGTCCAACACATTCATTGGACAACACACACACACACACACACACACACACACACACACAGAGTGCAGAGAGGATGAAGTGTGCCTAAAGAAAGGAAATATTCTTACACCTATTTTATTTTAAACTGAAAAATGCAACCGTAACGTTACACCTTCTGAAAAATGACAAAAATTGTCCCAAAACGAGACTAGGCTGGTTTGACAATCCACTCAAAGTGGAGACTTATTCAGGGCTAAATAAATAATCTTCAGGGCTACAGGCCCGAATGCCCAGGCCTGGCTGGTTGTTGGTAGAAGTCCAAACTCTGCGTATCACACTTTGCTGGATATCAGTGCATATATAAGACAGTTTGTCATCACTTATTGCTGGCACTTCGATTCACATTTGATGGGGTTTTAAAAGCTTAACATGGAGCTGGCAGACCGAGTGTTTGTTTACATGTAAAGTTAAAAGTTTAGAGGCTACAGTATCACTTGTGTTAGAGATGTGTGCTGGGGGCAGGTTGGGAGCAGGCCAGGGAGCTGTCTATCTTTTGTCAGCCACAAAAGGCTGTAGGCCATAAATCACTATCAGAGACAAGTGAATGATGTATTCACTCCACACACACAAGTCATTCCCATGCTTCAGGGCTAAATTATATGATTCTGTATTCAAGTCAGTGGATGCAAATGACAGGCTGCAAAAGAAGGACAAAGATATGGTGCTTGGAATAAATATTGCAATGCAGCACAAACTCCAATAACAAACCTAAAATGAACATAGTGAAACTAGAAGGCACTCAGAGTGCATCCCTCTACCAAGGCCACACGATCCTCTTAATTGGTTATTTTAATAAAAGAAAATGTTTACTTTTTTTTTTGTCTTTTTCCCGATCTGGATCTCTATCAAAATATGCAGAGTCATGCTAATTGGCTAATGGCGGCCATAATTTTTTGAAAATACCTAAATCTTCTGTAGGATTAAATTTATAATTACAAGTATGCATTCTGCAAAATCAAATTAAGATAAGAAATGTATACAGTAAATGACCACATGATGTTGCTGCCCAAACCTAAAACAAACCATTGCATTGGTTTCATCACCCACTTGTATCCAAAGCAACTTATAGTACATTCAGGAAGCAACTTAAGGGTTCACTGTCTTGCTTAGAGACACTTTGATATGATCGAAACACCAACACTATAAGCCTACAATGGTCAACCGTAACCATCTGAGCTACTGCTGCTTGAGATGTTCTACCACATTTCCCTGAACACTGTTAAGTAGGCTAAGGTATATTGCTAACTAACAAAAATACGGGAAGTAATAACAATAATGTATAGTAGTGGTCTTTGCTCCTTAAAGTAGTACTCCAGTGCTGATAGTATTTTGTGTTAGACCCTCCCTGCCTGAGCCTTTAAATGCCTGTTGTAAATGCCTAAGCCTTTCAAATTCTAGACCTCCAGTTCGTAGCACAGGTTGTTATAAATAGTTTAATATCATCAGGGTTATTTTCTCAGATTTTATAAAGCTCCCTCAAGAGCCACAGTAGACATTATACCACTGTTGTAACAGACTGAGTACTGCTATTCATGACAAATTAGCTGATCCTTGTGTGTAAAATTGATAGAGGTCCCCTTTCAGATAATTACTATTGAGATATTTTCTTTTGTAAATATAATGCTTGACTAACTTTAATAAATTGTATTAAAAAAAACAGAATTGAAAAATCCAGTGATAGAGCTTGGAAAGTAAGTGGTTTTCCCTATTTAAATACAGTATGTCATGCAGGTACTCTGTAGTGATTGATGGCTGACGTGTGTGTGTGTGTGTGGGGGGGGGGGGTGTTCATACTGTAAATAAGTGCCTATAACTTCAAGGATCCAAATAATCAAGTGTGGTGCAACACGTAGAAGGCGTTCATGGCCATTGATCTCTGAGTGCTCAACACTCAGTGCAGTAGAGCCTATAGAATTGCATTGATTTTCTTCCCTGCATGGCCTCTTTGTTCTAGCCATACATTACAGTACACTCACAGCATACAAGGAAAATGTGCTATGGTTTACGTAACAATTAAAACTTGTGTTTTAATTGTGTTAATTTATCAAAAGGCAGTGAGTAAACTAAAGTGACGCCAACATCCACAGGATGTTAAATGTAATAAAATAGATGGGTGAGATATGAGAAATTAAGTGGTATTGGGATTTTTAAATTATATTAATTATATTAACTGCATGCAATTCAATATACTCTCTTACAAATTATGCTCTCACTTAACTTGTGTTGTGAGTCACCAGGCATGTTTTATATTCTTGGTCTATTTACTTTTGAACAAGGTTAGATTGCACTTAGTAATGGAACACACCGCCCACCCCAACAATTAATGGCTGGGGATGCAATGGGTGGGAACCAATAAAAGTTTATGGACTTGTACATGTTGCAAAGGCTGGTTAGTGGCTCTTGTTGGAAACAAGGCCCCATATAGTTTAACGAGCTCATTATAACACAGGCGTCAGGTATTAGCTTGTGTCATATCTTGTCTCTCACAGAGATACAGTAGGTCTAAGAAGATAACACTTGGGTGTTAACAGTCGTGCAGCTCACACCCACTCAGAGAAGGGCTGCTGTTTTATTAATGGACGCAGAGGTTTAAACTAAAAGTGTATCTGTGCAATGGATTACAGTAATACGATATCAAAATTATGATTATTGTGGCTTTTTGAATTGTAATTGAGTGAACATCTGTTGCATTATGTTCAATAGCCTCACATACTGTATAACTGGTAGTGACGGTTTGTCACGAGATTTCTAATGCACTTCTTTGCTTTCTTGTACAGAATGAGATGTAAAGATCAATACTACTCTCATACTGCTCTCATGTCTGCATTGAAAATATGAAGCTACAACCAGCAGCGTGTTTCCAGCATTAAGACTGGAAACAGCTAGTCTGGCATGGGCAAAGTCGTCTGTTTAATGTTCCGGGAGTCTTGTCATCACAGTCCGTTTGTCAGGTTTGTCAACAGTGGAGACTCTGGCACATAACGGATTAAACAAACAAGGTATGATATGTCACTCAGAGCTCTTTAGAGGTGCTGTTAGATGGATTTTGTTACCTTTAGACAGAGCCAGGCTAGCTGTTTCTGGTCTTTATGCTAAGCTAATCATATGATGGCTGTAGCTTCATATTTGCTAAACATACTGTACATGAGATGGTATCCATCTTCTCATCTAACTATTGCTTTCATTTGCACCGTTCAGCCTCTAATGGCACCATAGCTTATCATCGTGTCCATATCAGTGCAGGCAGGTTTTTTATCAACTCAGAGATATAGTTTTGATGCAGTGTATTTTCTTTCTTGATTATTATGGAGCATGGACCTCACAGAAGACTAAATAAATGAAAACAATAGATACCATTACCTAGGCTACAATATGTGTGCAGGATGTTTACAGCTTTCTTGGAGGGGACCGTGGTTTATTGCCTCAGACTTGAGATACCATCCACTTGGGCTAAATATGGCTGTGCAAATCATCGCTATGCATCGTGGGATGCTAGTTTTTCATCCTCTCCCTCTGTGTCTTTGTCACTTTCCCTCTCTCCCTCTCATTTATTCTTTCCTTTTTTTCAATTTTTTTCCTCTCACGAACACACACATGCAAACAGAGACAAACACACATCATTTCAGTCTCTCATGCCTGCTCCCTGTGTGACTGGATATGTCTAACTGGTCTGACTCTACTGTAAGTCCAGCCTTCCATTTAGAGCCAAACCTGCCTATGAATTGCAGTCCCCATTTGTATTTATTTATGCATTTGTATAGACTTTAATTAGTCAACTGGAGAGCACTGCCAAACCCCCAACCCCCCAGGCAGCGAGGCACAAAACTTGAACAACTATCTACAAATCCTTACGGATGCTGACATGTTGGATTGCAAAAGCTGCTGGGTGCTCAATGGTGGTGTCCTTTCAAGATGTAAAAGCCAGAAAAATTGGGAATATTCCTCAAGATCGGTGAAAGTGCAGCTATGATCGTGGCCTGCAGAGGTCTGCTTTAACAGCTCCTGTGATTTCGAACGTGTTTTGTGACTTTGTGAGATTGTTTTCCCGATGACAGACAGGGAGATACTAACACTAACATCACAGCCCATCCCCATAAAAACGCACAGACTTTGATTGATGGCCCTTTTGGTTTGTGGGTTTGCTCAGATGGGCCTCCATCTGTCTCAGGATCCTTGTTGCCTGCACAGTGATCCTCAAAGGATGGTGATACAACAATTATCATTTGTTAATGTCAGATTGTTTTCCCTGTTTTTTTGTTTTCCTCAAACTCTCAATTGCTCCTTTTCTAAAAATCCACTTCAGTATTTATGTCTTGATGTGATGTTGGCAAAGGTCATTGGCATTGATTCATTTGCTTTGTTTCTTCTCTCATCTTCATTAGTAACACTGATCCAATGCCATGACTCACAGCCCCTCTTGAGCTCATTTTATCATTGCACATAAATACTGTCAGTGAGCTTTGTTCATTTGTATAGTTTGACATTACAAAGGCAGCTCCAGAGTGCCCTAACTTTACTCCTTGAATCGGGTCTAGCCAGACAGAACTCTCTGTGCCACAGCAGGTCACGTTATCGGAGAAATAGCCATGGATATATGGGATTAGGTTAGAGGCTCCACTGGCCTTTCTATCAATCATTCATAAGTAAACTGCGAGATATCACCCCTCTCCAGTAAAAGCATTTTTTTTAACTACTTGATGTGATTTATTAGAAGGTCAGACTATCATAAATTTGTATGTCACAATGTCCTACTAAAAAAGAAAGACATGCAAATACAAAAATTACTTCTTGAAGACAATAAAGATTGATTGTAAGCTTTGTTAAATGTTCCTATTTCAGTGGAAATATGCGCTGTGGGTCAGAAAAAATATTAGACGTATACATTAAAAGTCTGTTTTACATTAGACACATCCATATATATTTAAAGGTATTTGAAATATTGTTGTGCATCAGCGTCTAACAATTCTTAACAGAGGTGTCAAAAGTATTCACATCCATTACTCAGGTAGAAGTATAGATGCTAGGGTTTAAAAAGACTTCTGTAGAAGTTGAAGTATCAACAAAAGCTTTTTACTCAAGTAAAAGTGTAAAAGTACTGGTTTCAGAACTACTTATAGTATAAAAGTAAAAGTAACGTAAGGAACAAAATGCCATTAAGGACAAAAGCTTAGGCTGCGCCACATGGGCCTAAAGGCCATAATGACTATAATGTTATATTAAGATGTTAATGTTGAAACATTTGGTATGCACTACGCTACCTGTTTCAGCCACATATATATCCATTGAAAATGAACGCTTTTTAGTACAATGAAAATACGTTAAAGAACCATATATGTAACGGACATTTTCGTACTTGGCTACATAAGACTGCTGTAACTTATTACTTTTTTTGGGTAACGACCCCAACGCTGGCTATGTCCCTTTAGGAGTGTGACGTGATCGGTGTCATGTTCAGGTGCGATGGATCGTGTACAAACCTATAGGGTGTCGGAATGGTATCATACCACCACAATCAAATTCACTCCATCCGGATGGCGCAATTTATCTGGATAGGTTTTTTTGGGGGTTTTTTTGAATGTTGACAAGCTGGAATGACAATAAGCCCAAATGAAATAGGAGTAACGAGGGTATTTTTAAAATGTAAGGAGTAGAAAGTACAGATAATTGCGTGAAAATGTGAGGAGTAGAAGTAAACAGTCAGCTGAAAAATAATTACTCCAGTAAAGAATACAGTAGATAACCAAAATATATAATAATAATAACACTTGACACCTCTGATCCTTACTAGTGATCATTCTTTTCCAGGCCAATACCCATAGTTAAAATCATTAGGATCGGCTGATCTGATACAGATCACCAGTTGGTTCCTGTTGTTAAACATTTTTGTGTATAGCTCCTGCATAAGTGACCTTGCAAAAGCCACTACTTTGACTCATGTGGTACCCGTTTAGTTACTGATATAGGAGCCAACACTCTAAAATATTAAAATATCCAATGCTACTATAGCAATTCATTACTTCTTTTTTATCTCCATGTCATTCATCAACTGCGTGCTAAAAGTCTCCCTCCCCTGAATGCCTCTCTCACTAAACAGCTCTAATGATGAGTTGATCAACCAACCATATTCACGTCTCTTTCACACAGCCAGTAAAAGTGGCACACATAATGACATCACAGTTTTTGTTATTAATCCTTCTTCCCTAACGGCAGTAGCCATGTACTTGTTGCATTTCCAATCCGATAGTGTTATTTTTACCATCGCTTACACTGTGGACATACGGAAGTAGGATACATCCAACAATTAACTGTCCAAACTCAGAGAGCGTGTCAATTTTTTCTGTTTGCTCTCTTAACTCACTGCATGCTAACAGAAGCTCCTTGTGTATAGTGCTAGCTATGTACCGTTGTCTAGAGACTATCTGCGTGACTGTATCTGGATTCCTACTCTGGTCATCAACCCAATGTTGAGTCTGTGTTGGGCTGGACAAGAACATAAACTATCTTGGACATCTGTGAGGTGGACACAAGGCAGCACAAGGCTGTGTTGTTGACTGACATTTACTTGGTTACTTTAAGTATTTTATGATATTTCTTTTGTCTTTTGTCAGACCGCCAATCAAGTCATTTGTAATGAATATCCTCTCCCCTCCTCTCCTCTCCTTTTAATACAGATCTTCACTGATCAAATACAGCATCTCTCCCAGTGTAATATGATACATTTTCACATAATTGACCATAGAAATTGCAGTGCAGTGTTTCCTATACGCTCTTAAATGAACAGTATCAGGTCAGCAGCATGTGGGAAAACATCGTATTAGACAAGAGGTGTAAGGTTGTTTTGTTCCCCAATAAACATCAGATGGTATGAAACTTACTCACCTGACACCCATCCAACATGTGCTCACCACACCACAGTACTGCACTGTGCCTCTGTAATGACAAAAACATCATGTCGTCTGTCGGCTTACCTGTGAGACAAAAAAGTAAGAAATGATCAGCGTATTGTAGACAGCTGTGTTTTCAAAGCCAGAGAATGTGCCGCCGGCAAAATGTAAGTTATGAATCTAACAACTATGAATGATGCATGTAAATACAGGCTTATTGGATGAACTCAAGCTCAAAGTGGATAACGTTCCACTGCAATGCAGACTGCAACTGTTGTCTGTGTAACTGTTGCTCTGGATGTGAGTGCCGAGGATACGGGGTTTGTCTCTTTGTTTCATTATTATTTATTTATCTTGCTCTTTTTGCATTTCTAAAATTATCCAAACCTGCTTCCACACTCTAACTGCTGCAGGTGACTCTGTTAACATTAGGCATGTGCAGCCACAACCATTCCTCTGGCCTCACTTTTGCCCTTTTTCCAGGAGGTCTTAAGGCCCAATGTGTGGGTGGGACTGTCAGGAACTGTTACATTTTGCGGAAATTATGCCTATGAAAGTTTGATGGGGGTTCACACAACATAAATGGTTTTGGTCAGTGCTTCCCTACTTCCACCTACACTGAGCTGGAAAAAGATGCGCGTCTATGCGTATATTTTTATGTCTGTTGGTGACATGCCACAAACTCTTTTTTTTTTTACCAATGTATTCTTGGTTAGGTTCACAGCGGAACCTATCCCAGTCCATCACTAACAGAGTCTTAACACACTGCCATCACATACTGCGATGCAAATTCAGCAATGAAAGGTCCAGAGCCAGATGTTATGAAGTGACAGCATTTACTAGAAAATCCTGTTTGAAAGTGTAACTTTTGTCATTATCCTCATTTCTGACAGTCTTGTAATAAGGCCGTTTAACCAGCAATACACAGCATAAGTGAACATGTATATATGATGAGAGCACCATGCTAGCTCCACATTGATATACTGTACATGACTATGTAGTATACGTATACAGATATATGTGACAAATTAGCTCACATTAATGGTGAAATTGCAGAAGATGCAATTTCACAGCTTCTAATTTCCATTAGGAATGGTAAGAAGAGATAAAGCTGGTATTATATGAACTCTTCCCTTATAAATTGTGATGAGGAAAACATGAGAAGTATGTTGAGGTTGTCTAGTGTGCATTTGAGAAGGGCACCACACAGACCCCTGGCTGCTGGGGGGAAATGCTGTCAAGCGCATGGCCATGGCCATGGCCTAGATGATGAATCGTTACTTTAACCATGACCGATGGCGCCGATTTTCCTCAAACAATTGTCCAGTGTTGCAGCGAGACTGCGATGTTGACTACATAATGGCAAATGATGTATTATATATTGGAAAGCAGCAGGGAACACGCTGTTTTCACCCATCATCTGTGACATCTATGCAGAGGTCAAGATCGTGAGAATTTACCCCAATTGGTAGCTTTTGCAATAAAGCCTGAGGCGTCAGACTGCAGTTGACCCAGTAGGTCAGTAATTCCCTCTTTTGTGAATGGATGCTTCTACTCTCACTGTCCCAAACTATTGCTGGTTTTGTTCTCAGGTCAGGCATGATATATGCACACACTGATAGCGTGTGTGGACGGTTCCATTCAAAACAGCAATATACATACATTTATGCCTCCTCAGAATAAATGGATCTAAATTATTTGTACTTATATTTTCTCCTCAAACTGGCAATCTAATCCATTTTAGTTTTAATATATGCAATACATTAGTGCAAACACTGCAACAACTACTGCAACTTTTTGAATAGGCCAGAGTATTTACATTTGTTTTACAAACCACTTATTTTTTCAAAGAAAGTTGTCATATTAAAGTTGAAACATGAGGCATTGTTGTATTTGTTTAATTATTTGTTCCTTATTTATGTTTAATAAAGTATTTAAAGTTAATTAATGGTTAAATAAGGTTTGTTTTATTTCATTATTTACTGTCCTAGTGATTAATGACCAATATTGAAAATTAGCTGGCAGTAAAATAGTCTATACAATAACAATTAATAACAATAGCTTAATATTAGATAATGATTTCATTAGAATAAAGTTTCAAAGTATCTACTAAATTTAGACTAGTTTTTCAGAAGTAGTCCTAACATAATCATAGTCAACATATCATTTAAAATTTGTATACAAAATGCATTATACCGTATTCTACAGAAGGGCATCAGATTACTGGTCCAGTGCTCTCTCTAACATCCTAAATTAGAACAAAATCATTTGCCACAGCTGCAGATGTTATCAGTACGAAGTCTGCTTTAAATTAAATGGCTAGCACCACACCCACACCAGACCCATGAGCAGCTAGTCCTTTATCCAGACTTTTCCATCCTTTCTCCTTGGCCTACGTTTTTTCATTACAGCAAAGGAGGACAGGATATTAGTCTTCCTCAAGGGCCGGGGAGTGAACTGTTAGTCACAGGGCTGAGAAGTGTTGGCTATAAGGAGATGATATGGAGCGAGAGAGCTACGTAGCTTAGGGTGGGGGTTGGGGGTGTTCGGTGAGTAACACCGAGCTGTAGTCGGATCTGAGAATGAGGCTCATCATGCTCTACTGAGGAAAAGTGGTACTTATAGTTCAGTAGATAGACAATTTTTTACTACTGATGTGACATTAGTTCAGCGCAATCATGCAAAGGGAGGCGTATCAAGATGTTTTTGGCAACATGGCAAATGGCCTGGTCCGAAGATGTATCAGCAAACATTCAATCACCACACCCCCCTCTTTTACAGTAGAACCACTTGGATAGCTTTCTTTAAACCTTGTGTTCATATTAACAAAGATATTACATAAAAAATAACACTTGTTTCTGCAGTACATTTTGAAAACCACTTAAAGTGCATTGATGATCTACTGTTTGTTCTGCATTTCCAATTGTTCAAACCATTAAATGCAGATAAAACAATAGCGGTTTTCTGTAAGTCAACAATTGGCTAACACTAGGCTATACACAATTTAATATTTGACTTATTTTTAGCTTTCTATATGTGTAGTAGAATAAAAAAAATATTTTATAAAGATATTTAATACTGTACTTGCAAGTTATCTTTTGTGCATAAAAGTAAAAGTTAAATTTTCATTTTCATTTTTACATGCTTGTATGGCTTGTCTAAGACTAAGACTTTTCCTGTTTGACATTTAATTTTCAAAGTGGTACCCCTGCTGTACAGTGGACAATATTGAAATGGCCAATAAAATTTGAATATGAAATTTAAAGAATGTAACCTGACTTTCCATTTATGCAGGGAATATTTAAGTCAAAATGAAAACGTAAATTGATATTTTCTAACAATTTGAAAATTAAAATGAAAACTGTATTTGACAGATCAAGACTTGAACTCCTATACAATGAACAATATTCAAATGCAATAAGCACAACAGCATGTATTGCATTTAAGTTTCAATTTCATCATGCTCTTTTGGGGTCAGTCAGTCATTTTCTACCGCTTGTTTCCCGTCGCGGGTAACTGCAACTTTGGGCCTTAGGCAGGGACACCCTGGACAGTGGCCAACTCGTCGCAGGGCTGACACATAGACAGACAACCATTCATGCGCACATTCATCCACTAGGGGCAATTTTGGACACATCAATTAACCTAAACATGCATGTCTTTGGACGGTGGGAGGAAGCCGTAGAACCCGGAAAGAACCCACGGGAGGACATCCACCAGAGAGATCTTGTGACGTTGGTCTGGTCCAGGAATCGAACCCGCGATCTCCTTGCACTGCTCTTTCGGGGTCTAAATCAAAATGTAAATTCAGTTTTCTAACAATTTGAAAATGAAAACTGCATTTGACATTTCATTTAGTTTCATGTCAACAAAACTGCTAACTGCTGTTTAACTAGGTAGCAGTCCTATTAGCTGACTCTTCGTGGACAGGGAGCGCAGTGATGTTGTTTACCAGCACAGGCTTTGGAGCGCCAAGAGGAGGAGGTTTTCAGGGCCGACATGGAATACAGTACTGAGGTGATTTTCAACGGCTCTGACCAGGACTCTGACAACGAGTAACGCAACGAGGTGCTTTTCTAGTCGGGTTTTACTCCATGCACCCCGGGGCTGACCCCACCGGCCCGCTCAGACCTTCAGAGGCGGGCACTGAGTGATGCTCGACCTCTCTCTCGCTCCTCCACCACTTGACGCTCCTCCTCTCGCCGCCTGAACCCGCCATGTCTTCGACGTCAGAGTCCTGGTCGAAGCCGCTGCAAATCACCTCGGTACTGTATACCATGGCCACTGTGTAACAGGGTACCACTTTGAAAATTAAATGTCAAACAGGTTTTCCATTTTCATTTTAATATAGTCTTAGTAAGCCCATACAGGTATGTGAAAATGAAAATGAAAATTTTATTATTGGATTTTCATTTTCATTTTTACTCAAATGACACATACATATGTGGAAAATTATAACGCTATTGTGGAATTACATTATTCATTTTCAAGTTTACATTATCATTTGGATTATGTCCCCTATAGGCTTCCATAAACAATGGAAACATACCAGACAATAGATAAGAAAACATGCCAGCCAGTATGATCAACGGTGAAGGCCACAATTTCAGGGAAACGTCTTATTTGCACAACTCGCTATCAACTTGTGACATAAATGACTTATTTTTACTGAAGTGTAATGGAAAAGCAGGAGTAGGTTATTAAATATATGTATCAGTCTTCTATGTCATTGAAACATCAGTAAAATCGGGGACTCTTCTATCCCTGATTTTTTCTTTTTTACCGGAGAGCAATGTATTAATGTTTATGCTTTCCATGCAGTCGGGCTGCCTGTTTATCTTCATTTCCCACTGCTTGTGGGATTTTGTGTGCGTGTGCTCTGTGGGGGATGGTGGACAACCTCAAAACCGAAAGCAGCCAGGGTGACCTAAATCAGGAGAGGTGATAACTCAGACAGATAGCTGGAGATTACCCAGGGATCAAGAGGCTCAGTGGCCTCTCAAACAACAATGACTGGAGAGCATATCCCTTCTCACCACTCCCTACAGAGACCCGTATGGCTGGTATGGACCAAAACATGCGTGCCAGTATTCTCTACAAAAGAGATTTTTCACATGGCCTTCTAGTTGTTTTCTTGTTTAATGGACAAAAAAGCACCACGATATTGCGTAAAATGTCCCCAAGAGACAAAAACACTGTAAGCTCATTTTGTGTCTGTAAGATGGTTTTGTTGTTGCGGTTTAATGTCTAGATGCAGTGCTTATTGGTCCTTTTAATGTGGTGTGCTGTAGAATTATAGGATTTGTGGCATAGCAACAGTGTCTGAAAGAGTGATTTTTTTCAACAATCATTTAGTAAATGATTACAGCTATTGAATTACAGCTCAGTTTAATGAAAGTGCTTTTGTGATTTGATTTTGAGTCATGTGTGTCCATGAGGCTCGGAGTCTGTATGTGTGTGGTTGTGTGACTGCAGGGGTGCATGTGTTTCAATGAGATGGCCTGACCATTAATTCATGATTGATTGATGAGTCTCCTACGCTGTGGCCAATAACAAGCCCATTTTCTCTTCTCAGTATATCTGCGAGTGTGGGATGTGTTGGTGCGTGGGCTTGTGAAAGAGGGGCAAGAGAGGTTGCTCACTGATTACTTTGTGCTTTGCTTCATCCAAGGAAATAAAACCATTTGTTCAGGATATTTAGATACGTCTTTTCCGTCCTCAGTACCCTCACCTTTTACTCAAAAAAAAGACAGGCGTTTTTTTTTTTCATACGATGGAAGCTAAGTGAAGACATAAATACCCATAAAATAACACAATAAGACAACAGGATTTTACCTGAAATATCAACCCAGCATGTATATTTATGTATCTAAAAAGTAAGAATACCACAGCATCACCAGCTTTAAAAGCTAGATTATCTTATAATCACCTATTTGGAACATAATTACTTTAGTGCAATTCTTAGATACATTTTGAGGATGGAGGACGGGGATGTTTGGTGTGGGCCCATGCTTGAATGTACAGTAAATTTTGAGGGGGGAGGTAGCTTGCTCTAGGCAATGCTTGTTCCAGGGACCATCTGTTTGTATTGGATTTTGGCATTGTTGAGTCTCTGTCCTCCAAACCTTTGACTCCCTTTCAGTCTCTATTGTTCCTTCCATCTCATGTCAAGGTTACAATTACCTCCACAATATTTTGTTTTACATATTTGCATGTTATAGCTTATTAAAATGCACAGGTACAAGAAGGAATTGTGTTTATAAACGTCTCAGTATAAAGATGTTATGTGGAAATCATCATTCATTGGGAAATGTAAATGGAAGCAAAACTTTCAGCTCATTTTCAATTTAGTTTGTCTGCCTTTCTCAACTTAAATTTGAAATAACATATTTTAATGTTAACACAAATGTAGTATTGGGTTTTTAGTGTATACTTTATGTCCTTAAAAAAATCCCTTTACACACTGCTCAAGATCTGTGCTTGTAATTTGATTAAACCTTAAAAGCATAACTCTTGACTTTTTCAGCTCCTGTAGAATCTTTGTTAAACTCTGATACCAATTACTTTCAAATTTACAATTCCTCATCCAGTGACACATAGATGACATCATCATGTCCTATTGTTTGTTTGTTTTCATGCAAAATAGCATATTTGTCAAAGTAAATATTCAGTGGTCACTGTTCATATTTATATTAAGCCCAGTAAATCAATAAATTACTCAAATTTCCCATCCATCCATCCAAAGGGTATATTTCCCTTTGCATTTTATGTATTAGGTTGTCCAATTTGGCTTTATGGCAAGTCGAGACCTGAAGGTTCTTGCCATTTTTTTGTCAAAATAATCAAAATACACTCACCGGTCACTTTATTAGGTACACCTTTCTAGTACCGGGTTGGACCCCCTTTTGCCTTCAGAACTTCTTCGTGTCATAGACTCAACAAGGTGCTGGAAACATTGCTCATAGAGTTTGGTACATATTGACATCACGCAGTGGTCAATAAGGGGATGGACTTGGTCAGCAACAATACTCAGGTAGTGTTTACCTACTACTCAGGTAGTGTTTACACCACTACTCTCTGGTGTTTAAACTATGCTCAGTTAGCACTAATAGGCCCAAAGTGTGCCAAGAAAATATCAACCACACCATTACACCTCCACCAGCAGCCTGGACCATTGATACGAGGCAGGATGGATCCATGCTTTCATGTTGTTTACACCAAATTCTGACTCGACCATCTGAATGGTAGCAGCAGAAATTGAGACCCATCAGACCAGGCAACATTTTTCCAATCTTCTATTATCCAGTTTTGGTGAGCCCGTGCCAATTGTAGCCTGAGTTTCCTGTTGTTAGCTGACAGGAGTGGCACCCCACACCATCTTCTGCTTCTGTAGTCCATCTGCTTCAAGGTTCGACATTTTCTGCGTTCAGAGATGCTCTACATACCTCTGTTGTAACGAGTGGTTATTTGAGTTACTGTTACCTTTCTATCAGCTCGAACCAGTTTGGTCATTCTCCTCTGACCTCATCATCAAGGCATTTTCGCCCAGAGAACTACCTCGATATTTACCTGGAACTTACTGGATATTTTCTCTTTTTCGGACCACTCTCCGTTAACCCTAGAGATGGTTCTGCGTAAAAATGTCAGTAGATCAGCAGTTTCTGAAATTTAAACCAGCCTGTCTGGCACCAAAAATCATGCTGTTCAAAGTCACTTAATTCACCCATCTTCATCATTCTGATGCTTGATTTGAACTTCAGCAGGTCGTCTTGTCTTTGTCTGTGTACCTAAATGCATTGAGTTGCTGCCACGTGATTGGCTAATTCAATATTTGCATTAATGAGCAGTTGAACACGTGAACCTAATAAAGTGACCAGTGAGGGTATATTCATAGGTTTGCACGCATGGGACATTCAGAAGACCAAAGATTAAAGACCATATGGCAGCTTTGAAATGTCACTAAATTGATGTTATGGATCTATGTTTTGTTTTTTTACCAACTGTCTCTCTCTGTCTGTCCACATACAATCGCACACACATGGACACACACGCAAGGCCGAACACAAAGCACAGACTGGACCAGATAATTTCTCATCAAACATCTTCCCATTGTCATCGCGGACCCATGGGTTTCATTAGTGCCAGCTTTAAAACAACAACTCTCATTCCCACACTCCCACACTCTAGTCCCAAAAGCTTTCATTGGAGGAGGAAATAACACTTGCCTGAAGGGTACGTGCATATGAAATTCCACAATAAAATACCGTGATTTATATTCACTGCTCTCATTTGACTGGCTCAGAAGAAACACAGGATAATGTGATCAGCACGAAATTAACACATGTAGAGTAGTAAAGTGACATACTGTAGCTGTACGGTTACATGTATGCTTATCACAGGTAAGATTACAAATTTACAATAAAGCCAACTTGAGGACCAAACCCGATGATTTCGCACTAAACATTTAGGGACTGACTGAAATGAGAGACTTTGGTCTCTGTAGTGAGCAGGCAAAGCAGGTGATCACACCGGACACCTTTGTGGCAGTGAACGCTGCCTTTTGTAACTTCTTTCACTGGATCTGAGGGGTTTGTATGCTGCTTTTGCACCCAGGGCACCGCACTTTTATCCACCCAGCACACCTTGCATGTTTTTCAGAAATGCCCGGAGCTCCCCAGGTTGAAAAAAATTGTTCAGTTGTGTGCTGAAAAAATGGCCTACATCATCACAGCTTTTTTCTCTGCTGTCTAATCAAATGACAACAGAGGTGGGCCTTTCTTCTGGTTTTATTCGTCTGCAGCAGAGCTTCTGCTGTAAACAGGAAGAGTGAAAGAAAGATGGGTTTGGTGGTTTCTGCCTACCGTTTCAGCATGAAGGAAAATCACAATGGCATCAGATTTGCAGCATGGTTGACTAAAATGCTATGTTTTTTCTCCTTCACTTATAATGACATTAACTAATGTAATAGAAAGTACTGAACAACAGCTGACTATGTGGTTTCCTAGCAACGGTATACAGGTTTTGTCAAAATAAAGGCAGAGCAGAATGTTTCACTATATAGCCTGAAAAGCACATCCAGAGTAATTTAGCATTTGTATACTGTTTTTTTTTTGTTATTTTGGAGGTTATTGTGACCATAGGTTGACCAAGACCTTATTTAAATGGAGATTGTATGTAGACTGAGGAAATTCACCTAAAAAATGTTGTGTTACAATATGTTGTGAATACATTAATAAACACATGTAGGCAGTTCAGTTTGGGTTTTTTATTTTATTTTTGTATGGGCACATACCTTATACATTGCTTATACTTCAGCTGCATGTTCAGCAAGCCTTCAGGGACAGCGTATCTAGAGCGATCAGACATTTTACCATAGGACAGGGGAGGATGCGTTGGATCCAGGAATTCCAGCCCAGGAGGCTGACTTATTCAGTATTCTACCGATGTGTGATCCTGACCTTACTGTTGCATGTCCTTGGTGCATGCAGAGCGCAGCAAATGCCTTTTTTGGGGGATTGGATGCTCCAGCCCATTTTAATGTGCCTTTTCATTCTCAGAACACCATCACTAAGCCCACAGCAGGGGCTCAGAGCAACCATTTTGATTATGAGAATGATTGAATTAATGCTGCTGAAGTTGATACTTAATGGATTATGGTGGTCAGAATTGTTAAAACACATGAGGCAGATCTGTGTAAAAACATCCTAAAGCCCCTTTATTTGTCACACTCCCAGGGAATAGGTTTTAAAGTCTAACCTTGCTAACCTAGTACAACGTTTAACCTATTAAATATAAGGTCTAACACATACAAACAACAAGCATTAGTCCATTCATAAGGTAGTGGATGTAATACAAAAAGAGTACCTCTGGATTGATTTAAAATTGTCAATGGCACACTGCTGTAGCGATCCTAAGCTATCAATCATTGTGGTTTTCTTGAGTTAGACAACAAAATATTTGCAAATGATTCATTTTCAACTGTCACATTTTGATTGTGTAGTAACCATTTCATTAAGCGGATCTCAATTTTAAATGTTAGCACTGTATGCCTCTTCTTTAGAAATTAAATTAATTACCCAGAGTAACTTTACCATCCACCACTGTTTCTTTTTCACCGAGCACTCGGCGGTTATATCACCCTCTACGTTCCTGCCTTGAAAATTGTTAAATTTCATAACTTCTACTGCAGCTGTGTTATGGCTAGAATAGCTGTGGTTACCCTGTATGCTTGACATTATTGTTTTCACGTACAGTAATGCTCAAAGCTCCGATATGTTTGATTTTTATCTCTTTTCATTTCCTTAAACTTGGTTGTCTTGTCACCTTTCTTTGTATTCTTCTCTTCAAATGCCATTGATTCCTAACACTGTCTCAGGAGGTTTCTTTGGTTGATATACTGCACATGTATTCTCGTTTTTGTATGCATTCTTAGCTCTTATTTCCTCCCTTTTTCCGCACTCCCACAGTTCAGCTGGCCATTTGGGCCTTAAAGTTTCGACAGTAAACGAACACCAGTGTAGACAGACAATGAAGGCACATTTAATTTTGAATCACACCTATTTTCTTCTTTAATGATGCAACGTGAATTATTCTCATTTGTCATTAACATACTCGCTGAGACACTGGAGCCAATTGGAATTTGTAATGCAATAACTAAAAGCAATATTGCTGTCACAAAACATTAGCTTCAGTGATCTGATTGTAAATGTATTTTGTTCAAAAAGTTATTAGGTTCATTTTCAAAAGTTATTGGATCCATTTTCCAGCATAATCTGGAGAGCCTGCTTGTGCATGGGGAACTTCCCTATCCAATGCAGCCAAGAGGAAAAATAATGGCATATTGACTGAAATGCAGCCTTATATTGCAAGGTTGACATCAACCATGGATTGACAGTATATTCCACTTCATTCAGTCTTAAACTATCCACTGAGTGACAACAATGCCAAAAGAGATGTGAATGTATATGCTAAATTTAACAGTGATTGATTCCCTAAGCATTTTTACCATCAAAAAGAGAAACGCTCTGATTTAGACAGGTTTACCCAATCACCTGTATGTGTTTTATTTAAACCTATTTAACAGTGATATTTAAACGTCTGAAGGCAAGAACTCAAAAATGTAGAGTATAAGCAACAAATGATGAGCACAGTATATACACATATCAAACATTTAAATAGTATGTGTGAATGGAAAGGATTTGGAAGAGCATGGATGGCAGCATTATAGTGTTTAAAAAAACTAATCTGTTAAATGAGAGAATGGACTTTCAAACTTTTATTAAGCACTGTTAAACTCTGGAGGGAGGTTTGTTGACATATGCCAATATTTAAAAAAAAAAAATCCATTCCTGGAAACTCACATATGATATATCAAAGTGCGGTTTACACATTCACGGATGATTGATGTTGTGGGCAGATTCCTAGAATATCTCATGACTAGTAATTCAGGAGGTGTTTGCAATGTTACACTTTATTTAAAGTCATTGTGATGGCAATATCTATACGTGATGATGGCGGTATGCATCTTCCAAAGTGAAAGCTCATCATTATGCTTCTGTAAGAAAGTAGAAAAATGGAAAGAGGTATTGTACTAAGTTAACTTTTTTGTCACTGTAGATGGATACCTGTCAGATGCTTTTATTCACCTCCAATGAATATTAATAGTTGGCCTACACTCTGGACCAACTGTACTGCAACAGCTTTTTGAAGAAATTTGAGGAAGTTAATTTCAGTCACATCAACCACATTGCTTCTCCAGTTTGGGCAAAATGACTAATTCACGTTATTGAGATATTATCATCATTACTTTTATTGTTAGTCATATTAGTAATAGTGGTGGTAGTAGTATTTAGCGTGAATCTTTACTTAAGTAAAACTACCCATACATGAATGTACAAATACCCCGTCAAAAGTAAAAGTTCCGGATTCAAGAGTCTACTTAGTAGTATTACTTGCTGTTTTTTAAAGGGTCCCAATCCAAAAGGTTTTAATCTTTAACAGTGTGTTGTATTTTATAAGCATATTATATATTTTTCATGTCAAATTTTATTTTATAAAATAACTAGTAACTAAAGATTTCAAATAAATGTAGTGGAGTAAAAAGTACTATACTTCCCTTGAAATGTAGGGGAGTAGAAGTATAAAGTTGCATAAAATGGAAAACTCAAGTACAGTACAAGTACCTCAAAAATGTACTCAAGTACAACACTTGTAGTAGTAAATGTACTTGGTTACTTTACACCAGTGTCCTAGTGGTGGATGAAGGTTAGACCTTCAGCTAACATTGAGGCAGCTGGGAGAGGTAATAAGTGCGTAACATGGCTTACACAGATAGCAGCACTCAAATTCATATCTGTCGGCTGTTTAGAGTCTCCAATCTACTTGTATGTCTACAGAAGTTGGAGAGAACTCATGCAAATCATTAAAAGGAAGTGTGCACTCGTCTCAGGAAGAGTCAACAGTCAACCAGTGGCACTTTTCTTTTTCAGTTTGTGTGAAGCAGTAACAGGAATGATGTGATGAAGCTCTAACATCCGTTAGAGTGCACAGAGGCATGGGGGTGTTTTAGGCTTATATGGACGTGTAGTGTTGTAGTGCAGAATGTGATGCTCTTTGTCAGCACAGTCTCCCAATAAAAGGGTGGCCTTCCTCTTTTCGCTGTCGACAGCAATGGCTGTCGCAAGGTAGACATTAAATGCACCGTCAGTTCAACGATGGTACTGCGGGCTCTCTGGCCCGTGCAATGCAAATACGCCATAGGCCGCCTAATCTCGCAGCAATGTGTTGCACTCGTAAACTGTCTGCCTGTCTCCGAAAAAAAAAACGTCTGTGATCTCTAATTGAGTGAATGCTCCTTAAGGATGTTTTAACAGACCTGCTCTGATGTCAGAAAAACAAATTGAATGCAAAAAAAAGTATATATTTTAACAAGCCTTTTCTTTCCTCTCTGTCTCTCTTTTGCCATTCTTTGTGGATCCATTGGTCTTCTGCCCTGCATTTAATATGACAGGTAAGTCCATCTTTTGTATTTATTTTGAAGCCTCTGGGCTGGTTTAACCTGTACGCATTGTCTGTCATAGTGAGAATATTTACCAAAATTGCATCTTAAGTACTCGCTGCACCAGGGATGCATTTTAGCACAATGGTTTTGTAACCAGTGAACACATTCCCTTTGCTCAGCTGACACTTGGGATTATGGGGCAATTCCATTTATGCAGCCAATCTCATTGGCTACTGGAGAGATGCCAATCTGCCCTCACAGATAGGGAAGAGAGAGGGAGCAAGGAGAGCGGGTTCAATAGCATTTATTCATCCTGACACTGATCAGATAAATGGGAAATGATAAATGCTGTCTATTTTTACTTCCCTTAACCTGTGTTAACTTTTTATTCAAAAAGAGGCTCCCACAGTCTTGTCTTGCAGTGGCTTTTGAAATACTTCAGCAAAGTGTTGTTTGAGATTCAGTTTTATTTGAGGTGATCTGACTATGAATGATGAAATATGGTGTAGTTGTCCTGATGACTCATTTAGCATAAACGGTGAAAATGTTGAGCTGATGTCTGTCTGCTGGGCAAAGGAGTACAGTCATCAACAAAGAAGACAAAAAAGGCATTGTTTTGAAATCAGTTCCCACTATGCATTTTTTTATTCATTTTCTTTTTGTTGTATTTGTTTGAGTTCTTCCAAAAGCTGCTGATGCACACAGCTGAGGCAGTGAATCTAAATGTTTATTCAGGGCAGCTTAATTTATTATTGTTGAAAAGGCCAGGATGTCCCCCAAATGGCAATGTGGCTGATATTTAAGTTTGAGGTGGCCTGTGAGGCTCCATAATTTTATTCACAAAAATCAAATATGTTGTATTTGTTTCTGTTATTTGTTAATCTTATTTTTTGTATAGCCACATGGGAAAGAACTAGTTTGGTAAATGTTTTTCTGTATTGATATTGATATTGCACAAAATACAGATACACAGAATATTGGTCTACATTAGAACGGCATGAAGCAAAAGTGCCTTGAATCAAATTAACTCCTTTTCTTTAACATTATAATTTCATTGACTAGTTTTGTAAATTCAAAGCTACAAATATGTTACTTTACCCTTATGCTGGTCAATGCAGCCACAAATATTTCCTCTAGCTCAACCATTTGTAATAGTTAAAATATGTTATTTTTTGTTTGTTCTAAGGAGATAAAGTTGATAAGGGATAATGGGTTACCATAACCCTCAAAACATATATAAATGCTGTTTCATTATTGAAATGATATATTGTTTTTGCACACAATAGTCTCCTATGCACTTACAATACAGTACATGTTCAGTACCATGCATTTCATTGATCGCTTTTTCCTTGTGTGGGTGCTGGAGTACGTGTTAGACACATGTCTTTAGGCATCTAATTTATTATGACCATTTGTGGGATTATTGACACAGGAGGAATAGAACTGGACTAGAAAATATATCAAAACATGCATGACGTACAAGATCAGAGGTGTAAAAAGTGTTTCCTAAATTATCTTGGATTTTTTTTCTCATCAATTGCATCAGGGTCTCTCTGTAACATCCTGAGTCCAGTCGTGGATAAAGCTTTGTAGTTCAGCCGCCATAATACTCTGAATATTAGGTACTGACCCACATCGGCGCTTATACAGGTTACATGGAGCCCCAGATGCAGGCCCAGCTGTTGCCATGTATTATCTCACTGACTGTCCCTGATGTTTTATGTTAAATGCAAGATAAAACATTAACATAGCCTAATCCAACCTAGCAACAACAAGAATGTTAACTACAAAATACACTCTAATAATAATAATAATAATAATAATAATAATATTGGTGATGATAATGATGGCCACCAGTCTTCTGGTCCTCTGCCACCCTCTGCCACTGTAATGAATAATCAGCTGCTAACCTTGCCCCCATTCTCGAACCAGTTTCACCCTCCTCAGCAGCCACCACTGCTCTACCTACAGTACCATATGTAGGTAAGAATAATGACTCCTCAGTCATTAATATTAATTGAATGTTGCTTGAGTACGGTGCATGTAAATGAAGCAGTGGGCGTAGAGATCTATAGGCTGCCTGGAGACTTAGCCTGAGTAATTAACGGAATTATAGTGCCCTATTGGACCTGTGTCAGTTTTAGTAACAGTATTTTGACAGTTTGTTCAACTGTCATAAGGGGAGTATTTGGAGGTAAAATATAAGCTTTCCTTAATGTAACATAAAAATCTATTATTTAATTGGAGATCCCTCTATATAATTTGTGAGTGAAATTTCCATTTGCTGCCCTCTTTTAATAATGAATCGTCACCTTGAATCATTATGTAAACACCAGGATTTTGTCAGTGGCCATCGCTAAAGTCAGTGCAGTAATAACACATTTAGAACAACGACAGCAGCAGTATTTGGAAGGAGGGAGTGAAAGGAATATACAATGCAAGAGAAAATGGTGTGTCAGAGGTTTTGGATTCAAAGATAATGTTGATGATGATTAGAATATTGATCCTGATAACCCACCTGTTATTTAAGAAGCAGTGGAAAGCCACCCACTCATTGTCATTACTCATCACCAGCTCCTTACAGCCTGCTGCAGTCCATGCTGCCACCCATGATTTAGCTCTCCATCCAGTTATGAGGGGGTGTTAAGCGTTTATTATGCAGCACAGTCCAAGTCCCAATGAGATGGCAGAATGTTGCCCGATCGATACCCCTCACAGGAAGCCAGGTTAATTTATTTTTTAAGGATTTGTTTGCATCTCTAAGGGCCCCTTCTTGCTGCAGCTTGTGATGCAGGCGATCTCCCAAAGAACACACAGTGATGTTTTGTCATTGACACACGCATACAGCACTCCACAGGCAAAGGTACTGTACATGCAGGCACACTAAACATGCACACACCATTTTACATACTGCATTCCATTGTTGTTTTTATATCATACAAAACCAGCTTAATCAATTTGCTAATGACTCTGACAAGGCTAGTTGTGAAGGCTTGCTGATTGATAGTGTGGCTAAATTGTGGTTATCGGGATCTAAGCTAGCATCTACCTGTACAGTTTGAGCCTCTCCATTTGTAGTGTTTGACCTTTTAGCTCTGACCCACGCCTCATGTACAGAATGCCCCACGTTTTGCACACCACACCCCCTCTGAATTTTCTCATTTCATTGTCCTGACCTTTACTCTTCATGTCAGTAAGTCTACCTTCATATCCATCTTTCTTTTGTGGCGTCTCATCTCAGCATTGCACTCAATATGGTAGTAGACGTCATATGATTTCCAGGTTTTTGTGCTATTTATAACCACACGTGTACACAAACGTAACTGCATGTGTGCACATACACCACATGCTCAGTTTTGCACACATAAGCCACAAGACAATAACTTCAGACTTATTAGCATGTGCATTGTACATACAACCCCAGTATATCCTCGGGCTGGCAAGCAGCTCCGGCTCTGCAAAATACAGAACAAATGTCACACTCTCCTGCCCAACTCTTCTTCAAAGAAGCAGGATCTCACACTTTGTTTCTGACTGAAGAGTGATCTGATTTATGTAAGGCAGTCACCATGTCAACCACTTATCATCTTCAAAATCAATTATCGATTTACATATAAATAAAACACATCACCCCCATCCATCAGTTTACCCTTGAAACTATGAGGGAGAGATGGAAACATTTGTTATCAGTATGATCATTTTGGTTACCACTCATCTGTATAGATTTTTACTGAGCATCATCAATCAAGACATTTAAAATGGATGCTGTCTCAGAGCACATATCTCCCCTCAGGGAATTATCACCCCAGGCACAGGTCAAGCAGAGATTTGATCTATTGTCAGTAAGATGAATTGATGTTTTTCTCTACATTTACTATGTTTTGTGGATGCAGAGAGAAGAAGAGAGAGAGAAGGTAAAGGTGAGTGGGGATAGACATAAGTCTAAAGTAGTTTAACGTCAGCCCTCAGGACTGAAAGCTTTTAAAATATTCAGAGCCATTCTCCATCACCTTTTGCACCGGTAACTTGTTCGAAAAAAAAGAGTGAAATGAAATCAATAGCCATGCCAGTACTGGCCTCTATGCTAGGCATCATCCAATATTTATACAAATGAAGCTTCACAACCTAAAATTTACCCAGTAGTTGCATGTTTAAGAGGCTGTCATGGACTCGAAGGGGTGAAAATTCTAGACAGGATATGAAGATGAGAGAATAAAATAAATCTATGTCCCCATCATGATGCCCTGCCGCACATACTGCAGTCATTTGCATTCACACAAAATGGCAGGTTATGATTATGAACCCAACATGGCAACTTTAAGCCATTATTACTCCCCAAAACATGTCCCCTAACAAATAGCCACAAAGTTTAATGCATTTGCTACTGGAGCACTGCAGTGCACGTAAACTATTAATTAATAGCTGGTCACCAGAATTAATCAATCTGTCAAAAAACATGAAAGCAAAATGAGGGTATATTGCTCAAACTGCGATTTTATTTTTCATCCTACATGGGCCACTTCCTCAGTCATTGGTTTGATTTTAATGACTAATACAGGTTCCCTTTACTGTCAGACTGCTGAGGTCAGTGTCAGATGAAAACTCATGATCCAGCACCATTTGGCATTGATATGAGTGCGAAGACAAACTCCCTCAACACAACTGTGAGCAGATACTCATATATAAGTACAGACATGTTATAGTTTGGAAAACTGAGGGATGAATTCCATCTTGAAAGTTTTTGATGGAATTTTGGAGGAAACCTTTTTTAACTTATTGTTGGAAATGATATTGATCCCATATATTCACAGTATATTGCAACATGAAATGCATGTTCACTACCACTTGCATTTATTGATGAATGGAATAAGGAAATAGCTTCAATTTAGTGCACTCAAGTGCAAAACACTGAATTCCCGGCATATCCTTCATATTAATAAGAATGAGTAATATGTGATGGGATTTTACCTGAGAGAAATCCCATGAACTGTGGGAGGAAAAGAAGGTAATTTGATATGCATATCCCGTGGCTCACTTTTTCAGTTCCTCCAGGATTTGACGATCTTGTGATTACAAAAATGAACACAAATGTAACCAATTATTTTCTGGAGCTTGCAATTTTGTCCAATCCCTGCAATATATCCGCAAAATACTGTAAAAATGTTTGCCCGTTTTAACAATCACTACCATTTTCAGGTTAAAGCATTTCATTTCAGAACCACTGATGATGAGCCTTGATCAAATAAAATTAACCCTTTAAAGGGTTAACCCCAGAAAAACAACATTTTCAGACACATTGTTGCCTATGGGACCTCTGCACGTCTTCTTAGGCAGGGTTTATTCACAGACTCTGCGTCACAAGCTCCACCCATTTAAAATTCAACAAAACATCTCTAACCCTATAAGAACCAAGCCTTACCTGTTTTTTTGAACCTTTGTTCCAATTGTTCACCAGAATACCAGGACACCAAGTGCACCTACAATGTTGTTGATAGATTTGAAAATAACATTTTACTCTCATGGGAACTAATTATGTAATGATTGTCAGTGAGTTCTTAAAACATTTTTATTCCTGCTGACTTACAAGTTGTAAACATTATCTTAATTTATCGCAAAATAACACAAAAATGATGCAAATTGATGCATTTAATTGTTTTTTCAGAAAAGCTGCTGCAAATTCAGTATATTGATGTTGCCCCTGCTGTGGAGGTTTGCAGAATATGGTGCACAATAGGTAAAATGCAGCCACAGTATGAGAATATGCACACTAGAGAGCAGTCTGTTCCCTCTTTCTGCAGTCGTTGTGATCCTCCATCTCTCTCATACTCTCACATTCTCTCAACATACTGTTCATGTCAAAGGGCCCAGGAAACACATCTGTCAGCGCACTAATTTACACAATGAAAACCAGAGGAAGAAGGATATATATGCACCTCAAAATGGCCTTGTATTCAACAAACATTTTACATCACATGAAAACACAGTGAAGAATATTGCATGTGCAAAGCTGCTGGATAATTTCTTCAATGATTCTGATACAATTTGAAATTGTATTTGAATTTAAGTATGCATGGTTTGAATGACTGTTGTCTTTAGTGTGCTTGAATCACTCAAGGAGGCCTTTCTCCTCTGTGAAAGCAAAAGTCAAAAATTAGATCGTTGACACTCTGTTTTCTTTACTTGGATGGTACACAAATAGTAATATAATAATATGAAAATATGATAACCAATTAAAATGTAATAGATTATTTGAATCTATTCTGAGATAGTCAATGGGAAGGGGGGAAAGAAACTACACTGATAGCGAGCCAACACAGTGAATGAAGAAACAACAAATATGAGAGTTAAAACAGAGAAGATATCTAAAAATCAGACCATGGATTTTACATTGGAGATGAGATGCAGATATCCCTCTGCCCCTTTCATTATTATTATTATTCTTATTTTTTGTAATTCATTTTATTCTTTTGGTTCGATACACTGCAGAGACATGGCTCTCCAGTCCTCGAGCGCAAAGACTGCGTCTATTGTCATTCATCCTTTCTGACAGGCTTCTCACGTACAAATGAGTTTACTGTGAATAGCAATTCATTTATTTAAACATTTTTTGTAGTTTACAAAAGAAATAGATTATCTTGTATCATTTTTTGTCCACACTTGCACTTCTTCTTTTTAACATATTTTACACAGACTTTTATTTTTACATATTAATCCAACTTAAACATGTTTTTTTATATTTTAAATGCTTGTCAAATATTGTATTTACCATAATACAAATGGGTTGTTTTTTTTCGGTTTTCTTCTTTTGTGTGTCCCCAGCTTGTTTTTAAACAATAATTAAATGTCCTGAAGTAGAAAGACACATTAAAGCTCAAATATCCACCCATGAGAGAAAAGCCTCAGTGCCCACCATGTATTCCTCTCTGTGTTTCTGTAGAACATCAACAGGTCCAAGAGTCAGATGCCCATTATGCCCTGTGGCCTCAAATCAGCAGTAGATAGCAGTAGCTATAAATCCACTGCAAAAGAGTCAGCCACGTAAAGCATACTCCTTCCACATCACAGTGAGATGCTGTGTAAAAAATGTCCAAAAGATTCCTTTATTCCTCCTGTCCTGCAATTTTCCCCTCCCCAGTGTATCCAAAAAAAGGGATTTACGGTATATCCAGATAATCACAGGTAAAGATGTACTCACAAAGCAGGGTCACACCTCACATTCCCGAGAAGGTTGCTGTTGGCAAGTGCAAGAGCCATATTCATTGATGATTACCAAAGCTCCCTCAATGTGGTTAGGTTTATAGTCAACATAGTACTCCGGTGTAGAAATTGCAGCCATCTGCTGCATGCTTTGCTTTTTCTTCTGCTTACGGCGCTGACTGCTGAAGCATTGCCTCAGTTGTCTTATTCCAGCTGGAAAACACTTCCATGCCACATACAACATGAGCACAATGATGAGAAAGGAAAAGATAAGTGCCATGGTCCCAGTCACCACCTTGTGGATCTGCATGGTGCTCTCCAGGTCATCATGGCCCACTGTGACAGTGAAAGAACTGGTGACCACCTCACTACCCTCGCCCTCATAAGGGTTGGGAGTAAATGGGCCCAGAAAAACAGAGCCACCCTGGGCCAGATCCCTTGTAGAGGCATACAGGCCTGCTGTTGTTACCTCCATTAGACGATCCTCACATAGCTGAAAAGCATAGACAGCATCCAACACATCCTCGCCCTGTGCGGTGTCGGGGCTTGAGCACAGCAGGGAATTGTCACGCTGGCCTCGGAAGGCACTCAGCCAAGAGGCCAAGGCACACACGTTGCGACTGCATTCCCAGTCATTCCCTGCCAGGGTAATGCTGTCCAGAGATGACCACGAGTCCAGGATGCGCTGGTCCACAGAGGTCAACCGATTGGAGTCTAGCATCAGCACCTTAAGGTTGGGTGCACTCTCAAAAACATGTGGCTCAATGTATTCGATTTCATTGGATGACAGGTCAATCTTCTCTAAAAAATGCCATGTCCAGTCCAGTGTAATGACAACAATAGTGGCATGATTGTTGTGCATGTACAGAGTACGTAAAGAGATGAGGCGAGGGAAGTGGGCTAGGTTGACTTTAACTAGCTCATTGTGCTCAAGATGCAACTCAGTCAACTTGAAGAGACCAGCGAAGGAGTTTCGTGCCAGGCTCTGCAGTTGGTTGTATCCCAAGTCCAGAAACTGCATGCTCCGGCAGTCTTGAAAAATCCGCACTGGCACAAATTTGAGAGCATTGTAGCGCAAATGCAAATTGGTGAGCTTTCTAAGGCCATGGAACAGGTCAGGCTCTAGTGCCTGCAGCCTGTTGTATGAGAGATCCAGGATACGCAAGTTTGGGAGGGGCCTAAAGGTACCATTTGGCAGGCTCTCAATCCGGTTGCTGCTGAGGTCTAACTCCTTGACCCGTCTTAGCCTGTCAAATGCACCCTCCTCTACAATGTCAATGTTGTTGTGATCTAGGTAGAGCCAGGTGAGCTGTGACAGACCAGCCAGTTGGCCTTCACGCAGCTCGGTCAAGTTGTTCTCTCTCATGGACAGTCCCATGGCACTGCTCAGATTGCGGGGAATGTCTGTGAGGTTGAGCCCCTCGCAGTACAGCAGCTTGCTGTCGCAGCGGCACAGCCTTGGACAAACCCCCTCTACCAAGGGAACTGTTCTCAGAAAAATGCCCAATAAACACAGTATCAACCCAGGGGGCTTCTTCAGTGGCCACTTTAAGTACAGTCCAATTAGAAGGAAATCCATTAGCATAAATATCCAGGGATGCCACTGAGAAAATGTCCATTGAACCACTCTGGATATTGTTTTTGCACCTATCACATCATATTTATTACATCATATTTAATAAATTTAATAATCTATTTCGTTCCGGTTTTGTATTATAGCTGTAGACAGTGATTATATTTATTTTATTTTGTCAACCAAGGGAATCCTTGTCGAAAATGCAAAGGATAAAGGGCAAGTCTCTGCTTATGTTAGATATCAAGCAGTGGGTGGAGAGTGTAGGGGATGAAAAAAAAATTAAATTGTCCTCGATTGATCGATCTTATTTGAAAAGATTCCTACTCACCCCTATCCAAAAGCTGACAATCTTCATTCAGCGTCTCGCTTTGTGCCCCAACACTAATTATGTGCGAATCTAAAAAAGACCCCACTGTGGTACAAATTCTCCCCCCTCCCTCCTCTCTTTTCAGTGGACACCAGATCCTTGGCAGGCTTACAATGTCTTAGTTCTCCTCAAGTGAAAGAGCCAGAAAGAGAAGGAATCCAAGTAGCTTTCAGCGAGATGGTAGGAAGTGCAAGTTCCCCTGTCTGCATGCATGAGCTCTGTCTCTTTTGCTCCTCCGCAGTCCTCTGCTGCAATGATCAGAGGGGAGAAGAGACAACCAGAAAGAAAAAACAGACCAGGGAAAAATCTTTTTAAATATCTGTCTTGCTCTTTTCTCCTCCCCTTCCTGCTTGAGTTTCAGCAGATCTGTCAACGCATATTATCGTCCATCTCTGGAAGCAATCACTGACTTGTAAGGTTTAAATCCATTCAAGCGGGTAATCATGCTTTCAGTGACGGATGCGAGGGGAAAAAAAGGATTTAAAGAGGTGAACCCTGTTCACTGTTTTCTTGTGTAACAGTATTCCTTGTCATCTCAGTGGCTCATCTCGGTTAAGAAGCCGCTTGCATCCCCTGTGGCTTGCAGTTTTCGTTACTCCCTTGCTCTCCGGGTATTTTCTCAGCCAGCTGGAAGAGGCTGCTGAAGGCTGGTGCTGGTAGGCAGGCAGGGGCGGTAAATGTGGGAAGCAAAGGAGCGCACAATCCCTTGCAGCAGGGCAGTACACTGACAGCGCATGCAGAAGCACCTTCTGTTCACTGAGTGTCGTAAGCCACTCACAATTCAGAGTGCTCGCTCTCTTTCCCTCACTCTCTTGCTCTCTTTCCCTTGATCGCTCACTCACTTTTTCATGCTGCTCCCCTCCTCTTCCTCTCTCTCCTCTCTTCCCTCCACATTTTTTCTCTTGCTGTGTTTTTCTCTGTGCTTGATACATTTAAATATTCAGGATGGGTTGGGCTTAAACCAGGAGCTTTAATGACCCACCACCCCCCACCCCCTTCTGACTGTAATGAATTGGGCCATATAATGTCTTCCTCCTTTGACGTTGCTGTGAGAAAGCAGTTTTCTGATTTCAGAGTTGGAAAATAACATTCATCCAATGGGAAACCATCCAAAAAGGGTGTCCTATATTATTTACAACCCTAAGGCAGAGAACCATTTGCATGCATATTAACAATCAGAGAGTTCACATATAGAAGAAGAAAAAAATAAATAAATAATATAATTAAAATTCTACATATTCTTTCTCAAGATTGCAATTAAATCCACATGCACAAAGTTATTAATTTCAGTAATGATGATACAATTTGAATGTAGTCATCATCTTGTTTGTCTAATGATTTCAAATATGACTTTGTGTAATGAATCAATCTAAGTCTAGTGATAATCATTGTTGAGCCTTGCCAACAATAAAGGCTAGTGTATAGTGAGTCAAGACTAGAGTATGACATTCTTCATTTGATCAAACTGTCCTGTGGCCAGGCCTTCTATGTCATTGTCAATTATGGCAAGGCTATCCATTCTGAATACAGATATAATTGCTTGCCACATAATATTAGCATAAAGCTATAACATAAATATTCTTCTCTGAAGGTCCGATCTTGTCTCGCTTTGCACTTCGCTGGAATCACTCCTAGCCTTGTCATCGTTATCCCATTAATTTTCAAAGACAATGAGCTGTGACAGTGCCTTACATTCCTCATGTCAGCCAAGTTTCTAACCATCTGACGGTTTTTCCTTTCCGAGTTCATTGCATTTTTGCTGACAAATGCCATAACTTGCTTTTTTGTTCAAAAAGGAATGTAGAATGAATGAAAATGAGAACAAAATAAATTAAAAACTGTTTTTAATTATGCACCCTTCACAATCTAGCTTGGTAACATGTGTATAGAGCCAAATATATATTGAAACAAGAAACATCTTTTAATGGAGGAGGAAAAAAACATGAATAAACATTTACAGTATGTCGTTATTGCAAACAGCAATGCCAATTGATTTTCCTTTGCAATGGAGTTACAGCTGGTTGTTTTTTCTTCTTGAGAGGTAAGAGTTGACATTTTCTATCTGCCAGGGAACCTCATCTAGTTGTATTAACTAGATCTAATAATAATACATTTTATTTATAGAGCACATTTCAAGATACTCAAAGACACTTTACATGGTAAGTTAAATAAAATATCCAGACACATCATTCCCATTTCTTCGGACTTGGGATCTTGTAAAACTCTATAGGGCTAAACTGAGGCAAAAGCCCAGGTGGTTTGTGTCATGGTTCCACAGATGTTTACCATGTCACTGTGTCTGCTCATGTGTTCTGCTTTGGCAGTCAATTACTGTAGTGTTGTTGTTTGTGTTGGAGCTGGTATTATGGCATTAGCATTAGCTGTAGAATATCTGGCTAACTGAGAGAGAGCTTTTTACAAGTTCCACTTTATTTAACTGTACATATCAACCATATATAGTCTCCACTATTTGGTCAAATATGAATGTAAGAGTAAAATATATCATATTCTAAGTCAGGAGAGTTAGCTTCAGAGTGCTGCAGGGAACATGGTAGTATATTAGACCATTTTAAGTGCATCCCATCAAACAATAAGAGTCCCCACCAAGTGGTATAACCCATTACTGCAACAACAATAGAGGTCTTTCTGACTGGTACACTACCAACATTTTAAGCTACTGGCAGTTGAATGTTGATCTAACTGAGCTTTAATGAAAAATAATAAATGAGAGGCGTAGATTTTTGTTGTTGACTGTATTCTAATCACTGAATACATGTACAGATGTCTTTTTAGATTACATAAGCAAGTAATGCAGAGCAGGTTCACTCATGCCAATGTATCACCAAGGGCTTTTTTATGCAGCACATGAGAAATGTTTCCATAAGTGGAGACTCTGCATAATAAAACAAATCCTGCTAGATAAACTGGGGACCAAAGGTATTTTGTTCCATTATTTAACAAACAAATATCTCTTAATATTAACTCATCAATACTCAATACTCAACGCTATATTTTTTTTTAATTTCAATTTTCCTTTTATTCTTTGTTAACGTCTTTGTCTGGCATCAGTTGAACAACTTGTACAAATGGATAGCATGCCTCTGCATAGCAGAGTGGGGCTGCTCTTGTGGCCAATTTCATATTGATCATACTAAATCCAAAGTAATTTCTATACATTTTAGGCAGACAGATAAATAAAACCCCTATGGGAAAATGCAAAAACAAAATACATTATTTGGCTGCATCTAACTGGAAAATAGGCTAGCTTGAATATGGGGTGGGAGTTTGGCTCTCTATTTGATTACAATAATTATACCAAGGAATGCATCAATTACCTAACAGGCCTGTACTTTGTTCTGACCCTGTCTGGCACTCAACAACTTAACCTTAAATACTGCATCCACCACCAGGAGCTTCAAAATACTCACAAGAAGTTCTTAACATTTGTGTTACAGTTAAAGCACTGACAGATGTTCACTGTTATTTTAATTGAAACCAAATTTTAAGGATCCTTTTTTCAAATAGTTTTTAGCCCTACTTTTCCTTTGTTGATACTATGGGTATTGTTTAAAAAATTACGATACCAGTACCAAAACTATTACCCTTAATGTGATACAGATAGACCAATAGAGTACTTCTTGTAATATCCATTATGTGAATGGAAGCATTCAGTTGCATAAATTGTCCCCACTCCTCATCATCCAAATGATTTTTACATGAATACATTTTGAAAGTGTAACTTAATTCGATTTTTATGCACGAGACAAGTGTAGCCTATATACAGAGAGCCATCACAACAGACCAGCCTTGTTTATCAGAGTGTTGAGTAATGGGAAACGTTAATTCTGAAGGAATATGAGTTCACAGTTCGAGTCAAGCATAGAGGTTGCATTAGGCTATGTTTAGCTCTGGTTGTGTCTGTTTCACAAACCAAAAAAACAAACATAAAGCCAACGGTGCTGCTGATAGCAGCAGATTGTGAGATGAAGTTTCTCTGGTAAACACACTGTGGCTGTCGCAGTCCCACCTGCCCAGCCTGCCTACTGCTCCCCTCGCGGTCACTTCTTCTCCAGAGCCCGCTTCACTGCCGGACTGTCTCTGGGCTAGGCAGAGTGGACAGGCCGGGTTTCTGTATGGCCAGCTACCACACACAGCCCACTATATGTAGCTGCTACCTGTAGCTGCAGTACTGGGCCAATCACATATCGCATTAAATCAAAGAATGCTTGCGGTGATTGGCTGCGTGCAAAACCATACAAATAGTCAGATTTCATTTTTATTAAGATAACTAATTTGCAGTTCATGGACAACAAAATCATGCTGTCATTCTCAGATGTACCAATGTAAAGTTGGCGAAGGGAGATCATGCAAAAAAAGTCAAACCTCTAACATGTATGCAAGCATCATTGGATGACAGGAAAACATTCTAAACAAATGTTGCCCTGATTTTTTAATTCACTCAGCAGCTTTTACATAAAATTCTCCAGATCTGATCAAAATGTTTAATTCAACAATTATGTCAAATGTCAAGGTTTGACAGCGACAAAGATGTATTGAGCACCAAAGGAAAAGAAAGAAAAATTGTCCTTCACATGATCTGGACATCTGGAAGTTGGAATCATCGCTGCTTTGCCTTTGCTATATTCCCTCTTAGCTGTAATGGATGACTACACCATCAGCTAATGACTTGGTGCACTATAATGACTTGACACAGCGAACAGGAGATGAGAGTATCCAGACCATCAGACTTTAAGAGCTTTGGCTCTCCGCTTTGGAGTTCAGGTCAGCACAAGTGTGAGTGAATGTGTGTTTCTGTGTATGTGTGGGTGAAACACACATGCCCACTGACACACTCACGTGGACAAAGTCATACAAACAGACACAGCCATATAACAGATTGATGGTTGATAAGGATATGGATTTTTTTAATGAATAACCTTTGAGTAACCTTTTCCTTTTTCTTTTAGCAGAAGTCATACACTCAGTTTCATCTATCATATCAAAAAATAAACCAAGGTGTCAACAAAATAATCCAGGATCTTTGTCACCTTCAAGCAAGTAGTTGTGGCTTTTTTGTGAAATGTAGAGAAGGGCTGTTTTTTTATTATTGCTTAAAAAATGTGATGCTGTTAGCAGCTGATAACGTTTTTGAGCTTTTGTTTTGTTCGCTTTTGTTTGATGCATGTTTGATGAAAGTTGCCTAATTTTCTGACTAATCACATGACTCCAACTTAATATTTTGATTGAAGAATATTTCAAATTTTGCATTCTGACTGTTTGTACAGTAAAGGCAAGTACTATACTTGAAGAAAAATCAATCAGCATTCTATTGGGTAGTGCCTGGTACAAAAAACGGTTGTGGTCTCTATTTCCCCATTCATGACAACTGTACGGCGGGTGAATTTTTATATGACTCATCTGTTAAAATTATATTAAGGCTTAAAGTTATGCATAATTAAGGACGTGGCTGCTTTGAGTGACAGCTGGGTGCCATCACAAGTGGCTAGCCGCTAGGCTGCTTCAGCAACCAGGCGTCTTTTGGCCCCCCTCAGCTCCACCTCTTCCACCATTTTTGGATTGCCCAGGGTGTCAGGCACTGCCAAGATGGCAACAGCCGGAGCCGGCAGAAGCTGCCCATGTTGAGCTTCACAACGGCTCTTCAGAAAACTATGGGTGACGTCACGAACGCTACGTCCTTGTTTTATACAGTCTGTGGTCCGGAATGGCTAGGTTTTTTAAAATACGGTTTTGTTGTGTAACCAAACATGTTAAATTTAAATGGATTTCCAAACTCTAAAGCATGATTTTATGTCTTTAGATAATTATGTGATCATTTTATTTGATATTCATGGATAGTTTTTGTAATAAATTGGTTGGAGGTTGTGGTCTATTGTCAGCAGACTGAATTGATTTGAGGGATCAAGTAAGGCTCAAAATTATCAGCATCCATGATTACAGTCCCATTATTTAAATCATTTATTGAATCAGAGGACATCTAACTGTGTGAGCCCAACAAAACAAGGCAGATGATGACTAATTGGCCCGCTGCAGAGATAATGCTGATGGGCAGCAAGGAAAGGATTGCGGTGGGGGTCTGTACAGACACTTACACCATGAAGTGGCTGTCCATGGCTGTGGTGAGGAAACAGTAAGAGATGATTCTGCATCTGCAATTGAGTGTGACCGCTAGCAGATAAAAAGTTTCTCTCAGTTTGAAAGAGTCACAAGTGGACAGAGTTAACATTGAGCTTATTCATTTCAGTTCTAGTGCTTATTTTCTATCTTCTTTGGTACTTTAGATGACATAATCCCATTATATAATCAACAACTGGGGATGAACTGAGAAACAGAAGAAATGTACTCAAAGATAAATTGAGATAGCCGTGGGCATTTCTAATTATTACCACCAGTCTTATCTCAGATATATCAACTTATTCAGAATTGTGAAGACAGTAACCCAGTGAAGGTTTTTTAGCTTATATCCTGGGTTTCCTACACAATATACAAAAAAGATCCACTTCTCTCCATCTTCCTATGATTTCAAAGGAGTTTATACTAACTGCAACTGGGTTAAACAAAACAGGCAAAACAATACCATCACAACATTCACTGGAGCATGTGACAAGAGTAACATGGCTATCGCTATGGGTTACAACTCCTTGAAGCATGTTTTATGTGATGTAAAGTTTGCTTCACTAAGCACTGTCAACTGCTTAAATATAAAAATCAATATAACATCATCCCCATGTTTGAGGCTTTAGAGGTGGGTGAAAGTTTCTGCTGATGTATGGAGGAGTAACAAAGCAAATGGATGGCAAGCCTGGAAATGCTCTGATATTTTGTCCACGGTGATGTGAATATGAGGATCTGCATATACTGTATATATCAAGAAAAAAAGAAAGAATTAAGAATCTGTCTGAAAAGGCCAAAATGGGTAAAGTAAAGAGAGTGTGTATCATCGTTGGTAGGAAATAAACTGTGTGCGCCAATAAATCTGGGGGTGGCTTTTGGAAGCAGCATGATCTTAAATCGCCTCTAGTTTTATGTTTCTCTCCCAACACAAAAATAAAGCTCTGCACTGTGTAAATTGGTTAGTCGTGATAAAATATTTTTTAACTTTCCTTATTGAACATAAGCCTGTCACTAAATGTTTGTGCTCTCTAAAATAATCGGTAACCATTTGTCCAGTGTTCTTTGGTTTTCTTAAAGAAAATACTTGATAACTCTCCTTTACACCCCATAATATTTAATATTAATCAAGATTCTGTAGGCCAGGCTCTTTTGTATTGCCCAGTTTCAGTGATCATGTGTCAACTGAAGTCTTTAGCTCTTTTTCTTAGCATCTTAGTTCAAGGTTTGATTAATTGCCTGCTCTTTCATGAATGCTCATTTCCCTACTACAGTTGTACTAAGCTGCCTGGTGCTGCTTGTGGCCTCCCTGTTGCCTTGAACGTTGCCAAGTCATTGACTTGGTGTTTTGCCCCGCAGAACAGCTCCTGACTCTTTTTATTTGTTGCAGTATTCTCTGTAAACTCTACACACCATCATGTTCAAACATACTAGGTGGGTGGCTGCATCTGAGACGATGAAACCTTCACGCCTGGCACTGGGAATCAGTCCCATTCTAATGTTAGGTTAAAGAGTAACTGTACCTCTTTGCCCTGTCCCCACTAAGTTACAGCAACATTATTTGCTGGTTGCATTACCTAGCGTGTGTCCACAGAGAATATATTTGGATATGTGCCTAAAATATCAGTGCCTACCTCAGAAGGAGTGGAACACCAAAGAAGCAAGAACATGATGCAAGAAAAGGATTGTGGTGCAAAGATGGAAAATTTGTAAGCAAGCATGTAGTTCTAATTAACAGATCGGGATGGAAGAAATTACAGATAGATAACAAACATAATGGATCAGTAAAAATCTATTTAGACAAATGAGTGGGGCAAGTCAGATACTACTTAATATTTAATAGTCAGACTAATAAAGAGCATTGTCAAGGAGGCAAAGATATATAAACAAAATGCCAAACAGACTTACCCAAAATATATGTAGTGTACATACATGTGCATAGACAAGATGTATCAATAATTGTGACACTGCTGCCAAGACTGAATTTGAGTAACCTATGCATGTCATTTTATTACTGGTCATAATATTCTGACTTGTCATTCAAAACTGTCATTCACAGTTGCTTAATATGTAGAAAAAAATGTAGAATGGATAGATCGATAGGTACGTAGGTACAAAAGTAAATGTGTAAATCTGGCAATTCCTACACCATGACAGTCTGGTACTGTAGATGCAGAGATATTTGAACTTGAGATAAAAGTTCATTTCCACCCTAAAGAATGCAATCCCAGCCATTGTCTGGCAGAGTACCACTGCCTCAGACTTGGTGGTGCTAACTCCCATCGCAAATGCTACATATTCGGCTGCAAACCAGCCCAGTTTGCATTGGAGTTCATAGTCTGATGAAACCAACAGAAACACATCATCAATAAAAGGAGAGATGAGATCCTGAGGTGATTTGTTGCAACAATTTTTAAGACTAGTCAGTCAGTCAGTCAGTCAGTCATAGTCTACCGCTTGTTCCCGTTAGGGGTCGTGGGTGACTGGAGCCTATCCCAGTGACTTTGGGCCTTAGGCGGGGTACACCCTGCACAGTGGCCAACTCGACGCAGGGATAATTTTTAAGAATAGTTCAAATAATAATAATAAGTATCATAGAAATGATTAATAATATGCTTAGTAAGAGAACTAGTAATTATGAAGGTGAGTGTGTTGGATTGTTTATTGAAAGAGACTCCACATTGGAAGTGCATCTGTCTGTGTGTGTGAAAGAGTGAATTAAAATGGGTTTAAATTGCTTCCAGATATGTCCAATGTGTGGTGTTCCCTGTTGAGAGAGAGAGAGACAGTGATTTTGCCATGTCACATCGCAGAGCAGTCACACTCAGTGTTGGACATGCTTTTATACAGAAACAAGATCAGAATTCTTCACCCGCCGCCACGTCTGGTAGAATTTTACAGCTACCTACCACAGCCAGTTTTTCACCTAGATTTGGCGGTTGGTGTATGTGGGTTTTCCATATACAGTATTTAATTCAATTACGTGTTTGAACATTTTCACTTAGTGTGTTTCTTTGTGCATTTGTGTTCTGGCTCTAATGTTTTTGGCTTCAGAGACTACATCAAACAGGGCATGTGACTGGGCTCTGTCTGCCAAAGGAACTTTGTTCTGCTGTCAGATGACGCAGAAATCCCATTGAGAGCCACCAAGCCTATTTTCAAATCCCAGCTCTCTGGAGCAGCATGCCCCTACTTTTGATAGCCCTGACTACTCTGGCCTATTGCCTCATCCAGAGCCAAACAAGCCTCCACATCCTTCATGTGTCCACTAGCCTCTCTCATGTTGGGACAGAAGCCTAGCAGAATACAGCGAGCAGAGGAGGCTCTGATGCAAAAGGCTGAAACACTTGTAAATTTGGCCTGAAAATTACTTGTGCCTTTATCCCGAGTGTCTCTAGTGCAAGTTAAGGTAAGAACCCTAGCCTAGATCTCTGAACGTTAAGAGAAAAGCTCTGGTGTAAAGGCTGATGCCAAGAACCTCCCTGCTGCTCATTTAGTGTCAGTGCCACAGGTGGTGACGTACAGCTCTCTTTCCCCTTTACTGATGTCTCACCTTGATCATAATAATTAGTTGCATGATGTTCGGTTGACGCTGAAATTCATTACACACACTGCTGGGGCCAGGTCTCCTGGATATGTCTTTTGACTTTCATCATTTCATACTTCAGACTGACCCCAAAACAAACACAAAATATACAATATATAACTGCAACAGAATTTGACAAAAAAAAGGCCTGGCAGATTTTGACATGACAGCTCATTGCTTTTACCAAATAAAAGAAAATGGTAAAGGGTGACTATATAGTCATATCTCATTATATGAAGTATCTAATACAAAATTACTGATCATCTCTTAATAATTATAAAACTAGCTCAATTAGAACCTTATAATTCAAAACAGGCGGCCGAAATGTGTTTCTCCGTAGGGTGGCCGGCGCTCCCTTAGAGATGGGGTGAGGAGCTTGGTCACTCGGGAGGAGCTCAGAGTAGAGCTGCTGCTCCTCCACATCGAGAGGAGTCAGCTGAGGTGGCTCAGGCATCTGTTCCGGATGCCTCCTGGACGCCTCCCTGGGGAGGTGTTCCAGGCATGTCCAACCGGGAGGAGGCTGGCCTGGGAACGCCTCGGTATTCCTCCGGAAGAGCTGGAGGAAGTGTCTGGGGAGAGGGAAGTCTGGGCGTCTCTGCTTAGACTGGTGCCCCCGTGACCAGGCCCTGGATAAGCGGAGGAAAATGGATGGATGTTTTTTTATTTACTCCTTTGCTTCTTGGTTTGACAAATTGGGAAATTTTCCTTACTACGTCAGTGCTGCACAGGCATTTTAAATCGTTGGACCTGTTAATAGTAGCAAACTACCAGTTCCAAATCCCAATCAACAGCAGCTTTTTGACCGATTCTGCAAATGTTGAAATACCTTGGAATTGTTATAATTATGATTGATTGGATTGATTGTTTTCGTATTTTAATGAGATTTACTTAAAAATGGTATTCTCATTTTGCACAATGAGATGTCTGATGATGTATGAAATCCCAGACACCTGGGAAATTTTTTATTTGACTTATCATCTTTCTCATAGGGAGAAGGGTGAGGATCGACACGAAGGAACAATCTTACCTCATTTCTCAAACTTCAGATCTGTTTTAGTTTTCAGCTCTAGTCAAAGGATCAACAGACAGCAACATTTTTAATCAACATTTTCAAGTGGAATTAGATAACTTTTGATCAAAAACAGAATATAATAACTTTCACCACTGCTCATTTTAGAAATCACACGTCGTAAGTTTATTAGAACAGCATTTGTTGGAAAGCTAGACGCTGGCAGCTAATGAGCTTCCACAGGCTTTGTGCAATAAACTGCGAGCTTATATTAGCTAACTCACTAACCTCTATGGGAAATTATAGTGGTAAGCTATCAGGCTGGAAAAGCAGTGGAAACCGAAGGGGGAAGCAGTGCCCTTGCCTTACGAAAGTCGGAAAAAACTTTTAAATTGGGCCATGTAAATCTAATATGAATGAAGATTCAACAACTGGATTTCTTATTTTTTGTCTCAAGTTCTGTTCTGAAACAGATTTTGTTGGACTGCTAATGTGAAATAAGTGAAAGTTAATGTAGCCTAGTTCATACAAAAGAACCCTACTATACATGCTCAAACCCCATCGGCTCACAGAACTAATGGCCTCAGGAGGGAGGATTGCAGTTGGATGCTTCTCTGCCCACCTAGTACGATCCTGGGAAAATGAAGGTCGCTGGCTGGTAGCCAGAAACAAACTTCTATGATCCATTGTCCGTTTGATAGTCGAAACAAAGAACATGTTTTCTTGCGGGGTCCTTTCTAAAATGAGCAGTAGTAAAAGAAACAATATTCTGTTATGATCAAGGAGTTGGTAAGCAGACGGCATTAGCTTGCGCTAACTGGTTGAAAAGTGGTCCGTATAATACTGTGAAGTGATTCACTGAATTAAACAGTGATTGATAACTGGTTCAGGTGGCATATTGGTGAAATTAGTTTTTGATTGACAGTGGATTTTAAGAATTTGATTGGCCAAATAAAAATAAAATTGACGGTTACCACACCCTCTCAAAGTCTGCAGTCTGCAGAGATACAAACTTGCCCTTTCATGGAAGACATTTTGACATGTCACATAGGAAAAGTACAGATGCAAATAAATTAATTAAATTAATGATGGCACAATGCAATTCAGCTGCTTCAGTCTCAGGGTCCTGATTATTGTGCATGCTGGCTCATTGTCCCACTGTCATGGATTACTGGGACACTTGAATGGAACAGAGCCATCAGTAATGTGTATTATTATGTCTGCTGTAAAAAGGTCTATTGTAAGACTCTTTTTGACATTGTGACATTTATTCTAGTTCTCTAACTGTCTTGAATTTGTAGCAGTTAATGATGACAAACATATGAGCTCATGAGGGAAGTTAAATAGGAAAATACGTCTTGGCAAACTATCCTTTAGGGTAAAAGATAACAAAAGATAACCGGTTTAGACTGGGATATTTCTCTTGAGTTTTATTATTAGAAGTGAAGATGTGATAGAAAGTACCATTATTGCATCTTATTTTAATTCACTGCTTACCAATAAGAGTCTCAGCTTGTCAAAAAGTAATGTGTGCGAGGCTAACCAGCAAATTCTCATTTCACCTTGACTTTAAGAATCCCAAATCTTGCATGGAAAGTGTGTACACGATGTTTAGAACTTAGGTCCCTTTACAAATACTATAAGAAACTACTGAATGCCTCTTCCTCCATCCTCAGACATTTTTTCTTCCAAAGCCTGAGGTGTAGGGTACTCTTTTGTACCAGTAAGGTATTATTCCTCCCAGCTCATCAAACTAGCAAAGCAGTGTAAACACAGAACTGTGTGCCCCAAGCGTGGTGTCTGCCCGACGAGGTGCTACTCTAAGAGATTGAAAATGCAGTCCGAGTTGTTTCAGAATAAACTACACTTGTTGTGTTGATCTCAGTGAGGGAATATGTCACCCGGTTTAACAGTATGGCTCTTTCATGGGTTTTTAATGGGTTTTGGATGACGATGGAGCTTGGTGGCACGGAGGCATATTCTATATCAGGCTCCGGCTACACAGACAATATTTTTTAGGATCATTTAATTGCTGGTTTTAGTCTCTTGAGGGGAATCGTTGATAATGATCAAAAAGATAAAATACTGCCAGCTTTATCCTTTAATGCCAGGCTTTGCTTTGACACAGGCAGCATAGGAAGCAACCAGGGTCACATGGGGGAAGACTGAGTGGAAATCAGCAGTTTGCTTAACTTCTATAGCACTTCATAAATATATAAAATTACACTGACATCCACTTAGTGGTTAAACACTGTAATCTGGCACTCAAGTGTGTGTGTGTGCCTGTCTTTGTGGCTATGTGTGTGTGTGTGTGTGTGTGTGTGCATATGCTGGCATGTTACTTCAGTGTGTTAATTTACTTGTTATTTCTTGCCAACACAGATAATATACAGGCCTCATTCTTCACTCCCTTCCCAGTATAGATTAAACATTTCCAGCCCATGTAAAGGTGAAATCATTCATAAACCTTTGAACAAATGTGAAGAAAATGCTATAGCAAGTGGAAACTGTATAGCTATGTTAAAATCCAGCTAATTCTGGCCTGTGGGCTGCATTCAGTACAGGTAGTAGCCAAAGTAGTTGTCTCGCAGATCAGTTTGTCATGTCTACACACACAAAAACTGTGCAGCTACAGTGTAGATGTCTAGCTTTTAGAGCTTGTGAATGATTTATTACTGAAGTTATTTTAAGTGTATTACAAATGTAGAACACCTGTACTGTATGTTGGTCACTTCATCACTATCTTTCACTTTATCTCAGGGAAGTGCACGAATATCTGGCACACCTAGAATTCAGTACAAGGGAGGGATGTCCTTTGAGTTCAAAGAGGGAATCCCCACAACACCTTTCTATAATGACTTACGGTGGTTGTTAAGTTGTGCTTTATTAATCCCCATGTGGTCCTCACCTCCAGTTCTTGGGCCAGTGCTTTGGTCAAGGGCAATGAAAGGATAATTCCTATTACCTAACAGTCATGTCTATTGGCGTGTGATGAAACTAGGCTGCCTGTAGTGCAGTGCGGGAGATGTTTACTTTTTTGAGCTTTTCATTTACAGAACACAGTATTCATAAAAAAGAAAGAAAAAACTCTATCCTGAATTTAAGGTCATGTGGTACCATTTGCTGTACATACAGTATATCATGCAGATCCTTTTGGTGGCAAGCTGAAATTGGGGTTTGGAATTTATATAACATTGCAATGCCTTCAGGGTATTTCAGGGGTTAGTGTGTCATCGTTGTTGGCAGCCGGTGTTTGTTTACATGTGGAGCATATAACACCAGTGATGACTTTGGGTACACTTCACTGTAGATTTTTGATGGAAAATGTTCAATGAATAAATGTGCAAACCAGGACAAATTGACAAAGGATGGGGTAACAACTATTAGAATGGCAAGAAACAGGGATGAACAATAAAGTCAACATGCAGTAGTTTAAAGATGGATGCTTCTTGAAGTAACTGAAACTGGACACTAACAATTAAAAATGGATGTAGATTATTTGTGTTGCAAAGTATGTAATGTTTGTCCTTAGCAAAGTAAGTTTCTGAAATTTGCAATTTTTTACTTTGGGGTGTCAGAGCTACTATTTGGAGTTGTGACTATGTATAATTTTTAACATCCCTAATATAAACTAACGGATACCTCATTTAACAAATATAGCGTAAATCATTAGTTAAATCAACTAAATTTCGAATAAATCAACCAAATGTGATGCTTAAATAAAGCATGACAGTACAGCAAGTGTTTATTTGCTTTATCTTGGCAGGTTTTGACTGTTTCTGTGGTTACTATATAAAAACTTTCTCCTTACGTATTGTACAGTTAACAGTACACGTGTAAAACAGGAAGTTCCCTCTGTAAATGTTAACTAGACTCTTCACTATGAATTTACATCCACAAGATTATATCCAGCCTTAAAGATCAAGGGAAAACTGTGTACTGCAAATATAAAGGTGTTTATACACTGCTCTGCTGATCTGTGTCATGACATACTGTAAACTGACCACAGGCACAATGTACAGATAACAAGATCCAAATAAGTATGGCAGATCTGTGCAATATGACAGTATACGATGACGCATCTCAGACCTCTACATAGTAGAAGTAAAAAAAATCCAATTGTCATCGCATCATAAAGCCGCAGGATTCATAAACTGCACCCTTGATTAAAACGCAAGTACTGTCACTGGTAGCAGACAATGGCAGCTAAATCCTCTGACAAGAGAAAAATTCTCAGCCTCACTTCCTCTCTGCCGTCTTTGTGCTTGAGTGTGTATATACAGTATGTGTGTATTTTGCTCAGTGTGTAACTGCTTAACAATGTTTTTGCATGATTTGCTCTCTCCACCCCCAGTGATTTCAAACCTAGAAATCTAGAGCCTAATCAAAACCACCCTTTGTTTACAAAGTCATGAACATGTTGACAAACTGCAGAACTCCTGCACTGTGGGTGGTGCGTTTGTAAAATTATATGTTGTTTAAGAGCTTTCAATTCATGGGCAGTAATTTTAATCTGCAGCTACTGTATGTCATCAAGCTGGTCTTGATAAAATACCAAAACCATCACTGAACATAATCTGTCATTTTTATTTTGTTTGGCAAAATTGCCCGATATCATCTATGTCTGGCTATAGGGATGAATTTGACATTTTCATCCCCATGACTGGCCAGCTATTTTGTAGTCTGGTGTGTAATGTGGATTGTATTCTTTAGGGGTTGTGAGCGTCGCTTTATACCTTCATTCTTTTTAACCTCAGTGACAAAGCGCTGGCCACATCAACTGTTCCCATCACTCTATTTAAGTTGCTCAGAACAGGGACTAGGAATCAACATTATTCATCATGTCATTCTTCTATCAACTACTGGCTGGTGCAGCTGCCCACCTGCACCAGAGCCTTGTCTACCAGATGGGCCATGCATAATTAAGACGATAACCCTCAGCAGAGACCTGACCCTGTCACAGCATTGAAAATAAGGCTGGCCAGCCCAGGGGCACACTTCACCCTCCTTGTGATGCCCACAAGTTCCTGCTATGCTGCTCCCAGACTACCCTAGATGTTATTGCCAGGCAGAGAAACACAGTAGTATTAAAACAGCCCTGGTTTTCCAAACATGTTACTGAATTTAAAAGGTAAAACTCAAAGGTTGATAAGAGATAACTTGCATGTCCTTATTTATTATGTTTGTCATTACTTGTTTCTCTAAATTGCACTGTACATTTACTTATGTGTTTATGTTCTTTTGACACTCAGTAGTTATCAGTAGCATTATTTTTCACGCCCTTAGCCTTTGCTTGGAGAACATTGACACAGATTTCAAAGGTTTTTATGCAGGAGACGTATACAGTAATGTGAACACCTTTACAATATGATGCAATCCAAAACAACACCCCAAAATGACCACAGACTCAACAAGAACGAAATAAACATTACAAGCTTCACACAGGGAGCATTTATCGCAGGCCTATTGTTGGTGATTGCTCATGGTGTTCATCTAATTGTGTCTCCCCATTGCAAATGCATTGCACTTGGACAACAGTGTGCATTTATAGCACATTAAGGTTTTATGTCATATAGGTGAAATATATTATTCAGCAATTGAACAGCAATTCACCGCATTGAAAACATGATTCATATATGGAGACGTCTACGGTCTATGGAAGCATTGGAAGGTCTTTGTGGAGCAGAACTGATGATAAATCTCTCCGGTGAATCTCACAAAGCATGGCTAGCCAGATATTTTGCTATGTCCTCTTTGTCATGTTGCGTATGGAAATTTTACTGCACCAGGCATACCTTTTAATGGGCCAAGAGTTACCAAACACACATAAATTAGGGTCTGTTGTATGTAAATAAGGGCTGGTGCAGCATGTCCTTGTTTCCACAGCTGAATCAATTTATCAGTCTCTGATCAAATCAGTGCTCATTTAGATGTTGTGTGACAGTTTAATAAATCAGATGTGGAGAGGTTCACATGTCTCTCCTAGTTCTTGAATCTGTACTGTTTCCAAAACGATTTGATAAATGACGGCCAATATTTTCAAGGGTGGTGTCTACATGTAATTTCCTGAAAATACTGGTTGGAATTGAATAGCTGTGACCATTGTAAGAAAACATTTTATGAGTCAGCTTAAGGAAGCTAATACATGTCCTTTGAAGAGATATCAATCCCCAAACACCCACCATGACAGTAAGTCCTATCCCCTGTTCCATCCTCACTCAGTGCACTTACATCATGTCCAGATATTCTGTGGCTTTACTGTTCCTTATTCCTCATAACTAATAGCAGCAGCAGCTCTGTTAGTGGCTTGCACTGCTGTGTGGCTGGACTGACAAAGCCTACATGAAAGGATAGTGGGAGACATCATAATTTCACCAGTTTAGCCAGCTCCAGCAGTCTTTGAAGTTGTTGCACCCTGGATCATTACAGCAAGGAAGCATACTGTTGTCTAGCTCTGTACAGTATATCAGTGTTGTTTGTGTGCTCAGCGGCTGTCTCTACGGTGGGCTCAGCCACACTAGGTTGTAGGTATGTTAGTGTTATCATGCTATCATTTGCATGTTTTTATTTGCTCCCCTGTTGGCTACATTCTGCTGTCATACTCAAGGCAATTTTTTCCCCTTTTCCCCTAATCCCTGATTAGTGCTACCTACACAAAGCAACTCACCCAGAAGAGCAGCTTGAGTCATCATTATCCTGGTTTACAAAACACACATATTCTTTATAGCCCGTCCTATCCCTGACAACCAACACCTTCACATTGATTGCAAAAATGCTGCCAGCTCTGGAGACTTTGTTTGCTGATTACATGTTATGTGTAATTCGACTCTATTCATTGTTGTGTGCCTGTGCAGTGAACAATGTAAAACCAATGTGTCAGTGTCTGGATAACTGGTTTTGCACATCTCCCCTCGTCCACATTACATCTAATTTTTGAGAGGCAGTGTGTGAAAGATGGAATGGTACCAAAATGCGTCAGTGAAAAACTTGTTTTCTTGTCAGTCATTTCAGATTTCCAGAGCTACCTGGCTGACTTGTAATCCTGTGCTCGACACAGTATAGTTAGGAGGTCACATAGAGAGGGGTGATTTTGAGAGTTGCAAGCAGTGAGTGGAAAGAGACCACCAGGCAAGCAGGGATTGAGTCTGAGGCAAGTGTGAAGGTGGATAATGTCTAGACACAAGTCATACTGTTCTCTTGTTTTTCTGCCACCACATTTTTCTCATTCATAATTTTTGCTTAAATTAAAATATGACATTTGTCTCTATGTAATGTCTTCATAATGACAGGGCATGAAATTTACCTTTGTCCTATTTTGACTGAAGTGTACATCACACCGCAAATTAAAAAATCTGAACAATACAGAAGTGATCATGGAATAGCCCAAATGTTTTATACCTTTTATACTCTTCTGTATCCTATACAGCCCCACGCTGCATGAATACTTGTGGAGGTATTTTAGTAGGTCTGTGAGATACAGAATGTTCATAGATTGTGAATGTGCTTAAGTCATAACGCACACAATCTGACATCCACCTGTATTGACATGCCAGCCACAGCAAATAATCAGTGTTAACATGGATGAGACATCATGAGGATATACATAGTTGAGGGAGTCTGCCATGGACATTTAATTGAGAATTCGAATTAGTACTTGAGAATTCGAACCTCACAGTCAACACTAATGTCTTTTTTGTGTCAATTGTCTGCCACATGGAAATCATTCGTAGCATGCCATTGTTTGGTCTGATCCACTACAGAGGGGTGGAGAATGATCCAATGCAGGAAAGAGAAAATGATGATGAAATGGGATTATGTCTCCTGGTATTAAGAACAGCTCCTTGAATAGGATTGACCTGTAGATGTCCCTGTTACAGGTGTTCTAACCGATCTGTAGTAGTTGACTTGTATTGAACCTACACTCTTTTCAAAAACAGTACCCACAGACAGCCACGTCATGTTTTTGTGTGCATGTATAGGAAAGTGTGTGTGTGATAAATTGACTTTTTTCAGCTCTGCAGTGAAACAAAAGTACATCAATGATACTCAAACCTTCTTCTCACCCCATTGACTCGCTTTTTTTCTCTTTACCACAGTTCTGCTCTCACAGATATCACACCACTCTCTTATTTTCTCACCCTCTCTAACCTGTTCTCAGCCTCTCCCTCCCTCGCTTCTCTTCTCTCCTGCTGCCCTTCCTTCAGTCCCTCCCTCGCAAACTACTTGCTATTCAGTTCAGGGAGACTGCAGGCAGCATTGCTCTAGCTCCCCATACTGCTGCTGCAGGACTAGACTTTTTTATCCCCTGCTCTCTCTCTTTCTGTCTGATAACCAGACATTTCCCCTCACTCCTTTTCTTATTCTCCTGAAACTATGCACCTAAAACCCTGGCTTACAGCCCAACACACTTAATATTTAACCCCCCTCCTTCCCTTCATGCTTGGTTCTATTCTTAAACCCCTGCATCGCTGCGTGACGTCCCATTGCTTATAACTACGTACAGTGGTGTTTTTCGGGAATGCATGAACTAAGTAAATAAACCAAAGCACAATTACCAAGGCAAAATTTTCCTTTGAGACGTTTCACATTGCATAGCATTTTCAAACCATTTTAACTCATAAGATGACTTGGATCTCAGCCTTTTGTGTCATTTCAAGTAGGTCAACCTTTTTTTTTAGACGCCTTATAAGAGTTCAGTATCTTCGCACAAAGGGCTACATCTTCCAGGGATACCGTGAGGATTTTATGGACTGCAGAGCCCTCAAACATCCTTGTTATGTTCCAGTGCTCCCTTTCCAAGTTTGTTTCTGTGTTAGTTCAGTTTCTGACTTTTTCAGGCTGTTTTGGGATACCCTACTCAGACTACTGTAAAAACAGAAATATGGAGGTTCACAGCCTCCTAATGCCATTGTACTGACTCTGACTAAGGGAGATGGATAATAAAGTCTTTATTATGTCTGTAACCTCCCTGTATGTGAAAAGGCTGTTGAAGGTCTGAATTTCTAGCTTCTGTCTGAGAATTCAAAACCTTGGTTTCGGCTATGGCAGGCCAATACATTACAAACTTTTCCTTTAGCATTGCTACTTGTCAGCTCTGCAATAATGCTTAATCTGTGGTCCTGAAAACCTAAAAGTTCCTATATTGTCCCAGGTAGCAAGATAAAATCATATACTTCTTGAATATGCTCTGATTATGTCTGGCAATCAAACAAAGGGCACAGTGCAGAGAAAGACATGAAACTAAATGTCCTTTGCTTAACGTCTGTCTTTGTTTTTGTTTATTTTTTTGTCAGTTACTGCCACTGCCTTTATCTCTGCTGCAGTTTGTGTTTCGTGCTTCCTCTCCCTGCCCTCAGTGTTTTTCTTCATTTATGTCCAGTTAGATTTTTATTTGTGCGCTTGTTGAAATGATCAAAGTTACATTAAAAGCTATCTTGTCCAGTTTGTATGAAGCCATCAGTAAGGATAAAAAAGGTCCATCGGGTAATTTATATTTGCTCCAACCCCCAGCCAAAGTGGGGGTTATGTTAACGTGTTAACGTTATGTTAACATGTGCAGAATAGGGGGCCCGTCCCCATGTCCTTTCGATTCTGGCTTGAGACCTTTGCTGCATGTATGGAAACAATCTTGTCTTATCAGCTCTAGTGCATTTAGCTTATTCAAAAACTAAAATACCATACTTTATGTACATCTACAGCAGTTTATTCTTTAGTCTTCATTTGTATGACTGAGGAATATGTTTTTGTGTTGCATCAATCTACCAATTAACCATGTATCCATGCACATAGGGTGTTAATCCTTTATTCTGTGTTTACCCCATCCTAAAAAATGTCCTAAATCATTTTGTACTTACGATGTGCTTGATGATAAGCCAAATGCTTCCTCTCATCCACAGCTTTCTTGACCACAGATGCTAATAGCCAGTGACAGGCCCGCAGTCTAAACATGAGCCAGTGTAATGAGAGGAGTAAGCAAACGGCATCAGCCATTAAACATAAGAGAGCTTGTGCCAGAAGGCACTCCGGCTCCTCCTCAGGCGGTGCAGTTCTCGGCCGCATTAACTCTAACTTACAGGAGACTGCCAGGCTCGAACAGCACTGTTATAGATACTATGGGCAACCATGTGAGAGGAGAAAGACCTGAAGCCTTTGTATAAGCAGCACATGGGGGGGTTGGGAGTATACTGGCTGTCCTGAGGCGCCACACAGGAGCTCTGGATACTCGTTCTTCCACAGCAGAATTTTAATAGGTTTGAGAAGTGTATATGTGTCTGTGCTGCTATCAATAAATGACAAAAACATTGCTAATAAATGATGAAATACTCAGTTATAGGACTATTGACCATATACCTGATTTTACATTGTTTGCTTATTGATAGCATGATATAATGTACTTTATTTAATCATAAATCAATGATTTAACAACCATTTAATCCATATGTTTTGTTGTATCGGTTAAAAACACAAAGCAATGATTGGTGATCCTAGTGAAAGATTTTTTTCTACTTTGTTCATAATGAAATAGGCTGTTTACACATTCTATGGGCCTTCCTCAAAATTGTAACTGATGTGTATAATTTGTGAAACGTAAAGGATAATGAGTTAGACGTGGTGCACCAGGAGTCCCAAGGACAAGGATTGTACCACTGCCTTAGGTCACTATCGCTTTCATTAAACCTCATTAATAAAAAAGAAAGCCTGGTGTTCATACATGTCTTGGAAGGCATTGCATAAAAAGTATGAAACTCATCTGTAAATCATTGCATGCAACAAGCTTTTTCCAAATGACAGAAGAGACTTTCATTTCAGTTTTTCTTTCACTAAACAGCTGCATGAAAAAACAACTTATCGGAGACAGTCACAAAAATAGCCAAAGCACATAAGGTCGTGGCAGGCAAGGTGTAAAAATAATGTGTCTGGTCACTGCCATGCAAAAGTTTGTGTATAGTGCAGTGCTGCTCACCAATTGCAGTGCCTAGGCCCAGCATAACACAAAGAAAGGTCACGGTAGGTCCGCACGCCTGCTACTTTCTTGCCAGATCAGTTTTGTGATTGGTGTCATGGGAAGTGAAGGCTCAAAAACAATTGCAGAATATCTTGCCATTTTGAGTTATTATGTGTGTGATAACCTTTAATCCAACATTAATATCATTTAAAAGTTAAACTGGCTGGAATAATGTTACATTTGTACGATGTCCGTCTACTCAAACCTGTTATTGGTTGGAGCCCAAACTATACCAGACCTTTATTTAGTTAGTCATTTAGTTAGACTCAAGGCTTCTTTGGGTCAGGATTTCAGATGTACAACTCAACAGAGGCATCATATTATTAAAAAAGTACATAAACAAAACACAATTGGTATTTGCTCAGTTTGCATGTTGTCCTCATGTCTTCATGGGTTTTCCTTCTGGTGTTCCAGTTTTCTCCCTCATTCTAAAGACATGCAAGTGAATTGGAGACTCTAAATTGCCAGTAGGTGTAAATGTGAGTGTGAATGGTTGTGTGTCTGCATGTGTTAGCCCTGTGATAGACTGGTGACCTGTCCAGGCCGGCTGTACACCCAACGTGAGCTGGGATAGCTTCCATCTCTCCACAACCCTACACAGGATAAGCATATGGATGAAAACATAGACACAATCTTTCTATCTAACTATAACTTTTTTATTTAACACCTTTGACCCCCTCAGAATATTTAGCTAACTATCCTGTGTCAATGTGTGCACACCGCTTAGAAACACACACACTGTGTTGTAAATTATATGTCTGTGCTTATTTGGTTCAGCATTGGATTGTGCCTGCACTGTATATCTATTAGTTTCCGGGGGTTTATAATGGCTATAATGAGATTATGATATGGGATCTATTTCTGTACTATGTTACTCTGTCATCTCTCTTTTTTTTTTTTTAAAGAAACAAAAAAATTCTAATCTGAACCACTCATCTGAAAGTATTTTTTCCAGCCGCAGGCATTGTAGCGTGTATTCTTTTTCAGTATCCTGTAATCAAACTAGCTGATAGCCGCCGCTGCACCTCTTTAAGTTCCACTTAATGAGAACAAGTCAAATTGGCCCATCTATGGCACTACAGCTGAGGGAGCACAACTTATCTTAATGAGGATCTAGCTACCCATTATCTGCTGGTAACCCGACCAACATGTTACCACTATTATCAACCCCCACCCCAGGCTCTCACATACACAAACACTTTCTCACCCTCTCGTTATCAGCTTGCCTTCCCCTTTAAGCCAGCTGCAGACAGTGTAACCACATTGGACAGTAATTGTACCTCTCGCTCCTGCCTAATTGAATTGACAAGGAGCCGGAATTGATGTCATTTAACACATTGATCTTGGGAGACAATGAAACAGAATGCCTCATGCCCCCCCACCTGTCTTCTATTTGCTTCCCTCTGATTCATCTGCCCATTCCTTTGATTTGCCATGTTATTGCCTATGAATTACCAGATTCATTCCTCACTTCTCTCACCATCCCTTGGTTTCAGCTTTTTCTTGCCATTGTCATTTTTTATTGCAGGGAGGAACAGAGACATGGTGATAAAAAAAACAGAAATTTGTTCAATTAATGAGTGAATGCAGTCCCCTTTTCTTGTGAATGCGTCAGAAAAATATTGATCGCCTGCATTTTCATTAAGTCTGTTCATTCCTTTGTTTGGTGCCACTGAAATAATACTTAAATGTGAGCCCAAGCTCTTATTTTACATTATTTTACACATTAACGGGAAAATGGAAAATCAAGACACCTGAAACCAAGTGTCACATTCTTCTGTGTGTTATTCAGCTTCCACAGACACTACTGTATGTCTTATTCCACCATTACAGAGGTTGAGGTCAGAAATGCAGCGAAGCAGTTTGCGCTGCAGTGCACCACTGAATTACACAACTTACTCTGGGGGGGCCTAAGAGAGCAAACACGCTCAGGGCCCTCAGCCGTTCCACCAGCATGCATCGTCCACCAGCCATCTCCTGAGTGGGCAAGAATAACTCCACTGCTACTACCTCCATTACCCTGCACACTAGATGCTTATTTTCAGGCACCCTTCTCTATCTTCCTCTCCCCAGCTGAGGATGAATGAGTGCACACCGGGGGGTGGAAAATAATGGATGGGGACAGTTGGGAACATTGTCTGCAAAACACCACAGGGACTTGTGATCGCCAGAAAAACCAAACATGCACATTCCATTATGTGGCAGTCAAAAACTAAGCAATCAATGTTGCTGTATAGGAGACAATTGAATCAACAGCCAACTGTGTTGTCAAGCTTTTAATGGCTGCGAATTGGAGAGCGCAATTGCTCACACATACATGGAGGGATGTCAAATAGTTTCCCAGATAAACACCATAGACACATAAATACAATAATGTGACTCAGTTCGTCTCTCTCACTTTGTTTTTCACGCACACACGCACGTAAACACACATACACGCACATATCATGGACCACAGTTTTAACTGAATATGGCTGAATATGAGCCTGACGCATTGACTAACCTATGATTCATTGTTGTGGACTGCCTTGTATATAAAGTTTGTGATGGGGGATTCATGCGTAGTTTTTTTAATTGGGAGTTTGCAGTTTGTTTAATGTTTTGCAGGAAACCCAACATGAGCAATACATTTCTCATTGCATGTTGAATGCCTTTTGACATATGTCAAGCAGAAGAGTAATTACCGTATAAGGGAAGCATATTTTTAGTAACGGTAGCCTTCTTGACTTACTGTAACTGTCAAAAGCATCCTGCATTGATCTTAAAGCTACAAGACTACATAAAGAGCTGTAGTAGCTATAAGAAAAAGCTCTCACCAATAACTACTGCTCAGTTGTCAATAGGAGCTCAAAATAACAGGTTCTGGGTTTTGTCCCTTTAGACTGACATCACTGTGCTGTTTTAATCTCCTTAACTCAGATTAAAGAGTTCAGAGTTTTGAGAAATAAAACAGCTGGGATTTCTGATTCCAGAAAATGAAAACACACACACACCAGTTTTGTTTATCAGTGTGTCTATTCATGATGTGAATAATGAGAGGAGTTGTTTGTGTCATCGACAGCCTGACCATTTTATCTTTCTCTTAGTTCAATTAAGGTTGTCGGTTATACATAAAATCATGTGAATATGTTTGAATTGTCCTCAGAGAGGTTCCAGTTAAGCCCCTTTTTAGTTTTTTGGTGTTGAGCTTCTTTAATCCTGTGCGTTCCTCTGGTGCCTTAATGGCACATTAGGCTCTTTAGGCAGCACAATGACTCATGTTGTCATGTCCTCTGCTTTGGCATAGAAGAGCTTGTCTGTGCGTGCACATCAAAGTGTGAGTGCTTGTAAGAGTGTGTGGCACATAATGGAAGGCAACTGAATGCTATCTTCATGTCCTCTCCTCACCCTATGACAATCAACAATTGACTAAAAGCCATTTGCTGCATGTTTCAGAATACAGCTTGCAAATGCCAGCCACATGCACACAGAATAGTAGGCAAGTTAAGATCAGGTGGGTTTTCCTTAGCTGAATATGGGATTGAATCTCAAACATATTGTTTTACATAATGAATGCCAGATTTCTTCTTTTCAGTTTGGTGCATTGCTCCACATAAAATGACTGCATTGTGTGATCGCTATTAGAAGAGGGGGTGACTAACTGTAGTATGGGCTAGGAGACAAATGGCTCATTCCTAATGTTTAACATCCATATGAAAGAAATTTTGTGCTATATGAGCCTTGGCCAAGGGCAAGCCAGCAATACATTAGACAGAAAAGGGAGTCATATCTGTTTTTATGGCTACAGGCTCTTTTCATTGAGCAGCACTTTCACGTCAGTGACCTTGCACACGTGAATTTCTCACAGCACATACCCACATTACAACACATGTTGAGCTTGGAGTGTGATAAATCCAAATAAAAGAAATTGCTAAAAGATTGTTTGTTGTTTGTCCTCAAGTCGACATATCCTTTGTAAGACAGGAGAAGAGAAAGTGGGTTTGGCCTAGTTGTTTTTAACCTCCAAACTGACCGTTGCATCACAACAACATAAAAGGACCTCAAAGAAAGAGGCAGTCAATGTCACCATGTAGGCCTGAGTTTACAGCAGTAGCCCCTCCCTCGGTGCTGCTCTCTCTGTGTGTAAGGAAGCAAATTTAGAACTAAGGTGGAAATAGTTATTTTACAACCTGATAGTGACCAAGGCATTGAAAGTGACAATCAATGTCTGTGGGGTGAGGGTACTATTAGGTGGGTGTTTGATGGGGTCTCATTTAGTTCTTTGTAACACATAGATATGAGGCGTTCTCAATTATTGAAAGGGGCAAACAATAATGCAGCAACACAGAGATAAGCAACATTTTGGGTCTCATTAAACAGGATAACGACCAAATAGCCCCTTTACTTGAAGCCCTGATGTAGTCAGTTTGTCTCAGAGAAATCCTCATTGGAAACAGGCATGGATGAATGGGAATCTATGTCACCAGGTATGTGTTTTTCTGCAAAGGCTGATGAGTTTTTTGGTTGTTCGCCTTCATGCTATGCTGGGCAGAACTGTCAGGTGGTTGCCTGGCAACGACAAAACTAATTTTGTATGCTGGTATTGCTTTGACAGAAGATCACTGTGTCTTATAATCTGTTGATCATCCTGCCAACCAATTTCTCTGCAAAAAATATTTTAATAAAAGAAGCCACAACTACCAAAAGCTACAGAATTGGCAGATTTGGTTGCTGGTCTTTTTGTGTTAATTTGTTAAAATGAAGCACAGCATTTGCACACAACATGAATCGCACCATCTAGAAATCGCTTCCTCTTTATGAAAAGGATTCATTTTATATTTATGTAATGCACTGGTTTCCATTTTTCAGCTGTCAAAATAAAAGGACAGAGTAATTAACATGAATGATTATTTATAGACCTTTTAATTTGAAGTGCGGTGGCATTTGACTTCATGCAGCAGCTGATTGAGAGGACCTGAGGGAGGTTTAGCAGTATAGCAGTAAATGTAGCACATTCTTCACTTGTGTCCCAATTCCCACACTTCTTTCCAGTTCTAATATTGTTGTTGTCCACTCATTTTAGTCTTTTACTTTGACTTTTTCTTACTTTACTTAGTTTGTAAAAAACAAAGGGTTTGATCACAAAAAATATACACTAAACATATACATTTAAAAAAAATGCCCATAATCAATTATAAGCTAGTTATCACCCAAAAGTCTACATTTTTTAAACAACCGGACAGTTTTCTGCAATCATTCAAACCTCTGTCTTGTTCTAACAGTAACAGAGACTGTAATACCCAGAGTTCTTGTGGCAACGTCCTTTATCATGCTGTGGCAATCTATTAAAAATATCAGTTTGATAAATACTTTACATTTGTCGACCTTTATTCATAGACAGTATATTCAGAATAGTGCCATTAGGATTTTATCACTTTCCACTGCCTGAGACACACATGTATGCATTTTTCTAGAGGGATCATTTATATGTGTCCTGGAGCAGAAACGGCTCACTCCAAGACACTGACAGCATCTTTCTAACCTTCAGGCCAAGCTTCCATCTAACTATCAAGTTAGATAGTACAAGTAGAAATCTAATAACTGGAGTAGTATAAATCATCCCACTCTTCTCCATGGTGTCTGAGCAAGAACAGTAGAGCTTGTAAGTGGTAAATGGGGCGCCCAGTTGGTGGAAAGTGGGGCCTTTTCCTTGGCCAGGCATTTCTATGAACACAATTGGAAATATTTCTGTATGAAAGACAGCAAGAGATTCCTGTCCTAGTGTCTGCCTTAGCGACTCCTACTGGTCGGGCGGGATGTGTGTTAACTGGAGAGCAGGGGAATCTGAAATAGCAAGAATCTCCGTGCTGCTCTCCCAGTGGAACTCCCCGCTGTCAGGTGAAAAGAAGCAGCTGGTTACACCGCGTGTATCAGGTGGCAGTCAACATCCTCCCAAAGCCACCAGTAGGAGTTGGCAGTGACTGGAAGTGCAGCACACAGGGGAATTGGCGACAACTAAATTGATACTTGCCAGGCTAGTTGCTAGATAGCATACCAAAACGGTTTGAGTCATGTTTTCACTGACTCCGGTCTAATCATGGAACACTTGTTATGTCAACACATGTTCTGTGAGGGGCGGCCGTGGCTTGGTGGCAGAACGGTTGCCTCCCAATCGGAAGGTTGGCGGTTCGATCCCCCAGCCATGCGGCGAAGCATCCTTGAGCAAGATACTGAACCCCAAAATGCTCCCGAAGCTGCGCCTTCGGTTTGTGAATGTTCTCATATGTAAGTCGCTTTGGATAAAAGTGTCTGCTAAATGTAAATGTGATGAAGTGTGTTTTCATTAAATATACTCCATAAGCTTTGTTTAAGTCACTTCACCAAGAAAATGTACACTGTGAAATATATGGTGCAATGTTGGGAGTCAAACTGACACGATTGCAATGGCATGTACTAAAACTGCGTTAACATGATATTTTTGTTTCCTTTCACAGACTGGCAGGAAAGAGAAAGGTGACCCATTGAACTCAGCCATTGATAAGATGACCAAAAAGACCAGGGACCTGCGCAGACAGGTGAGTACCTGTTTGATGCTACATCTCAATCTCCCTTTTAAACAGTGTATCTACCTTCTTCGAAATGAAGAAACAACTTTTCCACCATTAACGTCAGTTTACAGGTTAGGGCTAACAATATTTTATATTTTGTTTAAAATTTTATCAAATCCTATAAAAAGACCAAAACCAATAATGTGTTTGTCCGTCTCTCAATACTTTGCAACTACTTTCCTACACTGTCTGCGGCACTCATCCCCAAGCCCATTCATTCCTACTGAGGACTTAAAACAGCTCACTAATACTGTATATACATACATTTTTTTTAAAGGCTGAATAATGTCCCAAAACAGTAGTTTTTAGCAAACATTTCTCAAACAGGACTAAGTAGTGTATTTGTTGGGGACTGAAATTGCAGATTGCACCCATCTGAATTTCGCTTGCCTCACCCTCCCCTTTCTAGCGTGTAGGAGAAACTATGGTGCCCTTGAAACTCGCGAGAAACTCGAACAGCCCTATCTAGAGCCAGTGATTGGTTTGTCCGTCCTGACATGGTGGCCTCTGTTGAAGGGGACCTGCTCCCTATGTAGATAAAAACAGCTTATTCGAAGGTAAACAAAAACACAACTCTTATTTTCAAGTGATTAAACACTAATGAAAAAATTCTTACAAAAAATATATTCCATTTGTGCCAATAGCTCCTTCTAAATCTTACACACTTGACCTTTAACACAATAAATAAAAATCACAGTATCACAGTCCAGAACGTTCTTGCTGTGAGGTACACGTGCTATCACTGACACACTGTGTCGCTTTGTTTGATGGTGTTTGAACTGTCAATATCCAGTTTGATCACATATTAGAGCACTGCATAAATGGCTGTCAGTATTATTCCTTTTTTATCATATGCTCTTAGTATTCCAAGCTTTCATTTTGTATGTAGCTAGACATGGTGAACTAAATACTTTGTGCCAAAAATTTTAGTGAACAGTCAAATGTATTTCAGGCATTCAGTCACACTGATCACTGCGCTACTTTTGATTCTCAAACTCAGAAGAGTTTTATCAGGAAGCTGCAAATTCCAAATTCCAAAAGCTATCCTCCAATAGTGATGAAAAAGTGGATGATTCATGCTCTGATACACGGAGAACTCAAAAGCAATATTGATTTATTTTTCAATTTTCACTGAAGACAAGATTAATCTGGCTTTTCACTGTTGGATCTTGCAGAGTATGAAAAAAAAATGTTGACACTTAAGAGGACACTCAATGAGCACGTAATACAATCATTCAAGCATGCTTCTGAGGTACTCTTTCAATTCTAATTCATTAAAACTCAAATTCTCATGACTTGTACTACACATCTAGTAAAGACTGGAGTACATTTGAGCAGTCATCTTGCCCCAGAAAAAGCAAACCCATTCATAAACCATCAGGACACCAGTTGTGGTCCCTGAAGAACAGTTTCACTCCCAAACAACCCTCTCCTGTCATACAGTGCAAGATATTTTTTTTTTTGCAGGAGAGGCACTCTGGCAAAATTGACAATAGCAACTACCTGCACAGAGTAGCTGCATTTGTTTCCTCTCTGACCTCTTAAAACCAGGGGATCATTCCAGATGGGAGGCTGTAACTCCCCCCTCCTCCCCCCATTGGGGACTAGCCGGCAGGCGGTTCTCATTCTGACAGGATGTTGTAATGACTCAGGGTTTGACTTGACAGAATGGGCGGCCTGTTTGAGGTTTGAGTTTAGATGGGAGGGCAAACTCGCAGTACACATGTAGGCATTACATAGAGCTGTGATACTGTATTTATGTCAAAACGTTTTGAGTTTAGCACGTCAGTGGCGCCATGTAGAGACACAAGACCTACCTGAAGGGAGGAGCACAATTGTGCGTTTGAGCATTTCAGTCTCCACCGTCTCCATTGTGAAAAGGAGGGATCAATTATTAGAGCAGACAAGCACAAATGACAGACATGTGATTTTTTTGTGTGAAATGGGAGCGGGTAAGACCGAACAGGCTTTGTGACAACACCGCCAGAGAAATGTGGCATTGTTTTTCTTCTTTCATGCTGTTGTGTCTACATACCAGACAATGCTAAGCTGTCTGTTATCCAGGGCAAATTTGGTAGATGTCAAGCATGTCGTTCCCACCCCTATTCTGTTTTCTTACTAAACGTACATTTCCATAACACTACCCAGTCTGATGGAGGGCATTATAACCGTGCAGCATTTTGCACCATACAAATGTCAAAAGAGTATTTGATTACCAACATGACATTAAAAATATATTTTCCATCCAAACAAGATAATTCAAGGATGTGCAAGCAAACATTGAACCAACCTTCATGACTCAAAATTACAGCGTAAAAACCATTGCTCTTCCTGTGTGATTACACGGTTGCTCTTTATTTACAATAGATATTAATCATCTGTATCTCCTTATGAGAGACCTTCAATCACCACTGAAGTGGGTATTTAAAGTCATGCAGCCTTCAGTCATGGTTTTAGTTTATTGGTGACATGTACACAATAGCAGGTATAACATTTGGCTACCTTTTTTTCAGTTTCACCTGCAGGTGCATAAAGACACATACATACACAGACAATGTGAAACATTTCAAAGGTGGAAAAACAACACAACTCAAGTTAACAACCTACACCCTAGGCTGTTTGAAGGCTTGACCATGCCCCTCAGTGGGGGAACACAATGAAATTAACATACAGTATGTTCTTGCCAGCCAAAAAAAGATAACAAACAACGCTGTATGCGCTTTCACTTGACAACATTACATCAAGACAACAAGCTGCAGTTTAGGAAGACCTTGTCTTTGCCTTAAACTTCATCTCCATAAGTCAATGCCCCTTATGCCTTACCAGCCTTTTAGCAGCAGGTGACTCTCTGCTTTCCTGCTGTACATCTGGTGCTGGCAGCAGCAGGGCTTCTTCATGCTGACCTTCTGGTCCAGGATGTAGGCAGTAATGAGGCAGTGGTCATTTCTCATCATTGTAATTCTAATAATTATAAAATATTAATCATTTATTATACATGTATATTGTGCCTTTCAAAACAACACTTAAACAAAACAAAAGACAGGACATATATTAGATACAATATTTTACAGTAATTATGCAAGCATATGTAGAAGCAATAATGCAAAACACAATTGCAATTAGAAAATGGCAAGTGAAAAACTGCAAGCTATTTAAAACAATTATGAACACAATTATGATTGAAAAATTAAAGTATGGTCACCTCTAGTCTCGAGGCTAGACATAGACCCTGGTAGAAAAATTCAAGTTAATTCTCAAATATACCAGCAGCCACAGAAGGGAGACCAAAATAGAGGCGATAAGATCCTATTCCATCAATTGGTTAAAAGTCTTACCGCAATTTGCTCTAACTGCAGGCAGGAGAGAGGTATTTCTGGTTCAGGAATGAATTAATATAACTACAGTTGTACAAACAGTAGTAACAGCATAGATAATGTTATCGACCTCAGGGATAGGGCACTCCAAGCCTCACAGTTACAGGCCAAATAAATTAACTAAATAAAATAATACAATGAAGTAAAAGTAAGTTGAATTATGTGGCACTTAATGTTTTCCAGACAGTTTTTGAGAAGGATTTGGCTACCAGTGTCACCAAGTGCTATGGATGCATAGAGCTGGATATCTTCTCCACAACAAAGAACCTGTATATTATATTTGTGAGTAATATTGACAAGAGGAAGACCATTTGGAAAGCAAACAAAGAACCTTAATTTGATCCTTGTGGCACACCATAAGGAGGAGAATGCAATACCTGTTATAGCAGGAATTTTCAGTTGGTAAGTTCAGATTTAAAACAGTGTAGGACTGTGTCAGGAACTAAAACCCACTTCTCAAGATTCATGGACACTAATTATGCCAAGTGCTGTAGTGAGATCCAGTGGCATCAAATCAGAGCACTTAGGTCTTCCAGTAGGCTGCTCTACTAAAGAGTGTAACCTTTCTTTTGCTGATTTTTGATCTTGTATCATGTATTTCATTATCTGTCATACTACAGAAGCAGCCAAAATGTTTGCTATTTGTGTGGCTTCTCGTATCGCAAATGAAAGCAGTTTAAAGTGTTTAATAATTCTTATTTACTTTAAGTCTGTTATACTGTTGTTGATTTAATATTAATAGCACTAATAATGTTTACTGTGATTTAATACTACCTTTTTTGGATAATAAATAGTGCTTTCATAGCTTGGATGTCATTGAAAATTTGACTAGGGTGTGGAGTTGAAAGGAATATATCCTGTGTTGTGTTTGATGCTACTCAGTACAGTATCAATAGGAATTACAACCAATTCTTCATCTCATGATTTACGTGATTACCCTTTAAGGATGCCAACATTCAACACCAATAAAAGAGGAACTGTGCCATTTATGTAGCAAGGTGGAAAGTAAGGGTGCAGGGGTCGGGGAGGTAGATGGGCATGGAGAGTTTTCTTACACAACGTTAACGTTTTCCTTTTTATTAACTGCAACCACGATCTTTACTCAACCTTAACCAAGAGTTTTAGTTGCCTAACTTTAACCCTGGTTTATTTGCGATAACTATGATCTTTCCATCACTTTAGCCATACAGCAGCTGCCATGCGCAGATATTGAAAAAGAAGAAAAATTGCAGTTCACATAAAACAAATAACTGGGGTTTTGCAGACTTTCTTAATACTGACTTTCTTGTCAGGTGATAGAATTGTGCTACTTTATACTTAAAGATCAACTTTTAAATTAAAACAAGGATAGCATATTTTGATACCGTGTTCTGGTAACTTGTGCAGGAATTGCAAGGTCAGAATTTGAACTTTAAAATTCCAAAACTCCTACACCTTCAATCCACAGAACTCACTCAAATCAAGCTGCACAAACTACTAGTATGCCCAGAGATCAGTGGTTGAGCCTATATAGCCTAATTACAGAGCAAAGCCCACGTACCCATAGAACTAGATTTTTATACTTAGTCATTGTTTCAGTTAACAAAGTCCACTTGGTGAAGAAATGTCAATCACATCAGCAAATTTAATTCAGTGATGAAGATGAGGAATAAAATGTCAAGGCGAGTTAATGAGTGATCCTAGTATTTGTAGCTCAGTAATTAGCCCACCAACTCATGCTTGAAAATTAGCAATGCAAACTGGAAGTTGTTTAGGGAAGAGGCCATTTTTAAAGTTCAGCTTATTCATAGTCATAACAAATTAAGAATATATTTTCTGAAATCCTTTATATTAATAAATGTGACCAGTCACGGAAAGTAGGGACACAAGTCGGTTCTGGGGCATTTTGAGTTATTCGCAGATTCTGAAAGTGTAGTCTCCAAGGTTTCCAACAATGTGTAACACATGGAAATCTGATATTAGTTGGAGAAGTTGTGGCCATTTGAAGGTAGGCACTCAAAAAAGCTCAAAAGGGAGAAAACGGCCTCTAAAGATTGTCCGGTTCTCACCTGCTTGGAGTGACAATAGGGCTCATTTACATGAGCGGGTACGTGTTCTTAGAATGAACACAAAACGACAAACTTTGATGTTACCCATAAGAAACCCGATCTGCAGATCTCGCTGACTCCAATGAAATAAGTCGTTCGGGCACACTTTCTCTTTGTCGGGGTCTTTTTTGTGGATGTAACCATCTCCGAAGTTTGCACTGTGCATCTGTTTGCCTCTAAATGTCCAATAACTCACATGTCCTGCCAGTGAGAGTTTGTTCGTAAGCGTCCGGCTTGTCGAAGAAGTAAGTAAAAAACATTTTCAAAACAACGGCCACGGTTCAGCTCGTCTGCGATAATCTTTGCGGCGTTCATCTTCATTGAATTTTGATATCAGCTAGAGCCGGCCAGAGCGCTGCATAATAAGTAGCCATGCTTCCCTTGTAGGGCGGGGCAATAACAGAGAAACAAACGCCGGCTTATCCAGTATGGAAATACACACAGACAATGACACGCCCCTACTACATGCTAGAATGTCCGAAAAACAAGCTGATTGCAAAGTTAAAATGTACGCTTTTAAATATACCAATCCTGCTATCTCAAACAGGGAGAGGCTTCTTCGTGATCTCAACTAACAGATTCTGCAAAAAACGTGAAAATAACCGATTTTGAAAAAAACCCCGCTTCTTTCTCATTTTGCTCGAAAGTTGTGCTGCCGACTTGTGTCACTGGTTTCCGTGACGGGTCACAAATGTACACGTAAATACACAACACCTGCCCATTTCATCACAAAGCCATCAACTATATTTTGTTTCTGCCATAACTGATTTCCTTCTTGAGCCTGAGATAAACAGCCATATGTTGCCCCAGGCTGGTCATCAAGCCTACACTAGTGTTCTGCATAAACTTACTAACAGGTAAATTAATGCATTTGAATTAAGGCCCTGCTTACTTAATACGTAAGCAGAGATCACTTGAGAGAAGCTACATCTTAGCTATAGCTTGTGCCCATGTGATCATATTACTATCTTGAAGGTCTGACACTTTGATAATTGCATCGGCCATCAGTCACTTGTTTTTTTTCCATGAATGTCAGTAATAGCTGCATTTGGCAACCTGGCCTGGAAACGGGCACAGGAGGGGTTTTGTCCCCTCTGCCATAGCATCACTCAGCAAATCACACCGGTAACTGTCATATGTATGAGCCCTATGTGTGTGTAAATGTAGATGTATACTGTATTTATGTACCTATGTATTTATGCAAGGCTCTGTATATAAAGAATTTATCTATCTATTTCAAAATAGACTGATGCTCAAGTATGAACCTTTTTTTTGTACGAATAAAGTCCTGTCCTTGAAACATGGAAAGTGGTGTTGTTTAGGTGAGGACCCTTGGAGAGAAGGCTCAGTTTGCCTCTCTAACAGACAAGAACATGGAGTAGTTAGTTCAATTTCATAATAAAAGAGAATAGGTGAAATATGCGCACTTACTCAAAAAAAACAAGTTATAGCACATCTATAGTTGCCACCAGAAATGAGTATGCTTTAGCCTCTGGCCCTTTTTGAGAGTTTCACACTGAGGAAGAGCTGATGAAGAACAACCACTTCACGTCTTACTGTTGCCATCTGTGCATAATATTCTATCAATATAATATTTGTACATTTAGACATTCTTTTTGCTTTTAAAATCATGACTATAATCAACAGTGCAAGGAAGTGCAAAGTTCAAAGCAGAAGACCTTTTTACTAGAGATATAAAGGGAGTGAGAGGTGGACTTGGCAGCAGAACAAGAGGGCAAGAATATAAATGAAATAAAATAAAAATACCATATTCAAACACTTGCACATGGTACCTGGATCTGTGATTGCGGGCCACCTGCTGGAACAGTGCTGCTGTGTCTATGGTGGAAGGGAGGTGGAGTGGCTCGGGTCCTGTTCGGTGGGCATCACCTGGAGCTGCTCAGTTGTCCTTCTGTCCAGCCTCTTCACTTATGTTTTGCATTCTACATTTTTCATCATAATTATATTTACTCCGATATGCATCATTTTCATCATATTTGTATATACTATTTCGATTTCTGGATCCTATAATTATGTTTTACAACCTACATTTTGTCATTATAATTGTATATACTATGATTTTCTGTTGTGAATCTATTCTGTACACATGACATCTGCATGACTGTCTGACCTCTGTTGCTCTTCCTGAGGTTTCTTACATTTTTTTCCCTGTTAAAAGGGTTTTTGCGGGTAGCTTTTCTTTATGCGAATCGAGGGTCTAAGGACAGAGGGTGTCATATGTTGTAGAGATTGTAAAGTCCTTTGAGGCAAATTGTTATTTGTTACTGGGCTATATAAAAAAAAAATTGAATTGAACTATAGCATAGCATAGGATTTCAACTTATTTCCTCCCTTTAATTAGTATTCACTAGGTAACCAACCCGACAAAGTTGTTGGAAATGAGCCATGTGTTCTACCCCCTGTCATCCTGTCTGTAATGAATGCATCTGTCAAGTCATCTCTCTGGGCTGTATTTTGACTGATGGCTGATTCCAGGATTCCCTATAGCACAACGGCCTCGCACATTTTTTCTCTCTCTATCTTTCCCTCTCTTTCTGCTTTGGGATGTTGAAATCATTTCCATTTCTGCCATTAGTTTGTTGATTAGTACAGCTGTTTTTAATTGTTGAGGGTTATCATGTTAAGGAGGAACAGCTGCTGCAAATCTAATCAGCTGTAACTCTTTGTTTAGACTAACAATTCAAGATTATCTGTAAATCCTTTCGCTCTTTTCCTGCAAAGATTTTTGACGCCATGCATTAACGTTTAGTTCTGTTATCTCTGTCACTAGAAAATACACAGCTATATATGGAGGCATTACATGTTGATAGCTAAACAAATGAACATGGTTGTATATTAATTACAGTTACATTGTTACGACCCACAACATTGCTGTTATGTTTCACTCTTACCGCTCTCATCAGCATCAATTCCAGATGCAGCAGGCAGCTGTTTAGGTGCATACCATGAATATGTTACCTGCCATCACCAGACATGACAAAGTTAGCAATTAGCTGGTGACCATAGTGGAGCATTAAGCAGCTAAAAAGTCAGATATTTCCCTCAGTAGCTGACAAAAAACAAAAGCTAAAAGGAGAGCGAATATTGGAATTACATTCGCCAGGTAGCCAAAAACACAACTCCAAGTGAATGCTAATGTTGCTCTCTATCTGCTTGTTATGTAAATTGGCAACTGTTTGTAACAACTTTGCCATATCAACTTTATATGGTGAAAATATGTCAGTGTTGTTTTTACATTTTATTTCCATTGCCAAAGTGGCCAAAATATCAGTTACTGCATGTTTAGAAATAACTAACTCACAATTAAATACGCCATACACACAAATAGCATTATACTACAAAATGATTTAATCTGGTAAGCGGCCCAGCTTGCTGAATCCAAACTGCATCACCACAGACTAAGCTTGCTCATGCAAACTCTATTGTCAGACAGAGTGTTGATATGGTAAGATTCTGCAAAATGCCAGACTATATTCAATGACAACACATGTGCATGTCATCATTTCCAGCCAAGTTTATCAAGACAAGCTCAAGTTTCACAATTCCAGTAAATTATACACACATTAACAGTTCCAAATGTGTGTAGTATTTGATAATGGTTAGTGGGGTACCCTGGAAGTTTTTTAACTCAGGGTGTGACCATGCCAGAAAAAAGGGGTTGTGAAACACTTTCCTAAAGGCTTGGTTGCTCAGTGAAAATGAAGCAGCCCTGGAGGTTGAGAAGGGTGTCTCGCTGATGTGTCACTACACAGTGAATGCTCTGTTACCTCTATCGGTGTTACAATAGAGTCTCATAATCACTGGCTTTTGTCCTGAAGTAAACATGGCCGCCTGGGCACTGCCTGCCACCACATACGATGATTTGGTTTGTACATTTTCTTGTATGTCATCAAACATGGCACCTCTTTGAATACTATGGGACATCTTTGTATAGTAAAGAGCAGGTATAAGTCAAACTGGAAACAAGTGTAGTCAGTGGAACTGGTCAGTTTGAATACATTATCAGAATCCCATCATTATTCAAAACAACTGCAGTAGATGCAGGTGATCAACATTCAGTGTGTCATGAGCAGTATCTGCCAGTGCCAGTTCTCCTTTGGGAACATAGACACGTCAAGGTAAAAGCACAATTTATGCACCCTTTCCTTGTTTCTAAAAGTGGAGTCCCTTGGTTAGTGTTTTATTTTGCTGGACACATTAAATGAAGGCTCTGAGATGAGATATCTAATGTGTTTGTCCTTAGATTGTTGATGATATGTTGGTCCCTCTTTCCCCTCTTTCATTTCTCTACTCTCCTCTCACTAATCATCTTCCCATGCTCCCTGATAGATATCATATATGAGAGCTATTACTTAATTTTTGATTTGCTCAGGCTGTTTCCCCTCAGCCATGACTCCAGCCATTTATGCTGTGATTGCTCTTGACATTTTAATAAGAAACTTTCCTTAGCTGACCCCAAGGTACCCACTGCTATGTGTTCTGAATCACAAGTGAAACATAACAGAAACTGAAATGCAACTGTAAACATTCAGAAGTCCAACGCCGTGTTCCCTTTCAAATTCAGATTCATGTTTCCACCCTTTGCACGTGTTAAGACTCTATTGAATTGTAAATAAGTCAAGTTGGCAGAGTTTTCACATGATAATTCAGTATATGTTTGCAATCCTTTTGAACATGACTTCATCTATTTGTTTTTGAATCATACACTGATCATCAGGGATGTTTGCAACAGTTTCCCTCATGCATCTGTTTTTGTGACAGAGCAGGTGTCTAATCCCACAAAATGCAAACATTTCCCCCATTAAAAAGCAAATGCGCCAAATTAATGCTAATCTCATCTTTGAAGATCACACAGTCCTCCCACTTATCAGTGAGCTACACATATATTCGTCTGTCAAGTTTTGTTAAGCATATGCATCATCTTAATTATTTCACAGAGCTTCTTGTTAGCCACTTCAGTATCAGGCAGGATTCACTCCTTTTATTGTTACCTATTTCTCCTCTTTGGATGGCAAGAGTAAAGAGATGTACGGGATAAGAGGCACATTGGAGGGATAAGAAGAGGAGGTGTAATTACACTATTTCTTAAATAATCACAATTCTGAGATAGCAAAGCCATTATTAGCAACCATTTTTGGAAAAATCCTTTCCAGATTTCCCCTCATGCTTTTTTAAGTGAAAAGCACATTTTCACCACTTATTCATTCATTTGTTAACATTTATATATTTATTAACCTCTAAATTTAACCAGAATCATTCAAATGTCTCAAATGCAATACTGCTTAACATTTAGGGTGCAATGTAACATTGATTATGCACCTATTCTTCTTTTCCTTTCGGCTGTTCCCTTTCAGGGGTCGCCACAGCGAACCTCATTACATGGCACAAGTGTGTGAATGCATAAACTAAGTATGCAGACGTCTGAACATTACACTCATATTTGATTGTTGATACATCTCATTCTAAAACCATGGACGTCAATATGCCTCCAGTAACCTCCAATCTTCTGGGGAGGCTTTCCACAAACCTTTGGAACCTGACTGCAGAGATATGCGCCAATTCAGCCATATGAGAATACGTGAGTTTGAGCACTGATTGTTGAGCTATAAGGCCTGCATTGCAGTTGACCTTTCAATTCATCCTAGGTGTTGGATGGGGTTGAGGTCAGGGCTATGTCCAGGCAATAATCAAACACCAAACTCAGAAAATCATGTCTTTATGGACCCTGTGCATGAAAGTTCAATTTTGACCTTGGAAAAAGTAGCTTTCAACAGCATTGCATGGACCTCTCTTTGTGCACGTCGGCATTGGCATGTTGAAATCAGAAAAGGCTCTCTCCATAGTGTTGATAAAATGATGGAAGTATACTATTACTGTATCTTGTACAGTGACATTTCAATTAAGATTGAACTTAACTGAAATTAAGTGGCCTTGCCCAAATGATGAAAACAGCCCAAATGGGTCCACATACTTTTGGCCATATAGCGTATCTTTCTCTTTATCTTTCTATCGGTCTGTCTACCTGTCTCTCTGTGTAGCTATCATGACAGCAGTCTTGGCCCACTTCTGCATTTCATTTGTAACACATTTCCTCAGCCTCCATGCTGCCAGAAGCATTCTGGAAAAATAAAATATATGGCCACAAATGAAACTCAGGATACAATACCAACACTCATAACATATCTCAAGTAATCTAAAATATTATAAACAAAAATATATCTAAAACAAAAACTTGAGCTCGAACCATTGTGGCACTGCACGACTGGGGAGACAAATAGCAGATCCTTCGCTATCTATTGGAATTCCAGGTCTATTTCCTTTAAGTGTTAGTGAAATACAGAGGGAGTGTTAGAGGAGAGACAGCGGGGGTGGAGCATGGAGGGACGTGAGATCTGAAAGATTGAAGATGGATTTCTATGGGAGTGGTGTGTGGGCATTAGAATGCTGATGGTGCAGGAGAGACTGCGACTTGGGAAATCTCTCGTCTGTATCATTTTTCCACTCAAACCCACCGTCAAAATGAGTTTCACTGTTCATTCATGAGTATCCTGAGGCCTGGCACTCTTTTACACATGTCCTATGCATATGCGTATAACTAGTGATTGCTTCTCAGTAACAACAGTAACAACTTGGAACTTACAGGAATGTTTCTACCCAGTAGATGTCAAGAAAAGATTTCTGCACACTCACCAGTCCCTTCAATTCAATTTAAAAAAAAAAAATCTTTTAAACTTTACACGCAAACCAAAAAAGGTCTGGTTGACTAGGCTTCTTAATCTTTGGATTCAAATCAGTCCAATAAATAAAAAAATACTATATATACTATACTATACTATACATATATATACTGTATATGCTATTCTTGTCTGTTTTAATGCATGTGGTCTGACAGGATAAACCTTCCACTGGCCGATTAATGCATTCTTGTACTTTCTCTTGCTCTTGATTCTAGTCTACTTTTTCTTACATTTTTCATACATGCCATTGTCAAAGTCTCCATCATCATAGGCTCAATGCTAATGATGGAAAAACATATGACAAAAACATGTGCTGTGTCCCAATTCCACCCGACATACTAATACTATACTGTATGTATTATATACTAATGTACATAGTATGTTCATAGTTCCATTTAGTGTTGAAGAAATGAAAGTACTATACCGTTTTGTATTATAGCGATGTGACAGATATCAGTGGCACTGCATTGTTTATACAAAATGATGATTCAAATATTTTACTGTTGTGACAAGTCCTTACAGCTCTTCCATTTTGTTTGTGCAATTTAGTATATGCATAATACATTATGCATTTTTAAAACTTTGAGTACACTTAAATTTGTCACTTTCCCAGTGTGAACACACTACAGTTGAAACTGGCTTAGAATTAGTATGAAGTGTTCATTTATGATGCAGTGATAGGTTGTGGGTAAGGCAATTCATTTTTCACATGCAAAATGCAGCTCAACAACATCCCCCCATTCCACTCCATTACTTTATTTACTGCAGTGAGAGCTTTGGTGATGTAATCACAGTTAAGGCCTACGAACAACCCAGATCTCTCTTTTTTTCACCTTTCTCAGAATGATAGTGTGTTCGGCTTGCTGCAACAGCACTAACATAGTGTGAAGATAGTTCGGGCAATGCAAGATTTTTATCTTCCCTGATTCCTAACCCTTCCTGCCAGGTGACAGGATAGCAAGGTTACACAATTGCACTGATGCAAGTCTGTTCTCTGCTGAGTGAAAATGATTCAATATTCACAATTCAAAAATGCCAAAGTTTATCAGCATTTCAAAAACGCCTGATGTTTCGGTGTTGCATTGCATCTCAGTACACATCACGTCAAATCAGTGATCCAGGATTATAGAGTTCTGGATAAAGGAGTGCTTACAGAGAGTGTGGGCTTCAGGTTATTTACAGCATTTGCAGACCTTTCATGTCCACTAGACTGGCCATATCTAGTCTCTTTCCAGAGGCAATAGTGATGGATTGTTCGATTATCTGCCCTTAAGAAGGCATAATTCACCATTGTTCTCCCCCACTCTGTGGACTGGCAATTAAGTTTGTAATTGCTGCAGGTTATTTACGTGCGACTGACAGACTTACATATGATTTTTTTGTTGGATAAATTAATTTTCCCTTGTCAGTCACAGGTATTAGTCTTTTCTACACGCTCTGGTGCTACTTAAACATTTTTAATTCAGGATTCAGTGTTTGCTTTACATTTAATTTAATTATAGAAGATGGCTTAAAAAATCTAACAGATCTCTTTCATCCATGTTTTTAATTAAACTCTTTTCAGTTTAATATCATCGTTTGCATTTGTGGAGAAGTGATAACTGAACAGGCAAGAGAGCTTTGTCTGTATTAGCATACCCACGGATTTATGCACATGCAATTTACGCTATTCTAGTTTGCGTAGACCTTAATTGTGTTTGATACTAAATCTTGCATTGATCATGATGTGGATGTGGTAAAGAAATTTGGTAACACTTTATTTGGATAGTCTGCATACAGATAGTTTATAGAGTATTTGTAACATTTTGCATGGTCCGTAGATGTGAAACAGATTATGAATAGAGTATATGTGAGAATTCATGAACATAAGCTAAACAATATGTTTTTTGTGCCTAAACCTCACCAAACCTAGAAAACCTATTTGTGAAACTGTTGAATTGTTGAATCTCAATAAGCTGTTGAAATGTTACAAATACTCTATAAACTGTATGCAGGACTATCCAAATAAAGCATAACCGCAAATTCTAACAGAGTGGGATTAATAAAGTGCTTTAACTGGTATCTCTGCTGCTCTATTTTTGTAATAATGTAATAAAACAATGTATTAAACTTGAATTAATTGGGCTGATAATTAAAGGGTATATTGTTGACATTTTCCTGTAATACTCATACCACTGCATTTTTGTAGTGCAGAGATTTTAAATAAATTCATTAATGATGGAGACTTTGAGACAGAAAGTTGCCTCAAAACAAATAAACAGTGATGCTACATATGTGGGAATCTACTTATCACCCTATAGTGTATTGTTGTCCATCTTAGTACTGTCTCATGTGACTAACTTACTCTTTGTCTAAGATACAGGACTTGTCTGTTATGGTTTCTATACTGTTCCCTGTGGCCTCTCATCAGATGTCCCAGTGAGTAGCATCAGGGTCCATTTACTGTCTTATAAAACAACCAGTCCCCTGCCAGTTTTGGTACAAAACGATTCCATAAACAAAGATATAATTTGCAAAGTCTGCCCTAGTAAAAGACCTTATGGGAAAAATGAAACCTTACAAGCAATTTACACTCCTACCCGTTGAGAGTACTCCTCCTTTTTTTCACCCACCCTCTTGCTTTGCCTCTCTCTCTCTGTCCTTCAACCACATTATGTCACTACATCATATTCATTACAATGCTAAGTGATATGTAATCATTGCCAAATGTAATACAGTGAAGTCATCTGCAATATCATTAATGATATGACCTCTTCCCCATTTCTCTCCCTCTGAATTCTAGTTGAGAAAGGCAGTGATGGACCACATCTCAGACTCTTTCCTGGAGACCAACGTCCCTCTGTTGGTGCTCATTGAAGCGGCTAAGAGTGGAAACGAGAAGGAGGTCAAGGAGTATGCCCAGGTGTTCCGTGAACATGCTAACAAGCTGGTGGAGGTCAGTCATGAATTATACATTGGGGCACACACATGCCCCCACATATATCTATTCTTATTCACCAGTTAAAAAATTAAAGAGTTATGTGCAAATATATCAAGATCGATGCAGGTCAGGTCACCATGATGGTGACTAGAAATAAGACTTTAACCAATGCTCAGAGGCATTACTCTTACTGAGCAATACAAACCTTCCTCATAAGTAGAGAGAAAATACAGTCTGTGCTGCATGTCTAAAGCCTAAAATATACATATTAGAAATTGATATATTGGGTAAAGCATCCAAGCATGTATAATTGAAATTTAAAAAAAACATGTATCACACTGTAAAGCACATATGTAATTAAGTTGAAAAATAAAAACAATATGCCCATGTACACTATCAAAATCTTTATACCTTTTCAGACACACACACAATCACACACACCCACTTCCTCTAGAATTCTGCCCCAATCTTGTATGCACAGTCTTGCTTTCACTGGTTGAATGCCATACAAATAGCTTTTCTCCCAGACACTGTGGAGATGTTATTAAATTATTTGCAATGTGGCATCTTAGCAGAATCAAGGTACATCGCTTCTAAACGTGCTCTTCTTTTGAACTGCTTGTTCAGACATTTGCGGCTGAAATCACATTGCAAACCACAAGCTTCAACCGTCATTGACTTTTATTTTGATTTTAGAAAAAACATGCTTGGCGTGCAGCTTGGTGTGCAAAGCTCATCTGCTTTAAGTAATGTTGCTGCTTGCAGCTGAAAAATAGGCCTGTGTCCTTTTTTTCCTTCTGTGTTTCATTGTGGTGATGCAAATAGCCAATCACAGTCCCACCTTACAGAAATGCTGTATTGTCAGTGTTATTTAGACATTCCGGGATAACAGTTGAATCTTTAACTTCCTGATTCAATCACATACATTTCAGACTAAACCGTTTGCCTGTACATTGGGTGACAGTGACTTTTTTGCTATGAATAAACAATTTAAATGAATATTTCTGATGCCCCAAACACTAAATGCTCCATGAAAAGCAAAAATGTACACAAATGTGCTTCTGCCTCCGACTGAACCACTTCTCTAAAGGTGAATAAATCATGACAACTACAGCAGTAAATAAAGCTTCAGGTAGATTTTCTTTCATACTATGTATATGAATATATAAATGTTTACCTGTGTGAGGCTACAGGCTCTGAGGGTCTGTTTACAGATCTACTGTTGTCTCTTTTGGCTCGGTTTGCAGCAAGAAGTCATACCTTTAAGGAGATGTTATGAAGAATTCTGACTAGTGTATTGCATTTACTCATATGAATGCAAATTGAATCTAAGAAAACACACAGATCTCAAAATTTAGATTGAATCCTGCAGCAAGAGTAAGATGCAGTTCACGTTACTGCCACATGCTGCAGCCACACTGACCTCTATATGACAATAGGACAGGTAAATAAAGCAAAAGGTGTCACTCTGCTACACTTTGAAAGTTTGCACTGTATTCAAACTGTAAAAAGCTTCCGCACCTCTTCATCTAACCACTTCATCTGTGCGTGTCTCTATGTTTTTTTTCTTTTATATACATATTCTTCAGGTATAGGTCCCAATTAGTGTTTTATTTTTACTCGAGGTGCTAAAATGTCATCATTGTTCATAAGATGCAACATCAGCCCTCATTATTTTCTGATATGTTCTCCTTTATCATGTTTTGAGATGTAATAAAATATATTTATAGTTTTGAAATTTGGGCCACTACCCAAGGTTCAGTTCAGTTGAGAGTTTTCAGGCTTCTTGGAATGTGGTTCTGGAAAAGGTTTCCCAAGGGATCTTGATAGTCCTATCGTGTTACTTTTGTGCACAGCATGGCAGAGAAACCATGAGCTTGCGATTGGACGGAACGGCTAAACTGACATGCCCTCTATGGAGGATGCTCCCATTTTTAAAAACAAGTACTGGGGAACACAGCTCACTTTACTGGTGTTGAAAGCTCAAGCTAATTTGAAAAACTCAGCCAAAATGTGGAAGAGCAATCCTATTTGAGTTGTGTAACAGTGGACTAGCACTTTACTCTTTCAAGGTTTGCTGAAGGTGTCATGCAAGTTTGCCTGTCCAAGCTGTGTTTTGTGGACCAGGAAGATGACTGTGGTACTTGGGGTGTTTTGGCCAGGTAGTGTGGAAATATGGGGCGTCTTGACTGTTACTGGGGTCCATCTAGTCCTTGTTTAACAACATTGATTGAAGACTATATAGCTATCGCTACTCTACTTATGTTTGCCTGCTATGAGAGACAGACATCTATCATATTGGGCAGACTATCCATGATTCACAGGCACAGTCCATCATATCACCAAAAGGGGATATGGTGGAGAAGGTGTTGTGTTACCCAGGTCAGCTTTATACTCTTTTCAGCTCAAAAGGGGTTTGGCACATTCTATTAGGGTTTATACAATTACTATCTCTTGTTTTCATGAGGGGTTGGATAGAGTTTGTTTCTTGGTCATAACCTCCTCCAGTGGGGTAGGAGGAACAATCCTGAGATAAATCCCTCTGCCCTTCGATGGGCAATGCCTTTAGTTTCCAAGGCCCTTTCAAAGTAGCCTTTAGAACCATTTATGTGGGCCCCTCTTAACATACTGTCACTTAAAACAGCAATGCTGCTTCCTTTGACATCAGCTGAGAGAGTGAGTGATTTGTGTGCCCTTTTGGTCTGCACCAGCTGTTTGCTGATGAGGGAGGATCTGAGTGACGTTCTACTCTAAAAAAACAAATGTCCTTTGCATCCAACAACGCTAAGACTTTGTTATTTCAAGGACATTTTAGGCAGATCCGTTCTATTATTCTCATGAAGGAAAGGGGGGGGGGGGGTTGCATTGATTTTGCCCTGTGCATTTGGTTTTTTTATGTAAATCACATGACAACAGTGAGATATAAAGCAGTTGTTTGTATGCTAAGGAGATAGTGCTTAAGCCCCATTCCAAGCAGAGACTAGCTCATTGGCTGTGCAATGGCTTATCGCAAGCTTGTGGGTTGCCAGGCATGAACCCCGAGCTATTTGTGTGCAGTCATAGTGATTATTTCATTTATTTAAAAAAGGCAACTTATGTGTGTTTAATAGTATTCAGCATTGTGGGGAAATTGGATAAAAACTACATATGTTCACAAAAAATTCACTAAGATGGAGCATTTTGCATAATCATCTCATTTGCTCATTTGCATATTTTTCTTCACTTCACCGGGTGCATTTTCTCAGCTGTGATCACAAGGGGACCATTTGTCTTTGTCTAGCAGAAAATGTGTGGCAACAAAGTTGAAATACAAATCTGTTATTTAGAAAAATGGTGGGTGAAAATGGTTAAAAAAAAAAAAAATCTTACACATTCTACTTGGAGCGCGGCAGCATTGATAGCCTTGTTTAAAGGGATGTGAGTGACAATGATCTGAACAGGGTTGTTACTAACACCTTGTCCATTCATCTGATTTTACAACAAACCTGAGAGTGAGAATCTTGAGGAATAAGAGTTTTAAGGTGTTTGGGTCTATCTCAGAGTCAGTCAGGGTCAGTAGGCTCATGTTAACAAGATGTAACATTCCCTTGGTCGCCTTGTGCAGTCTGGCTCACCTGGTGACACATGGTCACATGGTGGTTCACAGTTAGCTGGGCTGGTAACATGGAATATTAACATCAGTGTCATGGTAGATGTTGGAGTAAATGGGTTTCATTCACTAAGCCAATACAGCAAGCTCTATGGTCATAGGCAGAGCCCGAAAATGCTATTTGTTGGTCCATGAGTCAATGAAGACTTACTGGAAGAGATATGTTGCGGCCCCTGCCCTTTAGTTAATTTAGATCTCTGCGGGGTTAAATAGGTTCATTGTACTGTAACTGGCAGAGCAGCACACACATACGAATTTCGGTTTCATGAGATGATGAGGTCCTTCGTCAATAAAGTCATATTAGAGATCTCCAGCTGTGATTGTAGAGCAACGGTTATAGTCTCTTTTTGACCAAGTGATGGAAATGAGTAATCAGTGTGGTTGGACATGAACCAAGCTGTCATATATTAGGAATTATACAAACTCATTTAAGGAGCTTCTGGAATCACTATAACTAGGGGTTAATCTCATCAGAGTGTTTTATACTTTAATACTGTAGATTCACAACTGACCTATTGAATCTTATGTTTGCAGTTTTGATTTATGCAAATATGGCAGTATTGATACAGATGTCAATTTTATCAGGTGGTATGTGCAGCATTGTTTTGAAGCAGTACTTGAATGTTTCATCTTAAACAAAGGTGGGTCACGGTATAGTTCCACTGTACATATGAATAGCTGATCCAGGACGTACCCATATCATCCATCCTTCCCTCTGATATCCAAACTATGTTTCTTCATAGTCACTGTCCGAGTACAAATAATAGATATACCACATATTGGCAAATATAGAGCACAAGCTGCATTGCAGAATTGGTTCCTTTTGTCAGGGTGAACATGCACATTACTGGTCCTTGCTAGCTAAACAGCTAATACACTCATGGCTATCCTATATACTTGCAATATCATTTTCACTGCTGTCATCATCATTATTCGCGCCTTCACAGACACAGTCATCATAACCGCCACCATCCCAATCCTCTAATATATTAGGCTAATTAACATCCTGATCAATGTCACTGCAGTCATCTCCCTGAAGTCAAGGAGGAGCTGTCTTAAGCCATTAGCCTGGAGTTTGGACATGATCAGCAGTATCAAAGTAAGGAGTGCCCCTCTTCATGTCGACTTTGTTTCCACTTCATTTTGTTCCATTTGTCTCCACAGTATACAATCTCTCTCTTTTCTCAACCATTGTTCTCTGCTCACCTCAGTGATGAGCCTAGTTCACCCTGAGGGCTCTCCTAATCACATCATACTCATTACACCATCTTGACCAGTGACAGGAAACCACTAATTATTAAGCTGGGTATATCATTGGCTTAAATACATGTAATTGATCTGTGAAATGTAATGCAATGAACATGCTATAGTCAGGGAAATGTTCTCTACGACTCCGCGATTACATTTTTGCATTTGTATTGGTCATGTCTCATTGTTTAGCTCTGTTACAAATAGTTGCACGCAGCCTATGTGTGTTCACTTACAACCTTTAACATGTGCAGTTATACACTTAAACACATTTACAAACATTTTACACATGTGCTATTTTTTTCTCTAATCCTACAATATCATGATGGCATTATGGCAGACAGACAAAATACTCTTGCACTGCACAATCCATGTATCATTTATTCTTTTCATAGTCAATTGCGAATCCAAAATCGGAAATTGAACGAATTATTTGTTATGTCATTATTCATTTATTAGTCCAACACAAAAAAACTAATAACGGCTTGTTTTTTGCACGTTGATTTTATGCTCAAATCAAAAATAGGAAATGAAAAAAACGGACCATGGACCGAATTTGATTTTGATATATCATTTGTCCGGTTTGTGTGACCAGGAAGTGACTAACTTCTTCATGTGTTGTACTTCAGAGCTTAACTTTGCAGCAAATACACTAGGGCGATGGAACTACCTGATTTGATGTAATAAATATGAGCTTGAATATCAATACAAGTGTTGTTAAGTGTGAAAATGTCACATTAAAAGTCTTCACTTGTGTGAACAGATTCTAAGCAGAGGCTTCTCCAGAGGATTCAGAGGAAGCGTTACACTGTGTGCTACAAATTAAGCCTAATTTTTTAATTTCCAAAGTACTTTGTTGAAAAAAAAACCCCACTTTGATGTTCAAGGTCATATGCATTACATTAAATCAGGTACTGCTATCGCCCAAATGTATTTGCTGCAGGTTTATCAAGTGAAAGACACGAAGAAGTCAGCAACTTCCTGGTCACACAAATCGGAAGCACTGAATTAAATTAAATACCAAAATCAAATTCGGTCCTTGGCCCGCTATTTCATTTCCTATTTTGGACTTGAGCTTTAAATTGAAGTACAAAAAACAAGCTTTTATTTGTTTGTTTTTTGAGTTGGATTCATAAATGAATAAGGAAATAACAAATTGTTTATTAATTTTCTGACTTTGGATTCCTCATTGAATATGAAAGAAATGATGCATGGATTCTGCACCTGTAATTAGCATCATATATGACTTTATTTCTTTATTTATTTCTTAGAAAATTGTGATTTTTTTATAAATGAACGCCACGCAGAGGTTGGATAATTTCATTTGGTAAGAAGTGGGGGAAGTGTATTAAAGTAAGTAAACAGAGCATACAGACGCAGAGAAATAGAGAGCTAGATATTTCTCAGTGTTTGAGAGGTAAAATTGTGGGTATCCTTGTATCATTGGTCTATTAACACAGGATTTTACAAATAATTCCCAAGGCTTACTTCAATGAGAAGTAGCTCATCCTTGCCCGTCACCAATCCAAACATTTTTCCAGTTTGAAAGACACAACCGAAAAAATGAGTTCCCTCTCTATAATAAGAGCCCCTTTATATGGATGTTTCTATGTGGAAGTTGAAATGAACGCAGTGTTGAAAGGAAAAATATTTTACCAAAATATTTCCCATCTTGTTTAAAATATCAGTCTTTGCACTCAGTATTTCATATTTGAAATGAACTGAGACATATTCTTGTTAACGCTTCAATTTGAGGCTCAAGAAAAGTTCCATCTTCCCTTTTACAGTAATAACTTCTATATTGCCTATCTTTTATTGAATCATCTATTTCCCATGTTTTAAAGTATATTCTAGATCATTTGGCTGAGAAGTATCACAGCAATTATAAATATTTCAAGTCCACTGCTCAATTCTGGTTGATATTGAGGGAGATATTATTCCTTTTCCCAAGATGAATGATAAATTATTATCTAAACATATATTTAAATTATTTGCTATAGCAACATTATAGGAAGAACATTATACTTTTAATTATACTTTGAATATCCTGGTGCATGAAAATGTTCCATTATTGAAAATTCAATTTACAAAACTGCTTCTGTTCAAAATATATTCTTTTGCTAAGCCAAACCCACCAGTATCACAAATTATCTACAATAGAAACAATGATATAAAACACAACATAAAACTAGAAAAGTCCACTACCACCACTATACAATCCATGTCTTCTCATCTAAAGGTTCCCACATCTCTTCTCGTTCTCGTTGATTTTAACTAAGTTTACAAAATCAGGAATTTATACGTAAGACTCCAGACTTCACATCCAACACAGTGCACTTTTTATCACACCCCATTTAACACTCGCCATGTGCTCACATTGCTAAGGGAGTAGAGTACAAAGTCCCTTGACCATCATAACGTAAGTACATGCACACAGATAAGTGACAGTGCTCATATGCTAATGTTCATCACCTTTGTATAATTCACCATTTGCATGCAGTTACTTTAAGAGACTGAAGATGTTTATTGTAGCTGAGTAATGGTCAGAAGCAGTGTATTTGATTGATTTTGGGAAAGGATATAAAATAGAATTAGTATTGTGGAGTTAACTAAAGTTCTAAATACAACTGTAATGTAAAAACAAAATAACTTCCCTTGGATCCACACTTGCTAGAGCTCTACTGATCTTTACTACTCTACAGCCATCACTCCCCTTCCCTACTATACAGTATGTGTATGTCTGTATGTATTTGTTTTTTTCCATTTAGCACCATCCGATACGGATGTATAATGGACATTCTTCAGTTTCTACTTCCTTATATGTGCCTTTTTCACTGATGCTGCAGGCCGAGCTCTCCACTAAATTAGTGTTGCCCACACCGATATGCTCTTGTTAATTCAAACACATGATGAACATCCAATCTTTTAAAGTTATCATGGTTCCATTTTATTGCCACTGCAGTGAGAATGTATACGTGCCAGCAATTCTTGGACATCTAAAGGACGTTATGCTCCATCACTATTCTAATGTCAGAATGAGATTTTCCTCTGACCTTGACTCCATCTTGGATCCTTTTTCTTGAACAGCTGTGGTGTTATGAAGGACACTTCTATATCAGTCTTATCTCTAACAGGGCCTATCTCTGCAATGCTTTCTCCAATCAAGAGCAGAATTGCTTAATGGGTAGACAAGTCTTTATTGTACATGTGTACAATGTAATCTGCTTGATAGTGTTGCTTGGCTCTTATTATCTTTGCAAGCTGTATTGCGTATTGTCTTTGTATGTTGTTTTGATTATGATTAACCCCCCTTGTAGTGCCTTTGAACTTGCATTTATTTGAATCTTTTGTGAATCCCTCACCACCCTACTTTGCAGTCTTTTACTTAAGCCTTTCTCCTTACTTGCTTTTTTGATACCGGAATTTTTCATTAGTAACAAATGGTTATATTGTTTGTCACAAATGCTGAAATAGCAGCTTAATCCACTGAGCTGTAAATGCACTAATTAGTTACAGCAAATGTATTATTTCCTATTTCAGGGATACAGTAAATTGTGTCTGTGATCATAGAGCTTTCTCTATAGATAGCAACATTGCGCTAGGTTGTTCACTTTACCTTCATCAGTTCATTAGCTTTTTCCTCTTTGGATTTACAGCAGTGACCTTACTTTGGACATGAGCAGAGTCAAGGGGAAAGACATACCTCCAGTGATTATGCATAATCAATACAGAGTTGAATGTAACCAATACTGAATTGGCCTACAGGGCTCAGCGACATGAGACGGACTGCAGCAGTAAATATTATTCTGGGGACCACTGCATTAAGCACTTTACCGTACAGTTAGCCGGGAACTAGATGGATTGCTGTTGGAACAGGTCTATTTGTGATGACCCGAAACCTTTAGGCCAACATTAATCCTCTCTTTTTATACAAAGTTATTAGACTCAGAGGAAATCTGCCTTTGGAAGTTGCAGCCACAGATGTGCTTAGAAAGATACATCACACTCCACCCAATCCAACATAGGTATGCCCCTTTTGGAGTTATTTTTAGGTGAGCTCATAGCAAAAATAAAAAGTCAGAAATAACAGAATGCAGATATTTGAGCGTTGTCTCACTATAACAGATTGCCTTCATCTTGATTTTTGCAAGAAAGCCTGTGAGTGAGTAGAAATATCTGCACATTGCCTAATAAAGCATTCAATCCCCTGATTTTATACACTTTCATTTTCCTTTTGTCTATTTTAAGCTCTCGACCATATTAAAGGGCATAGTGTACAGACATTGGTACATAATCCAAACAAACAATGGAATGCGTCAAACCAGGATCTATCCTCATAATGTTAAAGAAGATTGGTTCTTTCAATTGACCAAAAAAGTAAAGTATACGACTAACGAGCAGAGACTAACGACTCTAAAGTAACGAATCTAAAGTAACAATCTCAGCATCCAAATTCTACTAAATGTTTGTAAAATACTTGTAAATGTATAGCTGCAATTATGTAGAATGAACCACTGTTGTGTATCTAAGGGTGTGTGTCCACTAGGCTTCTTCTGGGCTTTAGTTTTATTTAAAAAAGAAAAAGCTTTTAATGGTTTTAGAGCATTCGCAGGTTCATTTGACTGCCTGTGCCTTTTGTTCCTGAAACCCCTTTCCTTTTTGTGGTCACCTCCGAGTACTTCAAGTTGATATCAGCTCAGTGTTTGAGAAAGACGCTCTGCTCATCAGTGTTACTTTTAATAAACTATCCAGTCACACCAGAGGAGATGCCATTGTTTACCATGAAGGAAATGGAAGAAAAACTCACATTACCACAACAAAAAGAGAAAGACTATTTGATGGCAGCACATTGGGTGGACGCTGAATCTGCCTAGTACTTTAGATGCTTTTGTATAGGGGTTTTTGTACTGCTACAGTATATCTCCCTGTGGTACTGTAGCATTCAGTAGCTGATATTACAAGACTTTCCAGCACTTGTAAGAGCCTCTGAGGGTTTTTTTTTTCTGGCGCTTGTTCCTTATGCCTCTCAGCGCTTTTCTGCCCATCAAAGATGTCTAGTGGACACACATCTAAATCTCTTACACATTACAGGGGATGTCAGAACAGAAAGTGTACAGTAAATTCAGTCCATTAAAATTCAGACACAGAACTGTCAAGTGGCATAGCTCCGAGAAATAGTACAAAAGGGATTTTTAAACTAAAGGGTGTAAAAAATCACAGTAGGCTCCTTCATTAGGAAATGGAAATAGCATATCAAGACTTACTTGCGATTGAACCAAAATGAGCAAGAGGGTCCTTGGTCAGAGACTAAGGTTAAGATTATAATATGTCAATATCCCTGATATCCCCAGGGACCAGGTGCCATTCTGATTTCAGAGAGTTCTTTGGCTTTGACAGGAATTCTTCTTCTATGTTCAGTAAAGCATTTCTTAAATATGGGTTACATGAGATCAGTAGAAATTGGATAAAAAATGAAGACAAGAATGTTTTCATTTTGAAGACATGCTTGTCTTAACTGCAAACTAACCTGATGAATTAATTCATGTGATGTTATTTTGAGTCCTGTATTGTTAAGAGCCGTTTAGTGAGATACGGTAGTCTCAAAGTACAGTTATCACTTTTCAGAGGTTTTCAAACTGTGAGGCCAGGGGGATGCAGGAGAGTTGAAAGGAGGGTTGGTTTAGAGGGAGAGAGATGAGGCAAAGATACTGAGTGACATGGACGAGACAGGTGCATGCCGGTGTTCTAAAAACAGCGGGAAGTCAGTTATTGTAGTTTGGCTTGCTGATTTGGCCCACCAGCACGGTCAACAGTAGTAGCTGCAGCAGTTCATGGAGGCAATTAAGGTATTGGAAGTAGCAAAGTAAAGTGATTTTTGATTGAGAGTATCATAGTCTGAAACTACAAGAGGCACACATACCTTCTTTTTTAAAAGAAAGAGATTTAAATGAAAAGTGACTGCATTCTATCTGATAAAGAGAGCTCACTCAACCCTATATTGATGCAGGTAAGTTATGGCAATTACAAAATATTCAACTTCAGAGAGTCACGAACATGTACACAATTGCAACACAAATGCAAAGAGAGAACGGAATTATTTAACTAGAACGGATGAAAAGAAATTAAGCATTCTCAATAACATTTTCAATTGAACATCTAATTCACAAAGAGTACATAAATGTTGATCTTCAAGTAAGCCTATAAATCTTCCCAACTTGGTTGCCAAAGGCAAGATACATACCTGTGGGCAATCTTTATCATTACATATTAAGATTTATATTGAAACAGTGTAAGAAGGTACGTTTACCAGGCCAAAAAGATTCAGTCATGGGTGCTTAAGATTTATCTGAGAAACCTGGGAGGACTGCAATATTGAGAGGAAAACAAGTCAGAAACGTTTCCCTTCCACATTACTGACAGCAGTGTATTAAGGGTGGTTTTAACTTGATGAAAATTCGATTCACAGTAATCTGATCAATACTGCTACAGGCCACAACCTGTAACTCCCAGTCAATGGGATATTCCCACTGCAAGGTAGCAACTACTTCAACTGTAGGATAATCGCTTATTTTTCTGCAGTGTGCAGTACTGTGGTACTGTGGCCTGCAGTGGTGGAAAGTAACTGAATACATTTACTCAAGTTCTGTGCTTTAGTACAATTTTGAGTTATTTGTACTTTACATTTTATATTACTTTATACTTTAACATCAAAACATTTGAGAGGGAAAATCTAGTATTCTAGTACATTTACTATTGGATTAGATAAAACTAGTTCTACCTTGACCTGCTATAAAAAAAAGTGCAGAGCATTTTTACATTAATGTATTCCTCCTGACATCTAGCACTACCATTTGTATTCCACATTCCTCTTTTTTTTAGTATTAACATCACAGTTAGGAGTGCGGTTGGCTCAGTTGGTAGAGCGCCTGCCCCATGTGCGAGGCTACAGTCCTCACCGCAGCGGACCCGGGTTTGATTGTGGCCTGTAGGTCCTTTGCAGCATGTCATTCCTCTCTTGCTGTCTCCCATTTCCACTCTCTACTGTCTATCCATTAAAGGCATAAAAAGCCTGTAAAAATAAATTTAAAAAACACATTACAGTTATCACACAACTGGACTTAACAGGCGAGGGTGGAACAAAGCTGTGTGACTTAGTGCCAGCAAGCTTAACAGTTCATGTAAATTTCATTGCAGTTACAAATGATACCATGATGCTAGATGATACTGTATATTTTATTGTGTAAGTATTGGATACAGATCACCAAATGCCATTCGATTAACAGTTTTATACCAGAAAAATTTAATACAAACAAATAATTTAAAACATTCCGTACATACATACAGTACATAAATAATTTGTCGAACTTTGATTCTAATAATATACACTGACATTTGGCAGTTTTCCCTCTTGGCTTCTTTGTTAATTTCCCTGTGACTCAGTCGACGTGTATCAGAGGGAATTGGTCATCAGCCCTTTTTCTGACGAATTATAGCTGTGCCCTAGGATGCAATCAAACAATACTTTAACCTCAAGCTGACATTTATATTCTTTGTGTTACATCTCCACTGTCCCTAAGAGGGGAAACAAGAGATAAACAAATGGAAATTATATCGGCATCAAGCATGTATTCACAAAAGACTGCCCCCGACCCTTCCCTGCAGGCTTAGGGGAGTCAAGTCAAGGGTCCATTATCTCTTACAGAATGCATGAATTGGTGGCAATGTTTGTGTGACACATTTTGCCAAACCTTGCCCAAACAAATTGCCGTGGAGATAAGCTTAGTTCTGAGACAAAAACCACGTCAGCTAAGAGCTGGGATAGCTTCTGTAAAGGTGCTACATGACAAGCAGCGGCAGAATTCCTGTATGTTTTTCAGATATGACACTAAGTGGATTACACAAGATTAAGTATGACAAAAGAAAAGGCAAAAGAGGAATAAGACTTGACATAGCACAACGCTTCCGTGCTTTCAACAAGTAGACTTCCTATGGTATTATGATATATAGCCCAGCATAAATCCTTAATTATGTCGTGTGCCCATGGGGGCTTAGTCATGTCGCTTTAGATGTCCTATAATGCCTTTTTGCCTCTGATTCATGTATCATCTTCATTTTTCCAGGATGTGACCAATACAGGGTTCCAAAGTGCAGGATGTCCAGACATGTCCCATTTTGTCTCTAATGTAGAGAAAATACGTTAAACGGATTTTATCTCATTTGTCATGAGATGATTAATGTTCAGTATGCATTCTGAGGACAAAATCATTTCTGAAAATCTAGTAAAGGAATGATTAGATGATGACCTTGAATTCAATGTCATGTTGTTGAACATTATATTACATTTGCACCACTGTGTTTGACGTCTATTATAGATTAATCAATAGGGAAAGCACTGCAAACAATAACTTACAACTAAGCACTGCAGTCACTTTGCTGTTGTACTCTGACCTAATATAAATCATTGGAATAGCACGGAAAACGTGCATGTGTGCATGTGTACACACGTTTAAAGAACAATGCACTGGAGACGAATATATTCACTATTTGATTTCTTGTTCTTACACCAGTCAATTTTGAAACTCAGATAGTTATTGATTCTGTAAAGGCCATATACTTTATCTTAGAGCAGGTCAACAATTCACTATGTTACCTTCATAATTGATCTCATCTAATCTTTATATATCTAAAGTAATAATGATAAGCGTGCCCTTCCTCATATAGATCACTTTCCATTTTCTGCTCTTACAGCGTAGCGGGGGAGCAGGAAAAGCTTGCTCTCAAATAGGTCAATGAGTCAATGTGAAGCACGCTGCCACTGGAGTTATTACCCATCAGGCCAAAACCTTCTGTTCTTGCATGCTATGAAACTTCAATTAATGTCCGTCTTTATTTTATTCTTAGTGAAGGATATGGAGTGCATTAGAGCAGTATTTTCTCCTTATATTAAGCACATAGAGTAAACACAGATACATTCAGCTTCTTAGGGAAATTCTGTTCCACACACTAGTGTATGTCTGTGTGGAATCATGTCACTCGTCTAGGTAAACAATTGAGTAGATTTGAGTTTTGTGATGGCTGAGGACATGGGGATATTTGTCTACAAGTTTTCTGCAGCTCTGATGTGATTAGGCAAGAAAAAAAAATCAAATAATAATCACAGCGGTGTAGACAATGTGCAGGCCCAGAGAGAGGGGAAAAAAAGAAGCATTTCAAGAAATATAAAGTAAAGAGGTAAAATTGAAACACCAAAGTATGGTTTACATTTGATATCACCTTGTCATTTGCAAGTGCCTTCATCATTTCAAGTGTTAATTATATAAAAAAAAGTAATTTGAGGTGAGGGTACCAAGCATTCAGTAGTGTGAAAATTTTAGGCCTCTTGGTGGATGCCATAGTACATAGATATAAAATAGTGCATAACTGTGCATTGTTACTGCCCATAGGTGTTGCCAAAGTCAGAAATGTTGAACTCCTGCATGTTTAAAGGGTGCTTTGAACAAACCGCATACATATACAACATACATGAGTCTATGAAGCAGGCTTGTGGGTCACAAATTCTAGATTCTAGATTTAGTAGATCAATTGCAAATGCAGGGTGCATTATTGAGTTCCCCACGTATAGTGATCAGGACAATTTTACATTTACATTTACATTTAGTCATTTAGCAGACGCTTTTATCCAAAGCGACTTACATTCACAAACCGGGAGCATTTTTTTTGGGGGGGGTTCAGTATCTTGCTCAAGGATCCTTCGACGCATGGCTGGGGGATTGAACCGCTGACCTTCCGATTGACAGGCAACTGTTCTGCCACCAAGCCACAGCCGCCCTAAAACATATGCCTAGTTTCCTGTTTTCTGGGGAACACCCATACCTAATTTTGATTTTACCTGCCAGAATGGAAAAGGATATAGGTCTTTTCATATGAAATGGATCAACAGACAACCTGCAATACCATGTATGCACAGAATAGGCCATAATTTAAAATTTTTCTCTTCTGTCTTTCATTGATGGCGAGACCTTCGCTAGCCATCTTTTGTCTATTAAAATTTATCATCCATAGAGCTACTGTAATGGATGGTGAGGAGAGCACATAGAACTCTCTGGCAGCTTATTTCAAAGTGAAAATTGACTCTTTGTACCTGCTGATGGATATTTTTAAAGAGAGATCTTAAACTCAGTGCTGAGAAGGCCCAGCCCAAAGATAGATAAATGAAAGTGCTGGCTGAAAAATGTAACATTCTGCAAAAATGGAAATCATTTAGCCTACTGTGCCAAATACATCTCCATTTTGAATAACAACTTTTGTTAAAAAACAAATAAGAGTGCTTCAGATTTCAAATGATTTCCTCTTCAAATTGGAGCATTCCTCCACGAGAAGCCTGCCCAAATCCATATTATTAGCTTTATAGATTTGACCACAAGTGTATCAGTGATTCTCCGAAACTTAGATTGATTGGGGATATTGACTGCTCTTTCTGTTCCTCACTCAACCTATTCACCGTCAGCAATGTTAATACACCAAACCAGGGGTATAACTCTTTTCCTGTGGCTCATCAATTCAACGACCTCTTTATAAAAGGGTAAATTAAACCACATCCCACAGCCATTTTACCTCACAGACAGCAGGTTAATGGCTCATCAAGAGTCTGTTCTCTCTCCTGAAACTGATCTTCTCATTCTCGTGCCTGCTCGTCCTTAAACAGCGCTATTGACGACATTATGCTGTCAGTGTGTGTGAGCGCACATTCATGAGTGTGCGTGCATGCTCACACATTTTTGTACTTGTGTGTGCACTTGCATAAAAGTTCTTTATTGAAATTTAGATAGACATGATGCCAGCTGGCAAGCTGACGTGCGTGGTTTTGGTGTATGTGTGAAGTCAGAGAAAGACTGAGAGGAAGAGAGACCTTAGAGAGTGGAGAGCCACAAACAAAGAAGTCAGTTTTCTGGCTTCATCATCACTGAACTGTCCAGTGGTGGCTGTGGGAGGTGTGGGATTATCAGAGGTTGGTGCAGCAGTAATGACGGACGTCTCCCAGAAGACACAAACTGGCCATAGGCGTCTGATAGAGTTGGGGAATTGGTTCTAGCACGCAGGTTAAACAGAACAGAAGAAAATAGAGATCACTGCATCTTGCAAGCCAGAGCCAAGACTGTCTGTTGTTTCTTAGATTACTGCACAAGGCTTAAGGTAACTTTCAATTTGAGTTACGGGAAAACTCAAGGGAAATTTAAGGGAAAATATTTTTTGGTTGATTTTAAATAGTGCACCACTTCAAGCTTAATATTCTAAACCTTAAGATAGTTTTAAAACATGTTTCAAATTTTAGCTTTTCTTTATTAAGAAAACAGGAAATGGTTGATTTTGCCTTTGTATCTCTAAATATGCCCTATATGGCCATAGGTAGATCAGGGCTAGATCTTTCTGAAATGATTCTGGAATACATGATAGGTTTCAAGTTCAGTCAGTTAGCAAATTTGAATTTTGTAGTGATTTCATAGTAATAATATTACATACAGATTTTTTTTTTTCCTGATTTTGAGATGAATTGATATTTTAAAATTTTTCAGCTTGACTTTCTACTCAGATTTATTGCTTTCATGTGAATCAAAATACACCAAATAACAACTTTACCCTGATAAATTGTCTCTATAACAAGTGTCGTTGACACTAATATGTTTACATAAAAATCAGCATGCATAATGTGAGAATAAGTTGTTTCAGGTTAAAAAACACAGAATTCGGAAATAATACATTTTAATCCCAAATATGAAATTGTTTGACAAGCTTGCACTAAAGCCCAGTCGTCGAATCGCTTCTTGCAGCTATGATGACTCATCAACTTCCTCAGATTCCAAAAGCCATTGTTAGCTGTTGCCAGACTTTTTCAGGTGTTTGGGAAATAGTTTTTCCTGTCAATCGACCTAACTTGCCCTGTGTAGGCATTGACTTGATATCATCCAGGTGCATTGGAGTAAGCAATGTGGTCGATCCGTGTTTAGAAGCAACGATACAGTATAAGGGACTGGGTACAGTGAGTTTAAGTCCCTTTAGACACATCTTTGATTTATAAGTACAAGCTGCTGTAACTGGTCTGCTGTTTCATTAAGTATGCCTGAAAAAGCAACCAAACACATCAATGGCCGCCATAGGTTTTCAAACTAATTCTTAAGCTGTCATTTGCCAGCCCCTATATGTTTCACTTTATACATATAATTATTACCTTTTGCTTCAGTGTTGGTATTTGAAACTAGAATAATCCTCCTCTGTGATGAGACTGCGGAAAAATGAACCGCTCAGCTCCTACCAAGCAAGATTGCATATGCGGAAGTGAATCAAATCTCGAAGGAGCTGCTCCACAGCCCCGTCTCCCCTTCCCTGAGGTGGAAAGCCCTAGTTTGAATGTTCACTTACATCATCAAAGGGCCCCACTGTCTCATGTAATATTAACATGTGCTAAATCGGTGGCAAACAGCAGCAGCAATGTTTACACAGCATTAGCACAGGCTTGCAAAGCCACATAGAGAGGGGCTGTCTTTGTGCTCAAAGATTAGGAGGCTCTGACACCCATGGGAGGCGACAAGATTATAGTATATATGGGTTCACTGTTGTACAAGATGGCAAATTTAGGCACACTGCATCTGTCCTCCACAGGAGCCTTTTTGAACAGCTTTGCAGATTACTCTATAAATGATTTCTGATTTTAAACTAAGTAGTCTCGCAGTAGAGAGAGTATTTTCTGCACTTATTTATTATTAGACCCTTTGTTTTTCTTAGCGTCATCGTGTGACATGAATGCTATCATGCTGTGCATGAAAAATAAAAATAACAAGAAAAATGTATTTTGTGTTCATGTAAAGCTTCTCAGATGTACAGGTAGAAACTCTGTGGGTTGATCAGGAGAGGACAGGCAGGCATGTTCATCTGTAAGCTGTTTGACTTTTTAGCACAGGCTTAAGTCTAATAATCAGAAAGCTTTCGAGGTGAAGTGGGCTGTCATCATGAAGTCAAATCTGCTGGAAATTAAGTCCATTAATCATATAGTGCTTCATTTAGTTATTTTCTATACACAGCTCTGAAGTGTCTGTGGGTTAGTAAGAAAGAATGGGGGCCTCAGTGGGAAAGAGTGAGAGAAAGAGATAAAATATTTGGTGGTGCAGAAGAAAAACCATCAATTCTCATTATGGAAAATAGATCATCTCTCCTAATTAGTGCCACGGCTTTTTACCACAGTACAAATGCCGGATAGCACAAGCTAGCAATGGCAGGCGCCACCCACCAGTGATTAATTAGGTGAGTGAATAAAAACCCACATTATAAGAACCCTATGATTTTGCCCCGGATAGCTTATTAAAGGTAGAGCGCAATATATTGCAGGTCAGGTCCTCTGGGAAAATATATGTGGAAATATATGAATTTCCAACGATTTTATGATGTGATTCTTATGAAACACGACTGCCCTATATAAATTTGTCTTGCTGTGTTTCGCTTAATAATTGTGAAAGGAACAACAACTGTAACTTGCATGTTGTTTTATTCAAGAACATAATGAGAAAAAGAAGGAAGGAAAGAACGAAAACCAAAGAAATTTGTATTTAAGATATATCAAACAAATATGAATATATGAGACTTGGAAATCTCTTGTGAAATCTCTGGTCTGTGTGTCGGTTGACGTCAAATTATGTCCCAGAGTTCAAGTTAGGCCTGAGAAGCGATGTCCTAATCCTTTCTCTAATCACCATAGCAATTTGAGGATATCAAGTAACACATATTGGCATTTGTTCAATAATCATGAGACAATAGAGTAGATGGGTAGAGAGGGATTTGTTCCTTGTCCATTGTGGCGTGACAGGTTTGGACAGGAAGGGACTTTTGGCACCAACAGAGAGGCATTGCTCGAGCGTGGTGCACTATAGATAATTGGGATCTTCCTTTTTAGATGATTAAGACGGTGTTACAAATAAAAAAAAAAAAGGAGCAGGCAGGAAGGAGGGTCATTAAGGTAAAAAACTTCTACCCTGATCCTCATGACGAAATATTCACAGTACAAGAGGTTCATGTAACAGCTAGTCTTCTTAAAGCTGCTCAGCAATAAAGAAACCTGTGTAATATATATTACAGAAGAAGACATTGTAAATACGCTATAGATTCAGTATATTCTATAAACAGACATCTTCTCACCTGTCACATTGGTCCCAGTTTTGCACACGACATCCCACCTGCAACTGGACCCAAGACATTGTGCCTTCTCTTGTTTCTAGTTGAACATTCATGTATTTACCTGTTTTGGGGGCCATGTTAAGTCATATCCTATTTTTGCCTGTGAAATTCATGACCACAGCTTTTAACATATCCACATGTCTGCTAGTGCTGCTGCCTTTTTTCCTGAAATGAAATAAATAAAGCAGGAACATAAATCCAGCCAAGCACAAACAGGACATATACCTAATTTCATTTCCTTTCTTCTCTGACCCAATGTAGTCTTATCTCTCTCCTCAGCACTTTTTGTGCTTTGTTTATTTATTTTCTCCTCTCCATTTCCTAGTTTCTTTCAAGACTTTAAGGCAGATAAGTTGTGGTTTGTTTAGCAAAGGTCACAGGTGAAGAGAATATCCCGGATAAGGTAGAACTAAGAGTGAAAACACAGCACTGCAATTTAAACGGACTCATAATGCAAGCAGAACATTGCCTCGTGCATATTCATGAGGCAGGGACTGCTCATCACACTATCTTTGATCCAATTCATAGAGTATGCAAATGCTGCGTGCACACAGAAGCACACAAGACATTGCTCACCTGCTAGTTGCTCAGATCATCAGACCGCACCACCCAGAGTTAGCCACAGCTCACTCCACAAGATGCATGCAGTAAACACAGTTTACTGGACCATCTAATAATGTTAGTTGAAGTAACTTGCAAAGGAAACTGTTCTTTTTCTGTGCACAAGTGTTCTAATATGCATTGATGTGAGAATCTTCTTCTTCTTCTTTTCCTTTGGGCTGCTCCCTTTCAGGGGTCGCCACAGCGAATCATGCGCCTCCATCTAACCCTGTCCTCTGCATCCTCTTCACTCACACCAGTTAACTTCATGTCCTCTCTCACTACATCCATAAATCTCCTCTTTGGTCTTCCTCTAGACCTCCTGCCTGGCAACTCCAACCTCAGCATCCTTCTACCAATATATTCACAGTCTCTCCTCTGAACGTGTCCAAACCACCTCAATCTGGCCTCTCTGGCTTTATCTCCGAAACATCTAACATGAGCTGTCCCTCTGATGTACTCGTTCCTGATCCTGTCCATCCTCGTCACTCCCAAAGAGAACCTCAACATCTTAAGCTCTGCCACCTCCAGCTCTGCCTCTTGTCTTTTCTTCAGTGAGAATATAATGTGATAAATTGTGTATTGTGAGTGTATTGCATTACAGGCAGCCACAGGTTTAAAATGCTATTTGACTTGTAAATCAAGAAAAAGCAATTAGCACATGGGAGTGCATACATCTGGGTGTCATACAGCTGTTTCACAAAGATGTGATGTTGGCTGGGGGCTGAAGTCAAATCTGCTAAGCCATAAGACAATTCAGACTTAAATTCTCTCACACACACACTGGTGAAACCACACACACGTACTATTGAAACAGCATGTCCTCATACCTAAACAACAGAATAGATCGATTGTCAATACAAATTTGACTGCTGGAAAGAACCAGCGATATGTGTAGTGCTTCAGTACTTTACGTGACGTTAAACACGTGATTCATGTTCTGAAACGGTCGCTCTTTGGTTAGATTAAGGCAAAAAAACTTAAAACGTGAAATAACCCCACCTTCATCCTAATGCGGGCTTTGTTCCTCTTTATACTACGTCACCTGACTTCCTCCCTTCCTCCCATTATAATTACAATGGCCACTAGAGGTCGCGGCCTAACAGTCAGGACGAGCTGATTGGAAACATATCTCATGCTTCACACAACTGGACAACTGCTTGCATACACAAATCATGTAGCAATAGTTTCACTTGTATGCACATGGTTTCCCAAGCATGTATGCCTGTGTTCACCAGTATATGTATACGTTCATGTGAGTGTGACAGAGATTTTCATTAATGTGTATGTATTTTAGTAGCATCTCTACCTGGTTTTGTGTGAGTTGTAGTTTGAGTTATGGTCTGTATAGCTTCTTTTTTTATTTGATATCAAATTAACATAAATCGAATTTGCTTGGTATTTCCAAGAATGCATACAAAGAATTGTACACTGTTTGAATTTGACAGTGGACTGGATAGCAAGCCAGTAAAAACTGAATTCCTTCGCCATTATAAAAGCCAAGGTGAAAATGTCCGTTGTTCATCAGAAAATTGTCACTGCCTATATTGCTGTAAAGACACTTTTTTATGGCAGTCAGCGGTAGGTGGATGATGGTATTCGCCTCCCTAACTACAGAGCAGACAGAAATATTTTCAGGTTCAAGGTTATCTTATGTTTTATTGTATAAGTTAAAATGAAGCCAGAAGTAAAGTCACAATATATTTATTTTAAACATTGCATATTGTTGGGTAGGATGACAGCGATTCAGAAGTTGCCTCAGAATGGAATAAAACTTCAATAGGTCTTTCCCAATGCAGACACACAGTACTGTATCATTACCATTTTACCACTTCTGTGTTTTTCCTTTTGGTTAAAAGTCAGAAAATAGTGTAACTGAACGTAAAGCTTTAAACACAGAATAATTTGCTTGCCATAGATTAACCTACATGTATAGACAAATATTTCATGAACTATGACCGTTTCTAGGGGGCTACAAGTAATGAGATGGATGTATTCTACAATTTATATCCCCAAAATGTGTCTCTGCAATTGCTGACATCAGCAGTTGCTGGCATGAACAATGCAAAAAACTCAGATAATGGCTTTTCCCGCTCATAATTACAGTACCTGTAGTAAAAGGCAAATTATATAGCAAGGTAAAAAAATTTAATCCTTGCCTGTCTGTATTTCAGAATGGAAAATTATGTTTCATTTTGCTCTTTGTTCAGTCAATAATGAAATACTGTATCAGCCCCTGCTTTCTCTATCACCATGGCAACAAACATCCCCCTGAGTAATAAAGCAGAAGAACACTTAATCAAGACTGAGTCATCGAGGTGGGAACATTTTTACCCCAAAACAATCCTGAAATAAGCAACAAGGTGTTCCACGTGATTCAGGGGTGTTTCAGATCCTTGATCACCATCCAGGGTTGCCTTTATTTGTGGCAAACTTTATTTGAAAAAAAATACCATACTTTTAAGGCTAACGCGTCATTATAGATGCCAGGTTTGATTTAATTACATAATATCAACTTTATCTCCAAAATGTTCAGTTGTATTAATTGACCTTTAGTTAGAACAGCCCTTTTAGACCTTTAATTACTTGACTACTTTGAGGTGAGTAAGAAAGAAAAGAAAAATTCCCAAAAATAAATTTCAGATGCCTTAAGGGTTCAGTTCCTATGAATGCAGATACCTAAAGTCACTGTTTACAGCATCGGTTTATTCTTTATCTTAGCTGTGATTTTGCACTTTTTTAAATATCTTTTTATAAGTTTGGGCTTTTTTTTTTCTTCATTCGATAGCGACCAGACATTGCAATTAAATGGTAAGCATCATAAACCCCTAGGACACAAGGACGCTCCATCTTTTCATTTCAAAGTTTACATTTAGCAGAGACATTTATTCAAAGCAGCTTACATATGTCAAAAATGTGACAAGCTGAAGAGGGTAGTTGACCACTTCTTGCACAATCCATTTTATTCATAGGGATCGTTAAGAAAAAGCTTTGGTCTTATATCAGCTTTTTACTCATTCCATTTTGATAGTTTTTTCTTTTTCTAGCAGAAGATTGGAAGGTGTCACTTTCATCACATGTTTCGTAATGTAAGCCTTGTGAAGCTTTTGTAACAGTAAATTAGAGTAATACAAATACAAAAGTTAAATGGCCCCAACCTCAGGGGTATAGAAACACTTCCTCTCATTGATAACTTCAGTCATTGCTGTGGGTTTGCTTGGGTTTATGTGCCAATGTCACACCCAAACAGATCGGTTACATCAACACTTAATGTGAGTAAGAATATTTTGGCAGTTTGCTTGACTCAGAGTGTCACACATTTAGTTAAGAAGTCCTGTCTGCTCTTGTTGTGTGGGAGGCCTATTTTTCCACACTGACCCTGTGCTATTTTGGGCCAGCAGCTCTGCTATTCGACAGCCAACGTCTGGTCACTATTTCCCCAGAGGTTAGGCTGAAGCAGACATCTCTCCTATGAGATTCTGGGCTAACGTACACAGAGCCTGTGCTCCTGCGGACATTAGCAACCAACACATACACCACAGAGCGGTGACATTCCCAGAGGTGTCAGACGGAAGGGGATGTTTCTATTACCTACTCCACAGGGCTGAACTAAAAGCACATCATAGTCATCTAAAGCCTGAATTAAACATAGCTGTGCTGCAAGTGTGTCTTGAATGGCTAGTGATTTGTTGTTCTGTGTAGACCGTGTCTGTTGACTGTTATCGCATTGCTGCAAAACTGGTCCGTAGTTTTGTGCATTCATTCTGTCAGAAAAGTAGTAATTGTGTAAATTCTCTCCCATTCACTTTGTGATACAGAGTGGTTACAGTAGCAGCAAGGAGATGGTTTGCGCTGGAATGGCTTTCATTGCTACATGATGAAGAGTTAATTTGTCTAGCATTAATGAGAAAGACAACATTATGACCTGTTGCGAGTTGTGAAGCAGACCAATCACGGTTCCCATGGTGTTCACATAACCTGCGTAGCTCCTAGACATGGTTACATTCTTGAAGCAGTGCATGTTGGCTTTGTTGACAAAAATCCACAACTTTGGGTGGTGGCCCTTTCAGATTTTATTTATTTTTCATCTGATTTCATGAATCTAACAGATTTTTTTTCATGGGAATGTTACTTTCCTTTTCTTTCTCACAAGATCCTGCATCGTTACTCATCCCGGTACACTGATAATCACAGATGTGAGTTCTAGGAAATCTAAAGACTTCTTTTAGCACTATTTTGACAGCTTTCTGAATACAGTTCATCACACCCTTTATCAATACTGGTGTGTGACATCCTTTGGTAACCATGGACACCAGTGCAATATATACTGGCCATTGTTTGAAACGACTCCATCTCTCTTATTTTCTTTCTCCTCCTCCTTTGCTGTCATTGCCCCTGTTGCATTCATGCATAGATGGCATGCTAAGTGAAAGGGGAGCCAATGGGGATGAGCAATGCCTGCTAAGCTGGTCTTAGTCACGGGGCATTGTCATTAGATTAATGGAGCAGAAGGAGCCATCCGTTCTCTCTCCAGAGGGGAGCTTTACTTTTGGTGGGGTGGGGAGAGGAGAAAATGAAGGGGAGGATGTGGATCTACCTCAAGTGGAGGATGATTAGGCACTTTGCACCCCCCCCCCCCCCCCTCTCTGCTCACGCCTTCTGCTGATCTTGTATAACCACAGTGGTGTTCTAGGTGTGGACTCTTGGGACCCTGAGGTCTCTGACATCGTCACTGTAGCCCCCCAAAAATACACTGATGAAAATAATTGTTTTTATTACTTTTTAACTTAACCCAAATCACCTTTAATTTGACCCAGCAAACAGAACTACTGTGTTGCACTGATATAATTTTATGGTCAAGCTTCATATACTTCGTATTACTGTACCTAGTAGCAGTGTTGGGATTACCGCAAAAGTAACCAAATACAGTAATGTATTTCTTTTAGCTGTAATGCAGTAATATAACGCATTACTAATTAAATTTCACTAATATTATACCTGTTACATTCTCAGTAACACGTTACAAGCATTTTAACCTGAAACCTGAACACCGTGGAACATTTAGATACCGGAGAAAAATAATCCATGAGTAAAAGAGTAACATTATTTCCTGTTTCCCAGAATTCATTAGTTGAAATGATGACTGCAGAGACTGATTCTACATTTGCGAGATGGACATACTCCCATTATTTTTAGTTTGTCACATTGCGTTACTTGACCAACACTGCCTAGTAGACACCAAGCAACTCACTATACCTGTTACTTAGCTAATATCTTTTTTGAAATGGTAATTACATACAGTAGGTAGGTACTAATTACATGTGGCTGCTTGTTAATATGTAATTGCTCTGCATATTACTTTATGTTAAAAACAGGCCATTACATTTTTGTAAAAATATTACTGTACAGTATTCCCTGCTGTAAACAACATGTAATTGTTCTTTTGTAGAGTCATTAACTGTTCATTAAGTATTAAGTTCTTTGTAATTACTGTGCTGTCGAATGAAGTGCTACCCAAATGCTCTTAAAGCACAGCTTTGCCCACAGCATATAAATTCATATCAACACACTTCATTCAGTTTAGAATTCAGTTCTTGCTCCAGTGAATTAATTCTGGCAAGAGGGGCAGCTATAAAGAGAAAACCTGAGCTGACTAAAGTTGCACAACAGTGTAGCTGAAGGGAAGAGACAACTGTTACCATGGCAAATAATCCAGAAATTCTTTGCTTTGCCATTTCCAGCCAATTACCCAGAACCTCTGTTTCATCTGGGTGGCAGACGTTTTTGTCAGAAGATTTACTCCCAGCTCTGATGAGTAATTCAGCACAAGTAACACATCTGAATTTTAAAATGTTAGTTGTTACTTACTGTGTTACATTTTGGTGTGTTTCTCACATCACACATCTAAAACATACTCGACTACTTACCCTCAGCTTGGCAAACAAGGGCATGTGTTTTCCCAGTCCATTAACTGAACCAGTGAAATTATATGATCTTCTGCCCAGTGGCTTGGCACTTCCAAGTGATACAACGCCAGGCCACTGTATTGCTTATGAATTTGTGCATTTGACTGCATTTTAAATGTGATTAACAATATAGCAGAGCAGTAATTTGTGGAGGGGATGAGGGTGTGGTGTTAGGGTCAAGAATTGTCAGTCAATGTGTCAAAGGTTTAAGTTCAGTGTGTGAGTGGAGTGTCATCATGTTGTTGTTGCTGTGCCTGAAGTCACTACCTCACTTATTCATTCATACTCCCTTTATAATAGACACTCAGTAGATTGCACTATAGTGAGCAGTAAATTGAGGTTACGGACACTAAGGAATCATTTGTCTAAAGCAACCTACAATAAGTGTATCCGTCTTTAACAAATAACTAAAAGTGTGTTCAGTCCTACAATACAAGTGCTCATTGTGTTTATGTTTGTAGTTTATATAGCTACAATGGTAATTTCACACCTATAAAATGCAACACACTGTAGGATTGTTAGCAGAAAGTTGTTTACATGCGATGGACACTGAAATCTTTGAGGGGCATATATATATATGTATATACATATATATATATAGAGAGAGAGAGTATCAATTTCACAGACAGAATGGTGGACAGTAAGTAGTAGTAAGTATACTGCACTACATAGTAAATACCATTTAGGATCTCATTCAGTCTGGTTTGTGTTGCTAGATAGTATGTTATTCCCTGTTTTACAGTAAAAAACAAAAGACAAAAAAGACAAATTTCCAAAACAATAACTAAAGAAACCTTTTCCTACTTTTTCTTGGAATGGTGTTTGTTTGCCAGAAGGTACTTTAGTTATCCCCTTAGACAACATAATGTGAAAGAAATAAAAACATGCAACACTGGTTGGTTCATCTAGAGAAACAGAATAGTGTATGGGGTATTGCAGACTTCTTTATGAATGCTGTGTCGATGGGACTGGTAGACAGAAAACTCTATATGAAACAGTGGTGTTGAAATTGAAGCAATTAAAGCTCATTTACCAATAATGCTATTGGTGTGTTCTTGTTTTGCCACAAAGGAAATAAGAAAGCGCAAACAAATTGATGGAATTAATTATTCATTGTCAAGAGTAAACATTGTCCCTTCCCTCAATGTCTAATTGGTCAGGGTAGAGTTCAAATTGTAACTTTTAATATTTATTATGTTCCTCATTTATCTGTCTGTCTGTCTCCAACAGGACATTGAAGATGCAGCTTGAATGGGTTTGACCAGTGATATGAGAATTTAACCTTTAAACACACAGCATTGTATTCACCTCTTTATAGGGTGTCAGTATATTGACTGACCACTAGTGTTTAACTGAACCATGTCAGGATGGATCATCTGAGCTTGACCAAGTTTTCTTCCTGCCAGACAATCAAGAAGTCAGCTCAACTATTGACAATTATTCAGATAGGACAAAGATACCAAAGCTGTTGTTGTCACCTTTACATGATCTGTTTTTAATCAGTTAATAACAGACCATTTTAGAGCCCTTTCAGACTATATGATCAGAATCTGTACGTATAAACCTAAGATGATGTCGGTCTAAGTTCATTTGTGAAGCCAAAACACACATTTAAAACAAATATCCAATTACACAGCGCAGCAACAACACCCCTGGGATGTCAGCTGTGAATATGCCCTGATGGTCCCACAAGCTGCCGTCTGTTCAACTGTGGAAATAACCTTAAATGCTACAGGCTGGACCCCAGCTGGTCATAAGGCACGTTTCCTAAAAGTGGCTGATGACAGCAACATGTTTTAATGAGTTCTTCATGCGAAAAAGCATTTTCAAGGTGGAAAGTGAAGAGTGTGAGCATTATTTACTGTGGACACCACTCCCCAAGGAGCAATAGGTATAGCTGTTTTCAGTTCCCAAAGCTTAATTACACCAATCCTAAATTAATTGGACTTACAATTTATAGTTTACCCTTGATACGTATGAAAAGCACCTATAACACATTCGGTTCCAGGGTTCACATTAATTGGTAACCCAGGGCAAAAGTTATGTCTGCTCCTTAATGAAGTAATTAGCTAAAGCCATTGCATCAGAGGCTTGTGCTGATTGCAAATTTGATTTTGTCTGGTCACTGAGTCCTTAGACTTGCTGAGATTCATTTATTATTTCAGTGAATGTCCTCTGCCAAAATGTGTGCCAAGACATTACTTTTGTAACTTGAAACACGCTAACACCCTTTTGTAAAACTGACATCAATCAAAGATAGATGTACAATGCCACTAACACTCCCAGTATAAAACGTTTGTCTTCATAAAAGCAGTAAAGTGGAAAATGAAATGTTTACAATGATTTTTTTCATCCTAATGTGACCAGAAATCTGCTGTATGAAGTGACAGGAAAGGAAATTATATGAAGACAAAGTGGCTCATAGAAAAAGTTTCTAGATCTCCTTTTTATCACTTTTTCTTATATGCTCTCTGTTTCATCACTGTTTTATCACCTCACATCTTTATCACTGTGCAGAAAAGTAGCTACACTAAATACACAGTGTACTGCAGTGTACTGTATATCACTACTGAAATTATACTTGTAAAACTGCTCAAATATCAGCAGGAGCTTAGGTGCACACTGTATTATTCATGACGTGTTATTTATTAACACCCTACTACGAATAATATTACAAAGAGGGAGGAGGACAAGTGGCCGTCGTGATGGATTATTTTAATTGTGCTGTTAATTCCGCTCACAGCCAGTGCCATGATGGCCTTTCACGTCTTCACACTTTCCAGTTTTCACCTGAGAGAAAATCACACAAGCATTAATGTAAAAGCAGAGGAATCAATGTGACATTTCCATCGGCACATTTAGACTGCCTAAGACACGAATACACCAGATAGATCAGATGAAGAAGTCCATCTAATCGATCTGGGCTCTCTGAAGGACTCATATGTGGTTTTTACAGACCTTTAATGTAGAAAACTATGCTTGTATACCAACAGAAAAGGAGGTGCAAAATGATGTGATGCTAATAAAACCAATCAATTTATTTTAGCTTGAATGTACAAGTTTCTGATTTCAGCATTCACAGAGGACATCTTTTGTCAGTTGACATTTCCTGTCTTAACAGATGGGCGTAGAAGGATGTAAAACAAAGTTTTTCTAAACCCTTAAGCTGTAAAGTTTACATTTCTCCGCCACGCTTCACATGTGTACGTCATAGAATGAGTAATTATCGTCATTTTTTAAATTTCATCTCTCTTTGCCCATCCCCCAATTTAAAGGTTGAGGCATTAAGGGCCGACAACCGCTGACCTTTCCCAGTGCGTGCATCTATTATCCAACAGGGCTAATCATGCTTTTCTTGTGCCTTAGACAGATGTGAGAAGGCAGAGGGATTTGATGTGGAGAAATGTCAAGGTCTTGCCTTGTTCACATTTTGCCTGAGATTGGACTATGGTGTTATAGATCCTTTGGATCAACTGAGAATCTAGTCCTGTATGAAACAGGTAGCTATTTTTCCAATCTATGAAAGGCCAAAGGTAATATAGGTAATATAATATAACAAAGGTAATATAGATCACATCACGAACATGCTCATTACCTAAAGTTTTAGATATAGAAGCATCACACGTTGCATGATTTTTGAAAAAATGTTGCCTTATAACCTAGAATAGAATAATGAATTTTCTAAACTTACCAACCAGTATAGGAAGCAAGCCCACATATATCCAAATATATGTTTCACTTAGTGGCATTTTGCACTGAGACATAACACTAACACCTTGACAAGCAGTTTTAATACTGCAGCTACTGTATCTCACGTCGTGCTGCTGAGTTTAATGTCTTGAAAATGGGCCTGATTTTGGCTGTGTCATTTTGGTTTCACTGGTCATTGAACTGTAAGTTGTGAAGAGAGCAGCAATTGCTGTCTGAGTCTAGGCACTTTGTCATGGATGCCACACAGCGTAAACTGATGCCATCGTTTGACAGAAACGCACTCAAATCTTGCTCTGTCTTAGTAGTTAGACGTCTGCAGGTCTGCTAACAATATACAGTGTGAGTCCGTATTGTAGAGGCATTTCCTGATAATTTTGGCTAAAAGTAGGGCCGTATCTGTTACACACCTGATTTAGACAGCAACCGATGTCGCGCCACCAATAAGTAAACTATTCTTTACAGTACAGTGGGTTAAACATTTCAATTCCCCTGAAACAGTTTTTAAATAGCTTCTGTTGCAGAGGGACTGTGGAATGTACAGATAGATTAAAAGAAACAACCCAGAGGTCCATTTTCATAATTATGTTTTGGTGCCAAGCCCGACTGCTTGGCTAGCACTCTTAAAAAAGGGAGGGTTGGGAAGGAGAGAGAGAAAGCAAAGAGGAATCAATACTTCAGTTGAAACAGCCTTAGCTGCTTTTTGCTTTAGTTTTTTTCGGGGCAAAGAGGAATGGAGAGGATCTGTGAGGGAGACAGTCTGGCCCCTGTGGCTACAGTACCAGCAAAAGGCAAAAGATGTTGTAAGATGAATAAACTACTGTACTACCTACCTGGGAGACACAACTTTTTGGCCGTATAGGTGGTACCAACAGCCCTTGTGCGAATGAGCAGCTCGCAGCAGATGTGTGAAATGAAGAGAAATCAGTCTAGCCAGCCTTTGCTCCTCAAGATTGGAGCTCAGCAAAACAGCAAGACACAAGGGCCGAAGTGGGAATAGTTGCCCTCTCCCTGAGGGAAAGTGTGTCAGCCATTTCTTCCCCTCTCCCTTCTTTTAATGCCATTCACAGTGTGTCACTGTGTGTATGTCACAATATGTAACAAGATAATCAGATATCCAGGACTCTAAATTGACGCTGTAAGACGCTCATCTAGAGCATGTGCAGAAACACACACACATACACGGACACGCATACAGTATATATCGTTGTCCCGAGTCAGTTCTGTCCAGCTAACTTTATGATTTGTTTATATTGCTTTCAATTACCTCTCTGTGTCCCTTGTTGAGCTCAATAAAATTTTATATTGTGGATATTATTCTCTAGGTGCCCATCCTCTCTTCCTATGGCCTTCTTCATTTAGGCATTCAAATTGTAAATAAATCAAATTTTGAAGCCTCTGTGTATGTAGTCACTGAAAGAAGCCCCTGGTCCTTGACATGTATCACTTTAAAGGAGTGTACAAGCAAAGTACTGACTGCTGCAAACAGATTGCTAACGTCTTCTTTTGTATTACATCAGGTGCCTCCACTCTCCTTTCCGGTGGTGCGTGTATCCACGTCTGCGGCCATTTGCATGCGTCTGTACTTGTCTGAACTGCGTTGTCATCCACCCCCACTGATGTCTCATGTACGATTCTAACCTCTCCGTGCTAGCAGTGCTGGTTCACCTCCCCAGCAGCCTGCAGCAAATTATCATATTTATCGAGAAGCCAGCCATGGTATTAGCAGGAATACCCAATGCTCAGCTGCAGCTCCAGAGAAACGACCACTGTAAATCACACTATGTCAGCCTTTCATGCAAGCTCAGTCATGGTTGTCAAGGAGACCATGATGTGATTGTGAAGGCTATTCTGTTTTCTGTGAGGTTCGATCACAGCGTTGATTTGCAATCATATAGACTCAAACAAAAAGAAAAGCAAAAAGAAAAGAAAACTGTTGCACTCGAATTTTCTTTTCTTTTTTCTTCATAAATTAAAGGTCCCATCAACTATTAGTAATGGGACATTGCAATCTAATGAATATTTATTTTAAATATTAGAAATTAGAACTTCTGTTGTATTCCAAAAGCAGACAAACTATTGTAACATTATTTACAGTATGGTTCCAGTTTGGAGATAAAGCCCATGTTTCCTTTCAACCGGTAGCCAATCAGACTGAACTAGATCTAAATCGCAGATATAAGCAACAAAAATCACAACAAATATGCTCTAAAGTTAACAGCTAATATAGCATGACACAAGAGGCAGGTTTATATATTTATATATTTCTAAGTCACAGAAATGCCAGATGAGGAGAGTATGAGTAGAGTTCCTAACTATAGCCATCTTCTATAAAAGGTCTTCGATGTTTGTACGTACGGCATCATCAAAGTCAGATTGAGAAAACAGAAGACTGGCAGATTGCTTATTTTGTGAGCTTTCTGAATTTTCAGGGTCTATCTTGGTGGAGCGGGGTTTTATTGAGCACCAAAGTTTTGACATCCCAGCTGGGTTCGGAGCATTACAGTTTAGTTTTTCATGTAGGTTTGGATCTTAGATTTTAGTAGTAAGGTGTTTTGTTTCAGTTGAAGTTATAGTTTTATTAGCATCGTCAAAATCACTCCTACGGTATGATTAGAGAGATTTGCCAAATGTTTGTTTTTCTTAAAAAAATCTTTGGAGTTACATGATCCACACACTTCAGATGCTGCAGACGGTATTGATCATAAAAATGAAAGGACCAAAATACAAAGTCTGTCTGTATGTCTAATTGAACACGAAAAACATGACAGAAACTGAATAGCAACAGCACCCTACTAGAAGTTGTGCTGTTAAAAGCACAATCATCTGACACAATGAGGATGAGCATTAAACACATTACAGGGTTATTAATGTGGGAGTATTTGTTCAGTGAAACAAAGTCATAGCATATAACAATAACTATAATCAGTGTGCGTATAATCAGAGTGGATTGTCTCTTCCTGACTTCCACCATAGTACATCCCCGCATCAGTCACACGCACCTGTACATGTTCTTATTGTCAAGGTTTGGTCAAAGGGTATGATGTGTACAACTGCTGAAGTTGATCTAGAAGCAGCTTTATTAAGGGTTCATTGATCATATGGAATCAGGTCAGTGAACGTCTATGTTGCTATCAAGGGGGCCTTTGCGGATGTCTTAACCTTATTTTTTTTAACACCATGGCCACTTCCAGTTTAGCAGCACAGAATGAAAGCGCTGGCTAAACTTGCATTAATAAACAAAAATGAAAGCATTTTTTTTCCCTGTTTCATTGTAGTTCGGTTTTTTTTAGTCACATTGCTAGTTTAATTTTATTTTCGTTTGGTTTTGTTCGCTTTTTTTAATTTCAATAGGAGAATATGATTTTAGTTGACAATGTGAACGGGGTCGCCTGAACCTACCGAGAATTATCACGCAAATATGCAGATTTCCTCGGCTTTACAGTGCTTGATAGATAGCTCAACTCATTGTTGTGTGTCATGCTCATTATTATTAACATTAATAACCCTGGATGTGATGTATAGTGGATCTAGACAATCTAATGCAGTCCAGTACAGCTCTGCCACATATTCTACCTTTACAAAGCTTTCAATTGCCAGTTTATTTCAATACTATCTGATAAGTGTTAATTCAGCTATATGTTTATTATTGAGGTCTTAGTTAGTGGTGGTGTTTTACTTGACTGCATCTTCCCCCTTATGTAAATGGGGTGGGCAAAACACCTCTCAATATATTTCAGTTCACTTTAACACCACTGCAAATTACAACCTCAATCATAAACATATACTTAAGTTAATACCTCTCTGACAGTGTCAATCAAAACTGAACATTATTATCTTTGTACGGGTAAAATTTATGGCCGAGGTGTTGTATTGGATCGCATTAGATTTTACAGGTGTACCTAATACAGTAAAGTGGTCACTTTACACAGCAGAGTTTATCTCCTCCTATTCACGTGAAGTCAACAAGGAGACTAAAGTGTTCCCAACCCCCAACGTGTTTTATTCACCTACAGGAGCTATCAGTCTGGTTGGTGAACACTATACTATTTTGGACTGCAATAAAGCAGCTACTTTAAGCTCAAAGATTTAGGCATTAGAAATAATGAGAGACACTCTTTGTTTCTGTGGTAGCGGCTGCGTCGGTATGTGTGGAGTCGATGAGCCAGGGGTCTGCGGGGAGACAGGGTGTGGAGGAGAGTAAGATTGTATCCCAGTCAGCCACATATTAGTGGACCTGTCACTTAGTAAACAGTGACTTAAACTCATTTCCATTCTGAGTTAGGAAGTGGAGAGAGAACTCCTAAGTACATTAGAGTCACTCGCAATTTGGGTCCACTTTGTCTCTTAGGCGAGGGTGGGTGGGGGGATGGAAAAAAGGTAGCAGAGGGAGCAATTAAACAGCAATCTGTAATCAGAATGACTCACAAAGCCATTCCCTAATTTCACATCATGTTGTATTCTCACCATACAAGAAAAGAAGAGACCATTTGATTGTCTGTTAGATTGCTCTCCAATATATTTTGCAATATTAAGTATGAAATATTGTACAAATGAAGTTATATTAAAATGGCATTCCCTGTTTGTCACTTCCTATGAACACATACATAAATGTCACTCAGTAATGTGATGTCAAAATTAGTAATCCACCCATGACGAACTGATCCAGGTCTAGAACAGGCATTACAGCCATTATCACGATGAACATGCTAGGAAATCTATTGCCTTTGTTTTTGTTATTTCACACTTTTCTTGTTTAATATGGCGCAAGGTCTGGCTTGGCTTATGATGTTGTTAAAAGCCTAGTGGCATTCTTTCTGAGGCAATACGCACTTCTTTTTTTCATAGGGATTGATTTTCATAGGCATGGTTCTGTGTCAATCACAGAAGGTCGTCAACCCCTGCTGCTTCATATCCCCCATAGACTTGAACTTCACACAACCGTGACGTGTGGCGTTACCTAATTTCATGCACCTTAACATGTTTCTGTCACCTCGGGTCCATACGTTGTATGTACAGACGTCACAGCTGGGAGCTGACAGCTCATAACTAAAACAAATAGAAGTATTCCTGCAAGGGCTGGCCTGTAATTGTTTCACAGTCTGCATATTATATTCCCCTGTTACACGTTCTGCTCCCTCTATGTTGACAGACTGATTTATTGCATTCACACACACACAGTTTCTTCTATTTTAGCTTGGTTTTATTTTCTGTTCTCCTGACTCATTAATGACTGTTTTTAATTGTATTTAAATGTTCTTTTGTGGTGTGTTTCTTTTACACTTTGTCACGATGCGTTTGATGTTTTTTGTAAAGCACTTTGAATTGTCTTGTTGCTGAAATGCACTACATAAATAAACCTGCCTTGCATTGCATGTTGATGCTCTTGTGTGTGCACAAGCGGTAGAGAGGCAGAAAAAGAGTAGTGAGAGATTCTGGTGGTTTTTGTGCATTTGAAGAGCTAAAACACAACCCTTTTGCCCATGTCAATAAAGCCCATGCCAACACCATCCCTGCAACAAGTTAACATCCAGATGAACAAAGGGCTTCCATCTTTCATCACATAACTTAAAATGTCATCCTCACTGATTGCTTCTTCCTATGCCATTCTTCTACTCTTCAAGTCCACCACCTGCTTCTTCCCTGGGTGAAGATGATGTGACCAGCGTCTTGGCTGACACTGGCTCTATTAGTCGTTCTTGAGAATTAGTAACTGGAAGGAAGATTTGTGGGGTGTTGCTGCTGGAAATGGCTGTAGAAATGGCAAGGGGGCTTAGGGGGGCACTGACTGTCCTGAGTGAAGCAAGGCGAGTCTTCTTCTGGCTCAGCTTTCCTGCTCTTTGGCACAGCCAGTCAAGTGTTCACTCCATCCACAGTGATCAAAGCATTAAGAAAAAAAGGGGGGAGAAATAATTTGCCTAAAGTTTTAGGCTTTACACAACAAAGAGGAGATATCCTCATTACGTGCATTGTACGCAGACAGTGCTAAATAGCAATGAAGAGGGACTGTTAAGATGTTATTTAATTATAACCATTATCATGTCGTTTCTGATGATAGATTTGGGGTTCTCAGTAACAATCCCCAGCCTAAAAAAGTGACACTATCAGATCTATTTTACTCAGCTCCATTTAGGTGATTTAGATAGGATACATGAGAATGCCCATCTCTCCAACTGCAGTGGAAACCTTCATCAAATTAGAATTGAAGTGATTATCCAGGGCAGAGCAAAAGGACAAAATCGATAGTTCTTTGTTCAAGGCTAAAATGAAGAATGGGCATTCAGCAGGGATCTCTCTCTCTATTCCTCCTGTTCCGGCACACACACACACACACACACACACACACACACACACACACACACCTCTTTGAATTGCATATTCTGTTCCAACATCCTTGACGGTATCAGCATTAGGCTTGCGTGGTGTAGTCTCCAACCTTCTGTCTTGGTTTTCTCTCCTCTTTGGACAAAACAAAACCTCAAAGGAGAGGCACTTCCTTAGATAATTGCAATTAGTAGTTTTAGCTGGATGTTGCAGCGTTGGCCCCGGCCCAGCTCTCTGTGTTGGGTAAGAGGGAGTGGGCATGTTGGGCATGTTTCCAGCCTCCAGAAAGCCCTCTGCCCTTTTGCCTCCAACGGGCCCACTGAAGCAGTCAGAGGGCCGTTGGGCCTGAGCAGAACTAGAGAAAGGAAACAATGTAAGCGAATAAAGGCAGAGAGGAGACTCACTTTCTACTGTTAGGTACCGCAATTATACTGTAGTTGGAAAATCGGCTAAATGGAAAAAGTGCTGCACCTTTGTCCTACTTCTTGAAAGCCTTTTACTTTACGGTAGCATAGCAAATAATATATAAAGGCTTTGTTATTCAAGTAAAAATGTCTGCATGATTTCAGTTTCAGCCCACAAACTTACACCAAGTTGTATTAGAACAAAAATATCACACCTCCAAAATTCTCGGTCCATTCACCATGTCTTATTAAATGTATGTAACGCATTTAGGAGAGATCAGACTAGACAGGGGAGTTTTACTTGCTAATACACAATGGCAAGTGTTCTTTTAGTCACAAACCAAGAGAAAAACCAAATATAACAGATTTTTAAATAATAATGGCTTAAATTGGCCCTCCTTTTCTTTACTGGGAGTATGTTGTAGAAACTACTCAGCATTCATTTCAAATTTACTTTGCAAAGACAAGGAGAAAATTGAAAATATGTCATGGCATAATAAAGGTTCTGGGAAATTCTCTGTTTAGTTTACAGGAATATAAAACCCTAAGTGAATATAGGGAAATGAAAATGTGGAATTGTTCTTTAAATTATGCTTTGTATGTTTTTGCATACGGCCACTCACGTTTATGTGGAACACAGACTCTCAATCACACTCCGTTCTACTGTCTCTCACACACACACGCTTTGAACACATTCACACACTGCTTTACATAAAGGACTGCAATCCATCAATGCGTTCATTGCTGTCATGAGTAAAGAGACAGAGCTCTAAGCAAGAGTCTTCTAACACAAATTTGATTCACCTCAATTTTCCTCAAACAGTGCCATGTGAGCACTTGAAGTGCTAATACAGACTGGCACCTTTTGCTGCCAACAGGCCTGTGTCTGTTTAGCTCAGTTTCAAAGCCTGGACTCGTGCTGAAATCTGATTTACTTAAGGATGGTATTGAATTCTATAGAGTTTGAAGTTATGAAAATTAACTGTGAAATACAGTGATACTGTGGAGAAATATAAGGACGTCACGTGGGGATACACAGCCCGTTCTCATTCCCAAGGCGTCATATAGCAAAGTTATGTCACGCCCCTCAGTATTGTATACAGACGCACAAGGTACCCTTTAGTGTCTGCAGGAGACACTTTCAAAAAACTCCTTTTGGGTCTGTACGAGACGTCACTTCCGTCACAAGACTTCCTTTCCAAGTTGTTTTGTTTGCCTAAACCTAACCAACACAACTTAAAAGTCACGTGACTTACGTGACATATATCACGTGACTTCCCCCTGCCACGAAATCATTTCTGAAGGCATCTCATACAGACGCAAACGAATACCATGTGCGTCTGTATAACAAAACGTCACAATATGATGCCCCGGGATGAGAACAGGTTGGAATACAGCAGAATGTGTGTGAGAGAGAAAGAGAGAGAGTGTGTGTATGTGTTTCTCTGTCAGAAAGGAATTGTTAGAGATGTGGTTGTGGTGGTTTAAAATATATAATTGCACCTCTGTTTTCCACCTTTTTTAAATTATTCAAACAGTCCCCATTAACTCAACAGTCTGTATGATACTGTCTGTACTTGTCATGACCCGGCTCGTGAACCATGACAAAGATGGAAGAGACATGGTTTTAAACTGAAAAGATGTACAAATATAGTATTACTTAACAATACAAACTCAATAAAACCATACTAACTTGATAAGGTGTGTAGGTCAGTGATATCAGTGTCAGCAGATGAGTGAGTGGTTGAGTGAGGGATGAAGGTGTTGTATAGTCTCATCTCATCTCATTTTCTATCGCTTGTTCCCGTTAGGGGTCGGGGGTGACTGGAGCCTATCCCAGTGACAGTCTGCAATTAGAAGTCTCCTCAACTGTCTGAATAAAGTCCAGTCCAGGTCTTGAACTAAAAAATAAAACAGAAATAATTGTATTTGGACAAACCCTTTTCATGGTCTGGATAGTGCTATTGGGCTATTGTGCTCTTACTGTCACCCTTGTGCCAAAAACCTCCGTGGAGTATGTTTAAATCTGACAAACAAATCAGCGCTGTCATGAAATCAAGTTTCTTTCAGCTAAGGCTGCTTGCAAAAGTCAAAGCCTTTATCTCCCCACTTGAGTTTGAGAGAGCGATTCACGCATTTATCACATCACGGTTGGCAACTCTCTCTACATGGGGTCCAGGGCTCTCTCCGCCGCTTACAGGGAGTACAAATGCTGCAGTTCGACTCCTGACAGGAACTAAACGCCGGGAGCACATTACCCCTGTATTGGCCTCCCTACATTGGCTCCCAGTTGCTTTTAGAATTAATTTTAAGATTTTACTCTTTTTAAATGCCTAAATCTGATGGCCCCATTTTATTTGTCAGCGCTGCTGCAGCCTTGTACCCCGTCCAGAGCTCTATGGTCTGCAGACCAGCTTCTTCTGGCTATGCCCAGATCTAGGCTCACAACAAGAGGGACAGAACCTTTTCAGTCACCGCCCCTAAACTGTGGAACAGCCTCCCTCTCCAGATTAGATCTGCCAAGTCCTTGGAGCAGTTTAAGGCCAGGCTGAAGACCCACTTCTTTTCTTTAGCGTTCCACTAGCTAGACGGGATTATCTTGGGTTTATGTTTTTATCTTGGTTTTATTGTGTATAATTGTTTTGTTTTATTTGGTTTTATTTGTATTATTGATTCATTTTGTCTCTGTACTGGCTGTACAGCACTTTGGTCGACTGAGGTTGTTTTAAATGTGCTATAGAATATGTTATGTGTCTCCAGTAAAGAAGTCAGGTTGGAAACATGTTATGAAGAAAATGAATCTTGATAGAAAGACAGACATAAATCCAAGTAAGGATTGTCTCATACATAAAAACCATCTGGCACCTTAATTATGCAATAAAGAACCTCTTTGCACCACCAAGCCCCATAATGATTTAGGCATGCTAGTCATGCATCACAGGCATGCTGGAAATGTCAACCTAATGAGTAAGGCTTTCTGTATACATATTATGAGAACCTGGCCATTTTGGATCTGAATGAATCCAATTATCTTGCAGCAACTGAGCGCTATATTCCAACCTGTGCTATATCACTCTCCTATGTCTCGAACATTTTTGACAAGCATGTCCTCTGTAGTAATGTTACTGCAATAATTTAGAGGTCTGTGCCATCAGAGGTCTGTAAGAAATTTGTGCCCATGCATTATCTGTTGGACTGAGACAACATCTATGTCATCCACCACTTATCTAGAAATTTATTTCCACCAACTGTCCAGCACAAAAATGCGATTGCCATCTGATACTGGCTATCTCCTGCAGTTAAAAACAAGACCAGGAGCATTTGAGAAAGAAGGGGCAAAAAAGTGAGCCAACTCCAGCCTTTATTGTTTCCCCCAACGATGATTTCCAAAATTACACAAATCAAGGGGGTATGTATCGAAGGTGCAGTCTCAATAGTACAAAATTCCATCTTTGTGTTTCCCCAGTGTTTAGTTGCTGAGCTTCAGAGAAGGGATAGTGATACAAAGAGAAAACTAACAAGACTTTAACTTTGGAAGATACCCACTTGATTTGTCCAACTCAGGCTGCTGGCCTCTTATTACCTTTGACTAAACTTTAGTATGCATTTTCTGACAGGATGTGGACTGTCGATTTTGTCGCCATCGCTTACAGTAGAAGCCCATTAGAGCTGGATCTCAGCACAGATCTCAACACAGATGTGTGTATGTGCAAATTCCTTGTATGTGTGAACCTACTTTGCAATAAAGCTGATTCTGATCTCTTTACAGCCAGTATGGACAGAAGGAACAAATGCAACAATCAAAAAGAGTTTAAATGTACATATGGGCACGTGAATGTTGTTTTAAGATTGACTTTAATAAAATGTGAACCAGGGAGATGTGGAGAGAATGGAGAGTCTGCCAGTGTGGGAATGGGAAAACTTTTAGGTGCTCACGACCTTCTGATAAAAAGCATTTGGCTTCAGGTTATAAGCATTGTATCTCTTTTTCTTTGCTTGCTTTATTCAGGTGGCCAACCTGGCTTGCTCCATCTCCAACAATGAAGAGGGTGTGAAGTTGGTTCGAATGGCTGCCACCCAAATTGACAGCCTATGTCCACAGGTGAGGACTTAAAAAAACAGTTTCATCTCATAAAAAATAACTCTTTACACAAGCACTAGTCAAAAAATTTTGTTGATTATAAACACTTCTAAATTCATCTCAAAGGGGTATCTTTAGAGGGGTTTTAGCAATTGGAATAGCTAGAAATGACAGAGAAAGAACCACGGCTGGCAGAATGGAAGGAAGAGCTATGACTAACGTGTAGGTGGACCTTGTAGTACTGTTTGTCAGGATGCAAGCAAAGAAGGAGGTTAAAATTGATCCATTGTTTCCAAGGTTAACAGTAGGTCTTATTCACATGGGACCCAGCATAGTAATGGAGAAGAGAAATGGAGATGGGAGGCTGAATTTAAGATTCAGGATCTAATGTGCTGGCCCCACTATGCACACCTACTGAGACCCACTTACTTAGAAAACTTGGGGAGAAACCGTCTCCTGATACCACTTGTCAATGCTCAACATAGACTGATTAAAAATACATAATAGTTGCAGACTTTGTGACTGGGAAGATGGAACAAAGGGGGGATGGAACAAAGAGAAATATTTCCATCTGTTCTGGGTAAAGTTTACCACGGACCCTTATCTTCACACATGCAAACACACACACACACACACACACACACACACACACACACACTGACAAACACACCACCTCAGCAACTACCAAATCAAAGTGTCTACATCAGATTAATTTAACTAAAATATATCTAAAAAGCAAGATGTGATAAAGACAAGGAGGGGGCAAAAAAATGCTACTTTTGTTAAAGTACGCATGCCAGCTGTCATCGTGATAGGATTAATACTGCGTGTTCTTAAGTACAAGTCTGTCGAAGTGAAGAGTCTCGACCGGATGTTGTAGGGACATAATTTGCCTTTTTTATTTTCATCAAAATCCTGTGAAGTGTTGGTCTTTTTTGGCTTGAAGCCAAATGTTCTATCTTACATAGATCAGACTCTTGAAGTCTAGATACTTGGGCATTTTTGGAAAAGATAACCTTGCTATCTTCCAGCTGCAAAAAATGGTACATCTTTTTAATACATCCGTGGCTTCTGGACAACACACATTTGTGATATTTTTTAAAATAACCTATTCTACTGGCAATGTGTTTAAAGGATAAGTCTGGTGATATTCTATATTTTTCTTAAACAATCCCATGAAAAGACCAAAACCAGCAATTCAATCCTACCAACAAGTATTCTCTGTCCAGCCAAACGCTTGATATAGCTTATTTCTCTGTGTCATAGACCTCTCTTAGGTGAGCCACACCATTGCACTGGGTGACATATTTCTGCATCAAAATAAACATGGACAGTTTAGTGAGTCATTCCCACATACACTGCTAGTTGTCAACTCAGTGGAGCTGAAAGCTTGAAAGCTGAAAATACTCCCCAACATATACACTTTTTACTCATATTTGAGTTTGCCAAAAACTACAGCGCGGAACTGTTTTATGAAAGTAGCTTTTTTTAAATGAAACTATTTATTTGTTAACTGTTTTAAAGATTTACATCTTCAGTAGGAAAGAAATGGTCTTGGGGCTGAGAGCCATAGACAGGGTAGGAAAGTCAGAGACTATTGAGACATGAACTAATGCATGATTATCATGCATTTTGGTCCTTCATGGGATTTGATGAGAATAACAAAAATATGGAATAATGCCAGCCTTATCATTTAACATAATTCAGTATGTGTCAACACATCCTCATACCTAAATAACAGAATAGGTCATTTGCCAATGACTCCCAAAACGACATATATTTGACCATTGGAGAGTACCAGCGACCTTCGTCATCATGTTAACAATAATAAACAATTGGTTTGGAGTTTGGTTAGGTTTAGGCACCAAAACTACTTGGTTAGGTTTAGGAAAAGATCATGGTTTGGATTAAAATAAATAAGTTACGTTAGTCACGTGAAGTCATGTGACATAAGTCACGGGACGTAACTTAACTTACATGTATGACTTATTTAAGTTAAAATAGGTCACGAACAGCGGTCTCCTGGGTGAAAGTCCTGTGTTTCACGCATCCATCCACCTCAGCCTCCTTCCTAATGCGGACTTGATCGCTCTTTATACTAACTCACCTGACTTCCTCCTTTACTCCATCATAATTACTAAGTATACTAGAGGTCGCCTCCGAACAATAAACGTTAACATGGGTCCTAATAAGCTGATGGCACAAACAACCTATAGGGCCATATTTTTGGGGAGGACGGTCAGTATGTGTTGTTATTTACCTTGTGTAACAATTGTGGCCCTTTTTCCATTCCAGGTTATCAACGCTGCCCTCACTCTGGCTGCCCGCCCCCAAAGCAAGGTGGCCCAGGACAACATGGACGTTTTCAAGGATCAGTGGGAGAAGCAGGTTCGCATCCTGACAGAGGCTGTGGATGACATAACCTCCGTGGATGACTTCCTTTCTGTGTCAGGTATGAGACAATACAGCACAAGTTATTCACTTATTGAAGAAAATGATTCACATCCTCACTCACAGTCCAAGTTTTATTTAAGTTTATTTGTGGCGGCTCAATGCGAAAAACTAAATCACGATTTGAACATGAAACAATAGAACAAATCAGAGAATACAAAAAGTCAGAAAGCAAAAAAATCTGAAAACAAATGGCTGTTTGTTTTGCTTGAATTGTGCTTTATTCCATTTGGCCAGTTTGAATTTTGTTTTATATAATTGGCCCAACAGCTGCCATTCATCTGTCAATTTTAATTAAATGTAAAAAATTAAAATAAAAAAAATCGTTTAACTCTTGACATGTATACCAAAGTATAACACTGTAAATGTTAGTTCGCGAGAGGTGCACTTTTGGTGCATTGCTACATTTACTGGCATGTCTAAACTAAAAAGATGGTTAGATAAACAGAATTGTAATTGTTCAGAATGATCTATTATATAAAGAACAACTCATTCACATTCAGCGAGAAAAATGAATCATTACATTAAATATTCTTTGCATTAACAATGTACAATATTAATCATCAGCACACAATATTAAAAACATTCCCTCCAATTCCATTCACTCTCATTCTTTTTTGCCTCTCCCAAGAGAACCACATCCTTGAGGATGTCAACAAATGCGTAATTGCTCTACAAGAGGGAGATGTGGACACTCTTGACCGAACTGCTGGAGCTATCCGGGGCCGAGCTGCTCGTGTGGTCCACATCATTAACGCTGAGATGGAAAACTATGAACCTGGGGTTTACACTGAGCGTGTGCTGGAGTCCATCAAGCTCCTGTCTGAGACTGGTTAGTGCACTTCAGACAAAGCTGGCGTGGTACATTATAATGTATTGTGAAGATTAATACAGTATCCCTTGTCCTTGCACTGTGTTTGTATCAAACATTTTGCCACAAGCCTTTTGGTTAAGCTACTTTCATGAGGAGTAGCTCCACACACACACACACACACACACACACTAGCACTTACACAAGCTTCCCAGTGTGGTCAGTGACTTACAAACACACCTTAATTGCCTGGATGCCCAGCGTCCCACAGTTTGGATGAGTGTCTTGGCTCTAACAGAAACCGTGGACACCACCTGTTCACTCCTCTGCCTCTCATCCATTTTTCATCTGTTTTTTTTTTTTTTTCACTGTGTGGCTTCTGTGTCACGGCACATTCCAGGAGACCCGAGTTTATCCCTGCGGCAGACCAGACTCAGGGCCAAGACATGTCTCAGTCCCACCTAAAGTGAAGATTGGCTCCCCCCAAATTCAGCTGAATATTTTTCACAGTGTATGGGGTGTAAGGGAGTAAATAGTGAACTTTCTGAGTTGTGTTTAGTGCTGAGAAGTTGGCTTATGTTGGCTTAGTAAATACTGGATCAGACCTTTGAACATATATAGCTTTGGAGTTTTCTGGGTTTTCAAGTATAAGGCATTGTAAGCCACAAAAGTACAGGGCACGCTAATAGGATGTGCCATTATTGAGAGGGAGAAAAGCAATTTATGTTTCATTATCCTGTCAAAATATTAAGGTGTAGGCCACATTGAAAGGTTCCCTGTGGAGAATTCTGTTGATTATACTTTTTATATTAATTTAATCTACCAACACATACGTACAGTGTGTTGTATAATGACAGTAGCAGGAATAAAAAATGAATGGAGATGATAAATATGTTGAAATTAATATCCAAAACCATTATTAACTAACACTACAATTAGTTGTACTACAAGGAGTTAACAGCTTATATAAACCAAACCACGGAAATAACCATCGGCTGTGGCTTGGTGGCAGAGTGGTCGTCCACCAATCGGAAGGTCCGCGGTTCGATCCCAGCGTGGTTAATTTGCTTTGGATAAAAGCGTCTGCCAAATGACTAAATGTAAATGTAAGTCAAACTCAACGGGCAGGCAGGACCACAGGTTATGAAGCACTGAGTCTACTGCCTGACACTGGTACATGAAAGAAGCCCCCGAAGCCCCTAAGTGGCATCTTGGGGCTTCTTTGGCATACAGATAACAGTTCAGTATGTATAGAAGTGTCTGTGATAGTGGGTATGTACGGGAACTGGTAACATCTGCTACGGTATGCCCCTAGGGGAAAACATGTCTGTCACTCACCACCAGCACTGCTTGAAGCTAAACTTATATATTTATTGAGTTTGTAACACGGTTTAAGGTTGTAAAGCTTCCAGCTGGATCGCTAGCATTTGTTTTTGTAATATTTAAAAGCTTTGTAGGCAGGCGAAAGTGAGAGCTTTTTTCAATGTTGGGTGCAAGGCTATGGCTATTTCCTGGAAGCAGTACCTACCAGAGCAAACCCACTACATAACCAAGTTGTAAAAGTCTCAGTAGTTGTGTTACGACTTCATATATTATAACAATTTTTGTATAATAGCATCCTTGTAACACACTGATGTTTCAGAGATTGAGGAGTTTGTGTTCCTTTCCCTTAATGCAATCTTTGTTGAAGGTTTTATGTTAGTGTGTATTGTGTTTATGAGTCTAAACACAAGGAAAGAAGAAAGGTTCTGGTGGCTTTATTTTCCTGATAAACATTTTTTCTTTATGAAATTGCTCCTCAAATCCCTTAAAAGTAGGCCCTGACATACCTTTAACAAATGCACCATTATGAAAGGTGGACAAACAAAAACACAGGATGAAAGGAAAAAAGTAATTTAGCATTACCTACAAGAACCAAATCGGACCACAATCCCTCTTTTACACTAGCCACCCCCTTCTCATTGTATTTTTTCTCCATTCTCGCCCATCCATCCCTCCCCCGGTTTCTATCTCTACCATTAGAGCCCATTTAGCAAGCGCTAGATCTATTGTTCTGCTCGTTACTGCCAGGATAATTGAGCTCCCCTCCCTGCTAGCTGATAAGTGGCAAACAGCATTAGGTGAGTCACGTGTGTCACATGTGAGCCCCTCTTCTGGTGCTCAATTCCACCATAATGGACTACCTACAGTACTAGATATATGGTATCTTAAGCACATTCTGTTCTATTATTGCATAATTCAGTTTAATTGATTGGGGTAATTAATTGATGAAGCACAGTAGTAATATCTCGTGAACACTTAGGGTCAATTTCGTATGACCATAACCATGTCACACACAAAGACTATATAATTATGCTGCTGTTCTATTAATCCTCTTTGGAGTATGGAGGTTGTTTCTAGAGTCAGCAGGACCCCAGAAGCATTATGTCAGCATTACTGAGAACAACAAATGGAGAACCGTTGATGCTGCAGCATCATATTGATTGCCCACTGATTTTTCTTTATCATGTATTTGCTTTTTCGAGAGTTAAGCTCATAATGTAAATCTAATGGCTTAAAATGAGAAGCATGCTACCTGAATGCGTTGTACAAAAGAGAAATGAGAAAAAATCAATAATTAGACCCTGGATACACAATATGCCTGACAGAATCCAAACCTACACATGAAGGAAGTAACATTTACAATTGTAAGATAGACAGCGTTTCTTTTTTATGAGACTCTGTACTTTTACCCCACTACATTTCAGAACTCCGTGACTTTTTGTCTACATGTGATGGCTGTTAGCTCTACAGAATGAAGTTTTACATGAAAAACTCACTCTAAAATGATATGATTAAATATTGAAGGTGAAACATAGCCAGCAGCGGTTTTTATGGATGAATTCAACCACCTACACATTAAGGTACTGCACTGTACTTCTTACAGTTTATACTGGAATCTGTACAAACTACACTGTTGGCTACATTAACACATGTATTACTAAGAAACATATGCCACAAGATTTTGGTCTCATCTGTAATTGAAGATTTCACTGATGTATCTTTGTGATCTACTGCATATATCACAGTATGAATGCATTTTCCTTGAGATAATGATAATAACTCACAGTGCAACTGATGTAAAAAATACTGAAACCAGGCACAGGCAATAGTGCAGCTTTGGTTTTGCACTTCCAGTCCAATCTTTACTACCTTGTCGACGAGAAGAGTAAATGTCAGCAAAAGTTTATACCTGCATCTGTAGACATGCTGATGTGATTACCCCCTCAAGTGTTACAGCTGCAGTATTTTCTTTTTAATAGCAGCTGTTTGTATGTGTGTTTGTATTTCATGTTTTATATTGAAACCTGAAATATGTTAAACTTTTTGTTAACTGGAGCAGCTTTCCACCGAATACTGGAAAGAGTAGAGTTCACACTGTTCTCAGAATCAGTGCCAGATTTTCTATGTCAGAGGTGATGGGATGCAGAGGCCACAAGAAAAATGCAAAAAAAATGATCAATGTCGGTTGACCTCTGTCTTTGGAACTGAATATTTCTACAAACTACAAACTCTAATGTTAATTTGTGCATTGGAGACAATCCTTCCAAGAAGAACGACAGCATCAGTCATTTCAGCAAGTGTCCCAAAATTTCTTGAATGTTTACATTCACGTGACAAAGCCCACTGGCAACCATAGTAATTATGTATTGTACATTGTTAGAAAGCAGCCTGAGTGGATTGATGGGTCAACACAACTTTTTTTTTAAAAGCCTGACTACATTCATTCCATAACCTTAATCACGTGTTTATTATTGTAACCATGACAAAAAAGGTCCTATAAGTTGTCATTTTAACCGAAAACACAATCGTTCCCTGAACCTAACCAAGTCATTTTTTTTGCCTAAACTTAACCAAACCTTGACCATAGTGTTGACACGTCATAAACCAGATTTCTACTGTATGTGTCTTTCTAGAAGACATGGACCTACAAAATATTTTGTCATTTACTTTTGAGGACTTTTATTGGTGGAATTGTTAGTTCTGGATAGGTGATAGTTTGTGCAGACAATTGACTTACTGGAAATTTCTGGTTTATAGATGCCGAATTATGTTTTATTTACAAAACCGTCAAAATCTAATAGTCAATGTTTTACAGCCAAACAATAAATTATATTTCTATTTGAATATTTGATATCTACTGCAGGTTAGTGATGATGCATTTATATTCAATGTTTTATTTACACTAACAAGTGGTAGAAGTTTTTAATTTAAAACCACAATAACCACGCAGCAGAGTAGGAAAACAGCTATAAGAAGAAGTATACTTTCAGAAAATAACAATACACAGGCTGATTGGCCTGTTGGTTCATTTTTGCCTAAAGTGGTAAAACTTGAGAATGACTATGACTTTCTTTTCCCGTTTGTGGCAACATCAACATCTCTAAAGGTGCAGGTCTAAACTCCTGCTACTACTTCGCTCTCCTATAGGTGGCTTTAGGTTGTCATTTGTGCATCTTTGAGATTTACCACAAATATGGAAAATCAGCAACATACCAATGTGAGTGAGTTTGTGATCTGGTTACAAGACAGTTGCCCTTCAGTCTTCCTTCCCACTTGGTTTTTTATGAGCAGTATTTCAGACTGATGAATACTTTAGCCATTATTAATTTGTCTCTGTTCTCTGGCATTTTCTGAAACTGCTCTGGTCAAGGTCACCAGTGACTTACAGTCTCCTGCCGACACAGGCCTGAACTCCATTTTAATTCTCCTTGACCTCAGCCCAGTGTTTGACACAGTGGACCACAATGTCTTAATCAGCCGGCTGAAAAACTATCTTGGCATCAGTGACGTGGCTCTGGATTGGTTCATCTTCTATCTGTCCAACAGGTCCTTCTCTGTTATGCTTGGAGATGCCTCCTCTTCTCAAGCTCCTCTCTTTAGGGTCCCCCAGGGATCTATTCTGGGTCCCCTCTTATTCAGTGTATGCATGCGTCCCCTGGGGCAAATCATGCGTAGACATAATATTGAGTATCTCAGGCAGGCAATCTCATTGTCCTCTTTTAAATCTCTTCTTAAAACTCACTTTTATCTTATGGCTTTTTCTTAACTGTTGGAATTTGTTGTAATTATTTAAATTAATGTATCTTGTTATATATCTTATGGTTTGGATTTCATTAACTTTTATTATTTGTTATTAGTTGTTATTGTATAGAACTTTGTAATTTAGTTTTGAATTGTTCTATATAAATAAAGTTATTATTATTATTATTCCATTATGTAGCAACCTCGGGGAAAAAAGGATAAAAGGTCACTGAGGGTCTGAGGTCAAGCCTAGTAATGATTGTCAGATGCACTACCTAACAGATTCACTGAGAGGAAAGCTGATAAGTTAAAATAACTTTTATTACGGAAAAAATGATCAACTTATGATAATGTGCACAAATCCTAATCAGGATAATCACAGCGAAAAAGCCCATATCCATGTGACCCAATGCTTTCCACACAATAGAAACAACCACAAACCTTAATATTACAAGAGAAATTCTCCTAACTCCTTTCTGACTTCACCTTAAGGTAAGGGCTAAGATGATATAGTCTATACAGATGCAGCAAGTAGGCAAGTCACACTGGCTGCACGACTCTCTTAAATTTTAACACGAGACCTCGTGTCCCCTCGATTGTGGGTGCTAATCGAGATGTTAAGGCAGGGAAACGGCAACCGGTCAGACCAGCGTTTTATTGGCTCTATATTTCTCTTTGATGAAGAACTGTTGTGTTTCCTCTTCCTGTTTCCCTCTTAACGGTGGTAGTTGGGTTTTTTAGGGGCTACCATGCACATCTGATCTGGACCATAAAGCACTTATTGATCCTTGTGAACTTTTGCCTCCCTCTCCCCTCAGTCCTCACAGGCCTGATGTCTATGGATTTGAACACAGTCAAGGAGAAATCTATAGCTGGGGGAAAGATGATTAAGTGTAGCTGAACAAAGGAAAAGGATATAGGACCACACACTTTTTAGAGGGTACTGAGTCCAATTAACGAGACTCTACCAAAAAATCAATAGCTGTCACCAAGGATTTCACTAAGCGATCTGAGCAGGGATTTTAGTGGAATTCATTGATGTGGTCCCCTTTTTTCCTTTTCTCAGTGGTGTGCATGTGTAAAACATTTATCTTGTGCCTGAGTATTTGCTTGTGTGTGTCTTTGAGTTGGCTGTTTTTATTTGATTTCTCCTATGTTTATGCCCATGGCCACTCATGGCAATCGCACCCCACTTGTCTGTCTTTCTGACAGCTGCCACATCAAGACCGGATGCTTATCAAAAGTGCCTGCCCTTTGACCTTGTCTCAGTTTGCCCATACTTCTTTCTCATGTTGAGTGTGGTCAGATTTATGGCCTGGCCAAATACAGGCAGCCAAGGCATACAACTTTTCTGTGTAAAGCTGAGCCATAGATTCCTGACAGACAGTCCGCACATGGGCCCAGAATTGAAGCGTGTCCTTGAGAGGGAGAAAAATCAATAGCCTAATGGGAAAGTGGTTATAGCTTCTCTCTCTTTTCTCCTCTCCCTCCTTCTTCCCTGAGACACTTTTCTGCCCACTAACTCCCTGTGTTTGAACTAATCTTCTCCTCAAAAAAGGGACAAATTTTAAAGTCAGTCATTAATGTGGTGCCTGGAGAGGGTAGATTAAAAAACTGATATATGGCCTAAGTCAGTGTGCCATTTAGAGAAGCACGGTGGCGTTGCTCCTTGTTATTACATCGGGGCACAGTAAATGGGATTTAGCCAGGTTTTTGCAGTGAGTAATAACACACATGCTGACACCACCACCCACATGTGATGCCTGTAAATCAGTGGATCAAGTGCACTAAAAAGAATTGCCGCAGAGACTGAGGGATAGAAGTAAATTCAATTAAATTAAAATTTATTTATATAGCCCAATATCACAAATCACAATTTGCCTCAAAGAGCTTTACAATCTGTACAACATACAACACCCTCTGTCTTTAGACCCTCGATTCAAATAAGCAAAAACTACCCAAAACAAAAACGGGGGGTGGGGGGTCGGTGTGGTTGGGGAGTAAAGACACTTCACGCTGTCTACTTTTAAAATAATAGCTCTGAAGATCAGACCATGTGGCTTGCCTGACTTAAAGCAACATACTGTAAATATTGAGCATTTATTTTAAAACCTTTAATCAGAATTCCTTATTTGTGACATCAGTGGCCACTAATATAGAGAATAAAGAAAGCAATTTTTACTTAAGGGTAAAACAGTTGCTGAACCGGATGAGTCACTCCTTAAATTTGTATCCATTGTTATAATGATGGTAAAAGTGGGTTTAACCAAAATGGGAAGCAGATAGCAAACTCATAGCTTGCAAGGAGCGGAGGTAAGGTCTCTTAATCAGTGTGTAAATAGAGGTGGGAGTTACAGTAGGAGAGAGTGCTTACAATACCTTAGAAAATATAAGGGAATTGTGCAAAAGAAATTCAGCCGTGCAACTCTGCAGCCATGATGTGTTTATTATATATAATGAATAATAGTGAACAATAATATACAATATACTGTACATATTACATATGTAATATATACACACTATGCAGTACAAATACAATAATAAATACTATACAATACTATGACATAAATATTATAGAAAGGAAAAAATACCATAAAATAGCATATTCTATAACATAAAAATACAATAACAATATATTAGTAATATAGTATATTTATCATTATTATACAGTGATATAAGTAATATAATATTTTGTAATATGCAATGTCTTCATTGATTCCTGTAATTCTGTATGAAGTATTCATTATATTAGAATTTAACTATAAGGTTACTCAACATGTCATTATAATATATTGGGTAAAACTTTATCCTCCAAAAACAACACAAATCAAACTTGTGACACATCCAGTGTTAGGGTTAAAGTTGTACGTCATGATTTAGTGCAGGCTTTGTTTGTATATAAGTGGTTTTGATTTGACCGCTTGTAATATATTAACTAAATTGAGCTGTCTTCATGCAAAATTGAGGTTTAGCCATCAAAAACTGTGCAGGTTGTGCTGTTTGGAGCTTATTAAACACCTCACAGGGGCGCGCCGTCTCAGCTGTGAGGTTTTAAAGCATTCATTGTACTTCCATAACTTCTCACTTAAACTATGCTTAAGCCTAAGGGGTGAAAAATCCATTCCTACATGGTCACATTTAATTCCCTTCATCATTTTTCAACTGGAATGAGTGAAATTGCTCCTTACCATCAGCAACTTTGCTCATTAAGAGCTTGGAGAACATTTAAATATTTCTATTTAAAACGCCTTCCCAGCAATTCCCAAAAGCCTATTTTACGCTTCTCCAGTAAGTGGATTAAACTGAATTAAAAATGAAAAGAAAAAAGGGGAGACTTTTTGTAGTGCCTTTTATGTTTGGTGAAATATAGCTTATGTTTTATATCAGACAAATAAGTAGACTGCAGATACACCTTTAGTGCAAGCTGGTTAATTGATTTAGTTCACTCCTCATGTAAGAGAGGAGGAAAGTGTGGAGAATAATAATAAAATCACATAGTGGGCTTTCTTGTGGAAGCTCATCAGCCAAGCTGCCATATTTTATTTGTCTGTTCCCCTGTTTTTCTTTTTCCTATCCATTTGTCCTCATTAGACCTGTCTTCTCCTCTTAAAACGGTGTTGTCTTAAATCAATCCAAGTATCTACTCTCCAAAAATCCACTCTTTATGTATGCATCTTTGTTGCTGATTATTTCCAAAGCAGCCGAGACATCTTTTTACAACATATCAAAAAAAGCAAAGTCCTTGTCTTTTTCTTTCTCTGTCTCTCTCCCTGGCTTTCTCTATCTATAATCCATTCCGTTTTCTACCGCTTGTTCCCGCTAGGGATCGCGGGTGACTGGAGCCTGACCCAGTGACTTTGGGCCTGCACAGTGGCTCTAACTAAAATTATTTGTAAATACGTATATTTATTGTGGATACATAGAAAGTACCTGTACTGTCGTGGACTTCAAGCACAATCACAATTAATGTTTGGGTTATAGGCATTTGTGGCGTTTGAAAAAAGCCCCCTTAGATAATACAGTATATGAACGCCGACCTTTTCTGGCCGGCAACTGTCTGTCCAGGTAAACCATAGCTTTTGTTATGATAATTTGCTACAGCACAGAGTCCATATAAAAAAAACAGCACATTATTAAAACTCTGCATTCAATTATTGTCACCCAACAGGAGATTACGTAGAAAGGTAGCCTTCTAAATATTCAAACATTCAGTCCGTATTCTTGAATATTGAATAATGTCTATTCACATTCAGCACAATTCATTTGAACACACAAAGAGCACAAAGCTCTTCCATCGGGTCTGGCCAATTGATACTGACAACAAAACCAACCATTTTTATGGTCAATAGGGACGTTTCTTTTGTTCCTTGGCTTTTGTTTGGCTCAAAAGACTTTGATGAATTTGTTTCCCTTCGTTGTCATTGTGATTTGACAGGCTGAGCATGCAAGTTAGCGTCCTTGTACTGTAAAACTGAAGCGCACAGAGCCATCTTCTCACAGATTACACACAAGCACACATGCATACACACTTCCACATGCCAAACGCCAGCGTACACAAAAACACGTCTGTGACAGACAAGCCAATCTTCCTGATGGGTAAGCCAAGGTGAAATAGCTAATTGGCGTGCAATGTGCGAACAGCATATTGTCGCTTACGAAGAGGTTTGGGGTGACATTTCACCTTTTCCTGAAGTGCACAAGTGAGCAGAGACTGAATCAGGGGGAGACCCTGCTGCTGTAAGGTTTTTAATTATAATGTTACAATAATGTCCTCGATTAGGGAAACTACTCATAATTGTGCTTTAACCATGCCATTTTCCTTTATCTAATTGATAAGCTTGCACCCATTCTGAAAGATTACTAACAAATGTGATACACCTGATTCTCATATGTTTCTTTTGTTCTTTCTTTCCACCTCTCTCTCACCTTTTTCTCCCTGCAGTCATGCCCCGTTTTGCTGAACAAGTGGAGGTAGCGATCGAGGCACTGAGTACGAACCCCCCACAGCCCTTTGAGGAGAATGAGTTCATTGATGCATCCCGTTTGGTCTACGATGGCGTCCGTGACATCAGGAAAGCTGTCCTCATGATAAGGGTATGTCCATTACCACCTCTAAAAGAGCAAAAGGAAAACACTCAATGAAATACTCTGAAATGGTTTTAATGCTCAGCAAGAGTTGGACAGAAATGAATGTGTTTCAAAATGCTGACCGAGACCAAGTGAAGTAATTAATTTCTGACTTCATCCATATATTTAAAACATTTTATTGGGTATTTTGTCAATGTAGACATCTGAATAATTTTATTTTCTAGTGTTGCTGAATTGTCAATCAATGAGTCATTATTAAGCCTATTTGGTTTAAATTTATGATCTACTTTTTTCCTAAATCACTTCAATCTACTTATGGTCTCTTTACTCATAATTTGGAAATAGCTATCTTACAATGGTGGAAACCAAAATATGTATTCATAAAACCTATGAGAATACAATCTCCAGAGTCACTGGATTCATCCCCTTGTGAACTTCACCGTCACTGATGAGTCACATTTCCAGTTTTGCCTCTTTATTCTCACTCTCTCTACACATAAACAACAATGGTCGATGTTCTCTGACAAACATAAATCTGCCCTAAGGATGTAGAAACACATAATTGAAAGCTAAAATTCAATTGAATGCCCATTTGGGATCTCAAACCTGTCACTGGATCTGTTTTATAAAGCTGGCAGAACATTTTACAGCATGTCATGATAAAAATGCTGCATAACAACATGATTCCAGCAGCTCTACTGCCTTACATACCCACTCTGATGTTACAGTATCTGCATTTTTCACCCCAACTGGCCCTTCTCTCTTCACCATGTAATTCATTTATTCAACTTTATGCAGGCTGGAAGGTTTCCCAGTGCAGCTCTGGAAAAAATCTAATTATGGAAAATAATTTGATGTTGGTAAATAATGTAAAACAGGCAGCTTTGAACTGGCCGGGACCAGCTGGCTTCATAATCCCATCCAAGTTCAATTACTTTCTGAGGAAACAACTTGGAAGATCCTTGCTTTCTCTGTTGTCTAACTCCATCATATAGATAGCAAATGTTGGTGCCACATGTAGCAGTTGTTTGCACACACACTTATGTGTCTGTGTTATTTTTCTTCAACTTAAGCCGAGCAATGGCTCCTTTAGAATTTTTACAGCACAGATCTTACGAGCAGTCGATGGATTAAGAAACCAATTCTCCACAGTGTTTAAAAATTGAGGCAGCTCTTGAGAAGAGTGTAAAGTTATAATGAAAGTTCTCGGAAACATAGTTTTGTCCTGGCCTTTCTGTACCCACACACACACACGCACGCATACAGAGCAGAGTAGCGCAACAGAGTAGCTAGTACTGGATAGAATGGAACATGTGTGAAATTGAACAGTGGTTAGAGACTGGCAACTGTAATATAACACTGTTGACACTCTCTCCGATTCTCAACAAGCTGACCTACAGCCTGTCTCACAGAGTTCAACTTTTACTGGACGTTCAGAGCTTGAAATGAATGAGAGGACTGCGTTATTTTCACACAGTACTTTAATGTCTGTCTTAACATGGCCTTAGTCAGACTGTCTTTGTGTTATCTGGCTCTACTCAACGCAAAGAATAACTCCACACTAGATGTTGGATGGAGGAGAAACATGGCAGCACTGGACTCTGCGGTTTGTCAGCATTTCAGCCTAAAATCAATAGACCTTTTGGCCATTTTAGAAACTTGATCTTAAACCCCCAATCCTCTCCTTATATTGTTTTACATAACTCTATTTTATTTTACATTTTAATTACCTTAATTTATCTTCCCTAGGATTATTAGACTGGGTGCAGTTGCTCTTGAAATTAGCTATCCTAAATAACCAGTTTCATGAAGCTGGTTAACATCTGGTACTGGATTTTGTGATGCAGCTATGAATGCATTCACATTAAGAGGGGAAGGGTTGTCAAGTGGTGTGTGTTTAATTTGAGATAAGATGCGATTATTATTTCTCATGGGGAAATTAGACTAAAATATTATGATTTGGTGCCTTTATACTCCGCGAACGTGATGAATAAATGTCACGAAAATCAAAACTATTCATACCGGCAGCGATCCGAATTTGCGACAGTTGCGACACTTGTTCAATAAAAGAATCGCGTGAGCTCATACAAAAACTCACTTGTGGTTGGAGTTGTTCCAGTAGTCAGTGTGTCTTTCAAGTATGATCTTCACCTCTGCCAGACAGACACTCAGGTCAGCAGCACCACCTCCATCACACACTTCTGCCCGAGCTGTCACAACATCATAGACATAGAGGTGGATTCACTCTCTCTCTCTCTCTCCCTCCCTCTCTGTCTCTCGCTCTCTCTCTCTCCCTCTCAGGATCAGGCTTTCACTGTGCTGCTGCTGCAGCAGAAATCCTCTCTAGATCATTAACCATTAAAAACTTGTCTGCACTTCTCAGACAAAAATAATCAAACAGGTACACCATTGTAATTAGGAATTACGATTAATGACGATGATGTCCGATCCGCACAGCTTCATTGGTTGATGCCTTTATTCCCTGTGTGAAAACTCAGAAAAATCTACCTTGTTTCCAAAAAAAATTACTCCGTAATATTCGCATTCTGTTTGAAAAAATATATTGAAGTGCGAATTAACTGCACGAATAAAATAGTGTGTAAAGGCCTTTAGTGGGATCAAATAGGAATACAGACACATAATAGCAAAACCAAGCACAATAAACTATCATTCAAATAATCAAATAAATCAAGCTCTATGTTTCATGTTACATTTCATTCATTATTGCCATAGGCTATGGTCTACTAGCAACCCGTTGTTTGTCCTGCTTTATTGCCAGTGTGATTACTGGTTTTGTGTAAAACATTTTTTATGTATCTGATATACTACTACTACTACTACTAATAATAATATTAATCATTCATTTTATATATATTTATTTATATATATTGCCTTTCAAAACACTCAGGGTCACTTTACAAGAGGGGCAGAGCTGCTGAAGGCTGTTAACCCCAAGGTGGTCGAACAGGCTGGTGGTGCAGTTAGGTGTATGGAAGAAGAAAACCTGAGTATACGGGTGGGTGTGTTGATGTGAAGGAGGTCGCTGAGGTACAGAGGAGCAAGGTTGTGAATGGCCTTGAAGGTGAGGAGCAGAATCTTGAAATCACTGCAGTATTTAACTGGAAGCCAATGAAGCTGCTGAAGGACAGGAGTAATATGATACAGTGATGATGCAAGCAGCAGAGTTCTGAACCAGTTGAAGTTTATATAAGGACTTGAGAGGAAGACCAAAGAGAAGGGAATTACAGTAATCAATGCGGGATATAACCAGGGTGTGAATGAGAATGGCTGTAGTATTGGGTGTGAGAGACAGGTGGAGGCGTTTAATGTTGCGTAAATGGAAGTATGTAGACCGAATTACATTATTAACATGAGCTTGAAAAGATAGTGTGCTGTCGAGGATGATATAATGATATAATTAATCATCATAGAGAGGTAACATTCTCGCACTGTGTAAACAGGGGCACCTGTGGCTTGGTGGCAGAGCAGTCGCCTGCCAATCGGAAGGTCGGCAGTTCGTTCCCCCAGCCATGCGTTGAAGTATCCTTGAGCAGATCCTAGACAACGCTTGTCTTCGGCTTTTTTTGCATTTCAAATAAAAAAAAAGAGAAATCAAAGTACTTCCATTACTTTTTTCTAATAATAATAATAATAATAATGAAGCAATTACCATTGCCACACAGAAATTTCTAAACATGATACATCTTCAAACAAAATAAATAATCATAAGATGATTGTGCCGAGACAAACCGTGCAAATATTCATTTATAAAGATTAAAACAGTATGTCTTAAATGTTGTTGTATTTAAGTTCCTTCCTTTAAGTTCCTAACTTCCTCTTTAAAATATAATCCTGCTCTGTGTTTCCAATTTTTTCATAGATTGTCCACAAAATATTGTCTGATCTTTGAGTCATAGCTTGACAAACCAATATAAATATTTTCAAGGTTGTGAGTAATGAATAAAGTAATAGAGTAATGAATATAATCTTTCACAATATTTTTTACATATGTACATAATGCTACAACAGTGCATTTCCATAGTTTTCTTCTCCTTTGACTTACTGTTAGGCTAAAAACGTTAATAGGCAAATAATGTTGATTAATGGTAATTGAATAATTGAGTAATGATATCAATTATATTAATACTATTGAGTACATGTTGGCGGTAAGTCTTCTCAGTTGTAAATATTCTTGATAAGTTGTTCCATTTCATAAAGTGACCAAATGAAGGAAAGAATCCTAATGTTAAACCACTCTGCCCGCTTAAAAATTACAGTCTTGTGCAAATGGGTCCAGATATTTACTCATGAATAATGTTAAAATGTAAGTTGTTCACATGTTCTTATTCTGAGGTCAATCAATGACTAATTGTTGCTATTTATGCCTCTACTTTTCATGTTATTGTTTTGTTGAGTTCCCTGTTAAAAGGCCACTGGGTATTTCTGCCTTGTAATGTTCTTTTTACCTTTCCACCAAAGCTAATACATTAATGCTGTTAATCTGAAAAATACCTATAATTCTCATTTGTTATTTAATTTGACAGAAGACCTTAGATGACGGAAGGAGATGTGGAAAAAACTGCTTGATCAACTCATCATATCTCTTCAGTCCATTTCCCACTCTTTTCATTGTGTGTTTAAATCTACTGTAGAGGGAACGAACAAATATGTCCATTTAAACCATGTTCAGAGAATAACTGTGTGATATTTGACTCTTTTAACTGTGTGACATCTTGTCATATGCTTAGTTTGTTTTGAGCTAAAACTCCCCATTGTGTACTGTATACTGAAATGTCAACACAGGGGAACATGTGCTGTCTGTTTCCTGCAAAATGGGGCATGAAGGCAAAGAAAATTGCCCTTTTCAGCTGTTAATTTAAGAATTTTTTTTCAGTCACTCTCTCACTCTGACTGTTTGCCCAACTTTATCTTTTTGTTTCTCACAGACACCAGAGGAGCTGGAAGATGACTCAGACTTTGAGCAGGAAGACTATGATACTCGCAGCAGGACTAGTGTCCAGACTGAAGATGACCAGCTTATTGCTGGACAGAGTGCTCGGGTGAGTGGATGTTCACTTCCCCATTGTTGTGAAACTTCTTGATTGTACCTCAGTTATGGAACCTGACATAAAAAAAATACAGAAAAAGACTTATTTGGGTAAAGGCTGAGCAATAAGCACAAATTGATCATGTAAATGACTGTAGTGTTATTCTTCAGTAGTAGGCTGAGATGCAAATTGAACTGCATCCCACCCCAACACCAACCCCTGTTCCCTGACCATACTTGAATTGATTCGTCCAACTAGTTCCACTTAAAATAGCATGAAAGTCCACTTAAATGATCATAACAAGCGGGATTATTTTAAATAAACACTGTTTGGGGATGGCAGGTGTAAAATTGCAATCACAAACAAAGGAGTAATTAACAAATTCCCCTCAGATGCCAGACAAAACACAAAATATAGCATAGGACAGTGCCAAGGCTTCAGTCGCAATCACCAGGGTCTGGGCTTTGTTGCACATTAGCAATTTTTCACTTGGGCCCAGCTTAAAGAACATTAAGAGGGTATCAGTGCTTGCTCCCCTCCAGCAACACAGAGGCTCTAGCGGTGTGTTGCATGTTGAATGGATTGTGGATGACAGGAGTATGACTTGGCCCAATGCCGCTCCCTGTGGCACAGGCCTGTATTATACTGCCTAAGTCTCTACACAGTCTGCACACACAGGGGGGTAATGCACAAAGAAGGGAGAAAAAAAAAAAAAAAAAAACAGCAGCTTATTATGATAATGGTTAATGCTAAATCATGGAGTAACAGCAGCAGAGGTAGAGAAGAGTCAGAAAGTCAGCAGACTGCAGTAATGTCAGTTATGTAGTAATATCTAGCCAAAGTGTGTTTGGCTAGCTAACATTAGCCTCTGTAATCTACTGGTCATAACAGCTAAGGCTGAGCAAGGGTATGTTTTATTGCTAATTCATTTTTGTAAGAGGAAGATTGTTATTTCTTATTCCAGAATTGACATGGTCTTTACAGGAGTGATGGCAAACAGGCAATAGGGAAGGGACCCAAACGCAGACAGCTTGACAGAGGAAGATGACTAGTTTATTTCCTAACTAAGGCAGGCAGACAGACTGTAAACAGCTAACTGGTAGGCAAGCAGACAGACAGATTGTAGGCAGGCATAAATCCAAAAGAATGGGCCGACAAAACCAACACAGTGACGATTAAGTACGAACTGACAGAGAACAAAGGAAAAAGGTAGGGGAGAAAACGAGACACAGGTGAACACAATGACACAGGTGGAAACAATTAGGACAAGCACAGACAGGAAGCAAAACTAACAGACACATGAGGGAACAGACAAAAAATAAAACAGGAACTAACAGAAACTAAACCTAAAACCCTGACAGGAACAGACATATTCAAAATAAAACAGGAACTGACAGCAAGCTACTGCTTGAAATCTGTCCTGTCTATTTTCCCTCCCATTAATTATTCTCTTGCAGCATTTTAAAAACAGAAGTTCACAATGAAATGCCATCAGTTTTTAATAGCATGTACTCTGAGTGCAGCCAACAAGTCTTTCAAACTAAATGACAAAATATGTTGTTTGTCATTGCTTGCCAAAACAACACAAATGAGCTTTTTTTGAACTGATGCCCCGATTGGCAGAACAACATCGTTTGTTAATGCCTTGCAAAACCGTTACATCTGACTGTTACAAAAATTGTTCGTATGACCTTTGTCTGATCGGTTAAGGATATTTTTTTAGGTTAAGGCACATGAACTACTTGTTTAGGATTAGGGACATGTCATGTTTTCTGTTAAAAAAAGACTATTTGGTAGAGGTCAAGAAAAGATCGTGTTCATGGTTAGAAGAATACACTGACTGTTGGTAGAAAATAGGAAACAAACAGCGGTCTCCCATGTCCACGTCACACTTTTTGTTGATCCATCCATCCATTCCAACCTGCTCCCTACGACATTATGTGGCTCTATATCAACATCACTTTACTTCCCCCTTTGCACTTGGCAGACAGGAATCATTGGCAGGATTGAGAACTAGTAGCATGTGTTATTCCGAAAATAATAACTGACTCAGGGACACTCAGATCATGGGTTTAATAGCCCTATGATATATACGCTCAAAACTAAAATGTGAATTTCACTTATGTGTTTCCGTGTGTTTAATTTGATATAAACAAAATTCTACATTCTTGTTTGACACTAAAGCAAATCCTAACTGATAAAGAGCCATTTCGATCTGGTTTGATTTTGCAGTTCTCTTTAGTAGTTGATAATGTAAGTGTTTTATTAATTACTCAGTTATAAGAGACAACTCAAAAAAGTTTAGCATTGTCAAATCGGAAATCCAACCATGAAGAAGAAGAACAGACCCAGGTTTCTGGTGCACAATAGCTGCTCCAGGATGACTGTGGGGGTCCTGGGTGTGAAGTGCTTTGAGTTTTTTGTATGTATACTCCCACTAAGTCTCCCGCAGCGTAACATTGCAAGGCCATCTGAGCTTAGACGCACCAGCACTACCACACAAAGGAGCTTCACAGCACCAAACTGTTCACTAGTTTTCCTGGCACTCAACTGTGCATTGAGTGGGCTGCTCTTCTTGGGAACAGTTTGAAGTCACAGCGTGTCCCTTTGTCATAACTTGTTGCTGTAATACAGTAATATAAGGTAGATTAAAGGGTGACGTGGCTGAATGTAATGATTGTTCACGTAACATTAATTAGCAAGCTATGTACTCAAACTCGCTTCGAATAAATGCACAACAATGTATTGCAGCATGTTATCAAATGCGATTACTCCTATTTGAACATAGCACACTATACATCTGGCATACAGACAAAGCCTCTCACACAGTTAATTGATGTCGCCTGTTTTTCCACTCATAGGCACTGTTATGCCCTCAGAGACTAAACATTTACACACGCAGAAGGACAAGCACATCCATAAAAGATGTGTTTGCCGTGAACCACTGGTGATATGCCCAGTCAGCCTCAGCCTGTCATGTCAGGATAAAGCTTGCTGTCCTCTCACGGTCATGCCAAGTGCACACTGGTGTTCTGTGTTTCTATTCAAACAGACAAGAGGAAGCGTAATCCATTTTCTCCATAGGAGCTGACATGAGCACACTGAGGTTTACAGTCATGATCCCTCCAAGCCCCTCTAGTGTGCAGTTATCACACACAGGACACAGGTGTAATATCTCCCTCTCACTTTCTCGATCTCACTGTCTCTCTCTTGCTCAGTGTAGAAATAAATCAAATCAAGTCCAGGACAGTCCCAGGAGCCTTTGTTCCCAGTGCTTTGCCTTGTGTGGTGCTCCACTTGTCACTTCTATTATACTTATGCATACAGCTAAGTTATTAGAGCAAACATGCATAATGGGAAGGAGGAGGAAGGAGGCCTGTACATAGTGTCTCTTTCTATTAGAACATGCAGACGTAAACTCTCCTTCTATAACACACCACGGATAATGCACAGGACACAAAGCCCCCCCCCCCCCCCCCCCCCCCACCCCCCCCCCCCACCCCCCCCACCCCCACCCACCAC